>JARHVA010001416.1:1902500-3102500 GCA_037957365.1 Torreya grandis | reverse complement strand
TCCATTCATCTAATGTCTCTTCTTTGGTATGAACTATCTGGTCCTTTCTCTGATGTCTACATAGCTATCCAATTTTCCATTACTTCATGGAAGAAAAATAGGCTTACGTCCTTGATTTGGTGTGCTCAAAAGTCTACTTGATCCACTATTTCACCTACTAGAAATAACTCTTTTAAAGATATTTTTGGTCCTTTGGCCTCGTTCTTCTCTTCACTACTTAAGTGCTTCTTTGCTCTCTAGTTAAACCATTGATTTAATTGAACTTGCCTTTGGAATCATCCATGTTGCTTCTTTGTCCTTTATAGCCCTTCTTGTCTAAGTCTTTGGGGGGTCCTTTCAGTGTCTTTGACAAGTGGCAAGTTTTTTTGTTATGAAACTCATTAGAAAATTACAAAAAATGGGATCCACAACATGTCTTGCCTGAGCAACTTCAAAAGGGGAACATGGATGTAAACACTTGTCATGTTTCGCTGAGTCATAATAGGACACATGACATATTTTTCTTAACTTATAGAAGCTTTTAGAAACCTTTTGAGAGTCCTGCAAAAGATGACACGTGGTAGCTTCCGCTCTGATTTATAATGGACATGTGGTGGCTTCCACTGCACTTTGTCTTTTTCCATCAGGTGCTTTTATGTGGGTTTTCTCTTCAGTCAGGATTTTCCTTTGCTTTCTTTGGGCTCTCTTCCCAGGTGAATTCCTTTAGACAAAATGTCTAAAATAATTCCTTTAGAAAATTTGTCTAAAGGACTCTACTTTGCCTTTTGCCTTCTTCATTTTTCCAAAGGAGTTCACTTTGTCTATTTTTTCTCACTACCCTCCGCAAGGGTTCTTGGCCTTGGTTCACTACCCTTTGCAAGGGCACTTGTTCCTTTGGCTTTGGGGCAGCCCCTTGAACCTACCGATTGAACCAACTTTGGTTCAATGGTTTAATTGGTTCATTCTTCATTATTTGGCTAAGTCTTTTTGATCTTTTGCACCAAGCGTGTTGAACCAATTGGTCATTGAACCCATTGAATTAATTGAATGTTGAACCCATTGAATTGATGAACCAAAATGGTTCAAGGTTCAACGGTTCAATGGTTCAAGCTTTTGAGACTCATTAAGTGCTCGGGGCTGTAGATCCTTTAAACAGTTGAACTTTGAACCTTTGACATATGCACATAACCCTTTGAACCTTTGAACCTGTGATTCCCTTTATTGAAAAAGCTTTGAAAAATGAGGAAATTGTAAGCCCCCCAATAAATTTTAAGAAGGGAAGAGAGGAATTTTGGCCCTGCAGGCCCAAAATAGCTCATACGTTGTCCCAAAAATAAGAAGTCAATTTTTGGGGGACAAAAAGCTCATGACTTTATTAAAAGATGGAAATATTTAGCTCACAAAGCCGATCATAATATGACTAATGATAATTTTTTCAAACTCTTTATAACCACTCGTATTCTAACTCTTTAATACAAGGTGTGAACCTTTACTCCTCAAACTATTAATGAAGCTTTTGATCAAGCTAAGCATCAAGACTTTCTTATGAAGCAATTTGAACCCAATCATAAATTTCTTAAAGGATCTTTTCAAACATCTAATGTTATTACTAGTAATACTTCCCAAACCAATCCTAGAGTTTCCAAATATGATGTTCCTTTTCTATCTACACCTCTTTTGGTTTAACAAATACAACAATTTTTTACCACCCTCAAAACCTTTCATTTACCCCAATGTTCCTCCTGAGTGATATGGTCCCAATCTATTCTACTGGTTTCATGCTGACATTGGGCATTCTCATGAATCTTATAGAGGGCTCACTAAGTGTGTCATTTCTTATATTCTTGGTGACTCAATCAACCATGAGGCTATGATCAAAAAATTTCATCAAGAATATGTTTTTGCATCTCAAAAATAATAAAAATTTAAATTGTCTAATTCTAATAATCCAAAATATTCTTCAAAAAATAATCAATCAAATCTCAAGGATGTTTGTGCCATCAATGATGATTATGACCTATATAATAATAAATCTCAATATGTCAACACTGCTAAGGTTAATTATCATCATAAACCATCTCATAAAGATCCTATTACCAATCCTAAAAAACCATCTATAAAAGAACAATTGCTTAAATATACCACTACTACTCAAGATGATTCAAAAGCACCTAAGGAACAACTTCCTATTTTAGATCCTCCCACTACATATATACCTCCTAAATCTAATTTTTCTTCTAAACCTCATGCTGGTTATTCTAAATCACATTGAAATTTTCTTTAAGAACTCAACTATATGCATTGTAATATTCCTCTTAAGGATTTGGTTTGCACTTCACCTTATCATCATAAATTTCTTATGCAAAAAATTTAATAAATTGAAGATCCATCTTCCATAGATGAAGAACCACCTTCTATCTATTCTCAACCAACTAATATTAATACCATTGAAACCTTGTGTCCTTCTTGTAATCCTTCCATTGAATTTCTTGAAGAGGACATGACCAATGATGAAATTATTTTTCATGCTAATGATCCACCTCTCTTTATCAAAGTATTCATTAATACCACCTTTATTCAAAAAGTTATAGTTGACAAAGGTTTTGGTATTAATGTCACATCCTCATGGCACATTCAACTACTTGGTTATAACAAAGATCATCTTAAACAAATCTATCTTACTTGTCATGGCTTTGACAAGACTAATCAAAATCCACTTGGTTGCTTTTGGCTTCCATTGACTCTTGGACCTAAGACTTTAAGAACCAAACTTATGGTCCTTGATCTTCCTTTATCCTATAAAATTATTCTTGGTCATCCATGGAATCATTGGATGAGGGCCATCACCTCTTCTAGTATTCAATGTATTAAATTATTACATAACAAAAAAATTTACAAACATAAAGTTGATCCCAACCCATGGATCATCCAACTTCCCAATCCTAAGCCTCATTATCAAATTCTTACAATTTCTAAAATCAATAGTGTTCCTTTACTTGAGTTTATCAAAATTAATCTTGATCTTTATGTTACTCTTGTATATTATGATGATGATGATCCCAATGATTTGTAGTAAATTTTCAATAATAATAACCTATCCCCATATATTGCAGATTGGCTTCTTCCTTCTCTCTTACCCCAAGATCATATTATTACTAGCATGGATAAAATTACTAAATTTCCCCCTCCATGCAATGCTCAAGATCCATATTTACTTGAATATGCCTTCACTCACAATGATTTTGAAGTGGCTAAATTATTCTAAGATACTCTCATCATGTCCCCTCATACATTTAGAAACATTGGGATTTCACCTTCTAAAACTCCCACTGATTCTCAAGCATGTATGATTTCTCCAACATATGATGACAACTATATCATGGCCTAAGCTCACTCTAGAGACTTGGATGTCCATCACTATCAAAATAATTTATCCCAAATTCATTCCTTCATTAATAATTTACATACCATATCTATATGTCATGACTTACATCTTGAGGGTCATGTACCTCCCACCAATCCTCTTCTTATTGATAGTCCTTAGGTTGTAGAAAAACTTACACCTTCCCAACCTATATACATTATTTCATCTTCTCTACCTCCTATGGATCCTATCATTTCTTTAAATTCTTCTCCCAACATAGAATCTATCAACACTCTCATCTCTTCAAATCAATCCTCTTCATCTACTTCCAAAACCACACTAGATGCCAAAGTAACGGATGTTCACCAGATTCACTTTGATTATGATCACAATGGAAATAAAATTCTAGACCTTGAAGTAGATGTTGAATATTATGGTCCTCTTCCTACCTTGCCTAGTGATGAAGCTATTCTTGAGCTACTTCATGCCTAGGAACCTCAACTTCCTTAGTAGCATCATAAACTTGGAAATTTCAAGAATTAAACTCCTTACTTCAATAAATTTATCACTAGCATTGATCCTAAAATAAATCCAATTTATGCCTTACCTAATCACCTTGCCATGCTTATCAAAGAAACAACTCGTATCAAATATGTTACCCCATCTTCTCCTTGACCAATCATGATTTATTGAGAACTCTCACCATCTGATCATGATAACTTTATTTTATTATTTGATAAATATCAAGAGGTATTCACTTGGTATTACCATGACATGCCTAGTATTAACCCTAGTATTGTGGTTCATAACATCATCATTTATTTTGATGCTAATCTAGTGCATCAAAATCAACATAAATTCTCACCTAAAGTTACTAATCTATGTCATAAAAAAATCATTAAATTACTAGATACTAAGTTCATTAAACTAGTGGATCATTCTGAATGGGTTTTTAACTTTATTCCCATTCGAAAGAAGGTCACTATGGTCATCTGCATTTGTATTTATTTTCACAACCTTAGTCTTTATTATCCTAAGCACTTCCCCTTACCTTTAATAGATGCCATCATCAATTCCATGGCTAGTTATGAAATGTTATCTCTTATAGATGGTTTCTTAGGATATAATCAGATTCACATCACTCTTGAGGACCAACATATGACTAATTTCACCATGAAATGGGGAACCTATTATTACATAAAAATTCCCTTCAAACTCAAGAGTGTTGGAGATACTTACCAACATGCAATGACTCACATTTTTCAAAATCTCATCCATAAAATTGTTGAAATTTATGTGGATGATCTTATTTCTAAATCCAAACATTGTAAGAACCATCTTTCCAATATTTCTATCATCTTTGACCATCTCCTTAAATACAAAGTTAGACTTAATCCTTTCAAATGTGTTTTTGGAGTCACATCTAGAAAATTGTTAGGATTCTTAGTTTCTCTCTGTGGCATCCTTGTTGACCCAGCCAAAATTAGTGTTATTGTTAACATGCCCATTCCTCAATCTATTCCTGATATTCATACTTATTTAGGTAAACTTGGGGTAATTTAATGATTTGTCCCTAAAATGTCTTATCAAATTCACTCCATCAATTCCCTTCTCAAGAAAGGTACAGCTTTATAATGGATGGATCCATGTCAAAAATCCTTTGATAATATGAAATAATCACTACTTCATCCACCTATATTTCATCCATATTACAATGATAAACCATTAATTCTCTATACTTATTCCATACCTATTTCAGTTGGGGCAATGCTTGCCCACCAAGATAATATAAGAAGAAAGTATGTTATTTACTATATTACCTGAGGCTTCCTTGATTATGAGACACATTATACCAAAGTTGAGTGTGATTACCTCACTATTTATTTTATGATTGAAAATATCCATAACTATATGTTATATCAAACTACTTATATCATCATTCATTCAGACCCCCTTCATTATTTCTTCTACAAAGCCTTTCTTCCTGGAGATAGAATTAGAAAATGGATGGTCTTACTTATGGAATTCAATCTCTACATCATCACTCAAAAAGCTATTAAAATGAAAGTCATAGTTGAACAACTTATTGTAGCTTCTATTTTGGCCACTTCTCTACTTCAAGATGACCTTCCTAATAACAATATCCTTTTCATTAAAGGTCTTAATCAAGTTAGATTCCTTAAAGACTACTTTCATAGCTTTATTATTTATCTTGAAGCCCATAATCATGAAGAATGTTTCCCTCCCTCTGGTAATACTAAATCAAAGGTAGTTATCAAGGAGCTCTCAGAAACTAATGTTAACTTGAATGAGGATACTTGGACCCTCCACTTTGATGGTGCTAAATGCCTTCAAAGATCTGGGGTAGGTTGCATTCTCACTAGTCCTCTTGGTAAGATCATTCCTTTAGGATTTTTCTTCACCTTTGATGTCACCAATAATATGATTGAATACAAAGCTCTTATCTTAGGCATGAGAGCTATTCTTGATCTAGACATCCAATATATTCATGCTTTGGGAGATTCTCAGCTCATTTGTTATCAAGTTAATGGTGATTATCAATGTAAAATTGAAAGCCTCATTACCTATCATCAAATTACAACTATTCTTTCTAAGTAATTTGTCTCTTTCACTATCGATCCTATTCTTTGAGACCAAAGTTCCATTATTGATTATCTTGCCTCTTTAGCTTCTCTCTTTCATCCTCATCAAGTTCTTTATAATCCTTCTTTTATTATTCAAATCAAAAAATATCCATCATCTATATAACCACTTGATTCACTCATATGTCACATCAAGGCTATGACTATTAGACAAAGCCCTTGGTGTCAAGTTATCATTCAATGCTTAGAACATTAAACTTATCTTCCTAATCTAGATTCTCATGAAAATAAGTGTATTCATAAATAAGCTTTCAAGTATGTATTTCAACACAACATCCTTTACTATCACAATAATAAAGTTACCTTCTTCCATTGTGTTATGCAAGATGAGGTCCCTCTTCTTCTCAAACAAGCACATGGGGGCATTTATGGTGGTAACTGTAGTGGATATTCTACAACATGTAATTACCTATGAATGGGTTACTTTTGGCCTACTCTTGAAAATAATGAAAATAAATATAGTAAGAAATGTAATCATTATTAGCTTATCCATTCACCTCATATTGATATTTAAACTATCAAATTTCCTTGGCCATATTCCACAAGGGAATTTCATCTCATTGGTAAACTTCCTCATTTCCAAGATGGGCACATATTTATCATCATCACTATCGAGTATTTTACCAAATGGGTGGAATCCATGCCCCTTGTTAATGTTACCAGTCCTACCATATCCAAGTTCATTCTTAACCAAATTATTTGTTTCTTTGGTGATCCCCACACCATCATTTTTAATAATGGTGGTAATTTCAAAAATAAACATGTTAAAAAACTTTGTACCAAATTTAAGATCAATCACAAATTTTTCATGCCTTATCATCCATAATAAAATGGTCAAGCTAAGGCCACTAACAAATTGTTCAAAAAACAATTCATGAAACCTACATGGATTGGCATATTCATCTCTACCCTATACTTTGGGCCTATCAGACTAGCATTTGCACTACCACTAGGGTAACTCCATTTTCTTCCATTAGAATTTGATCTTCCCTCTCTATGTATATCTCTTCATGGAATTATTCCCAATGAAGAATTATGTGAGTCTCACCTTCATGCCCTTGATCTCCTTAATGAAGATTATCTTTATACATTACAGCATAACCACCAATACAAATCTCACATCATGCGACAACATAATAAACATGTTAAAGTTTTCACTTTCAATGTTGGTGATCTTTTTCTTAAATTAGATTACACCCATGATAAATAAGAAAAATATGCCTAAAATGGTGGGCCCATATTTATTTAAAGACATTCTTGGTCCAAGCACTTATCATCTTCAAACCAATGAAGACCATATTTTCAAAGAGCCCACCAATGCTCAATTCCTTAAAAAGTACTTTGCCTAAACATTTCCTTATTTTCATGTTTTCTATCTATATCTTTCTAACATTATTTTTTAGGTTACTTAATCATGGGTCTCTCCCTCTATAGTAGTTTCCTTCCTTTCATAAAACTTTAGTCCTCCTTTTTGGTCTTTTGGTTTCTTGATGTAGCATAGTCTTCCTTATCTTCTTGTATTTTCTCTTTATTTTCTCACCCCTTGGGTTTTTATTTTGTGAGTTGCTTTGTAAGACTGTGGATAGGACCCATCATTCCTTATAAAACCACCATATTTTATCTATTTTCATTCTCTTGTTCTTGCTTACCAATGTTGTTTTGACATCCTTTGGGTTTTATTTGTGAGGTGCTTTGTACAAAAGCTCCCTCATTTTTGTTTCTTGCTAATGTTGTTTTGGCATCCTTTGGGTTTTTATTTGTGAGGTGCCTTGTACAAAGGATCCCTCATTGTTGTTTTTTACCAATGTTGTTTTAGAATCCTTTGGGTTTTTCTTTATGAGATGTTTTGTATAAAATCTCCCTCATTTTTGCCTTTCTCTTGCTTATTATCACCTTCATGGGTCTCCCTTTTATGAGTTTCTTTGTAAGATCATGGATAGGACCTGACCCTCATCATAAAATTACCATTATTTTATTATTCTTGATCCTTGTTCTTAGACTTTAGCTTTTTGCTTCTTTTGCTAGATGAAATCTACACAATAATCTATGTTAGCATGTTTTACTCCATTTCCCTCTTTCTTATGATAAGGAATAACACTTTACTATCATTATATCCATCTCTTTACCCTTTATCACATTTTTTGAAATTTAAATAAATTTGAATTGTTCCATGTGTCATTCCTCTTGATTTCCCCTTTCTCATATCTCCTCATTGGATAAAATAAGGTCAAAGTCAAGATAGCACTTTTATTTCACCTTGATTTATGAGACTCTTAGACACCATGCTCTTTGAAGTTTCTCTCTCTTAGCCACCTTGTCCCAAGTTTTCAAATGAAATTCATCTTTAGAACCCATTTTTGGTCTCCCAAATCCATATGGAGGAGGAATAGAAAAATCTATAAAAATAAAGTTAAAATCCAAATCATTTAAAATAAAAGGAAATGATATTTAAAAGGCAACATACAAATTTCAAAAGTCAAATTCACACCAAAAGATGTGATTAAAAACACATTTCCTATCTCTAATTAAAGGTTAAACTCCACATTCATCTTCACATAGAGTCAAAGTCATTTAGGGTGTGATATGCCAGTAGATTGGAATAGGATAATTCAAAAAACTTTATGGTGCTACCTACTTTCTCACACAAGTACCCAATCTTCATAGTAGATTGGTAGCTCTCTAAGGGGTCCTGAAGAGTGGGTAACATGTTATGGGGAGGTAGGTTCATTCTAATTTTTGTGCATATATCCTTCATGAGATGATCTATATACTCCATTTATTTACCCAAGACTTGTGTCACTAAGATAAGTTCTTCATAGTTCTTAAGGTCAACAGTCCTGTTGTTTCAAAAAACCTAATTTGAGTGTCTTAACTTTGATAAATAGTTCTCTCTACCTTGGTTTTTCCTTCATTCTCCCCTCCACCCATTTAATTTTCCCCCCTTGATAGATAAATTGTGATTCCAAATCTACTTTCCCTCTTCTTTTAATTCCTTCTTCTTTATCTCTTAAAAACATGCTAGCATTCCTTTGTTTCAATTTTATCTATCCTTAGAGAGAAATAAAATACTTGAGAAACTTTGGATCATTTTCTTTATATCACTTTACATTTAATAAACTTACTTTAGTTTATTTTTACAATTTATCATGATTTTATTGTCTTACTATTACAAACACCTGAGTCTGTACCCTTTTTCCATTGTTGAGTGAGATGTGGTTTGTTACTGCTCACTTGAAAATGTTGTTTTCCCTTTTATGCATCCTTCCTTTTTTCATTAATAATTTAGATGTGTATTATTAATGCTCACTCATCAATGTTTTTTTACCTTTTTTGTCTTTTTAGTTAGTCTTTTTACTATTTTCATTTTGTTTTTCCATCCTATTTGACATGTGTCCTTAGTTTAATTTGGTGAATTTGCCTTTCTTACTCTAGGATAGCTTGTCTAAGTTTTTCAATCTTTAGTAGCATTGGATTTTTGGTTACATGATTTAATTTTATTGTTTGACTTGGTCATTTGGTCTAACATAACACCTATCACCCTAGCTTGCCAAATTTCCCAAGTACATCTTATCCTCATAGCACCAACTATCTTGGATTTTTTTACATTTTTTTGTTTTTTCTCCTTAGTTTAGTATTATTGGGTTTTTTGAAAGTAGTCTCTATGCCCAAAACAATCAAAACTAACAACACAATAGACAACCATCTCATGATAAAAGGTAAATCAAGGTATGCATTACATTTAATTTTTTTTAGTTATTTACTTTTTTATATTAGTTTCACATTTAGTCATTTACTTTCATTTATTTTATGCTATTAAAATATAACCTTTTTTAGCATTAGTATTGTGTGTGTCCTTATGTTCTTTCTTGAAGCACCATCCCCTATTACACCTTAATGACATATGATGAGCTTTGAGTGGGGCATATATACACACATAATATTTTCACACTTTTATCGATTATTGATGTTTTACATCTTGTAGAAAATCATTGAGACTTAATCTCTCTGAGTGCACACCCTAAAGGGTGTATCAATAAAGCGGTGGGTAGACCTTTGGTTCTTTACAAGACTATTATCCCTATTTACCACATTATTACCAATCCAACTAGTTCTTAAAAGCTTTTTCTAAGATATTTCTCCTCCCTTGCATAGTCTTATAGTATTTTCCCTCTTTTTATCCTTCATTTCCTTTTTTATCACCCTTTTGACTTGTTCTGCATATTAGGTTGACCTAGTTGACCTAGTACATTCTGCAAACATTTCATCTCTTTTTGTTTGTTAGCCTCTTAACCAACCTAGCACAAACCTAGTGAGTTAACCCAAAAATGTGCTAGGTCAACCAAGTTGACCTAGCATAGCCAACATTCCCAAATAATATTAGGGTAAGATACTCCTATAAATACAAGGTCATTTTGGTCATTATTAGAATATGTTATCAAGAGTTATTATTTTCTCGCACTTCTTCACAATATGTTCTTCTACCATTCTACATGAAGAGACGTATCTTAGGTTTCTTACTTTGGAGAATCTAGTCTTGTGGATAGGCCTTGGATGCTTTAGCCTAACAAAGTGATCTTTGAACCATAACAACCTCTTGTAAAGCCCCTTTGGCCAAGGGAGAGATTGAGTCTCAATGGGTTCACATTCAAGTAAGTATATTCTAACTTTATTCTCCTCTTTTTTAATAGATAGAAGTAGCATAAGTGTTGGCTTGAATAATATTACTCTTCATATTCCATGTATTAGGGTGTTACTTATACTTACTTTATTTGAATTTCCCTATACATGTTTTAATTGATTTGCTTTACTTACCCCTCTTTGTGCCACAAGTTTTGGTTTGCACTAGATTAGATTTACTTTTTTTATTATTAGGTTAGTGAAATATTAAATCATAGGACTCTTTTAGGGTTATTAAGTGATTTTTTTAGACTATAGGCTTTATAACCCTATTTCACATGGTTTGTTGTGACAAGTGATCCCCTAATCAGGTCTAGTGGATCCTCACATTGGTCATGTTCCCACTTAACAATTGTATGCCCCCCAATCAAAAGTGTAGGTGTGTTCTATCCCATCTGATCTAGGATTGATTTATGGACATGATGCATTTCTGATTGTATACACAAATGACCCAATATCATAAACACACAATGCTAAGGGACACACTCAAATGACATAATTATGTCATACAAGTAAGAAAATGTTTATCACATAAGGCTAGGGACCACACACAATAATCAATAAAATCCTAACTTATCATGTAGTAAAGTAAGAATGTAAAATGAGACTAGTTAAAATCAATAATATGTATGAATTTTAGTGTTAAAATTTAGCATATACATGTAATGCAATGCAAAGTATGAGCGAATAGTAAAAATTTAGTATGATATGTATTTCAACATGGTAGATAGGTTCTGAATAGATATGACATGTTGAAGTGTTCACATAGAATAAATATATGTCCCAACTTAGTAATATTGTTTGGTAATAAGGGAATCTTAACATCGAGAAACCATGTAATAGTATGTCTTGTATCACACTCACATACCTTGTGAAAAATCATTGTGTATTGAAAACTAAAATATTATATCTACTTAACATCGAATAAATAACATATGTGGAGAGGTGAGATAGAAACATTTTAAAATGCTTGTAGAGTGTTGATTTTGAATTTTTTGAAAAAAAAAATATTTTTTTTGTTTTTTTTTACATATATGAACTTTGTTGTATTTTTTCATATTGTAAATTTTTTGAATTTATAGAATATTTTAAATTTAAAATATTTGAGAAGTGATAATAAATAAGGCTTTAATAGAATAATATGGGATGGATTAGAACAATTTGCAACGAGGTGATAAAGCATAGTGTGGAAAAAAAGAAGGCAAGCAATGTGGCCCTAGTTTATGTGTACAGGAATAATAGAAATTTAACACAAATGATTAGTATGTAGGTAAGAATGTACATGACCCATAATGGAAAAGCATGTATGTGTGATCATGGAGGATTTAGGGGTAGATAAAAGTAATCATGTATTTTCAATTTAAGCCATGGCATGATGGATATGCAATAGTAAATAGACTTATTGTTCATAATAAAGTGCATGAAAATCATTTCAAGATAGGTCTTTTAGATTTATTGAATCAATTTGAAGAAAAATTAAGAATTTAAGTTCCTAAAGTGAAAATAAATCCAAAGGCTAGAATAATGCTTGGTTATGGGGTAGAAAAAGTAACAAAGAAGTATAAACAAATAATCTATTTATAAAGGAAGATACATAAATATAATCAAATGATCTCATCAATGGTGTGTGTGTGTGTGTGTGTCCTATATCATTGAAATCATAGTCATCTGATATAATTAACTTCTTATAATTTGCTTGAAAATATGATATGTCATTTTGATCATCTTTTGTATCTATATGATAAAATTACTCCACCATAGATTGGAGTTATCTTCTAAAAATTGAGTTATTTTTTTAGAGTGTTCATTATTTTTATGATCTTGCATCTTATTCTAAATTAAATAATTATCATTATTAATTACTTTAATACTAATAAGGAAGTTATTATCTATTTTGAATTCTATAGTGGAGGATGTAACCATAAAAGTTGCCTTATCTTGTTCTTCTATGCATCAAATAGATATGATACTTGAATATTTAACAACCATATTTGTATCATTAGACTTTGTAGTAATATTTTTATTTGGATATGCCTTCATGAGAAACTTTTTCAAAAAAATTATTTCTTGCTTATCTTAAATTTTTTCATCCAACTTTAATTTGGGCATTTGTTCATTTTTCAATCTAGCTTTTTCTTCTTCTTTTTGTAATCTTTCTTTCTGTAATTTTTATTTTTTAATATTTTCTTGTTCTAAATGTTCTTTTGGTATCCATATTTTATATTTTTACTTTTTGTTTAGGATATGCAATATAAGTGGGTTGCTTAATTTATTTATCTGTCATAGGATCAACACTTTCAATGATACTTTGTATTTTCTTCTTTAAATCCAAACAACTAAATATATGATGCCCATGTAGTCTATAATATGCACAATACTATTTTGATCTTCTTAGAAGAGACATAGAAGGTAATATAATCAAAAAAAAATTGAATAATTTCTCTTGGAAGCTTATTTGGACTCTTATTGACCTTTTATATACTTTTTGAAGCATTGATTGTATATGTGTGTTTCTTTTTAGGAATATGATAGGTAAATAAAGATACATAATTGGTACTAGAATAATTTGGATTATTTACATATTTTTTGTTATTTTAAAGTGATATGATCTTTGAATTTAAATATTAATTTTTATTTTACAACTATTTTATTGATTTTCTCATAATGATGATTTGAACTTGAAGGGTTTCAGAAGGACAAACCTTAGGTATATGTGATAAAATATGCATAGATATACCTTCAAAAGGAGGTGTGGGAGGTGAAGGGGTAATATCTTCCTTTACGTTGGAATATTTATTATATAGTTGGAATTTACTTGATTCTTGTTGATAAATAAAATTGAAATAACTCTCAAGAGATGCATTGGCATCATGAGGTATAATTATGCTAATATTATGGCATTATGGGTTAAGAGTAACATCATGTGAATATAAGCATGAGGTAGAAGTACAAGAAAAATGATAATATGTGTTAGAATGAATATCATGGCTTTCATTTATCTTGTGATGTTCTAAGGGAAGAAAAAGTAAGTTCATCCCCATTGGTTGACAAGAGGAAATATCTATGACATGTAATCTCAATATCCACTATTTTTTAAGGAGTAACTTTATAAATTGATTCTTTCTTTGAAATTCCTTTATTAAAAAATCCTTTTTTGAAAATACTGTGATCTTGATTTGATAGTTTTACCTCTAAATGATGTTTTATTTTAGACTTGAATTGCTTTTTTTTCTCTAGATTATTAGTCAAGCACGAAGGTGAATTTGACAAGTATTCTAGAGGTGAATTTATTTTTATAGACTTGTGTTCCCAAGTTTCATTAAAATCAAATTGTCTATTCATTATTAAATCATCAAAATCATAATCATCAATATATATTTCTTCCATCATTTTTTTTTTAATGTGATTTGTCTAATCATTATCATAATAAAAAGGTATAACATGAGTATATAATAAGTAAAATTAACTATATATTATATATACAATGAATGTAAATATAAAATGTGACAAATAAAATACTTAGTGTTAACATAATTTATTGCATGTACAAAAGAGCCAATGATTATGAATACAATACAAGTAAAAAATCAAAGTATTTAATGTGATCTAGATAAGGGTTTTAATGATTGTGTGGGCTCTCAAATATAATTTCTCATTTTTATATTATTTTTGGCCCATATTTTAAAGCACTAAATATAGAGGCTAAACTATGTATGTATCCCATTATCTTATCTCTAAGGGTATGGTGAGAGTAACTTCCCTAGTAGATAAACTCCTCTAAGGTGCACCATAAATCAAATGGATAGAATTTATGTGGTGTAAACAAGGGATCTGATGTAAAAGGAGAGAGTAAATCACATCACTTTGCAAATTTATTCTTTGGCATTATTCTCTAGTAGCACTTTCAAAGCATAAATCTATTTAGTTTAGACAACACAAAGAGTTTAAATAAAAACTAAATTCATTTTTAGATACCCATTAAGGTCACTTATCTTTATACAAATTTTGGAGTCTAAATTCTCAAGGTAAGTCAATCAACTTCACAAGTCCTTGTAATTAGACCTACTCCTTGTATCCCTTCCAAGGGATGAATCTATATGGTTTGAACATTAAATAGGCATTAAAGATAAACTATGCAAATTTATATACACCCATTATCCTCTTTAATCTTCTCAATAAGTTTCAAGTCCTAGTTCTTAAGGAAAACCTATTTACTTCACTAGTCTTTTCTCTAAATAGGCCTAATTAAGTCTCTTTCTTGACCTAGTCTCAAATATCATACTATAATGTATGGTATTCACTAAAAACCAAAAAAATATTTTATATCATGATAAAACACCTTATATGACCAAGTTTTATAAAATTATAATGGTGGAAACACCAGATAAATGAATTTGAAATTCCAAGCCTGAGTTTAGGTTATTGCATACATGTTTTAGCCTAAGAGTGATCAAAATGGTTTATTGTGAGTTATATGGGTTATAAAAACAAAATAATACCTATAAAATTTCTGACCCAACAATATTCCTCTTTCCAAATAGGTTCTAATTCTTGATCAATACATGATGATCTCTAAAAGACAAATTTATAGAATTCAGAACTCTTGTTAAGACTTTGTTAAGGTTTATAGAAGTCTAAGTTAAGTGTTGAATATTAAATCTAATTTTATCCTTAAAATAGGTTAAAACCACTAGGTATATCATCTTCAAAACCCTTCTAATCTCTATAATAGTTTTCTTTAATTCAAGAGATACTTCCTTCTATTCTTGTTCTTAACTATGTGCCCAAAATAGGGTCTTCTCAGCTTGTAGTTGATGATTGTATTTGAAGGTCAAAACAATAATATAATTTATTATAAGGAAAATAATATTATTATTTTATTTCACTCACTATTAAACTCATATAGTTTCATAAATACTCCTTGAAATCCTTCTTGTATTCATTAATCTTCAATCTAGTATAGTGTTATCTCACAAAACTTTGTACACAACAACATACAAGGAAAATATTGATCCTTTTCTTTATTCATGATTCTATACACATCATTAAACCTTAATTGAGACTTTTATAATAAAATTTTCTCATAAAAATCACATGAATCAATTCTAATGACAATTTTTATCCTCTCTTGTTAAAACTATATGAATTTAATATTGCTTAAACTATGTATGAAAACCTTCACCTGTAGATTAACAACATAAAATCATTCTCCAATAAAATAAAACAGTAATGAAAATTTTATCACATACTAATATTATAAAAATCATTCACAAGTCTGTAAAATCTTCTTCATTTAAGAACATTATTGATCTCCAAATAGTCATACACAAGATTTTGAGACAGTCAATCCCTTCATCTAAATTTTTAATATTTTTTCCATTTACTAAAGATAAACACCTTAATATCACTTGGATAATGAATCCTTTGGTCCTTTATATGAAAATTAAGTTCCTATAAATACTCTAACTAGTTATTAATTTCATCTAATGTAGGCTTAAGCATTAATAATATGCATTCATGAACATCACAAAAGTTTCAACACAATATATATGACCACGAAGGTGGAAAAACACAAGAAAACATCATAAAACTTTTATGACACCTAACCATACCAATATACAAATTTTTAACCTACCAAAATTATTATTAAGACCGCAAAACTATATCAAGAAATTCAAAATTTTGAATTTGGCATTTTGGCTGGAAAATGCCTGAGGTCTCAAATTCAAATTTTAAAAACACCTAGGACCTATAAATGACTCCTAAGTGTCCTCTATACCTTATAATACCTATAGTAACTCCAAAAACTAAAATAATAAATTAAAATTTATTAAAATGGTGATGTTCCTGCATTAAACTACCAACCTTAAAATCTTTCATGAGCTTTTGCTCATGAATCATCCTTTATTACAAATGCTTCCAAATTTATTTTCCTTTTCTTCAAAAATATTTATCTTATATCTATGCCTCCTAGATCCCATGGTATTCTTAAGAGTAATAAGTATTGGTACAATGTTATATCCTATAAAAATGTGCATCTTTCTTCTTTTAGATCAATCTCCTCTTTACTCATCTTTAAACCTTATTCAATTATACCTACATGTACAATAAATTTACTAAATTAAACCAATTTTTTATCATATTATTTACTTCACTCCTTTGTATTGCTCCATTATTTTGTATTCTCATAGTTTTTATTTTCATAATTGACCTTGAGATTCCCATTATTATCATTCACTTGGTTTATTGTCTCTTCATCCTTCCTTAACTTCAAAACATCCCTTTTTCCTTCATTATTTATGCCAAGATATTCCTTATACTCTTCATCCCTTATTATGGACCTACTGTATCATTCATTCTCTTCATTATTTTATTCTCTAACATATTGAAATCTTAATTATTTCCTTTTAATACAACTTCATCCTCTTGTTTTATTTATTATTCACTTGATATTTTTTTGCATTCATTAACATTCATGGTAATGTTCTTTAATGCACTAAGTTTCTCAATAAACCCTTCAAGATAATCTATACTTACTATAGAAGACAAATTTCTAGACAACTCTATAAATAATTTATTCATATGTTCATTTGATAAAATCTAAATTTTTGAAGATAAATTAGACTATTTATACATTGTAACCACTATATTTTTCTGAGTAAATGACATAATACTTACCTCATCTTCCTTATTTTGTGGCATGAACACTTTCTCACCTTAGAACCTCTTTTTGCTACTACATCTTCCTCATTAAATGGGATAAGTGTGTGCTTATGTCCTTATTTTCAAAGGTATATGTATTTATCTCTCCATCATTAATGGTTCTCATATCATACTGCCAAGATCTCCCTAAGAGAACATGGCACACATCCATTTTATGATATCAAATAAGACTTTATCTTGGTATCTTCCAATCTAAAAATTCACCCAACATTATTCATTGACAAGAATTTGATGCCACTTTTGAAACCATGAGACCTTAAATGGATATGTATGTGGTAACATTTTCAATCCAATATTTTCTACCATCTCAATTAATACTAGATTATCTATACTACCTGAATCAATCAACATTTTGCAACACTTACCTTGACTTTTTCATGTTGTCTTGAATAAGGTCTTCCTTTGGGTAGGATCCTTCTCCTTAGGTGGATTTATCAACACTCTCATCATCATCAAAGACTCACCAATGTTTGTCTCCTCTATGTGAGAATGAGACCCCAAACTCTCATCCCTTATTTGTACCACTTGGTTTTTGTTTTTAGTTAGAAAATTACTAGCTTGAGATTCCTATAGACACTCCTAAAACCTATGCCTAGAAAATTTATCAAATTTGAAACACTTACCTATGAATCCATTTAATCCTCTTCCTCTTTATTTATATCCTCCTCTAAAGTATGGTCTCCTTCCTCTGAATCAACATCTTAGATTGAATGCATGTTCTTATCTTTGTGAACTATTTTATCCTTCCTCATATGTTTGTATCTAAATTATTTCTATATACTCTCCTCTACCTATAAGAGGTTTACTTTTTCCCCTTGATTTCTATTTTTGTCTTCTATTCATATTATATTCTACTTTTAAATCATATTAATAACACTCTTCAAGTGTTCTTGGACTTACCAAATTGATTTCATCCTAAAATTTATACCTTAACCCATTAAGGTACCTTATAATATTATCCACATATTATTCCACATGAATTTATTTCATGGTTAACCTATATAACTCCTCAATATACTCCTTGAGACTCTTCTCCTTTTACTTCAAGTTTTATAATTTCTTGAATAATTTAGTTTTATAATCACTAGGCAAAAAAAAATATTTTAATTTAGCTACCATCTTGTCCCAATATTTAATCTTCACCTTGCCTTTATTTCTTCTCTCATTATGTACATAATCCCACCAAAGTGATGCATGTCCTTTTAATTTAGTGTAAGCAAACTTCACTTTGCTATCATTAGGTACATTCTCATAATCAAAATATTTGTCTAGTTATGTGATCCAAACAATCAATTATTCACCATATAGGCTAGTTGCATAATTAGGAAGTTTAATCTTTGGCTTCGACCCATGTTTCATCACTACCTTTATCAATCTATCAATTCCTTCATCCTTATGCTCTTCATCATCTTCTTCTTCTTTTGGTACTTGTGGTTCTTCATCCTTATCATTAACATCCCGTATTACCACTCCTCTTATTTTATTTGCCTCTAATGTTATCAACCTTGTATCAAATCTTAGCCTTGAATTCTTTATATCCTCTAATATTTCATCTCCTATTTGAATACCTACTCTTCCACCTCCTCTTGCATTCCTCCTAGGTGGAATTTTTACTTATCAATCAAACTGGCTATCAAATAATTAATTTCACTCTCACCTCAAAGAGTGTCACCTCATTCAACCTTCATTTCAGGTATACATCCTATTTTTATACCAATTTACTGCAAAGGGAGAGAGTAAATCACATCACTTTACAAATTTGTTCTTTGGAACTATTTTCTAGTAGCCCTTTCAAATCATAAATCTAGTTAGTTTAGATAACACATAGAGGTTCAAGAAAAACTAAACTCATTTATAGATACCCATTAAGGTCACTCAGCTTTATAAAAAAATTTGGGTCTAAATTATCAAGGTAATTCAATCAACTTCACAAGTCCTTCTTGAAATTATGCCTACTCCTTGTAGCCCTTCCAAGGGATAAATCTAGATGGTTTGAACATTACACAAGGATTCAAGAAAAACTATGCATATTTCTAATCACCCATTATCATTTTAATCTATACAATAAGTTTCAAGTATTAGTTCTTAAGGAAAACCTATTTAATTCACGAGTCTTTTCTCTAAATAGGAATAATTAAGTCTCTTTTTTGACCCAATCTCAAATATTATACTGTACATTATGATATTAACTCATAACCAACAAAATTTGTTAGAGTATGATAAAATACCTTAGATGATCAAGTTTCCTAAAATTCTAATTATGAAGACACCATATGAATGAATTTTAAATTCTAATCCCTAGTTTAGGTTATTACATGCATGTTTTAGCCTAAGAGTGATCAAAATGGTTTATTGTGATTTCTAGGGGTTGTCCAAATAAACTAAGAACTATATAAGGTCTAACCCAATAAAATTCCTATTATCATTCTAGATTCACCCTTGAGGTAATGTGGGTAGCTTATTGAGGGAGATGAACCTCTAGTTTTGTGGCTATCTCCCCTAATGCATCACTTAGGCTCAATTTCTAAACCTACTAATTGTTGATGAATAGGGATAAAATAATTAATGAAATTAAAACCTATATAATAGGGGTGATGCACCAATATGTTATGTCTTCTCTATTTGACCCTTTAACAATACTTATGAACAAGACAAGGACTAATGGCTAAAACACTCTCTCTAAAAGATTCCTAAGCATCAGTGCTTCATATGGAGGATATTATAGATGACTAAAACTTGAGGGGGATTAATGGTAAGTATGATTCAAGATAGTTATAATCATATTTCAATCTTTGCACAATCACTAACACTTTCACACACCATATGACATATTTAGAACAATCTCTTAGCAACTAGATGAGAAAGAAGGACCTAAAAAGGGAGATAAGACTCAACCACTTATGTAAATAAACAAGTATAAAACACACTAGAATAGCATGGAGAAGTTTAACTAGTCCTTATATTATTTCAATGGTTATAAGGTATAATTGGGAAAAGTTTATTCATACCCAGTTGAGGGATGCTTACAATAATCTTTAATCCTTAATTTATGGAATATAAGAATGAGAGAGAAGGAGAATGTAGCATAAAAGTGTAGAGGATAGGTCATGAAGACCATAATTCATTCAATAATTACTTATAAGAATGATTGGGGGTAGTAATAGCTCTATAACTCCTTCCATGTGTTACCTTGGCTACCTAGTGGCCTTCAATGAGCCCTTTTAGCCATAGAAGTGGAGTGGATAGCTTATCTTTGGTCATATATAACCCCATGAAGACACCATGAACTATTTAAATGATCCATCACTTATTGACATGTAAATAGATGTCATGCACCCATTATGAGAGAAGATACTTATTTGAACCTATTTATTACTCACCTAGCTTCTACCCTCTATGACATTCTCAACCCATTCAATGCATTGTTCTCCTAGTAGAAGAGAGACCTGGGACTTAGAATATTATATGTGAGTGATGATTTATATTATTTATTTAATAGGTAGGTACAATAATGTTTCTACCTTTGAGAGTCCCATCACTATGTGAATAAGCATGCAACACTCCTTTCTTGGTGTGAATGAAGGTTATCTCCCTAATTAAGTTAAATTATACTTATTAGGAAATATCCACTATTTTTGGACTTAAATATTTCCTTTTTATAGGTCATCTTACCTCTGTATAGGCCCAAGAGGCCTTTATACTCACTCAGGACTCTCAACATGCTTAGAATTATGAAAATAGACCCAAAACTAGACTTTAAAAGCCATTTTCCTACATATTTGGCCTCACACATGCCTAATTTATGATGTAAAAAGGGTATAAAATACTTATAGTTACTTTCATGATGTTTTCATGGTGTCTCATGGTCATTGGAATCATTAAGAAGAGTCTCTTGTCCATCGAGTTCTCCATTAGGGTTTTAGAGGGTTTAGAATGGCCTACCATCTTAATGATGGTTCATAAAGCACATGCCTTCAATTGAAAAATTAAGGACATGAATTTTGATTATATATACCCCTTCAACCTCCCTAATATATCTTGGTCCCATACACCTTATATAGTGAGCTTTGATTAAATGTTGGCAGCCTTCAGGTTTTTACTAAGCATTTTGGGCATACTCATAGTGTTAAGGATTGTTCAAAGAATTTCCCCCCTAAAAAAAATATCTATAAAATGGATGATATTTTAATATGGGTACTTACCCTAATATCACTATGCCCCATGCATCATGCCATGTAATATATGATCATTTGAACTAGCAACTTAAAATGGTAGACTAGGGTGATGGAGCTTGAGGGAGGTAGTTAGGCTAAATTGCCACTTCCCTTGCCTTCTTCTACCTAAAACACCTTTCTTAATAATTTTAAAACCATACCACATCCTTTTATGTCCTTATATATTATTTAGTAACTTGATATATCATAAGAGTGGAGCTAGGGATCTAAGGGCTTAAGAAGGGTTTTAGGCCTTATAGGCCTAAATTAAGCCTCAAGACATTAGGCCACCTATATGTGCTTGTGGTGACCTCAGGACCTACCTATAATATTTTTTTATGAAAATTAAACTATTTCCAAAGTCTTATAATAGCTCATGCTTTTACCTCAATCATTCTTCCTCTTTAGGTTTGTTATGACCATCTTTGGCCTTTACTCAGTACTTAGACTAGTTGATGTCAAAGACCTGAGTGGTTTTGTTTCCTTATTTCCTTATTTTTAAATGATTTTTTATCCCCCATGTAATTTAATTTAAATATTTATCAACACTTATTTATGATTTATTCCCCTTATTCCTATAATAACATGTACTCTTAATCACACACACACATGGGCCTATGTGTTATGAACCCTCAGTCAGGCTTATGCAAATATCTTAACCCAAATTTATCTTGAAGTATTTTAAAGGCCATAAAAATGCCATAACACCACTATAGTACCCATTTCATAGAGTGTGTTACTTTCCTCATTTAAACTAACATAAGTATCCCATCTTGTTAGGCAGACTTGTATGTATTAGGCCAACTATTTATGTAGAGTTAAAGGGTCTTGAGTTATCTTTTTTTGGTCACTCTTTTATGTCTCCTTTGTCTTTCAATAACATAACCTTTTTAATCTACTCATTTTATTTATCTCTCTCCTTAATTTTCATATGGAATCCTATATTCAAGTTTGAAGGCAACTAGACTACCATTCTGTAGATGGGGGTTGGAAATATCTGACTATAAATAGAGTCCTTCTACAGGTACATGAACAAGAGAAAGGTTTCTACACCATGTTGGGGACCCAATTGACCTTGATTTAACCTTAATAATTTTTTAATGTATTCATATTCACAAGTATATGCCCCTTTCTTGCATCTTTCTAGGTTCAGTTATAAGTGGTGATATGGGGAAGATTTTGAAAGTTAGGCCTAGACATAATCTTCTAAATCATGTTATTGGCTTCTTAATAGTGTCCACACTTGAATTCACTTCTTCTCTCATAGTTCCAAATACCTTTCATGTCATTTTACAAACTTCTGACCCTACTTCCACACATAATCTTGTGCATGAGGACTAAAAACTATAGGTGTATTACATAGTCCTTTTAGAGTTGAGAGTTTGAAAGCCAAAACTCATTATGAGGTGAAAATTGCCTGATGAAGTCATTATATAGAAGATGTATTTGAGGATACATCATGTGGACTATCACTCCCCTCAAATACAACCTATTGAAACCTTAAACATCCCCATCTAGATACTCAACAAGGTAATGCATTTGGAGCTAATGAATCAAGCATATTGAGGGAGAAATTGAAACCTAAGAGTCCACAAAAAACCTTAAACCCTACTAACTAAAAGGCTATGAATGCATTTGGAGTTAGTTCATGGTTTTTGGTCTTGAGGGATATAAGGAGGCTTATTTCTTCTAAGAGAGGGGCTTCTCCACATTTTTACATCACTCCAACCAACTGAAGAAGACATCATTCATATGATCTTAGCTTGAATATGGACTACCATGAGAATAACTAAGTCATTATTTGGAACATTTCTCCTTCCTTCACATTATGAAAATTGAAGAGATTGAAAGGGATATGTTCTGACCAAATGGTGACAAGGTGAGGTGTGTGAGGAACCTATAGGAATCCATGGAAACTTTCACTGACCATCTTTATGTTTTAATCCTTCATGAAAACATAAGAACCTTGAACATGATTGTAACCTACCTATAACAGAGATGATGTTGATATGTCCTTGAAACTATCATGATAACATGCTCATAGGGGTCTAAAACACTCAAAATGCCTTTATATACCTTTTTTCATGCTCAAGCTATCACAACAAGCTCAAATTTTTGATAAATCTTCTTGTAGCTGATTTTATGGGGTCTGCAAAGGGATTAAGACCACCTAAGGGTCTTAGTTATTATTTATAAATCTTAGGGCCTTGATCTAAAAATTAATGCCATTGATTATAATCCCACTAGGGACCTTACCTTTAGATAATATCTTTGGCTCTAACTCCCCTTGTATGGACTATACCATCCATCTCAAACTAGCCCTTATGAGTTTTCCAAGATCTTAATGGAGATATTATTATGTTTTTTACATTTTCCCTACATATTTGAGACATATATCTTCTCTAAGATCCTGATAGAGACCTTCCATAAAGTGTTTGACCTTTTTTGACCCTTAAAATACCATACAAGTCTATACAAGTCTGAAAACACCTATAAAACCCCTTTTTCTACATTTTTCATGAATAAGATCTTGGCGACCCATTTGAGGGAAAGAAGAGGAAAAAGATAAATCAAATACACTTTAAAACTAAGAGGTATGGATGGGGGAGTTGAAAGGTCATTTTTAAGCATGTGGGGTCATTTTGGATGAATAAATGATATTTGACCTATAAAAAGATCCCCTTTTTTATTTATAAAACCACATTTTAATGATATGGAATGGATATGAGACTTTTGAAAACTCCTCATTTCAATATGACACCTTATTCAAAGGCTCCTAATATTAAGGTTAACCCATATGGCATGTTTTAAATGTCATTTTATGACTTGGAGGACTAATTGGAGCTTGAAATATGCTTAACAAAATAGACCATAGAAGGCAACCTTGGATACATCATTAGACTTCATGTTAAGACTCAAACATGATGTGGACACCTTTTTCATCTTGCTAACAAGGCTTATCTAATAATAATTAGCTAAGGTAAGTAGTAATACTATGAAAAAAAGAAACCTTAACTTCTCTAAATACCTTAATTTTTGTTAAAACACCTTAACTTTGTCAAACAAGGTACAGGCAACCTTTTAGGCTTCAAAAACACTTGACACCCTTCCATTCAACTCAAGACAACCTATGAAGACCTAATACATCACCCAATGACTCAAAATATACTTTCATATGATGATTTCTTCAAGCAACCCATATTACATATAAATGAAACCTTAAAAAATGCTAAAAGGCTTAAAGAAGACCATATGAGGATAACACAAGGCATGTTGAAGACCGTGACAAGGTTTAGGTAACCAAATACACTTTTGGAGGGCCTTACGATAAAATTTTGAACTATAGGGATTGATATTTGGCTTGAAAGTCCAAATTATCAACAATTAATCTTTCTTAATAGGTTCTAAATCTTGATCAATCCTTGAGGGTCTCTAAAAGATAGATTTACAAAATTTAGAACTCTTATTAAGACTATGTTAAGGTTTATATAAATCTGAGTTAAATATTGAATATTAAATCTATTTTTACCCTTAAAATAGGTTACACACACTAGGTAAATCCTCTTTACAATGCTTCCAAAATATAGAACAATTATCTTAAATTCAAGAGATACTCCCTTTTATTCTTATTCTTAACTATGTACCCAAAATAGGGTCTTCCTAGCTTGTAATTGATGACTATATTTGAATATCAAAATAATACTCTACTTTATTCCAAGTAAAATATTAATATGAGTTTGTTTTAATTTCCATGAAACTCATATCAGTTCACAAATACTCCTTGAAATCCTTCTTGTATTCATTAATCTTCATTTGAGTGCAGTGCTCTCTCACAGAATTCTATACACGGTAACATATAGGGAAATTTTGATCCTTTTATTTATTCACACTTATCTATACCTCAATTAACATTCAATAAGACTTTTCTAATAAACCTTTCTCATAAAAATCACATGAATCAATTCTAAGGACAAGTTATATCCTCTTTTGTTTGAATTTTATCAAAATAGAGCCTTCAATATTATTTAAACTATGTATGAAGACCTTCACATGTAGATTGAAAACATAAAACCATTATCTAAGAAAAGAAAACAATAATGACAATTTGATCACATAAAAATATTCTCAAAGTCATTCATAAAAGTCTTCAAAAGCTTTTGCATTAATGAACATTATTGATATCCAAATAGTCATACACAAGATTTTGAGACAATCAATCCCTTCATGAAAATTTGGAATATTGTCTCCAATTCCTAGATATAACCATCTTCTTCTCACTTGGATAATGAATCCTTAGATCCTCTACATGCAAATTAAGTTCCTATAAATACTCTAACTACTTATTGATTACCTCTAATGTAGGCTTAAGCATGAATAAGATGCATTCATGAACATTACAAAAGTTTTAATAGAATATATACAACCAAAAAGGTGGAAAAACACTAGAGAACATACTAACACCTTTCAAACACCTAACCAAACCAATATCCAACTTTTTAACCCATCAAAATCTTGATTAAGACCTCAAAACTATAGCAAGAAATTCAAAATTTTGAATTTGGCATTTTGGTAGGAAAATGCTTAGAGGTATCAAATTCAAATTTTAAGAACACCTAGGACCTATAAATGACTCCAAAGTGTCCTATATACATTTTAATACATCTAATGACTCAAAAAACTAAAATAATCATCCAAAATTTATCAAAATGGTGATGCTCCTACATCAGGATCCTAGGTATTTCTGATATACCATGCGCTATGTGAAAACTAAACTTTGTGTTCAATGATATAAAATAGATTGAGTATTGAGGTATTACCCTTCACACCATGATATCTATAAAACAAATAATCACTTATCCCATATTGAAATTCACTTAATACTTTTAAAACTATCGAAACATAGTTTCTAAAAATAATCAAAAAGTAAATAAAAAATAAAATCAAAAGATTTTTGTGTATAAAGATCAATTAATTTTAACCAAAGTTTAAATGAAATAGCTTTAGTTTCATATTTTATCCAATGCAACAAGATAATTTATTCAATGTCATATAATCCAAGGTCAAAGAATATTAACTCATGAGGTCAAATTTGTATCCAAAATTGTAGGTTATTTTCTTTCAATGTTAGTAATTTACATAAATTTATATGAAATCATAGGATAAAATCAAGAAAATAGGGAGTAACATTATAAATAAAATGTGAGCTCACCAAAAATTTTAATGTTATTTTTATTTAAAAATGAAATGTTACGAGTAAACAAAAAACTGAAAACTAATTTAGATCTACAAAATATACATATCTAAATATAAAATACAATAATTTATAGAATTAGAAATGAGTTGTAAACATTAAATTGACAAATAAATATGCAAACCTAGCTCAAACTAATTTTATGTTGACTATGCATGTTAATTGTGGATGGAAATTGCCTAAAAATATATGTGAACTTTGTCTAAATGAAAGAAGGATTTCAAAATGTATTAGGACAAGGAATCACGAGGAGCATATGCCACACTATGGCCTTGTATAGTTAATACATCCATGTCCTAGTTGATTATGTGATTGATTTTTTGGGGTGGGAACCTATGGCTATCTTCAAAGATTTTCTAATAATTTGTATGTCCTAATTTGTCCCATAGAATACTCAAAAAATCAAATTCCTAGCTATTGCATAATAAAATAAATAGAAATCAAATAAAAATGAGGGAATCTAACAATGGAAATAATTGAGTTATCATAAAAAAAACCTTGCATAATTTGGGTGTTGCCTACATATCCTAGAAGGACCTCATGTCAATGTAGTTCTCCCTCCTAGAGTGAGTGTTTGAATCTTGATTTTCTCTAAATGAATACAACTAGATATATTGTCTTGAATGTTTGAAAAAAAGTGTTCTTGACCTAAAATAAAATGACTTCATACTTGACCTATGACTATTATAATAAAGTAGAATTAGAATTAAAAATAATAGTGTTATTTTGTTTAGTGTGCAATAGAATTACCAAGTGATTGATAATATGTTGAAAGAGGCATTGATGTGCTTCAATAAATGAATATTTTAAATCTATTCATTAATCAACCTTTATAAAAACATTAGGGTAATATTAAACATAGTAAATTTAAAAATTTATTATTGGAGTATAAAGGATAAGGTTGCACTAGTGGAAAACACATCATTGTGATCTTATTTATCTAGTTTGATCTTGTCTCAGAAGGATAGAGACTAATAAAATTTGGTTGATAGGAGTTAAGTAGAATCAGGATACCTAAATGATGTTTCATACATTTTTAAGGTATTAAGTATAATAATGAAGGCTCTTGTATATATTTCAAGTTAACAAAATGGCAAATAGATTAATTAGGGTATGTCAAGATTAAACATTTTCAAGCACTTAATGATTAAATTTGAGTGTCTAAATCTTGTTGTATAGATTGTATAAACCAACTTGATAATTTTCTATGTTATATTTATGAACTCCATCAGCCAACCCAATACAACTCTATGTATTTGTGAACTACATTGGCCTTTTTGACAAATTTATGTGTGTCCCTAACTGCTTTGGCTAGCCTAATCTAGTCTTAATTATTAATCCAACTATATTAGCCAAAATTATCTAATTATATCCCACTACATCAACTAGCCCAATATAATCATTTTTACCAACTACCTTTATCACTACCTTTTACTAAATTTCATCATCTAGCCCAATACAAAATGTACTTCAGCTCATTAAACTAATAGTATTGACCTAGCCGATACAATATTTTATCCAGATCAATAAACTAATTGTATCAACTTGATTAATATCATCATTTTTATATGACCATAATTTTATATCATATTAAATTTATATCCCACTTATCACCATGATTTCACCTCTCATAATTTTCATTACAATCCTTAACCCATTAAAATTATAAATGAGTTGTTTTTTTCCCTACTCCATCCATGATTGAATACAAATCTTCATTGTGTCATTCCTCTCAACATCACTCTAAATTTATAGAATAAAAATATGGTAAAAATTAACAAATTAATGATCTATAGGAACCTACTTAGTTTGTTAAAAACCTTGATGATAATATCATCTATAATCCAAATAATATTGGAGGCTCTAACAAGCTCCCATCATCTACAATTAGAGTTGGGGCAACCAACACTAACATTAGGAATATTCTTCCCAAGACTAATTTTATAAATCCCCTATCTAACCCTTCATCATATTATAATCCTCCTCTAACCAACTCTAATCAAAATTCTAATCCACATCTAGATCTATCATAAGTCCTTACACAAATGGTTCAACAAATGGTCCTTGTGCAAGCCTCTAGTAGCAATTAAATGTTCAAACTGTAGAATCAAATTTTAAAAATGGATAACCAACCTCCTTGAATTATTATGAACAAAACAAATCATAATTTTATCACCCTCCTCTTACATGTGCCAATGGAAATATCATTCCTCAACCTCTAATGCATAACAAAATGCTTTAAAATCTTCAAAAATAACCTTTAACTCCCTTTGTTGTGTTCATAGACATTTTAAATGTTTCTCTAAATATCACATATGATGAGACTAATTATCTTCCTTACATCTTAAAACCTTTGGAAATAACTAAAAGGAATGGGTTCAAACCAACTCCTATGCTACCACTAAGCTTCTAGCCAAAACCTTTACTAGATATGCATTAGAGTAGTATAATAAAACTTCTAGAAATTCCATTACACAACTAGAAAATTTAGTTAATTATATAATTAATAAATTCCAACATAATGAACTTCTTGAAAAGATCCTTACCAATTGCATTAATTCTAGGTGACTCCCTAATGAATATACCATACTTTCATCAAGTGATGGAATTCATTAGCACATAAAGTAGATAATAACATGAGTTAGGATCATCTTTTCAAATTATGTGTTACTTATCTTAAATCCCCTCTTCAATACAAGGATAACATATTCTATCCTCAAGCCTTAGAAGAGGCTTTCAATGAAGAAAAATAGCAAAATTTCCTTATATATCAATTTAAACCTTATCAAAGTACCAAAAATGAATCTTTCCAAACTACTACCAATGTAATCACCAATAATCCCTATCAAAATAAGCCTCATAAACCCAAAGCAATAGCATCTAAATCAAATAACTAGGTTCCCTCCCATCCTCCCTTCAGTGTGCAGGATATTAATAAGTTTTTATCTTTGTCTAAACCATATATTTATACTACCACCATCCATCATGGTATGCTTCTAACAAGTTTTTTTGGTTCCACAATGATATTGGTCACTCTCATGAAACCTTTCATGGACTCCAAAGACTTGTGGTAACTACTATTTTGGGATACAAATTCAATCATGATGCTATCACCAAATAGTGTTATAATGCATATCATAAATCATATAATAATCATATTTACAATCCTAAATTTACAAAATAAAAATATCAAAAATCATCACAACCATCAAATACAAATACACAACATTCCACTAAATTTGCTTATGTTATTTATGTAAACTATGATCATTATTGCACTAATTCCCAATTTATGAATGAATCAAAGGTTAACTACCATCATAAGCTCACTCACAAATATCTTTTCACCAAACCTAAGAAGCTTTCACTCAATAACCATCTTATTAAATATACTTCTACCACTACTACATCATCTTATGATTTGCAACCTAGTAATGAGACTACTCTACCATTGAAGCCTCAACTTAGTGCTTCCAATTATTCTACTTCCACTCCTATTATCACCACTACTAATCAAACTAAAATGTGTTATGTCTCAAATCCTAAATCATAATGGAATATCCTATATGAAATTAATTTCATTCCTTAAAAAAATCCTCTCATGGAACTCATAGGATCATCACCTTTTCCTTATGCAATAATTTTAAGACATCAAAGATTCCCCATAAAATAAATTCAAACTACCTTCCCAACCTTATTAAGGTCCCGTACCTAAAAAATTTTATGATATTTAAACATTTTGTCATCTTTCTTCCTCCAATAAACTCTCCATTAAGTTTCCTAAATAAGACATGATTAATGATGAAATCCTCTTTCGAGTTGATGATCCAAACCTCTTCTTCAACATTATGATCAAAAATATTCTAATACAAAAAAATTTAGTGGATGAAGGCTCGTACATTAATTTTACTTCCCTTTGGTTAATCCAACAACTTATATATTCCAAAGATGACCTTAAGTAAACATGATTAACATGCCATGGATTTGACAAACCCAATCAAAATCCCATTGGTTACATTTGTCTCCCTCTCACTATCAGATCCAAAACCATACACCCAAGCTGATGGTTTTAGATGTTCGACTCTATTATAATATCCTTTTATGCTATCTTTGACTCATCACATGAGAACTATCACTTTTTTTAATATCCAATGCATTAAGTTCAACCATGATGGTAAACATTACAAGCATGAATTTGAACCCAACCCATGGTATCTTAAGCTACCTAATCCTAAAATGTAATACTATATTCCCACCATCCCTCATATAAATAGTCCTCCTCTTCCTAATTTCATCAAAATAAATCTCAATCTCCAAGTTACTCTTAGATATTCAAATAATGATGAACCTAAGGAGATATGAACTATTTTTAATACCACCAAATTATCACCTTACATAGTGAAATGACTTATTCTTCTCTTACTATGAGATAGGACCATTCCTTTGATATATGATGATACTTAAATTCCTTCCACATGTAATGCTAATGAATCATATTACATATAATATGACTTTGTATGAAATTATTTTTGGGTAGCCAAACTATTTCAAGATCATGTATCTTTATCCCCTTCTACTTTTAGTAACATGGTTATATCAACCAAGGATAGTCCCATTTAATCTTTTCAACTAACTAATCATGATTGTAATATTTATCCATCCTATGATGATGAATACATAATTTCCCAAGCCCAATCATAGTACTTATATGTAATTAATTATTAGAAACCCCTTGTTAAAATGCATGTTTTTAACTGATATTTTAATTTAGTTCATATCACTTTTGACTCTAATAATGATGAGAATGATATAGGATCTCAAGGTAATGTACCTCTGATCAACCCACCATTGGAAAATATTCCATGGGTTGTCTAGTAGATTTATGATTTTCCCAACATAACCAACAATATCAGCCAACCAATGTCATTCATATTAATTTTAACAGTCTTAACACTATCATTCAATCTAATACCATTTAAACTATATCTTATCTTTCAAATTTTATTAGCATAAAAAATACAATCCATCTTCTTATCCATATTTATATTATGTAGTAATTACCAAGAGATGATACATTTTATTTATCATCCCTCTACCTAACTATACTATCTAAGCTGATATAGTTAAAATCAATCATGCTCCTGCCAACTCTAGCAGCCAAGTTGATACAATAAAAATTAATCATATTCATGTTAACTATACTATTCATGTGGATGCAGTTCAACCTAGTTATTTTTCACCAAACTATATCAATAAAGACAATACCATACAATTAAAATCATTAACTTCTAATCAAAAGGCCAATATTGCCTTAGATGCAAAATCTAATGGTGTAAGAAAATCCATTCTAAGTTTTATAGAAAAAGTAATAAGAATGTAAATCTTGAATTAGGTATCAAATATTATGGCCCATTACCTATGATTCATAGTGACGAATCTATTTTAGAATTAATCCATGCTATAGAGCCTCAATTTCCTCACCAACATCATAAGCTTGGCTATTTTTAGAAAAAGGATCCTCACTTCACTAATTTTGTTATTAGTATTGATCCAAAAATTGATCCTATGTCCAAGCTTCCTTCAGATCCATATCATTTTTAAGATGGAAACACCATGCTTATTGAGTAAACTTAATCAATTAACTTTGTTATAGTTATCATCCTAAATTTGTCCTTATCTCTAAATAAATTTACCTTGAAGAGAAAAATAAATACATCATATTATTTGACAAGTATCATGAAGTATTTTCATGGTCATATGAATAAATACCTTCCATTGACCTTAGAATAGTTGTCCATAATATATTGACATATCCAAATGCAAAACTAGTGCACCAAATGCAACTAAAGTTTCCACCTTATGCCATAAATAAATTATCAAGCTACTATATGGTAAGTTCATTAGACCAGTCAATTAATTATAATGGGTATCCAACATACTACCTATTTTTAATAAACTCACCATGATCATTTGCATTTGTATCAAAAAATTCAAACTCAACTTAGTGTGTCCTAAGCATAATTTCCCTTTACCATTATTTATTCTACAATTGGATATGAGATGTTTTTATTCCTGGATGATGTCTCAATTTATAATCACATTCATATTATCCCCAAAGATCAACATAAAAACACATTTAATACTAAATGGGGAACCTATTTATATGTTAAGATGCCCTTTGGCCTTAAAAATATTAGTGAAACTTATCAATGCATAATGACCCATATATTTCATGGAGTTAATTACCTTCAATGAGCTAGGGTAGGATGTGTCTTAGCTAAACCTTAAAAAAAAATATCCTCTATCTTTTAAATTAAACTTTAAGGTCACTGATAACATGGCTAAATATGAAGCTCTCATCCTTGGGATGTAAGAAACCATAGTCTATATATCCCATAATTACATGGCTTAGGATATTCATAGCTCATAAGTCACCAAATCCATGGTGAATATCAATATAAAATTTAAGATATTATTACATATAATCAGCTCACCTCCATTATTTCCAAAGAGTTTGCATTTTTTACAATTGAATAAATTTTAAGAGATTAAAATGCATTGCACCCTCATCAGGCATTGCATAACTCATAGTTTCATATCCATATGTAGAAATATCCATATAATATAATAGCCAAGGATGATTATCTTATTTTCCACATTGAGACCATCATCACTAAATAAATCCCATGGTAAAAATGTGTCATATAATTCAATGAACATCTTATTTATCCTCTAGAGGTTGATCCTCTTTAAAATAACATACTCTGAAAGAAAGCTTACAAATTTATCATTAGACATAACATTTTATATTATCATAAAACTAAAGGTACCCTACTCCATGACAAAATAAATATACAATGTAGATTAAAATGAAAAATATAAAGTCTAGAAATGAATTAAATAAGCAAATCATAGGCTAATTGAGACAACACAAAATTACCATGGGAAAACCTCGTAAGTTAAAAAAGCCACCAATGATGATTATTAAAATTATTGAGAAACCAAGACCCAATACAGCATCTCCTTCCTCTTCTCACCTCTCTTTATAAATTTGCATTCACAAGTTTTGCAGGATGAATATGATAAATAATTTCATATTCGATAGATACTTTCACAATAGGGTAAAACCCTATTTATAGTGAAATATCAAGAGAGGTGACCATTATAAAAATAGCAGGTCCATCCATCGTACTAAATCTATTTAATTAGATTTTGGTAACTTATTAAATAATTATAACTTTATTATTTATTTTCACAAGGTTTTTACCTCATGTTAATAAATAATATATTAATATTATTTAATAACTTTACCAAAACTAAATAATAATAAACCCACTTAGGATTAAATGATCTAACACTCCCCCTTAATGTTAAGTGGGGATAAATGTCATAGTCACCTTAAAAAAGAATTACACTATGTACACAAATGAATGATTTAAAAACCTTCATCGTGCCAAACATCATCTTTTGAAATAAAAGGAATCATAATCCATAAACTAATTGAAAGTAAGTTTAGGATAGCATGTGTGAAAAAGGAATACATAGAGGGTAGGTTAGTCTAGTGTTAGTGTTGACCATTTTGACCACAAGTCAAAATGGGTCAACCCCCCTATAGTTAAAAATTTATATATGGGTCTAATATAATGCTATAGGGTTTTTCATAGTTAATTAGATGTTATTTGATGTCATTTTAGCCTTGGTCATGGTCTAATTAGTCTTTATATCATTTTGAGTCACTTAGAGATCATAAATGAGCATTAAATGCAAGTGGTGTGATTTTCAAGATGTCCATGTGTTCCTAAATTCCTTATAATTTCCAAGGTGTCATTCCTCATCAGACATGTTAGATTCTAACTAAAAACTTGTAGGTTATAACTAAAAACCAAAAAAATAGCTATAAAACAAGGAGTTTTAAGAGGTGTATGGCCTATGAGAGTGAGTTACATGTGGGAGAAGGTTGTGAGATGGATATTCAATTTACTCAAACTCATTTCCATGTTTGACATGATTTGGAATTTCCAAAAATGGGCCAAACCCATTCTGCTCTTCCATCACTCCACCATGCACATGGAACTAATTAGTAGGTTTTTAGTTGGTATTGGCCAAAATTGGCCTACATATGAAACTTTTTCCTAGTGGATCTTAATTAAGATTATGACTATATTAAAACCAATAAGTGGATTTTTTTTCATCTATATTATACCTATGTTCAAGTTTTGGAATAAGGGTAGAAGTTATGATTGTGAAAGGAGTGTCAAAAGGGACACCAGATGAATGAGTTCAAGTGACTATCTATTAATGTAAAGAACATATCAAGATGAATTATGGAGGTAAGAATACACTTGTTTAGTATAATAATACATACATATTGGTAGATTATTTCTATGGAAAAACTAGGGTTAATAATTATATGTATGTATGCTCTGTCACCAAGGGACTATCAGGTAACTTATATGAATTACATAACAAGTTTCAAGCATGATGGAAGTTATTAGATCAAGAGGATGGTATTTACAGATGATAGCATTGATCATAAAGTATATGAAACCCTTCAAGTGAATTTAATATACTTTTAAACCTTGTATACCCTTGTATAAGATGAACTCTATACTATGTTCTCTAGTTGAATTCATAATTGCATTGAGTTATAGACTTTCATAAGGCTTAGGTATGAATTAAATGTATGGCTACCAAGTGTCACAATATCAAAATCCTAGATAAAATATCAAATTTCAACATTTAAATTCAAGGCCAAAATACACTCAAGGAGATCTATGGAGTGAATTTAATCAACTTTCAAGAAATATGAGATGAAGACACGTGTCTGAAGTGACAACAGTCATATTTTAAAATTAAATAAACAATATGGTAAGGAGATGACACATAGATAGATGGGCCAAATAAAAATATTTTTTGGACCTAATCACATAAATATATAAATATGAGATCAAAATACAATTTGGGTTACTAAAGCAAATACTTCAAATTCATATGTTGCCATTAAATCTTAGTCAGGTCTACCTCATAAAACTTATAATCCTAAGAAAGCACATGTAATAGGTTCAACATAGTCATGGAAGGTTCATGATGAACATAAATCCTAGAATGATATGGATCTCTTTATACTGGTATATAAAAATGACCTCATCAGGCATATAATGGATGCCTCCTTCTTAGTGCAATCATGATATCTGTCTCCATTCAATGTTGGGGCATTCCAAAAGGGCCAAATGATGAAGATAGTTTTTTGAGTAATTAAAAAGAGTTATACACCACATTTCATGAGTTTCATGCCTTGGAGGGACATTTTTACTATCAATACTTGTATGGTTCATATCACACTTCATTCTCCTACATGTATAACTCCTTTTCTCAGCATGACACATGCTCTTATGACTCTTGGACTTATCTCTTCTATATTCTCTCTAAAATTATATAAGTGGAAGACATTTTGGCTATTGTAAAAATACCACACCATGTATGTTGAATCCCTAATTGAATGGCATTGCGTTTTACCTTTGATTATTAATAAAAGTCTAGTTTTGAGTTCATGAATATTTGTCTAAGTGTGCAAAGTGATGTATGGTGGAGTTGGTGATAATTCTCTATCCTTGCTTGCCTTATCCTTTCATATTTATGAAATAATTCTTATTCTAAAAGATCATATGGAGTATATTGAATTATTTTATTCTCCTTTCAAGTGTATTATCATCCTTAGAGTGTGCATTCTTCCTTCTAGTTCATTTACCTTTTTATTGCTTTCATACATCTGACCTTTATGTTGAAACATTGATGTTAGAATCCTTTAAGACTTTGAAGCTAGTTTGTATGCCTCATTTCATAATGATAGGATTATGATGGTCATGTATAAATCATATTTTGATATCACACCCTTAGAATAGGTTCATTTCATGCAAATTTATCTCTCTTTTCTCACAAGCAATCACTAGTTTAGGTGACAAGCATTCCAAGACACATTCAGGGAGTTATACCTTAAATCTAGAGGCTCACTTCCACTATAGGTACACCCACATACCTATAAGTTTTCCCATGTTTCCCAAATATAGAAGAGGCTTAAACACCCTACTATATGGTGCAAGATTTGGTGACAATAGTTTTGGCATGCCTAGTGGGATAATAATCTTCAAGATAACTTGTCAAGGTGAATGCTAGTCTTGACAACATCAGCTACAAATTGGTGTGATACTCAAGATTTGGAAACTCCATCAAGGTAAAGTCTTTTTCAAGACCATTTTTGTCATAAAATTAATCTCATACTTCATGGTTCTCAATAGGTCATCATCTATTAGAGTGTTTAATCCTACCAATCCACCTATTCAGCCTAAACTTCCTCTTGAAGTTCATTACCCTCATCTTAATCTACATGTTTGATAAGAGGTTGCTATAAAAAAAGGGGTTGGGTATTTGAAACACAAATATGTGCATAAAATGTGACTAAGTGTGATATCCAAGATTTCACACAAACAAAAGTTGCCAATGTGAGTCAAATTTTAAGATACAAGTGACCAATGTACCACATGACCATAACTATGGTTGGGTGCACTATTAGTCTCTTAGATAAGGTTGGTGTTATTCATAGGTATTCAAGCTAGGAAATGATCCCTTGAAAAACACAAATGTTCTGTTTATGCACTAAGTGGTGCAAATTAAAATGTTGATCATGGAAAGATTGATTGGTTTATTCAAAATGACCAAGGAAAGGTAGACAAAGGTTAATGGGTACAGATGGGTTGGTGGAGGGTGACTGAGCTGACTCCAAATACACTATGCCAAATGGATGTTGCCTACATAGTTCTATAGATAAAATATCCAAAAGAACTTTAGGCCCAATTTAGTTATTTAGTGAAGTTAAGATGGGTTTACCTAATATGAAATACCACATGGGTAGCTTGGCTTGATATTTTGGTAACAGTGAGGTGTCATGGTGTAGTTTAGTTAATAGTCATCATAATAATCCCACTTGCATTAGGAAGAGAAAACAAGGGTGGGCAAGGTAGGATAAATAAGTGGGTAACAACAAAGTTAAGCACCACAAATGTCCTAAAATGGAGCTAAATCAAATAAGATGTTCCTTCATGAGGAGGTTACACCTTCTAAAACTATGTGAGGGTATAAGCATAGTGATGGCATTTATCGCTATGAGTTAAGTTTTAAGAGATGTACATTTATCAAGATCTGCATAGTCTTATTGGTGAAAGGTCATCATCATTATGAGCTAAGTTTTAAGAGTAGTATCAAAGTTATGACCTATAAGGACTTTATTTTATGATTAAGTATATGTTATGAGGTATAAAAATAGCATCATGATGAGCGATAGAGGATGGATTGTACCTTACTTAAGATTTGCATAGCTAGTATGGGAAAAAGGTGTCCATGTCTACATCCTCTATCCCATTAAATTTAAACTAATGACTTTTGGTTCCACTCAAAAGAGGAACTACTAGTAGGGAACTACATGGTCTAGGATATTGGTTATATAACTAGATAAGATGATCATTCACCTACAATGGATGATTTGTTAGGTGGCACAAAAGAAAAGACTATAGTGTTTAAAAAGCATAAGTTTAGGACATAGAGAAGTGGGATCATAGTGGCAAGTGTTTATAAGCTATCACTACCAGAAATAGTAGTAGTTTTGAAGGCATGACCATTATATTATCCCATGGCTAGAAGCCAATTTATGTCAACTTGGGTGAAGGTGACAATGATGTAAAAGACTATCAGGCCCACAAGGATCACAAGATGACAAAGCAAGCAAAGACACTAAATGTGGATCAAATGATAAGGGTGATAAAAGGACATCATGATGGTGCATAATGACTTTATTGAGATGAACAATTAGATTGAGGGTGATGTGTCCACATGAAAAAGGTAAGTATACATGATGTTTCAAGGGGGAAGATTATTCAATGGAATCAATGACATCATAGGATCCTCTCAATTGGTGGAATAGATAATCATGTCAGTGAGGAATAAGAGTCTAGTTTTCTATTTTAATAATATTGTGATGAACAATATCACATTGTGGAGTCATTTAGTTTTAAAGGTTTTTAATAGTATAGTTAACTACACAAGGGTGAAGATGAAAAATAATGGGAATAATGGTGGAGATAATCAAGAACCCCCATGACATAAAATAATCAATAGGCGAGTGTACATATATATTGGATACTACAACGTGTAATGGTAATAATGGAAGTACTTTTAAACCAAAAACAAGAGGAAAGTCACCCATAGCCTGATCTTGAGCCTAAACTCTTACCTCTTTGGCAACGAAGAAGGCAAGAATTTCACTATACAAGATGCAAGGTTGGAGAACATGAGTTTCAACCTGTCTATGGAGGGAACCCTCACTATCTAAAGGGATGTGCATTGAGGCAATAAGGGGTGACACCTATGCAAGTATAATAACTAGAACAAAGGGATGTAATGGTTACAATGATCAAGCAAGGTGAAAGACCTAGAGTGGAATATGATTCTCACCTGTGGGGATAAATGTGGAAGAGGAAAACAAAGTACACCCTTTAGTAGTTACTAATACAAGGAATGTTATAGATGTTATTTCAAGGAGAAATCAAGTATAAGGATGGCTAAACATAAATCCATAGTCATTAGATAATCGACCTAATGCTTAGGTGGGAAAATAATGTATGTAGATGCCTTAGGTGAGGTGTGTATAGTCTGATAACCTTGTATGTGTCATGCGACTCCTCACACCCTAAATAAGATATTGCATAGTTTGTTATAAACATGTACAAAATATGTTGGATGTCATTGTTTGAATGTTATTATGTTTAGGGTTATGTGGATACTCATGAATTTTATGGTTATGGTTATGATTTTTATCGTTATGGTTGTAATCTCACTTAAGGTAAAGTAGATGGGGTAAGGCAATGAACAACACTAACGTTAAAGTGAAGAATATAATCAAGAGACAAATGTTGTAATTAAAATATCAACTAAACACATTAAGATGTGTAGACACTAAAAAAATTCACACTTACATTTTTTTATGACTAAATGCCCCAAGACCCCCTAAACCTTCTTAACCCTTAACCAACCCTTATTAACCTAACCAAATCACTATTCTCCTATTCAAAAATATTATTTGAAATTACTATTAAAAATTACTATTCACTATCACTATTCACTATGGGACCCACTATCACTATTCATGATGGCATGGCAAGTGACATGGCATGTGACATGGAAAGTGACATGTAATGTGACATCAAGTGACATGAAAGCTAATATGGCAAGTGGCATGGCTTAGAAGTGAGGTGGCTTAATGTGGGGCATCATACCCCACTTAGGACACTTTCTCAAGGTGATTAATGACCTCATTTAATAATCACAAGGGCCCCCCTTGAAATATGGAAAATTTACCCTTAAGTAGCCATCATTAAACAAGTATTTTGCCTTCACACATGAAATTGACCTTCAAAATGAGATACCTACCTCTTTAGTGCTTTGGGAAAGATAATGGGCTCCCATTTTTGACTTTTTAACCTAAATGAGAGACTCATCAACCCAAATGATAATCCCCACCAACCTCATTTTTGACTCATTCATGCACCACATATAAAATTTCACCACATTTTGTGTGTCATCTCTTTAAGTGATTGGATGAAGACAATAAAAGGTGGTGAAAAGTCTTTAGCCTCATTTAGACCCATGTGCATGCTTCCCATTCAAAATTGTACTCATGTGCAAGGTGGGAGACTCACCAACTCAAATATTAATCCCCACCAACCTCATATTTTACTCATTCATGCACTACATGGGAAATAGTGTCATACTTCTACTATTCCCTCTTTTGGCATGGTTCTTGACAACAAATGCTATAAATACCCCCCTCTCCTTCACCTAAGGTTAAGTGGAAAGTTAGTATTTGGTTATTAACATATTTTTGTATTTATTTAAATAAGTTCATCATTATGGAGGTCATCCACATCTTGGAGGAAAAGAATTCAAAGAAATGAATCTCTACTAAAATTGCCACGAGATGCCTTCATCACATCATCAACAATATCAACCACATCAATAAGCCTCAAGGTAACCTTATTTTTTTTTAGTCATTTACTTAAGTTATCATTTTATTACCTTTAACTTTACCCCTTAATACACTTTAAATCTTCATCCATTGACCTCCTTTACCACCTTTGCCATTATAATTCCATTTACCTCATTTGCCCTCTTTGCACCTTTGCCACCTCCACCCTCTTTACTCTGTCATCCTTTTTATACCCTAGTTACTTGATGTTTTATCTTTTTCAACCATCTATCCATATAATTTTATTATCTCAATCAACCCTAACCAAGCCATTCTTTTAACCCTTATCAAATTACCAAACCGAAAACTACAACGTTGCCTTAAATAATTTTTAGCATTAGTATAATCAAACTAATTGCTTCATTTTGGTTAACTTAGCAAAGCATCTAATTTTTTCATTAATTTTCTATAAATTTTTGTATTTTATTTTATTTTTTTAGTAATTTAAGGCAAATATATTTCTTTTATCATTTCAACTTAAGTGTTAAAAGTAGGTGGATTAATAGCCTCCTAGAAAGCTTTCGTGTCTAGGATCTAGCTCGCACTAGGTAATCCACCCAAACACTTGTCTAACCAACAAGTTTTGTGGTAGTGATTTCTTATTGCATGTAATTTTTCCATATCCAAAGAGGATTTCTCAAAAATTATATATTCAACACATGTGCATTCAACAGGTATTCTTCTACACACCCTTCTTAACTATTTTTTTCTTTTCACACTTAAGAAAAAGTGAAAATTAGATAGAAACAAGATGAGAAGAGGTCATGATGTTTTTTTAGTGACAAGGACTAAAAATAGATCTAAAGTGGGATTAGATTAATGAACATAAGCCCTTCAAATGGGTCACATGAGCATTCTTTCAAGGATTTAAAAAGGTGTGTTGATCACACTATGTTAAGTACACTCAAAATGTATAGAGGGTTTAAAGGTTGAAGAGGTGATGGATAGGGTGAAGGGAGTATTTGGAGAGGTAAAAAAAGAGGACCCATTGTTAATAGATAAATACTTTTAAGGAATAAATTTTGTTTTGAAGTAATGATCCTAATAAGATTTCATGCATTAAAGCAAGAGAATAGAGGACACAAGGAAGAAAACATGTATATGCATGTATAAGTAATGTGATCGATGACTACACTCTAATGAGTGAGAAGTGGGAGTGCTAATGGGAGAAAATAAAGGAGATCCAAAAAGGGATGAGATGAAGGTAGACCAAGAAATGGTTGAAGAGATAGGTATAGGAGACAATGAGGTCATAGATAATTATAAAGATGGAGAAGAATGGAGGGAACCAAGCATAGATATGGAAGAGGAAAAAGAAAAGTTGGGAAGAAAAATGAATGTCATCAAGGGAGATGAGAAAAATGAAATTTAATAAAGAAAAGAGAAGGAAAATAAAAGGTATAAGCTGTGGTTTTGAGGAATGTACTAAAAAATGATAGATTGGAGAATTGAAAAGGATGGAGAGAGAAGTGTAACAATCATGAAGTGTAAGGGGAGGATGAGAAATATGATATGACATGATAGAATTGAAAAGAGGTATAAAAGAGACCAAATAAAATATAGTTTGGTGATGAGAATGAAAAATAAGTAAAAACATATAAGAAAAGGAAATAAGAAGAAAAAAGAGTGAAATGAGGACACAAAAAGGATGACAGGAGAGTGAAGAATTAGGTGATGACATGACGAAGTAATCATGGATGATGATAGGAAAAGAGAGAAATAATGAAGCAAATTATATGGTTGTGTTAGAGATGAGAATGGGATGGAAAATGGGAAAGGGGCTAAGAAAAATGAGGGGAAGTAAAGGATGGGTGGATAAGAAGCTGAAGAGACAAGGTATGTGTTAATCAGCTTATTAAAAGAGATTAACAAGTTAAATGGGTGATTAGAAGAGATTGACAAGACAAAATGGGTGAGGTGGTGAATAAATATGGGAACACAATGAAAGGGAATGAGATGAAAATAAGGGATGAAGCTCATGGATGATAAGAAGCAAAAGGAAGAATTAAAGTAGGGATATAAATTAGGGACACTCACACAGATGCAAAATATAAGTGAGTACCAAGATATAAAGATGAAAAGGGGAATCCAAAGTTTAAAAGGTGAGAATATATAATAAGAAAAGGGTAATTATAGAAGGCTTCTTAAAGGATAAAGACCCAATTATAATCTAGTTGTGGAGGAAAAATGGAAAGGGTGGGAAGAATGGAAAATTGATAGAGAGTGGTGGCACACATAATTAAAAAAAGGGATGCTAGAAGAAACAAAATAAATAGAAAGCATGCTAGATTGAAAATATGGGAAAGAAGAAAACAAAAAGTGAGAATTATAATGAAGGTGGTTTAGAAGTAGTGGAAGAGTAGTAATAAGGTGGCAATAAAGAACAGGAGGAGGTAAAAGTGTCCATCAGTGTGTAAGGGAATAGGATGATGTAGAATTGGTGAATAAAAGAGAATGAGGAAAAGGGTATGACATGTTGTCAAGGGCAAGGGGAAATGATGAGGATATTGGAAGAAGAAAAAAGGGATAAAGGGCAAGGTTGGTAAGAAGTGAAAAGAGGGACAAAAAACATGAAAAGTGGGTGGGGGAACAAGCTAAAAAGCATATACAAGGAAAGGTGATGGGGAGGCCAATAAAGTAGATTATATGGTAACATTATAGGAGATAAGATGGGCCAATGAGGAAGGTTGTCAATCCTTATGTTAAAAGAGATTGACAAGCTAGAAAAGTGGTTCAAAGAGATTGACAAGCTAAAGGGAGGGAGGTGGTGAAGATATAGATAGAGAAGTGGGGAAGAGATTTTATGGCAGAAGGGAAAAGAAAATAATGGATGTGGCCAAGCTAACCTCAGTAACTAAGCACTACCTAAATAGTCCAAAAAGACCTCAGGCCAATGTAGTTCTCCTAGTAATGGGGGAAAAACAAGGAGAAATTATTAGATGATGTTAAAATATAAGGATGCTAAGAAGAATCCAAAACTTCCCTAGGATAGGATGCCCTAAGAAAGAGGGCACTGTTAGAAATGGATATTAATGAGAAGAAAAAGGGGAGGGTAATTAGTTGCTAGTGGCCAAACCTCCCTTAGAATTCAAGTAGTACCTACATAGCCATGGACATCAAGCCAATGTAGTTTAATAAGGATTGAGTGAGTGGTATTCAAATTGGTTACCCCAATTGGATGGACCACATGGCTTGGTTTGGTTGAAGGTTTGAAAAGAAAGTGTGTGCATCGAAGGCAAGTTGACACTATGAAGAAAGGTATCCCTAGAAGGTGGGTTGATTGACATTAATGTTATTCTTATTTCATTTATGGTTTGGATGGATGATATTAGTGGCACATAACTAGGTTAGATGACCATACCGGATTTGGAAAAAGACATTAAAAATTAGGAGATATAAGTCCAATATAATACATGACTCAATGGGGATAGAATAAGAAATGAGGTGTAATTCATGTTTGTTGATAAGGACAAAGTAAAACAAAACTCAAAGTTGGATTGACTTAAGGAACATAAGCCTTTTGAATGCTTTGCATTAGCATGTGTTGGTTGATAAAACAAGTTTCTTGATCACAGTGTGCCAAGTAAGCTTGAAATCCCTTGATTTATAGATAGTATAAAGGAAAGATGGGTGATAGGTGGTGTGAATTATAAAGGGTAATGTGTATGGTAACCTTATGTGGGTAAGTTTTCCCCTTTTATAAGTGACCTAAGAATGATAATAGATAAGTCCATGTCATATGTTAGATGTAGACTTATCAATGTGGAAAGTATACATGTGAAAGTCGATTGTGGCTTCCATGTTATTATGTTGTTTGAGAGCTGATTTTAACTTTCAAGATTATTTAGAATCTATTTTGATTGTGATAGTGGGTCTTTTGATTTATTGATGTATATGGGAAGCTGATTGATGTGGGAACCTTCCAATAAATTACTCAGTTTTTGACAAAGTTGACTTAGCCATCCTTCAAGGGAGTGGTCTAATTTTATATTCTTTGTTTAATGCCTTTTGATAGTTGTCCTTTGAGAGAGAAATCTACCTTTAGTGCAAGAAATTTTTATTTTGTTTTTGGGCAGCTATCTTTCAAGGGAGTAGTATACAATGCTTAAAATACTAACCCAAGTAATATTTTAGTATCCAAATCATTTTTGGATGTGATGATTTTAGACATGGAAAAGTCTAATTAGGTTCAGAGGTTTACCTTTATGAGGTAATTTACCTATATAAGGGCCAAACTTTAACACAAAGAAGGTTAAATGATAGGTGAAAGGATGTGGTTTGAGAGACAATGACCATGGGATTTCATATTATTAGAGATGAAATATATCCATGAGAACCATGCTATGAGCAAATTCATGGTACCCACATTTAGGATTAGGCTATGACTATGATGGTTAATCACATGGTTCTATATTGCAATTAATTATCCTTAAAAGGAGATGATGAATATGGGTGAAGGTGAAAATATCATAATCAAGAGATGAGCTTAATTTAGACAAAAGTAGTGAGTTTGATCCTTCTTTAAAAAAAATGGATACAAATGCAAAGCATTAAGATGTTCATGTTCTAGTTTTCCTTAGACAGAAGATAAATGATAAGCTCCTGGTCCATACTTATGGGTAATGATGTAGGGTTCAAGCCAATCAAAAGCAAACTTTCCCAACTTACTTTTCTCCATGTTGGTTTTATTTTAGGATGATATCTTTGATATTAAAGTTTCATTATTTGAGGTACTTATTATAATCACATTTGATATGCTCTTGATAGATATGGAGGTGTGTGAGGGTTGTTAAACAATCCTCGTCAAGTAGCTCAAGATGAGATAAATAGTGTTGATGATAATCTTATTCAAAAATAAGATCTTACAAAGATATGTGAAGAGAGGAAATTTGGATTTCAAGAGGCAAGATTGTCTCTACTCTAAATACTAGAGAGAAAGGGGTAGCACCTATAGAGGTTCAAATGCTAGTGTCATAGGCCCATAAAGTGAATGGGATGTGTAAGTTCCAATCCTGATTTGAACCACTGACAACTTTGGTTAGTATTTTGTTAAGGATTTTGTTAGAGTCTTTTGCCTATCCATTTGCTTGTGGATGGTCAAATGAGGAAAATCTTAAGTTGATGCCAAATTCATCACATAGACCTTGGACTTTCTTGTTTATGAAAGATTTTCCATTATCAATGATGATCTTATGAGGAACATCAAAGTAGTAGATGATATGATGGTTGATAAAGTCAACAATATTCTTCACTTTGGTTGAGATAAGAGGAATAGCTTCCATCCAGTTGGTGAAATATTCATTGGTTGTGATGATGGAGCTATGATGCTATGAATAATGGGGGTTTATTTTCCCAATGAGATCAAGCCCCCATTATGAGAAAGGCTAAAATTCCTTAGATACTTGGAGGCTATTGGTTGTTGTGTGATGTAAATTATCATGTTGTTGACATTTAACATAGTTTTTTACATAATCACAATAGTCTTGGCTGAGGGTGGGCCAATAGTATCCAAGGCAAAAGATAAGTTTAGTGACCACTAGATTGCTAAAGTGTCCTCCATAGATCCCATCATGTATTTCCCTGATGGCATGAGAATATTCATGATTGCATAGGCAATGAAGAAGGAGATCATTGAAACCACATTTGTAAAGGATTCCCCCTAATATGGTGTAACGAGAGGCATTTTGAACAAAGGTTCTTTAGGCATTCCTAGAGAGGTTAGGAGGAATGATGCCTAGGTTGCGGTGGTTAAAAGTTTGGTCATACCAAATGTCAGATAGGGATTCCTCCACACTACAAATGATAAGTAATTTGGATTGGTTATAAGAGGGTGTGCTAAAATGATGAATTGTGATAAATATTTTGGAATTGGAAGGTTGAGAAGGGATCTAGGAAGTAAGGCAAGCCATTATATCAGTGAATTTATTAGTAGATCAAGGAATAGATTAGACTAGGTAACATTTTAATGATGTTAAGATTTTATCAACTGAACATTTGCATTTTTGTAAGACATCATTCTTACATTGATAGGAGCCATTGACCTAGTTGACCATGAGTTGGGAATCACCGAACACATTGATTGTCTTAATTCCCAATGATAAAGCAGTTTTGGAGACCTATGATTAGGGCTTCATACTCAACCATATTATTGGTGGATTCAAAATAAATTTTGAAGGATAGAGGAATGGGTTCACCATCAAAGGGGATAATTATGATACCAAATCCCCCACTATTTTGACACTTTGACCCATCAAATAACATAGTCATTTGGTAGGTCATGCCCTCTTGGGAAAGAGTAGTGGATTCATCTGGAAATTCAAGAAAATGAGTTTGGTGATCTTTCAAAGGTGTTTTGGCCAATTGGTCGGTAATGACTTGCCCCTTAATTGACTTTTCATAAAGGAACTCAAGATCAAACTCTAATAATAACATAAGCCACTTAGACATATGTTGATTTTGGTATGGATTAGAATGCGTGTACTTGAGTGGGTCAGTGTTGGTTATGCCATAGGTTTTATGGTTAAGAAGGTAGTGGTAGAGTTTGGTGGCAATGAAATTCAATGCTAAGTATATTTTTTTAGTATGGGTGTATCGAGTCTCATATTCTACAAGCATTTGGATAATGTAGTATATGACTTGCTCTTTATGTTTTTCATCTTTGTGAGCCAACATTACCCCTAGGGAATAGTCAGTGGTTTAGATTTATAGGTAAAATAGGTGGTCATCCTTAGGAGGGTGAGGATAGGTGGTAATAAAAGGTACTATTTGAGTGATTCAAAGGCATTTTGGCAATCAATATTCCATTTGAAAGAGACATCCTTCTTCAAAAGGTGATGGAAAGGGCATCAATCTGAAAGATGGGAAATTAAATGGTGAATGGATTGAATCTTTCCTACAAGCTATGGAGTTGATTAAGGTTGGTAGGATGAGGCATCTCTAAGATTGTTTTAACCTTGGCAAGTTCTACTTCGATTCCTTGAAAGGAGATGATAAAGCTTAGAAGGTTTCCTTAAATGACCCCAAAAACACATTTCTTAGGGTTGATTCTAACATGAAAACAGATTAGGTGTTTGAAGATAGTTTGAAAAACTTTTAGATGATCTTTGTGAGATTTGAATTTTCCTAAGAGATCATCAACATAGTCCTATAGGATGGTGTGGATGAGGTCATGGAAGATGTAGGTCATGGCTCACTAATAGGTTACACCAACATTATTTAACTTGAAGGCATGACTCTATAGAAAAAATTTCCCTAAGGGGTGGTAAAGGTGGTTTTATGTTGATCTTCAGGAGCAATCAAGATCTAATTGTAACCTAAAAACCCATCTATGAGAGATAACATCTCATGGCTAGCTGTAATATCAAAAAGTTGGTTAATACTAGGTAAAGGAAAGTCATCCTTAGGGAAAGTGAGGTTAAGGTTATGAAATTCCAAACAAATACATAAACCTATAGTGGCTTTACTCATAGATATGATATTTGAGACCCATTGGGGGCAATCAATGGGTTGAATGAAATTTACAGATAGGAGACATTAAAGATCTTATTTGATGAGAAGGGCTATGCAAGGATGCATGCATCAAAATTTCTATTTAATAGGCTTGGCATCATGATGAATGACTATGTTATGGGTAGAAATGGTAGGGTCAATCTTGAATATATCACTGTAAGACCAAGTGAATGTTATGTTGTAGTCTTGAAAGAAAGAGTAAAAGTCTTGAAGTTCTTTGGCATTTGGTGATTAGCCCAATTTGGCAATGCAGGGGTTGTCTAGAGTGCCCAAGTTGATATCTATAGTGGATTCATTTAACATGGTTAAGATTTTAGGAGGAAGGGATTTATGGATTGAAGAATTTGAGGCACCAAAGTAAGTGAGAATAGAATCATCATATTGATGTTGGATGGTGTTGATGGTAGGATAATTATTTTCTACCATTTTGAGATGAATGAGAGGAAGAGTTTTAGTTTGGCCATCTTTATGATAGGTTAGGGGGCCCAAACTAACAATATTAACTATAAAAAAATTAGGGGGAATGACATCAAAATCCTTAGACTTTTAAGGTTATTGGGTTGGTGAAGGTGGGGTGTCTTCCTCGATGGTGTCAATAGATTTGGGTGCATTGGTGGGTTCTTTAGGTGGTACAAACCCAAGGCCAAATGACTCATCAAGTTTTTGGGTTTTGATCAAAGGTAACTCATAATGTCCTTGTTCATATTGGTTAAAGCTAAATCCCTTTTAATTGCACTTGTGAAGGTATAATTTAGTGAATGTTGGTTTATCAAGGTAAGAAAATTCAGAGGTGAATGGTTGAATGGAAGAGGTAGTGGTGGGAGCAAGAAGTGGTTGATCAAGTCCCTGATAGATGAAGTTCATTTGATGGTTTGGTCATAAGAAGGTTCATGTTTTAGGTTCCCATATTCTTAAGTACAGAAAGCATCCAATGCTAGAAGGTGGTACTCCCCTAACAAGAATCATTAGAACATAGATCCCAAGGGCTCTTCTATGGGGATCTATGAAGAAGGGATGGATGAGCTAGTTGATGTTTCATCAATGGTTAATGGTTGGGGTGTAATTACTAGAGGTGTGTTGTATGGGTGTACAAAGACATTATTGGGGTGATAGGTCATGTTACATGTTGAGAAAGGATTTGGGTCTACTTAGATATTGATGACTTGGACTTCATGCTCAAACTTAATGCATCAATGGAGGGTAGAAGGAACACATTCCATGGATTAAATCTAAGTTTTTCCCAATAAGATGTTGTATAGGAATTATCCTTCCACCATATATAAGAGTTTAGGGAGTGTGTGGGGTCCTACATGGATATGAAGGATAATGGTTCCCAAGATAGTAGCCATAGTGTCATTAAAGGATCAGAGGACCGCTATGGATTCTGACATGATATTGTCTGGTAAGTTGAGTTGGCCATAAACATAGGAGGATATGATGTTAATACTAACTCCCCCATCATTAATCACCCTTTTGACATGGGTTTGGTTGATGTAAGTGGTAATAAAGGGTGGGGGATCTAGGTCCTTGGGGTGGATAGAAGGTATTTTTGAATTCTTAAAGGTGACAAGGTTAGAAGTTTGGATGGCACCAAAAAATGCGGCTAGAGGTTGAGGGTCATTGGTTTGGACCTTGATGGATTTCAAGTTCTCTATGAGTGCTTGGAGATGATGAGGAGAAGTAGAAATCAACTCATACAAGCTCATTTTTTTATAGTCTAGTAAATTTTCTTAAGGATAGCTTGTCAGATAAATATTGCATATAAGTTGGATTGTGGAGGGTTAGATTAGGGGGCACCTAAGATAAACACCTTGGGTTTTTTTGAAGGTGGAGATGGTTGGGTGTGGTTTTCTTAGGAGTTTGAATAGGGGTAAGTTTAAGGAATAGACCCCTTAGCCTTCCTATAACCTTTTATTGTGATCTAGTGACCACATTGATAGTATAGATAAAAGGATAGGGTGAAGTAGTAGAGTGGTAAGACTCATCTTCATTCTTAGGTGAGAGTGGGTAAGTGGGTAAGTGTTGGGTAGGTATGATTTTTTGGGGGGTTGGTATGGGTGACATAAGAGGTTTATTTTTGAATAGATCATCCTCATTGTAAAGGTGGTGGACGAGAATTTGGAGAGCTTTGTAATTCTCTATATCATGGTCGGGTGTCCTATGGTATAAACAAATCAAATTGTCATTGAACCATGATTTTTTGGGGTGTGAAGGGTCAAAGGGTTTGATGGGTGGTAATCTTAAAGAAGAGGTTTGCAATAACCACTTAGAATGGTTATATAAGACTCAGTTAAAGGTGGTAAAGGTTTAGTGGTTTTTATTTTGGGTGTTGAGGTAGAAAGTTATTTAGAAGTAGGTTTGGTGATAGGTGTCTTAGGTAAAGTGGTATTCTTGGTTAATGGTTTTGGTTTTGATGAGCTCGAGGTGGAGGATGGTAAGGTAGGTAACTTAGGTATTTTTGATGTAGTAAAAAGAGGTACAATAGGAAGAAAGTGTGAAGGTGTAACCAATAGAGGTGGTGGGGTTTTGGTAAAAATAATGGGATTCATGCCCAAGGTAGAGGGATGAGGACCCAAAATGGAGGGTAAAGTAGAGGGAGGTAAAATTAGAGGCTTTGGACCTTTGGATATTTTTACCTCTTTGGTTGCTTGGGTTATTGGTTTTAAAGGGGGTTTGGTTACTTGGGTCTTGATTGGCTTAGGTGCTTGAGGGTTGGTTAGTTTGGTAGAGGTTTTGGTTGGTTAGGTGGAGGTTTTTGTGGGTTGGTTATTAGAAGTGCTAGGTTGGTTCACAAAATAAGGGGTTGGATGTTCTAGTTTGATAACATAAGGGATTCCTAATTGTTATCAAAAGGCAACTAGATCCATGTTAGGGTTGGGGACAAATTCTAATTTTTAAATTAGCTTTGAGAAAGGTTTGATTTCCTAAATAGTGTATCTAAAAGATAATTCACTAGGTGGAGACATAGGGATTATAACCTTATCCTATTACTCAATCAATTGATGCAAGGTTAGGATAGATGTTTCTTCTATGGGAGGAGTATACAGGGGCATTTCCTTTTTAGGAATGATTTCTATGAGAGGGGAGGGTTACATGGTAATTAGTGAGGAAGGTAAGATGGGTGTATGGTCCAGTATATCGATTGAAGGGGAAGTTGGTAACTTTAATACCTTAATGAGTGAAGGAGTAGGAAGATTTACTTCCTTATTTTAGATCTCTGAAGGGGTAGAAGGTAATTTTGATACTTCCATAAGTAGAGAGGGGTTGGTAGATTGGTGAACAGGTTCTTTATTAGTATGTCAAGAACCATGTTAATGGTATGGGTGTCAGAAGAGAACTTGATGTTGTTACTCTCATTTTTGGTAGGAGAGTGGTTCAAAAAATGTTGCCTAAATATGTCAAGGGCTTGGTTAGGAGGTGCATTCAGTTTGTCCAATGTAAACTTCCCCTTGTTAATGAGGGATTGGATAAGGTATTTGAAGGTATTAAACCTATTGATATCATGTCCTATGACTCAGTGTAAGTCACAATGGTCATTTTCATAATACCAACCCAAAACAAGGTAAGAAGCATAAAAATATTGGGGTGGTTTAATTGGTGGAAGTTATATGATATTAACTTCTAATAACTTTTACAAAATAGAAGCATAGGATTCCCCAAGTGGATTTAATTAGTTTTGGTTACTCCAAGTTTGGTTCTTTGGGTTTGGTTTGAAGAATTAGGGGAGTTGGTGGTTTGGTTCCTTGGGTTTTGTTGGTTGGTAGATGGTGGATGTGTGGCTTTGAGGACAATAGGATTTTGGGTCCCTTTTTTCTTTGTGTTGGTATTGGGCTAGTTACTTGACTTGGAGGAAGAAGCCTCATTGATTTTATAGGTTGAGTTCTTATTTTTGAGTTTAAGCATTCCTTCATCAATGGCTTAGTTATCTAGATTACAAGCCATAGTAAAAACTTCATCAAAGGTCCAAAATCTTTGGACACATAATGTGGATGAGATGTGTTTGGCACATGCCTGAACAAAGAGATATATAAGTTCAAGTTGAGGTAAGGAAAATGAAATTTGGTTAATTGGGCTCCTCCAATGAGCCACAAAATTATCAAAAGATTCATCCTCAAATTTCTAGATGGAGTAGAGGTCAGTGATGGAAAATTTACTAGATATATTGATCAAAAAGTGATCTAAGAAGTTTTGGGCTAGTTGGATGATAGATAAGATGGAATGTTTGGGTAAGGCACTATACCAATCTAAGGATGGGCCAGCTAGAGACATTGGGAAAGTGTGGAGAAGAAGGGAATCATCATAGGTGATGATATAATAAGCATGCATAAATACCCTAAGGTGTTGTTGGGGATCCTCATTACTTTTAAATTTAGAGAACTTGGGAAGTTCCCATTGGAGAAGATATGACTTAATAGGTATGGATGGATGGATGGATGGGCTCATTGAAAATTTGGTCATAGGATAAGGTATTATGAGCACCTGAGATAGATGGCTCTAAGGTGATCATCTTATCCATGATTATCTTCATGAAGTCTTCTTGGGGTTGAGCACTCAAGAGGTTGTAAGATGCATATTATGGTGGTGGTTGAGAAACATATTGATAGTTGGTGGAAGGTTGAGAGGTTGCCACATATTGGTATGTAAATGCTAATGGTTGGGTAGAAGATATATATTGGTATGTGTATGTAAATGGTTGTGTATCAAGCATATTCCCTTGTAGATTATGGAGATAACTAGAGGTTGCTTGTTGGGTAGGAGAGGTAGTTGGGTTAGTTGTTGATGGAAAGGTGGTGACCTTTGTACTAATCAATGGTAACATGGAGGGGATGGATACCATAAGGCTTTTAAGTAGAGTAGTTTTTGATGGATTGGAAGTAACAAGAGGGAGATGGGTAGTTCTAGAGGTAGGCACTCCTATTACAGAGGAGTGATTGGTAGGAGGTATAAGGGAAGTGATAGTTTGGGTTTTTTTATTTTTAATGGTAGCCTCAATGGGGTTATTGGTTGATGATAAGGCTTGGGTGACTAAAGGTTGAGTGGTACCTATGGTAGTAGAGGTATTCCCCATGAGGTGGGGAGGCATGCCATAAGGCAAATCTATAGGTGGGGTCAAAACTAGGATTTGGCAAGACATAGTTATAAGGTAATGTTGTAAGGCTATGTGATTATTGTTTAGGAAAGTGGAAAATTTTGTATCTCCTGAGACTACCTAAATAGGACTTCCCAGAGAGTGAGGGGAGTCTATGGGTTTAGAAACATGTTCCATGTATGTAGAGGTAGAAGAGGTTGGTTGATTTTATGGTGAGTTTTATTCCTCAAGGTCCCTTCATTGTTGGCGAGTAAGAACCATATGAAAAAATAGGAAAGGAATGATACATTCTCACACCTCAAAAAAAAGAGTAATAAAAGAAAATTCAAGTCAAACAATGCATTCACTAAGAATGCATTAAATCTTAGGATTCTTTCTAATCTCTCTTTTGGCTTCTGCTTTGAAATGTGTGAAGAGTAAATTGGCTTGTAGAACAGGTCCTAGAAAGAAGTCTATGTTTGGTTTTGGGTTATATTTAGGTGCTCAAGAGAGAATCTATATTGGATCATGTTCATGGCTTGATATTTGGGGCTTGATCTCCTCACTTCATTATTTCACAGTTAGTGTGGGTGCTTATCCTTTATACCATTTATCTAGAGTTTATACTCAACTAGATATCTAAGTTGGTTATCCCCTCATTGATTAAATCCAAGTATGATAACCAAGAAAGGGTAAGGTGATATGTTAGGTGATGAAATCCGAGTCAGGCCTTATCTCAAGTGTGTTTGATGTTTATTTTAGTGCAAGTGGTTTGGTTTATGTAACATTTGTTCACTATGGTTGATTTTTTTTGCTTAAACTAAACTAGATGAACTAATTAAACAAGCCAACAAACTATGTATGCAAGTTAATTTTAATCCCAAAGGATTTTTTATTTTTTTTTATTCTTTTCAATGAAAACAAAACAACTAAAATGCATCTAAATGGAACATAGAAATGCAATCCTAATCCTAGGATGAATGTTATTTTTTAGTTTCTCTTTTAGAAATGCAAGAAAATAAAATTTAACTTTTTCTAAACAAATGAAACTAAAACTTGTGTTTGTCTCTTCCTTTTTTTTTCTCTTTTTTTTAAGAATGCAATTAAAAATGTAGGAAAGTATACAATTTAAGAATGTAACTAAAAATGCAAGAAAGAACACTTAATGTGTATAGAATGAAACTAAATGAATTTTTCACTAATTCAACTCTAAATTTCCTAAAATAACTAATAAACCCAAGAAAACTCAAGGTTCCCACCAGGCGTACCAAAATGTTTCTATCTAATTTTTTGTTTTTTTTTGCTTAATTTAAAAATAAAGAAACTAGTTAAGAGTGTATAGAATAATACCTGTAGGATGTATGTGCATTGAATTTAGATGATTTTGAAGATCTCCTTATTAGCTTGGGAGGATGACCTAAATATAAGAAGACACTACCACAAAACTTGTTTGTTAGAAAAGAAAATGGGTGGACTGCCTAGCATGAGCTAGATCCTAGAAGTGAAATCTTTCTAAGAGGCTATCAATCTACCTGATTTGAATACTTAAGTTAGTAAATAAAAGGAAATGAACTTGTATAAAATAATAAATAACTAAATTTGATTAAGAAAATTCCAAGCTTTGCTAAGATAACTAAAATAAAGAGACTAGTGTGATTAATAATAATGCTTAAAATTAGCTAAAGTAAGGTTTGGGTTTTGGTTTGGCAAAGTGATAAGTGTTTAAAAAATATGGTCTGGTTGGGTTTGGTAAATGGTTAAGGTTATAGATAGACAAAAATATGAATTGGTAGATGGGGTAAAGGGGTAAGGATGGAAAAAGGGGTAAAAAGGGGTAAATGGGGAAAAGAGGTAAATGGATAAAAAGGAAGAGGTTAAGGGGTTAAGGGTATGGAGGTCAAGAAAAGAAAAGGATAAATGGAAAGAAAGAAAGGAATAAAAAAGGTAAATAAATATTACCTTGCCTTCTTGAAGATGGTGTAGTTGATGATGTTGTTGAAGATAGAATCCTATAGCAATTTTGACAAAGCTTCATGTTTCACCAAATTTTGTCTATTTTAAGTCTAAAAGAAAATAGAAAGAAGGATAGGGATAAGTGATTAGAATGAATCCATATTTGGTTTGCATGCTATATCCAAACATTATGCACTCCTCTTTTTTTGGGGAGGACTACTTGTAAATAAAAAAGCACTACCACAAGATGTTTATTAGTAGATAAATGAGTGGGCTTCCATGTTTTACACTTATTTTACGAAGTGTAAAACTTCTGTAGAGATGAAAATCCACTTTTGAGAGACAAAAGAATAATAAATAACTAAAAAAGAGGTAAAGAGAGAGTGAAAAAGAGATAATATTACCATTATTAGCAACCTATATGCAGCAAAGAGTGACAGGGTACAGGTGAGGTATTTTGTTTCTATTTTAGAAGTTGTCTGGGTACATTTTAAAGAGGCTATGGAATTCATAGTTGCTAACATTGGTAGGAGATTAACCAATATTAGTTATATACTAAGGTTTTTAGTGAGGTGACCAATGTTAGGCTACCGAGGTTGGTAGAGGCAATAATTATCTGGGAGCTTATAAAAGGCTTTTCATGTTTGGGAAATGGTTTAGATTAGGTCAGGGAGGTTGGTAGAGTTATGAGAGATATTATGGCTTGGGTAGGTTTGGTCAAATGTTTGGTATTATCAAGTTAATCCAAAACTCAAAAATATTTGGTTGAAATATAATTTTGAAATAATAACAACACAATTCAAATAATGTTATCTCTGAAAAGAGATGTTTTATTTATCAGAATTGCAGACCCAAACATATGCTTATCTCTGAGAAGAGATGTCTGATTTCCATTTTGGGTTACATATTAATTTATACATGTTTTAAAGGTTTGGGGAGGATGTGTAATGTCACCAATCTCAAGGGAGATGAATTGGTTTGACTTCCATGATTTACAAAAATACAAAATTTGAGGAATTACTATTTTTAGAAACTTACTATTTTTAGACTGGACTAATAAAATTGAAATTTGGGACACTTTTGTTGGGTTTTAGGGGGTAAAAATTCATTGAGAAAATATCAATTCCATCTCACGATTTTCCCCTCATTATTATCTTTCCAACGGTTCAAATGGTGAGTCAATTGGAGCTACGATGCAAAAGTTATGGCTCCCGAAAGTTCTGCCATCAAATGGGGTGGACCCATCACCCGAATTGTCATCTAAATTGTTGTCCAGATCACAAGTTAAGGGGAAATAAGTGAGGAAGCTTTGTACCTCCCTCAAGGGGAATGATCAAAATTATATAAAGTAATACAGAGTAGATATAAAGAAGAATAGAAAAATAAATGTCTAAATGACCTATACTATCAATGACATACTTAGCTATAGTGGTCACTGAATGATAAGTGCTAGGTTGATGGATCCTATCAGGGAGTCTGAACTTGAATGCCTAAATAGAGATTTAAAAAATGGGTATTTTTGGTCCTCAATAGCTTAGTTTTTGATTGCGATTGACTTACATAAGATGATTGTAAGTTGGATGTTGAAAAATAAAATGTCAAGAGCCTGAATGAGAGTAAGAATCAATTTTCTTTATTTCTACTGACCTAAACTTTAGGTTTGGGCCTAGCTTATATTGTTGATGTTGATGATCTTTTTGACATTTATCATGGGTTGACTGACATCAATAGCCCTAGAATTGGTAAACCTTACTATTTTTTTCCTATTTTTTGTTCTTTTTCATGTCAAGTGTGACAACATTATAAAATGGTAAAAATAAAAGGTTAGGAAGGAAGTAGTTGATTAGGAATTTAGTTTGGAAGTCAGAATAAGTCTTGGGTAGTTAGGATGAGGGGACCAAGTCTTGAGGTGACTCATCAAGTGTGAATTAATCATAGGGAAAGGTGGCCAAGTAAGGTGGTAATAGGAATTTTTAATTAACTTAATTAAGTATTTTAAATTAATTAAATGTGTGAGGGGTAAAAGTATGGGTTAGGGAGATTAATTATTATTACTAAAATAGGCTTAAGATGATTTCAACATAGGGAGTTACACATGTGTATGTGACATAATTTTGGTGTCTATATTTTCCCCTTTTTGTATTGTAATTTGTATTGACATGTTGTAAGACAAAAATAGGAGTTAGATGCCTAAGTATTAGATGAGGTATCGGTATCCCACCTCAAAATGAGAATTGATGGAGGAGAAATCAAAGTCAAGTACCGATTTGATAAAAAGGTAATTGTGTGAATGGTAGAGAATTGAGCATCAATCTATATGTGTATACCACAATGAGATATAGTCATCAAAGTCAAGAATAATAAATATTAAGGAACACTTGGATAGAAGTAACCAAAGCACAACTTGTAAGTGATAGCTGATAGGTCAAAACAATTAAATTTATAGCTTCAATGGGTAATGTGTCCTAGGTATCCAAGGTAAGAAGTGCCCCTGGGAAACACAAAAGGGTTGAGGGTGATAGTATGGGATTGGTTGCCATCTAAAATACTTAATATACCTATGTGTGTGCAATATCTAACCATAATGAAATAGCATAAGCGGTGAGGATAAACAATGCAAGGTTGGTGTAAAAGGGTCAATGAGTGAGGAAATATTCATGATCTCTAAGCAAAGTCATTATGGGTGAAGATTTAAGTGATCTTCAATGTCATTTTGTCATGGTTAGGGGAGATATATGTGATCTCCAATTTCCCCAGTGTATGGGTAAGGTTTGAAAAGTTGGGTGTTTTGTGTTAGAAAATAGTATTAGAATGGTGTCAATGTTGGTTACATTTATCAATACTAGTAATAAAAAGTGCCAACATCGATAAACATATGGAAACATTGATGATGTTAGTAGGCATAAGCACTAACATCAGTAGGTTAGATCAAGAATGCCAACATCGATGGCTAACTAAACTTGATAAAAGGGGGTTTCAGGCCTAACCAAACTAATTTACAACTTGGTGATTGGTGAGAAAAAATAGAGCTTGAGAGCAATTTGAGATGGTAGCTCAAGGAGGGGACCCAGTGGGAGGCACAAAATCATAAAATCCAATGGTGCTAGCCAAGAGGAGATGGAGAGATGAGGTAAGATCATTCACTAGTTTGGTTTGGTATTTGAAATTTTTAGGTTAAATGAGAGATGGGGGTGGAAGTGGTTAGTGGAGGGGTAGAAAGTAGGTTAGGGTAGTTATAGGATAAGTTAGGGGGTTTTGTGGGTAGGTTTTTTAGGGAAATGGGTAAGTTTGTATTTGGTTTATTCAGCCCTAAGTTTGAACTAGTCACTGACATTGATAAGGTCGATCAACATTAGTTGACATAACATTGAGGTCAGTAGTTTCCTATCAACATCAATCATTATGTAGGCTATTAAAGTATTGATGTCAACATTAATGCCAATATTAGTGACTATTTAACATTACAAAAATAGGATAAATTGTGATTTTTGGATCTCTAATGGAAGTATTCAACTAGCCTAATGGTTGAGCTAGCCTTAGAAGACCCTATGTCTTCTGAGTGCTACTTGCATAGCCCAGTTTAGGGCCTTAAGCCAATGTAGTTCTCCCAGAGCCTACAAAAAAAGATCTGACAAAGGTGTGTTTTTTTAAGCAAAAAGGTAAGTTGAGATAGATCAAGAGGTCTAGAGCTTAAAAGATAGGTCATAGTGTAAAGAGTAAAGAGTATAGGTTATGAGGCCTAGAGTTGGGATAGGCAAGTAGGCGTAGGGTAGAGAGAGAGAGAGAGAGAGGTAGTCAAGACTAGGGTAGAGAAAAATAGGAAATGAAGCCTAGGGTGGAGAGAGAGAGGTATTTAAGCCTAGGGTAGAGAAAAAGACGTAGTGAAGCCTAGGGTAGTTAGTGAGGTGGGTATATGGTTGAGTTAACCTAAGAAGACCCTGTGTCATTTGAGTGCTACCTACATAACCCAATTTAAGGCCTCAAACTAAAGTAGTTCTCCCATCAAGAAGGGAAAAATATGTTGATAGAGTATATTAAAAGGTATATGACCTAAGGTATTTGTGGGCATGGATGCATGCGAGCATGGAGCTTACACTTTAAGATCATCTATCGAGCTTATTGACATGCATGAAGAGGGTTATCATTCTATATGAGTGGGAGCATATGGTGGCCATGGGTTTAATAGGGGTGAAATGGTATTATTGAGTCACATGGCATGTGTCTCTGATGATAGATTTGATTAAGAGGTGGGATCATACCACCAACACTTTTCATCTATTGATCGAAGAGTTGACAGTGATGTAGGAGGATGTTTATAAGATTTTATGACTACCACTCTAGGGTGAAGAGCTCTTCACATGCTCAGGAGAGGATCATGATATACACATGATCACTTTATATGGAGAGCATGTTAGTGAGGTGACTTACCACTCTATGATTTTTTCATATGAGCCATTATATATGGCTGATGAGGAGCAACATCATCTAAGCATCTTGATGATGATCAAGATCACAATGTATGCATTACTAGATGCAAATAGAGGGATATTTTTGATTGCTTTGATAGGTGTGCTTACATAGATGGTTGAGTAGTAGACCATTTTGGCCTAGGGTCTAGTATTTTTGACACAGTTATATAGAGAGTTAGGGGGTTTGAGGCTATGATGGCAATATAGTTTATGTATCGGTCATCTACTACACTATTAGTAATATGAGCACATCATAGTGGCATAACCATTGGAGTTACATGCCACTATCCTAACTAGCTTTAGGGTTGGTTTTAGATGGTGGAGAGAGGAGTTGGCATAGACCTAAGTAGATGGTGTGGTGTGAGACATTACCTACTATAGGTGCATGATCAAGGGCTTGATCCCTATAGATATTTTATGGAGATTGTATTTGATATACCCAATTTTTATAGGGTAGGCAAAGTAGCTTGTTGGGTTATAGAGTTCATTATGGGTCAAGTGGAGATGGGTTGATGGGTTAGAGATGGTACCTATTGTATGAGTCAAGAGGCAATTTGGGCTATTGTAGGATATTCTACCTACCTTCCCTCAATATAGGTGGGATGACCTAGAGGAACCCCTACCATTACCCTAGGAAATAGATGGGCTAAATTTTGAGGAGCTACTAATAGGGCCAAGTGTTGGGGACCTAAGGTGTAAAATAGCCTATACAACTTGGTGGGTAGGGTTACATATAGAAATGGAGGTTAGGAGGCCACCACCATATTTATATGGGTTAGTTAGAGAGAGGGATGTAGTGCTACAGCACCAAGATACAGTAGTTCAAGCCCAAGATGTAGTATTACAAGCTTGAGAGATAGCCTAGGCATAGTTTTTAGCGTTATAGGGGTAGGTGGTGATGTTGCAAGGTTAGATTGGGGCTCTATAGGGTCAAGTTATAGCACTACAAGGCTAGGTTATTGTTTTATAGGGTTAGGTGACTATAGTGATAGTAGAGAGAGATAGTCTAAGAGTACCAGGCCAGTCTACTCCTCTTCTTCCAACACCACATAGACTAGTACAGATTAGGCCATCATCAGGTGTTATGAGTCCTCCATAGATTGTATCTATAGCAATATATTTGACTACACTAGATGATATTTCCTACTATGAGAGGGAGATTAGAGAGTTCCCATAGATATAGAGATATTCAGAGTTTAGAGAGTAGGAGAGGTCAATTTCATGTGTGATGACTTCTAGCTCACACAAATGCAAATGGGTAGAGAGTGGTGATGACACTACTTCTTCATGACCATGTGGAGAGCCTTGAAGACCTTGAGTGTTAGAGGTTGCTATTTTTGATCATATATGTTACATGTATACTGGCCTACGAGCTGAAGATATGAGATGTACATTTTGAGGGAGAGATATGATGTTATGATGATGTAGATGATGAATATGTACTTTAATCACATATTATATATATGAGATGTTCATTTTTTTTCCATGTGTTTATTTGAGATGCTTTTTTTGTGATTATGATGATGATATAGATGATTATTATGATATGATATGTTAATTTGGATATTAATGTTGATCATGCTATTTGAGTTAGACTAGCCTTTCCCATTTATGTGATGGTATATGCATAGTTGATTGGTTAGTTTCATCTTGGCATTTTTCCACATTTGTGATGGTGTATGTTTAAAATGAATAGATTGGTTATGTTAGTTTATTTCATCATTTTTCCATATTTGTGATGGTGTATGCATAAAATAAATAAACTAGTTATGTTAATTTATTTCAATATTTTTCCATATTTGTGATGGTGTATGTGTAAAATAAATAGATTGGTTATGTTAGTATTGGTATGACATTATTTATTCATCTCAAATAGAGATATCAACATGTGATGTGGATGGTAAAATAAAGACACAGAATGCTCGTGCATTGGCAAAGACCATAATTTAGAACATAAATAGGCTCAGGAAAATGAGCCTCTATCATGCCTTTTATCCTTGAACCATTGTGTTTGTTAGAGAAACATCATGTTTACCTTATGTTAAGTGAGATTCACAATCCCTTGAAAGAGTGAGGGGAAAAAGGGTAAAATGAGGAAAAAAAAGGTTTAGGTAGCATAACCTATAAGGTAGAAATGATATGTCCCTTTTGTGGGTGACCTAAGAGCTAATATAGGCAAGTCTATGACTTAAAGATTTTTTTTTGTTGTTGTGTAAGTTGATCAATGTGGGAAGCCTACAATGGGATTTTGTATGGGGTGAGGTCATGTAAAGCTATGAGGAGCCTTTTGCATTTGTTTTCCCTTTGAGAACAAATCTTGACTTAGCCATCCTTCAAGGGAGTGGTCTAAGCGTTTGTTTTCAATTTTAAATAGTTGTCCTTCAAGGAAGCAATCTATTGATAGTAGAAAAGGGAAGTTACACATCTGTCCTTCAAGGGAGCAGTCTGCATTGAAAAGTATGACCTAAGATTTTATAACTTTTTCAAATATCCCATTCTATTTTTTTTTTCTTTATTTTTTTTGCTTTTAGTCATGTACAAGACTATAGAGGTTTAGGATTTTTTCACTGTGAGGAAAAAATCATACCACTATGTATGTTAACTAAGTATATAGGAGTAAGGGTGAAGAGTAAGGGAAATGAATGTAATAGGAATGCTCAAGGGATGAGCTCAAGTTAAAAACAAAGTAAAGAGATGCTTGTTTAACAAAAGATTGATCATAAGTGTAAGGCATTTAAAGGCTAAAGTTTTTCTCTTCCTTCAAGAGAAGATAAGTGATAAGTTCCTAAGCCATACTTGTGAGTTATGATATAAGGTCTAAGCCAATTAGGATCAAACTTACCCCATTTTCTTTTCTTTTTATTCATCACATGTTGATTTTATTTTAAGATGAGATCTCCTATATTAAAATCTCTCTCTTTGAGGTTTTTTTTATAAGTGCATTTGATATGCTCTTGATAGATTTGGAGGTGATTGAGAGCTATGAGATGGCACTCATCAAGAAATTCAAGTTGGGTCAAAAATTATTATTGAAAGTCATCATTAGTAAGTATGTCTTATAGATAAATGCAAAGAGAAGGAATCTAAACTTCAAGAGGCAAAGTAGCCTCTGTCTCATATACCAATGAAAAAGGCATAGCACCTTTAGGGGTTTGAATGCTAGTGTGGCAAGCCCATAAAGAAAAAGGAATGTGTGTGTGTCAATCCTTCCCTATATCATTGACTACCTTCATGAGAATTTTGGTCAAAGTTTTTTTAGAAGCTTCTACCTATCCATTATCTTGGGGATAGTATGGTGATGAGAAGCTTAATTTGATTTTAAATGCATCACAAAGACTTTGAATAGTCTTGTTTTTGAAAGACTTGCCATTATCTATTATAATCTTGTGAGGTACACCAAAATTATAGATGATGTGATGGTTAATGAAATCAATAATTTTGTCAACTTTAGTGGAAATGAGAGGGATAGCCTCAACCCACTTGGTAAAGTATTCAGTGGCAGTAATGATAGAATGATGACAAAGTGATGAATGAGGGTTAATCTCTCTGATTAGATTAATCCCAATTGGGAGAAGGGATAAAAGACTTTGGTAACTTGCAATGCATGACTAGGAATGTGAATTTTAGCATGTTGTTGACACTTGATGCAATGTCAAACATAATCAACATAGTCTTGATGAAGAGTGGGCCAATAATAGCCAAATTGAAGGATACGCTTAGCAACTATGTGACCATTGAAATTCCCACCACAAATCCCATCATGGACTTCCTTAATAGCAAAGTGAGTCTCAATACTTGCTAGGCATATAAGGATAAGACCATCAAAACTTTGCTTGTAGAGAAGTCCCCCTAGTATAGTGTAACAAGTGGCATATTTTATGAGGGCCCATTTCCCATTATTAGAAAGATCAAGAGGGGTAATAGAGAAGGAAAGATAATCTATGAGTTGTTTGTACCATAAGTCTTGTGGGTTAGTTGTTACATTTCCAACAAAGAGGATGTTAGCTAAGACATAGGAAGGTAATGTCAAGCAATGCATGGTGACATAAATTCTAAAAAAGGAGGATGAAGAGGGTATGTGTGAAGCAATTGAATCCATCGTGTCAGTAAACATGTTTTTAGATTGAGGAATAGTTTGTTAGAGATAAGATTCAAATGATCTTAAGAGTGTATCTACATTATGTTTATACCACTATAGAATTTTGTTTTTGCATAGGTAAGAACCATTAACTTGGTTAACCACTAGCTTAGAATCATTGAAAATGGTTATGGATTTGGCACTCAAGAAGAGAGCTATTTGAAGTCCTAGAATCAAAGCCTTATATTCAACCATATTGTTAGTGCATTCAAAATCTAGTTTAAATGACAAAGGCATAGGCTCACCATCTAGAGGAATAAGAATGACCCTCATACCCCCACCATGTTAGAATTGATACCATAAAAGAACATCATCATTTGATAGGAGATGTCATCGATGGAGAGCATTAAAATAGATTCATCAGGGAATTCAAGGTTTGAAGGTTGATTCTCAAGTAAAGGGGTAGTAGCTAACTGGTCAATGATTGTTTTCCCTTTAATAGATTTTTGAAGAATGAAATCTAAGTCAAATTTAGCAAGAAGCATGAGCCACCAAGCTACACATTGGTTGTGATATGGTTTAGAATGCATGCATTTGAGGGGATCAGTATGGGTGACCATATAGGTTTTGTGATTTAGGAGATAATGGTGAAGCTTAGAGGCAGAGAAGACTAATGCAAGGCAAAGTTTTTTAGTGGGGTTATATTGAGTCTCATAATCAATAAGTGTGTGGATTATGTAATAAATAGCTTGCTCTTGATGTGCAATCATAGCACCTAGATAATGGTTTGTGCTAGAGGTGTATAGGTAGAAAGGCTAATTTTCCTTTGGTGGAATGAGAAATAGTGGGGAAAGGAGGTATTATTTATTTGCATCAAAACCATGCTAGAAATTTGTATTCTATTGGAAGGAGACATCCTTTTTGAGGAGATGGTGAAAGGGTTGGTAGAAATCTAATAACTAGGAAATGAAGTGATATATTGATTGAAGTTTACCTTGTAGGATGCATAGTTTTTTGATATTAGTAGGTGGATGCATCTCTAGGATTAATCTAACCTTAGTAGGATTGACCTTAATACCACATAGAGAAATGATATAACCTAATAGTTTACCAAAAAGAACACCAAAGACACATTTCTTTGGGTTTAGTCAAACATTATATTGGAGGAGATAAGTGAATATGGTTTTAAGAATTATCAAGTGTTCTTGATGAAGTTTAGACTTGTTGAGCAAGTCATCCACATAATCTTCCATAATTTTGTGTAAGATATCATGGAAAATTTAGGTCATGGCATGTTGGTAAGTTACACTAGTATTCTTCAAGCCAAAAGGCATGACCCAATAATAGAAAGTCTCCCATGGGGTAATAAAGGTTGTTTTGTGTTAATTATATCCAAATAATCCATCCATAATTGATAGCATTTCATGTCTGACCATTAGATCAACAAGTTGGTTGTTACTAGGCAATGGGAAGTCATCTTTTGGGTAGGTGAGGTTTAAATCATGATAGTCAATGCAAATATAGATTCCCTTGATTACTTTTGTGATAGGAACAATATTGGAAATCCATTGTGGGTAGTCAATAGGTTGGATAAAGTTAACATAAAGGAGGCATTGGATCTCTTCTTTGACAAGGAGATCAATACAAAGATGCATTTTACAAAGCTTCTACTTAATGGTTTTAGCATCATGATTGGTGACAATATTATGGGTGATGATAGAGTGGTCAATACTAGGCATGTCATTATAAGACCAAACAAAGGATTTGTTATGGTCATTAAGAAATGTGGTATAATTAGCTTGCTCAAAGGAATCTAAAGATTAGCCAATCTTGAAGATGCAAGGGTTATCGTGAGAAGGCAAGTTGATGTCAATGGTTAATTTAATTAACATAGTTTGTGTTTTAGATGGGAGTGATAATTGGATATAGAAATAATCTACACCCATGTAGGTGAGAATTGCATCATCATATTGACATTGGATAGTGTTAATAGTGGTAAAGTCTTCATCAATTATTTCAAGATGAATAAGAGGAAGGGACCTTGTTTCCTTACCCTGATGATAGGTGAGAGGCCCCAAATGGATGGTAGTTATTGAAAAAAAAATTAGGAGGTATAGATACCTCTAATTTTGTAGGTGATGGTGGAGAAGAAGGTGGAGAAGGAGAGACTAGTTATTCAACAATTGGTTCATGGGAGGTTTTAATGAGTTTATTTGGTTTGTCATATCCCACCCCATGCCTCTTTTTGGAATTTTCAATAGTGTTGATAGTAGGATATTCAATAGGTGTATGGACACCTTGTTCGTAATGACCCAAACCAAATCCTTTTTAAACACACCTATAGAGATAGGTATGACTAAATCTAGGGTTACTAAGGAAAGAGAAGTTATAGGTAAATGGTTGTGGTGAGGAAGATGGATTGCTGACAGTGAGCTTTTGATCAATTCCCCCATATGTGAAATTGGTTTGAAGGTTAGGGGGCCCATAATGGATGACCATCCCAATACAAGGATCATAATTTGGGTACATGTGAATCATTCTATACTCTTGTGGAGTATAGAACATGTCAAGCATCAAAAAATGATATTCATTGAGTGACAAACATTGAAAGGTCTCCTCTATGGGATCTTTGTCAAGAATTTATGTTGCCAATATTTGTGTAAGCATGGGAGTGGATCTTGTGGAAGATTAGAAGCATCATGTGAGGAATATGATGTTTTCAATGGGATGAGAGCATCATTGGGACTATAGGTCATATTACATGTTTTGAACGGAGGTGGGTTAGCAGGTATAAAATGTATTTATCCATCATGTTCAAACTTGACACAAGGGTACAAAGATGAGGGTACACATGCCATAGAATGTATCTAAGGTCATCCAAGTAGTATATTATATTATAACTCTCCTTCTAAAACATATAAGAGCTCAAGAATTGTGTGGGGATGTACACAAATATGTAAGATAATAGTGCCCACCATAGTAGTTATAGTATTGTTAAAGGAATAGAGTACCACATCAGTTTGAGACATGCAATTATTGAAAAGGGATAGTTGTCTATAGGAATGGGTGGAAATAATATTAATACTATCTATCTCATCACTCATAACTCTCTTAATATGAGTTTGATCAATATATGCAGTAATAAAAGGGTAGAATCTTGATCTTCAAGGTGTTGTAGTGGAATTTTTGAATCACTAAAAGAAATCAGGGAGATAGAATTAAGGGAGTTGACTAAAGCTACAAGAGGTTTGGGATCATCTAATTATGCCTCAATCACTTTCCAAGCACTAATAGAAGCTTGATAGTAATAAGATGAGTTTTGGATTAACTCATACAAAGACATTTTCACAAGAGTTTGGTGAAGCTATTTCACCATTGAGCTTTGAATAACATCTGAAGATGTTTTTTTAGGAACACTCAAGATGGAAATCTTAGGATGAGTAGGGTGAGTGTCTTTGGTGAAGGGATAGGTACGAGGAGTAGTAAACTTTTCCTTAACTTTATCTTTTTGGTTCTTTGACCGTGTGGCTACATTAAATGTGTTGATTTGAAAAGTTGGTGAAGAAGGTGGTAAAGGGGTTACGATGACATCTTTAGGTTTGAATTTAGGTGGAATAGTAGGAGGCATTGTGGATATCAAAGGTGAAATAATAGGAAAATTAATGGTAGTATCATCAAAGAGAGTGTCAATATTGAAGTGTTGTTGATTAAATATTATGAGGGCTTTACAATTCTCAGTGTCATGTCTAGGTAAATGATGATATAAACACACTTGTGTATCATCAAATCAAGATGGCTTCATTCCAAGAGGATTATAAGGCTTAATGGGATGAATATTTATTACCAAAGATTGCAATAATTGATGTAAGTAAAAGCTTTAAGAGCCTACAAGTGGGCTCATGTTTATTGTGTTAATAAGAGTGGACACCTTCTTTTGTTTTGGTGTTGAAATGGCAATTTTATGTGGTGTCTTATTTGATGATGATCGAGTTACATGTTTTGATATCACTTTTTTAGTGTCAGATGTGAGAGGCCTACTAGATGGAAAAGGTAGGAGTGGAGGTAGCTTAACCTTTTGTTTGTCTTAGTTAGACAATTTTCCAACTAAAGTAGAAGGGTATGGCCCCAAAATAGATGGTAACATTGAGGGTTAAATAAGGGATCAGCAAGATCTAGGAGGCTTAACATTCTTCTATTTTTTAAGGCAAGAAACTCCAACTTGTGGTTGAGGAATTAAATCTAATTTCACTTGTGGATGAATTAAATTAGAAATAGGGCATACACTTAAGGGCTGGATTTGCTTTAATGTAATAGATTCCTTTGAGGATGAGGGTTATGACATAGATGGCTGAAATTTAGGTGCTTTTGGTGAAGAAGTTTTAGCTTTATCAAAGACCTTAGGGTAAAGGGTAGTATGGGGGTTTGTGGTAAAGGTTGACATTCATTGTGTTGGATATGAAGTTTTAAGCCAGTCCCAAAATGCTACATGGTCTAGCTTTGTGGAGTCAAGAAATTCTATACTTTTTACCAAATATGAGAAGGGTTTAGATGAATTTGATGTAGGCCTTATAGTTATGTTTTTAGAAGGATATGATGTTTGGTAAAGGGTTAAATTTTTAGTCTCTAATACTTCAAGCTAAAGACAAGAAAGAACCATAGTGGGGTCTTCTTCGACAGAGATGGGAGAAGAGAATTGGTTTATAATGGGTGGAGGGGAGGTAGGTGAAGAAGGTTCCTCAAGAGGGTAAAACATAGGTATTATGGCTTCCTCAATATGTGGATGAGACATGGGTATAGTATGATCCTCCATAGGTAAAATAAGGGGTAAGAGTGGTACAATTGGAGTAGGCACAATAGGTCTCTTGTCTATTATGGGAGTAGATGATATGGACTCTTCTAGGTGCAAAGGTGAAGTAGGTGGGGTACCACTCTCTATAGGTGGAGAAGTAGGCAAAGAAGTTTCCTCAAGAGGGTATAATGTAGGAATGATGTTCCCTTCAACATGTGGTTGAGGAATAGGTAGGATGTGGTCTTCAAGTGGTAAGAGTATAGGTAATATTGGTGCAAACAAAATTGGCATTACAAGCTCCTTAAGTGGTAAAAGGAGTGGCAAAGTAGACTCCTCCTCTCAAGGGAGTGCAATGAGTAAAATAGGCTCTTTGACCTAAGGAAGAAGAATAGGCAAAATAGATGCCACTGAATGTGGGGGAGGAGTTGATGAAATGGATTTCTCCTATTGAGGGGCATGTTAAACTGAAGATAAATGAATGACCATATTAACCATATGGATATTATGATCACATGAGTTAGTTGTGGAATGGAAAATATTTTAATTTGGTAAATGTTTAAGAAAAGGGTGCTTGAACACATCCATACTTTGATTAGGAGGTGTGTTAGGATTATCCAATATGAGATCACCTCTGTCAAGCATATCTTGAACAATGTTCTTGATTGTCTTGTAATTATTGGAGTTGTGGCCTTTAACTTGATGGTAACCACAAAACTCATGTTTTTTATACCAAGTTGGAATAATATGGGAAGGGTTAAACTGTATAAGAGTTTTAATCTAAGGAAGGCTTATGACACCTTGTTGCAATAGTTTTTCCAAGATGAATGTATATGATTCCTCAATGGGAGTCTATTATCTTTGTTCATACCATTGTTGGAATTGCTTGGTCAGATTTTGAGAAGTCAAAGAATTTGATTGGTTTGTGGTTGTGCAAGAGGCTAACTTAACCACCACATTGGTGGAGCTTTTAGCCTTTTTGTTAGAGGGAGAAGTTTTAGAGGAGGAGTCATTTAACTTGGTATTGGGATTTTTACTACACATCTTGAATTTGCCTTCATTTATAGCATAAACCTCGAGTTTCTATGCCATTATAAAAGCTTCATCAAATGTGTGGAAATTTTATACCTAGAGTGTGGATGAGATGTGCTTAGCACATGCCCTTGAGAAAATCTCCATAAGCTCAGGTTGGGTTAAAGAGAAGGAGAGTTGATTGATCAAGCTTCTCTAATGAGCGACAAAATCTGCAATAGACTCGTCATCAAATTATGTGATAGAATAAAGGTCTGTTATAGAAACCTTCTTAGAAATGTTAATAGATGAATGGTCTAGGAATATTTGTGCAAGTTGGGTAAACAAGAAAAGGGAGAGTTGAGGTATAGAGTTATACCAATCTAAGATAGTACTTGAAAGAGACATAGGGAAAGTGTGAAGTAGTAATGCATTAGCATGCCCTATTAAATACAGAGCATGTCTAAATTCTTACAAGTATTGGTGTGGGTCCTCTTTACTCTAAAAATGAGTAAATTTAGGGAGTTACCATTGACTTAGATAAGGGTGAATAGGCATAAAAGTATGGATTATTTCATTGCATATATGATCATAAGATAATACATTATTTAAACCAAAAATGGATGTCTCTAGATTAGACATCTTGTCTATTAGAATCTTAATGAGGTCTAGAGGGGGATTAGTTTGGGGGTTACCTCCTAAGTTATAGGGAAGCTGATAAGAAGCAAAGGGAGTGTATGACATAGCTTGTTGAGTTTGTGTCAAGGTAACATAAGGATAATGAGTCATAGGCTGAGGTGCAAAAAGAAAAGGGACTTGTCTCATTGGTTTGGAGACTATGCCTTGGTTGGTTGTTGTTACCATAGGTTAGATTATTGTCATGGTTAGATTGGATGAAGGGTGAGTCATAAATTGAGTAATTATAGGCATGAGGGTGGATAGAATAGGTACCACTAAACTTTGGAATGTGGTGTGACTTGGTTGAACTGGTTATGGTTGTGAATGTAAGGAAGTTACACCAGGGTTTAGGTGGGATTAGGAAGTTGGAGATACCACATTTTAAACATTGCTTATAATTGGGTTACTCATCGAAGTGGTAGTTTAGGTAACCATGGGGAAAATAGTAGAGGCAACCAAAATTGAGTTTGTCTCCATTAAAGATGTTGGTATACCATAGATTAGGTCACTTGAAGAATTATGGGTTCAGCTCATGGCAAGGTAATGATGAAGGGTTGCCACATTGTGATCAAGAAATTTAGCAAAATCTTGATCTCCCTTAGGCACAATGGGAATTTGGTTAGGGCTGGGAGTATGCTCTATATGTTAAGTATGGTCCATGATAGAATCAAAAGTGAGAGGGGAAGGTGGAAGTGGTTGTTGGCTTGCATAATCAGCAAGAATTTTGGCTTGAGGTTATGTCAATACCATACAAGAAGAGGTTTAAATAGTCTTACTACCCTATATTTGAAATAGAATAATAAAAAACTAGGTTTGGTTGTAGGTAAATGGGTTATTTTAGCTTGTTATTTTGAGAAAATGAAACTACATAGTCATTGACATTGGTAGGTAAGTGACCGATATCAGTAGGAACAATTCACTGACATTAGTGGAATAATTGATGTTGATAGGTAAAGTCTACTGATACCAATAGAGTTAACTGATGTCGGTCATTATGAAATACAATGAGATAGAAAATATGATGTTGTAAGAAATCAGATGCTAAAACTAGTTAAAATAGTGGATGTAAAAGGTCTATGTAAAAAGGAATAACACTCAAAAAACTTGAGGTAACAAGTTATACAAACTAAGTTTTATAAATAGTATTGATTTTGTGAATCAATAGAAAAGCATCCTTACCAACTCAAAAATATAGAAGGCAATTGAAAAGAAAAAAAAGAACATTCAGCTAGCAACTATTAAGTCCTATAGATTAATTTTTTATCTCATTTTGGCTTATGCCTTAATCAGATAGTGAGAAGAGAATTTGGTTATCGAAGGTACTAGAAAACAACCTAGAGCTAGTTTCAGGTTAATTTTGGTGCTCAAGAGGAAATCTGTGTTATACTAGGTATGTGGATTGTTATAGGATCTTTCTCTCTGCACTTCATGAACCTAGAGCTGAGCCAGGACACTTAGCCAAAACATACCTTCTATCTAGAGATTATACTCTACTAGAGAATGGAGTGGGTTCTCCCCTTGGTGGTGAAATCCAAGTAGGATAGTTAGGTAGGGTAAGGTGATCCACTAGGTGATGAAATAATGATGGGCCTTTTCTTAGGTGAGTTTAGATGCTTGTTTATGTGAATGTGATTTGGTTGTGTAACGTAGGTGTACTACAATTTATTCAAAATGCTTGTAATTAACTAGGTGAGTTAATATGCAATAAGAAAACTATGAAATGCAGTAAGTTTTAAACCCAAATCTGAAATGTTTAGATTCAAATTAAAATAGAGAGGAAATAGGAATAGAGTAAGTAAAGAAGGGATTCTCTTTTTTTTTGTAAAATAAAATGACAAATTACTTTTATAGGCAAGGAGAAAAGAAAGAAAATTTCAATTTAATGCTTTTTAAATAGAGAATAAGATATTGAATTTTTCATTTTTAAGAGAAAAGAGAAGGAATAAGTGCAAGAAATGAAATTTTCACTATAATTCACCTATATGAATATTTAAAACAAGAAATGAACCCAATAAAAAATCTAGCATCCCACTGGGCATGCTAAAAATGTTTCACTAAATTTTGTTTATTTTAAGTCTAAAGAAAAATAGAAAGAAAGATGGGGATAAGTGATTAGAATGAACCAATATTTGGTTTGTGCACCATATCCAAACATTTTGAGCACTCCTCTTTGGCTAGGGAGGACTACCTACAAATAAGAAAGCACTACCACAAGATGTTTGTTAGAAAATAAATGAGTGGGCTGCTAAGTTAAGCACTTCTTCTAGGAAGTGTGAAACTTCCCTAGAGATGATAGTCCACTTTAGAGAGATAAAGGAATAATAAATAACTGAAAGAGAGGTAAAGAGAGTAAAAAATAGATAATATTACCATTATTAGAAACCTGTATGTAGTAGAGAGTGATAGGGTGCAGGTGAGGTATTTTGTTTGTATTTTAGAAGTTATCTAGGTAGGTTTTGAATAGGTTAGGGAATCCATACTCTCTAACATCGATAGGGGAGAGACTGATATTAGTTATACTACCAAGGTCAATAGTGAGTTAACTAATGTCAATTAAAATATCAAGGTTGGTAGGGGTAATAATTGTTTGGGATCTTGCAAAAGTCTTTTCAAGTTTGTGAAATGGTTTAGATCAGGTCAAGGATGTTGGGAGAGTTATGAGAGAGAGATTATGGTGTGGGTAGGTTTGGTATTGTCAGGTTAAGGGGAAATAAGTGAAGAATTTATGTACCTCCCTCACGAGGCATAATCAGAAGTGTGTAAAGCAATGTATAGTAAATATAAAGAAGAATAGTAGAATAAATGTTTAAATGACCTACAATATCAGTGATGTACTTAGCTATGGTGGTCATTGAATGATAAGTTCTAGGTTGATGGATTTTATTAGGGAGTCTAAACTTGAATGCCTGAATAGATAGGGGTGTTATTGGTCCTTAAGAGCTCAGTTGTTGATTATGATTGACTTACATAGGATGATTGTAAACCAAAATGATGAAAAACATAATTTTGAAAACCTAAATGAGATTAAGAATAGATTTTCTTAATTTATGTTGACCTGAACTTCAAGTTGGGGCTTGGCTTCTATTGCCAATGTTAGTGATCCCACCAATGTCGGCCATGGGTTGACCGATGTCAGTGGCCCTAGAATATGTAAACCTTACTATTTTTGGCCTATTTTCTATTGTTGTTCATGTTGAGTGTCACACCCATTATAAAATGGTAAAAATAAGAGGTTAGGAAGGAAGTAGTTGATTAGGAATTTAGTTTGGAAGTGAGAATAATTCTTGGGTAGTTAGGATGAGGGGACCATGTCTTGAGGTGACTCATCAGGCAAGAATTAGTCATAGGGTGAGGTGGCCTGGTAAGGTGGAAATAAGAGTTTTTAATTAACTTAATTAAGTATTTTAAATTAATTAAATGTGTGAGGGGTAAAAGTATGGATTAGGGAGATTAATTGTTATTATTAAAATGGGCTTAAGGAGGTTTCAACACAGGGAGTTACACACGTGTGTGTGACATAATTTTGGTGTTTACACTTTATTGCTTTGAATTATTTTCTCCAAGATGATGATGACCTTCTCAAGTGGATGACCCCCTTCGAAAGTGCTCTTAAACCTTCAAGAAGAAATGATTCCACCAACTATTAAGGTGAAGGAGAAGGTGGTATTTATAGCATTTGTTATCAAGACATGCCAAAGAAGTGGAATAGTGAAGTATGAAACCATTTTTCAAGTGGGCTCATAAGTGGTCTTGAAAGACAATGAGGTGATATTCCTATGTTTCTTATTTGGTTGGTTTATATCCCAACTTGCTAAAGAGTCCAAAATAGAGTCAGAATCATGCACATGGGCTCATATGAGTCCAAAATACTTTCCACCATTCACTTCCATCTTTTGGCTAAGTGCCCCATGAATTTGGCACCATTTTCTAAGTAGGATCATGAGTGGTCATTAAAAATAAGGGGGTGAGATTCTCACTTAGCTAATAGGTCTCCAACTTGGTTGGTTTGTCTTTCAACTTTCTAAAGAGTTCAAAATGGAGTGGGAATCATGTACATGGGCTCATATGGGTCCAAAATACTTTCCACTACTCACTTCCATCTTTTGTCTAAGTGCCCCATGAATTTTGGTACCATTCTCCATGCATGATGATAAAAACACATGTTTAATGAGAGTCCCATAGGAAAAAATGCATCATACTTAAAAGGAGGGGCCCTTTAGTGCTTAATGACATCATTAGGTACCTTTGAAGAGGGTCCTAGGTGAGGTATGATGTCCCACTTCAAGCCACCTCACTTCCAAGCCATGTCACTTGTCATATCACCTTCCATGTCACTTGCCATGTCACCTACCATTTCATCATGAATAGTGATAGTGGGTCCCATAGTGAATAGTACTATGTGAATAGTGATAGGAGAATATTGATTTGGTTAGGTTAAGAGGGGTTGGTTAAGGGTTAAAAAGGTTTAGGGGGTTTTTAGGGGGTCCCAAGGCATTCAAACATCTAGAATTATAAATGTGTAGTTTTACAATGTCTATAGTAATCTACCATCAGCTTCTTCAATTTGGTATCGAGTTATTTCATAAATGTACCTTTACAATCATGCAAGAACTAGTACTCTACCTCTTTAGGGTAGGAGTACATTGATATCTCAAACTCAAGCTTATATCTATTCAATGCCCCTTACCACCATTTGTCTATAGCTCTAGTCTAGGTAGAATCTAGGTTCTCAAGCCTCTCTAAGCACTCTTTCATCCACTCAAGGTGTTGTCCATAGCTTTGACTTCTATGGATTGCATAAGCTTCTAATTAGAGGTACATTTTTTCTAGTAGTTCACAAAATAAAACCATGTATAACACATCATATAAGTGGTTTTAGACCCATTTTCTTGGGTTTTGTCCTCTACAAGTTAGATGCCTTAGCCTAAAGTTGTCTTCCACTCATTCTAGCCAGTGTTCAATGTTCTCAAGGGAGATTTAGAGCATTATCCTAGTTCACCATTATAGTAAAAAAATTCAATAGTCCTAGCAATGCAACCAAAATGTTGTAGAAAAGTATGCTTTTTGGTCATGAGCCTAGTCACATGCTTACCTAATTGTCTAGGTCAAGTTTAGGCCTGTTCTAGAGGGGTGTAGGCCTTGACTATTCATATGGTCCTCAACACTTAGCACTCAACTATGTTGACATCAATATACATAAGGTGTAAGCCTTATATTCTCACCCAAAGTGTAGCAGAGAAGGTATCAGGGTCTATGTTAGGCTAGTTGTGCCATAGTGTAACTCTTTCCTTTAAGGACTTGGGTTAGTATAACAATGGTTGTGCAATCATTAGTGTAAACCTTGGGTTTCATGGGCTCAATAGCATTTAGTCACTTGAGGACCAAATGGGTATTTATTTGAGGGTTCAAATATAGACTTGCACTTAGGCATGAGTATCAAGTTAGAGCATAGGGTCTTAACCATACTTAACATATTTCTTAACATGGGTGCAAGGTTCAATGCTAAATATAGGTCCACCATGAATGACTCAAGTTTGAAAACTCATGAGAGATCAATATACATTCTAAGACTTAAATGTTTAGTCCATTAACCATTCATGCAAATCATTCTTTACTAAATATGGTAAACAATAATATATAGAGCTTCAATAGTACTGAACATAATCTTGACTTAAGCTTCGATAGGTCTAGAGGATCACAGGTGAGCTTGGGCATTACAAATAAGAGCATCAACTAGCATCTTGAACTAAATTCTAACATTAAAGGTAGCTATCTATAAAAAATTATCCAAAGCTTTTCTACTCTAATTTGTCCCATTTCTTCAATTGAGCTCAGCTTCCTTTTATAGGCTTTAGATCATCTTAGGATCATGGAGAATAGAGCATGATGACTATTGATCTGGTGTTGGAGGTACACATCATACTACCTCTACTATGCTTGTCTTTAATATCCCATCATTATTTTGTGTGCCTATTTCCCAATGTTATTTGATTTAAAAGGAGTCATTTATCTTTAATGGCTAGTCTTTATCCTGTGTGCCCACTTCTCGATACTGATTGGAGTTTTTAGCCACCAGCCAATTGGCACTAATATAAGACAAAATATCAATCATCTTCCATGATTAACTCATGCCTAGGTGTTTTTTGAGTTGGCATGGTTCTATTATTTAGTGTTTCTCTTAATTTTTGCTCATTCCTTAATTTTGGAAGAAGATAAGAAACTAGTAATAAGGGTGTGGTAGAAATACCTAATTGATGATGCACGTTTGATCTAGATGAAGATGGATAACTTCTCTTTGGATTGGAAGGAATAACCTGTAGATAAAAAAACACTAACAAATGGATTGTTGGAAAGATAATTAGGTGGACTACCTAGTATAAGCTAGATCTAAGAGCATAAGCTTGCTAGGGGGTTGTCAATCCACTCTTAATAATAATCAAGTTTAAAATGATAAAGTAAGGTATTTTCATAAATAAAATGAAATTCAATACAAGAAAAAAGTAGAATACTTGCTAAAAAATGACTAAATATAGCAAAAGTGGGTCTATACTCATGCTAAAGTCGGTGAAGTCAAGTTTAAAAAATTAGAAAAAGGTCTGTGAACAAGTAGAAACACAAAAAGCTAGGTTTGGTTGGGGTTAAGGGGATAAAATAACTTTTTATTATTTTCTACCATAGTGACCATTAATGGTTAGGTTAACCATCGATGGTTAAGTTAACCATTAGTAGTTGGGTAATTGTCAATGGTTGGAGTGGTCATCAGTAGTTGTGTTAACCATCAACGGTTGCCTGTGGATTTTTGAAGGTTTCTAAAAGAGAAGTTTTAAAATAGGTGAATGGTCTAATAATGGTTATATTAAGGATTCAAAATTTGGGAAACAAGATATAGATAGGTTTGATCAGGTCAAGGGATTTAGAAATCTAATGAAATAAAGAACAAGTAAAATATTCTTATAGCTTCTTAGATGGTTGATGGTTGATGACTAGGGAAATTTTACCTTAGTAATAGTACTTAAGCCTCAAAATCAAATTCAATAGGTCTCTTTTGTTATTGTTGAGTTATTGAAAGAAGACTGGATGATAGAAATCTTGAATACTTATATACAAGAATGCTTATGATAATGGATCCCATTTCACCTCCTACTCCCCTCCTTTTATGGGAAAATAGAGATGGAGGATAGAAGATTACCTAGTGGGTGAGGCTATTGATTTCAATTCTTAGGATTTCATTAGCACCACATAAGGTGAATATGTTAAATTATGCCTTGTTAGCTCACACAAAGTTGATGATGTGTTATAAGGCTAAAGACCTAACCATCGATAATCAGGATAACTATTGATGGTTAAGCTAACCATCAGTGGTCGAGTGTCTAGAGATGAAGGGGTCAAAATAAGTTAAAAGGGTTTAATTAATGTTTAAGTTAGTCAGTGGGTAGAGAAGGGTCAAGTGGTCCCTAAAGAGTCTCAAGGCATTTTGACACCTAGTACAATTTTTGAGTGTCTATATTTTTCCCCTTTTTGTTATGTGACCTTGAATTAACAAGCTATAAAATAAAAATATATTGCTTGGTCGAAGGTCTATTTACCTTAAATATGGGAGGAGGTGTTCCCCCTCAAACTAGGAGTCAATGAAGTGAAACTAAAATTGATTTAGGGTATGATAAGTGGTATATGGTGAGTCACAAGGTTAGTGACAAAAAGGTGGAGGTTGGGCATTTGAGATGAAACATGTGCACAAAATATAACTCAGTGCGATAGTAAATATCATGTAAAGACTAATATTTCCAATGTTGGTAAAAATAAGGTTAGTTCTAGAAGTATGAGTGATAGGGTAACCAGTCCATAGCATTGGTCAAAGCTGATAAGGTTACTTTATAAGTCTTCTAGACATGGTTGGTATTTTAATAGGTATCTAAGGTAGGAAGTGATCTCTTGAAAAACATAAATGGTCTGGTCATGCATGAGGTGGTGCAAATTCAAGTGTTCAACATGAAAATTTTGGTCTACGTGGTCAAAAAAACCAATGCAAGGTTGTCATTAAAATATGTGAGTGTTCAGGTTAAAATGGCCAACATCAAGGTAGACATGGTATAATGATTGGTTGGAGAAGGATAATCTCTAATATTTCAAGTTTTGGTCTGGGTGATATTAGGTGATCTCTAAAAATTTGCACTTAGGAATAAGTGCTTAAAAAATTTAAAAGTGATACCCTGACCATCAATAGTTAAGGTTTCTAAGGTCGATCATCAATGCTCACCCTAACCATCAATGATTAGGGTGAAACCCTAAAAGCATGGAATATAAAAAGTGAAAATGAAATTTCATTTTCACTTTTGACATTTTGACCTCCATGCTTTAATGCATTCTAGTGACTTGGTACTTTTTTATTTTACTATGAGTGTTGACTAAGTGTTTTGGGTGAGGTGTCAATTATGGATTGGTTAAACATGTGTTTGAAGAGATTAGATGGGACCAAATATGTAGGGTAAACAAAGATGTAGTTGAGTAGTAGGATACATGCTTTGACCTTGATAACAATTGAGGAATGAGGTAGCTAATGTTTTGAAATTGTTAGTTAGTTGATTTGGTTGTTGTTGAAGTTAAATTTGGGTAATTTGTGATTATTTTGGTAGGGTTTTGGGAGGTTTAACCTAGGTTTAGGTTTTAGTAAAAATTAGGAAAATTAGTAGGTAAAAGTTAATTTTGAATGAAAATTTAGTCTAGCGGTATATTATAGGTTAGATATAGGTGATTTAGTTTGTGAATTTGGTTATGTTAATGGTTTTTTAGGAAGATAGGTCAAGGGTTTCCATTGACAGTTAGACATAGTGACCATCAGTAGTTAGACCTGACCATCGATGATCAAACTTGACCATCGATGGTCGACCACTAAAGGAGGAAACCCACCAGACTATCAATAGTTATAAGAACCATTGATGATCAAGTATTTAGGGAAGGTAAGTTTCAAATAGGAAGAGATAAAAAAATGTTTTGAAATATTTAAAAGGGGTTAGGGCTAATTGAAAATACCTAAGTATCATAGGGCAAGTTCTAGTAAGAGTAATAGGTTAAAATGGGTAGTTCTAAGTAGTATGTGGTAAAATGTTTAATAAGTTTTAGGAAAGTTGTTGAAAATTTTGTGGGGTAAGGTAGACTTGTGTGACAGAAGAAATAGGTATTGGTCTGATAGGTTAGGTTAGATGTTTTAAAATGTTTATGGTTGAGTTTCATTTTAAGTCCTAGAGATAATGTTGTAAAGATAATAGTCAGAATAGGTTGATGTAGGTGAGTTTAGGTCAAAAAAGAGGTTGATGCAAGTAAACTGAGTAATGGAAATGGAAAACTAAGTTTGCATGCTAACTTGGTTTGTTTTATAGGCATGAAACTAGATCTAGATGAGGGATCAGTGCCCAAGGATATTTGCAGAGATCTATGGAGGGATGACTTAGGATGATTGGATATATATGGAGGAGGTTAGCCTAGGAGCCTTGTGACATTATGAGTGGCTACTGAGAGATGCAGCAATAATCATGGCCATCATCAAGAAATGGTATCCATCCATGAACATCTTCTTATTACTGACAAGAGAGATCATCATCCTTTTATAGGATGTCTATAGGATTACATGGTTTCCTATTTGAGGGGAGCCAATTTACCACATTAAGAGTGAGGAGTGAGACAAGTAGATAAATTTGTTATATGTTGAGGATTAGGCCCATGCTAGATGGAATTTAGGTGGTTTTAGTTATGGGCCACTATACCATAGGTCTTCAAATAAGAGATGCTTGATGATGATGATTGTAGTGTCTTATTTTGCATTGCCAGATTTGACTAGTGGATGATTTCCCTATCTACTACTAGGTGTGTTAGTAGAGATGTTATTAGAGAGGATGATGTTTGGATGGGCACCACTATTACTTGTTTAGATATACTGGGAGCTCTAGGCATTTTTAGCTCAAATATGGTATGGGATTAGCATTAGGTTCAAGCTCCATTATTGTGCATATGAGCACATTCAAGTTTTGAGAGCATTGGGGCTATCATGGGATGGCTATGCTTAGGTAGACTATAGAGTAAGCTTACTATGATGGAGAGGATATTATGCTTTGATAGGTGCTAGTGGAGGTGCTAGAGATGTTGACTAGTTTAAAGATGCATTAAAGGGTCTAGTTATGGGTGACATCTTCTAGAGACCATATGTGGATTGGCCTAGGTAGGCCCTTTATAGATATCTCATTATATCTTTATAGAGATAGAGGTGGATCTATGGGAGGAGAGAGGGTGAGATGGATCTCATCCCATTCAATAGAGATTGGAGGTAGTATGGACTTATCTAGAAGATTTTGACTCCTTTTTTGAGGTATAAGAGGGAGGATGCAAAGTTTTTATTATCAGAGCCACAAACACAAGATGTAGTACTAGATCATGAGGAGCTACCATCTAGAGTAGTGATAGATAATGATGGTGTTGTTCAAGGCTATGTAGTAGGGTACTAGGCCATTTATGTAGTGGCTAATTTTAGATGGGATGATGGGGGTTGATAAGGCATGGATATGGATCCAGTTGGAACATAGGTATAGGGTTATGGTTAAGATGGATATGTAGTGGTAGAAAAATTAGATGTGCAAGCTTAGATTATAGGGTTATAAGGATAGGTGGCCACATTGTAGGCCAAATTATCACTTTGTGGGTTCAAGTTGCCACTATTACTAGTGAGAGAGATCAAGTGAGGACCTCTCTTCGTTTGGTGACCCAAGAGAGGGATACCTTGAGGTAGAGGATAAGAGCAGTGGTAGCACCAGTAGGAGGGCCACCAGGTATGATTATTATGACACAATACTTGGCCATGGTTGAGGAGTTATGTTATTATTAGGCTATAATGATGGGACAATGTTTAGATCAACTAAGATGGGGAGAGTACAGGGCCAATTTAGTAGGTGGACCAGGTATGGTGACTCCAAGATAGTGAGCCTATATAGTGAGTGGACATACAAGCATCCTAGGAGGACTAACACTAGATGGTAATGTAGGTGTAGGAACAAGAAGGGCTAGTGGTAGTGGTGCCCTAGGGGCATGATGTTATATTTGTTATATGTAAATGATTTTGATATCAATGTACATGCCAATGATGAAAGATGTACATGAGAGATAGTGATTTATACATTGTTACATGTATTATTTATTTGATGACATGATGTATATGATGATGTTTTATGATGCTCATGATACTCACACACACACACACACACACACAGATATATATATATATATATATGAGGTATGTTCATGGTTCATGGTTTATATTTTTGTGATGTTTTAGATGATTTATGCTTATGAGATGTATACTCAGTAACTTTAGGCATGTGACGATTTATGGATGATTTTTCTATTTTTTCCATAGATATGATGTTGAATGGTTTGATTATGGTTATTGATGTGGTTTATGATATGATGTTTTATGTTTTGATCATATATATATATATATATATATATATATATATATATATGATGTGGTTCATGGATATGGTTCATGATTGATGTTTTTTGTTTACGATCATAGAGATGTAATGTGATTATGTTTAAGGATGTAATGAAAATACATAAAGTAAGTTAAATAACAAATTAAATGTAGGAAAAATAAATGAGAATAATGAGACGTATGTCTACATGAACCAATGATAGGAGGGTAAATAAAAAAACATGATGCCTTTTTATTAGTAAGGACTTAACAAAACTGAAGTTAGATTGGCTTAAGGAATCTAAGCCTTTTGAATGCTTCACATCAGCATGCTTTGGTAGATAAAAGAGGTGTCTTAACTACATTATGTAAAGCAAGCTCATAATCCCCTAATTTATAGATGGTATGAAGGGGATATAGGTGGTAGGTGAAACGTGGATGGGTTAATAGGTAACCTTACATGGGTTATTTTTCTCCTTTTAGATTTGACCTGAGAACCAAATTAGACAATTCCATAGCATAATGCTAGGTGTAGACTGATAGATATAGGAAGTCTACTACTACTATACATGAAAGCTAATTACAGATATAGGGTCTTTTGTTTATTACTTTTGTTTTTGATAGGTTTATGAAGATAATCGATGCATGAAGATTCAAATGATTGATTTTGACCCATTTGACTTAGCCATCCTTCAATGGAGTGGTCTAATTTTGGTTTATATGTTTGGTAACTATCCTTCAAGGGAATCATCTATCATTTAAGAAATTTAGTTGTGTATTTGTCCTTTAAGGGAGTAGTCTACTATACTAGAGATATGTGACCCAAGTAATATTTTGGTATTTCAATTTGTTTTGATGCAAAGTTTTAGACATGGAAGAGTATAATTAGGTGTAGAAGTTTACATTTATGAGGTCAAAACTTTTAGCACAAGAAGGTAATGATAGGTAAAAGGGGTGGTTTTGAGAGATAAATGACCATGGAATTCTATCTAATTAGAGATGAAAAGTATCTATGAGAACCATGCCATGAGTAGAGCTATGGTACCCATATTTAGGATTAGGCTATGATTATGATGGATAATCACATGGTTCTAGGTTGTAATTGGTTATACTCTAAGGGAGAGGGATGGGTAGGTGTGAGGGTGAAAATCTCATAAATCAAGGAATGAGATTAAGTTAGATAAGAAGGTCAGTTTGATCCCTTTTTTAACAAAAGAAAGGATGCAGATGAAAAGTATTGAGAGGTTCAAGTTTTGCTTTACCTTCAAGAGAGGACAAATGGTAAGCTCTTGATTCATACCTACAGGTTATGATGCAGGGTCCAGGCCAATTAAAAGCAAACTTGACTCTTTTTCTTTTCTCCATATTGGTTACATGTTGATTTTCCTTTAAGATGAGGTCTCTGATATTGAATTATTATTCTTTTAGGTGTTTTTTATAAGTTCACTGGATTCATTTTTGGTATACATGAAGATGGTTAAGCGTTGCTAGGCAATGTTTGCCAAGTATCTCAAGTTATGATATACATTCTTGATGATATTCACTTTTAGAGATGATGTCCTACAAGGATATGTGAAGAGAGGGAATCTAGACTTTGAGTGGTAAGATTGTCTCTACTTTGAAGACTAGAGAGAAAGGGGTAGCACTAGTAGAGGTTCAAATGCTAGTGTGATAGGCCCATAAAGTAAAAAGGATGTGCAAGTGCCAATCCTACCTAAAGCACTGACTACTTTGGTCAACATTTTGTTAGAGGCTTCTACTTATCCATTTTCTTGTGGATGGTAAGGTGAAGATAAGCTTAACCTGATGCCAAATGTATCATAGGGACCTTATACTTATTTTTTCTTAAAATATTTACCATTATTGATGATGATCTTATGGGGAACACCAAAATTATAGATGATGTGATGGTTGATAAAGTCAATAATGTTGTCATCTTTAGTTGAGATGAGAGGAATAGCTTCCACCCACTTGATGAAATACTTGATAGTTTTAATGATGGATTGGTGATGTTGTGAAGAATGAGGATTGATTGCCCCAATGAGATTGAGTCCCCATTATGAGAAGGGCCAATAGTTTTTGGATGCTTATAGGCCTTAGGTAGGTGTGTGATGTAAATTAGCATGCTATTAACATTTAAAACAATTCTTAATGTAATCACAGTAGTCCTATTTTAGGGTGGGCCAATAGTAACCAAAGTGAAGGATGTGTTTAGTGACATCTAAACCAATAAAGTGTCCCCCATAGATTCCATCATGCATTTCCTTGATAGCATGGGAAACTTCATGACTATGTAGACAATGAAATAGGAAGTCATCAAAGATGTGTTTATAAAATATTCTCCCTAGTATGGTGTAATAAGAGGTACCATAAACAAAGATTTTTTAGGCATTCCTAGATAGATTAGGAGGAATGATGTTGAGGTTGAGGTAGTTTAAGGTTTGCTTGTACCATAAGCCAAATGGAGATGTTTACACACTGAAGATAGTATGAAGTTCAAAATGGATATAAGATGGGGTGATAAAATGGTGGATGATAACAAATATTTTATATTTGGAAGGTTTATATGGGATTTGGGAAGCAAGGGAAGCCATTATATCTATGAAATTATTGGTAGATCAAGGAATTGATTGATAAGGTAATGATCAAATGATGCTAAGATTATGTCTATGAGTTTTTTGTACTTTTACAAGACATCATTATTACATTGGTAGGATCTATTGACCTAGTTGACCACAAGTTGGGAATTGCCAAAGACACTGATGGTCTTAATGTCCAAGGCTAGAGTGGTTTAGAGACCTATAACTAGGGCTTCATACTCAACCACATTGTTGGTGCATTTAAAGTCAAGTTTAAAGGAAAGAAGAGTTTCACCATCAAAGGGAATGATAAAAACTTTGACAACCCCCACAACATTGGAATTTAGAGCCATCAAAGAACATGGTCATTTGGTAGGTGGGGTCCTCTTATAAAAGACTCATGATGGACTCATCAAGAAATGCAAGAGGAAGTAGTTGGTTGTCTGATAAAGGAGCTTTGACCAATTGGTATGTAGTGACTTACACTTTAATTAACTTTTTCTAAAGGATCTCATACGCTAGTTTTGATATGGTTTAGAGTGTGTGTACTTCAGTGGGTTAGTGTTAGTGATGACATAGGTTTTGTGATTAAGAAGGTAATGATGAATTTTGAAAGCCACAAAGACTAAGGCAAGGAAAAGTTTTTTAGGATGGATAAATTGAGTCGAATACTCTATAAGTTTTTGACTTATGTAATAGACAGCTTGATCTTTATTTTGTTCATCATGTTGAGCGAGCATTACCCCTAGGGAATGGTCAGTGGTAGAGATGTAAAGGTAAAAGTGTTTATCCTCTTTATGAGGGGTAAGAATAGGTGGAGAAAGAAGGTATTATTTGAGTGAATCAAATTCTTTTTGGTAGTCCTTAATCCACTTAAAAGATGTATCTTTCTTAAGAAGATGGTGAAAAGGTTGACATCTATCTGATAATTGAGAGATGAAGCAATGGATGGATTGGAGCTTTCCCTATAAGTTTCATAGTTGTTTGAGGTGGGTTAGAGGAGGCATCTCTAAAATTACTTTGACTTTGGTAAGGTATACTTTGATTCCTTGAAGAGAGACAATAAATCCAAGAAGCTTTCTAGAAAGGACCCCAAAAATACATTTCTTGGGGTTGAGTCTGACATGGAAATGGATTAAGTGTTTGAATATGATTGTGAGAATGGATAGGTTATCTTTATGTTGTTTATATTTCCCAAATATATCATCTACATAGTCCTCTATGATTTTATGGATTAGATCATAGAAGATGTAGGTCATCACATGTTGGTACTTTACTCTAATGTTCTTCAAACCAAATGGCATGATCCTGTAGTAGAAGGTTCCCCATAGGGTGATGAAATAAGTTTTATGTTTATCCTTAGGGACAATAAATATTTGATTATATCCTAATAAACCATCCATGAGAGATAACATCTCATGACCAGATGTAAGACAACAAGTTGGTTAATGCTAGGCAAAGGGAAGTCATTCTTTGGGCAAGTGAGTTTAAGGTCATAAAAGTCGATATAAAGGAAAAGTCACCCTATGGGTTTGGTGATGGGAATGATGTTAGAAACCCATTAAGGATAATTGATGGGTTAGATAAAGTTAACAAACAAGAGATGTTGAATCTCTTCTTTAACTAAAAGGATGATGTGAGGGTGCATCCTATGAAGCATTTATTAAACAAGCTTAGCATCAAGATGGGTGACAATGTTATAGAGGGATATGGAATGGTCTATTCCAAGTATGTCTTGATAGGACCAAGAAAATTCTATGATATGGTCATGAAGGAAAGAAGGATAATTTTTTTTCTCTACAAAATCTAAGGATTGACCAATATTGACAATACGAGGGTTATCCTGAGTACCCAAGTTGATATCTACATTCAATACGTTCAATATGGTTTAGTTCTTAGGAAGAAGGAATTTGTGGATATAAAAATCCTCCACATTGAGGTAGGTGAGAATATAATCATCATCTTGATGTCAAATGGTGTTGATGATAAGAGAATCATTTTCTACCATTTTAGGATGGATGAGAGGAAGAATTTTAGTTTGCCCATCCTTTTGATAAGTTAGGGGGCCTAAACTAATTGTATTGATTAAAAAACATTTAGAAGGGATGATATTAAAATCCTTATACTTATAAGGAGATGTGGTTGGTGAGGATGGTATATCCTCATCAATGGTAGTGATGGGTTTAAGTGGGATGGTTGGTTCTTCTAATGGTATGAACCCAAGGCCAAATAACTCATGAGGCTTTTGGATTTTTATTATGGGTAAATCACGAGGTCCTTGTTCATAATGACCTAGGCCAAATCCCTTATAGGCATACCTATGAAGGTATATCTTAGAAAATGTCAATTTATCAAGATAAGAGAAATTAGAGGTAAATGGTTGGATAATGGAGGTATCAGTGGAAGCAAGAAGTGGATGATCAAGTCTCCTATAGATTAAGTTAGTTTGATGGTTGGGAGGCCCAAAAGTGACTATGTTTCTAATTTTAGGGTCATAACTAAGATCATGGGTGAGGTTCCCATACTCTTGAGTAGTAGGGAAAGCATCCAAAGCTAGAAGATGATACTCCCCAATTAAGAGATGTTGGAATGTGGGTTCTAAGGGGTCCTCTATAGGGATTTGGGAAGAAGGGATAGATGAGCTAGTTGAAGCTTCATCGATGATAGGGGTTGAGGTATTACTATTTTTGGTTGGTGAGGTAGATGGAGGAGGAAGATTAATATCATTAGGTCGATATGTAATGTTACATGATGTAAAAGGACTAAGCTCAGCTCTTATGGTAACAAATTTGTCCTTCATGTTCAAATTTTACACATCAGTGTAAGGTATAAGGGACACAACTCATGTCATAAATCCAAGGGAATCTAAGTAAAAAAATTGTATTGAAACTTGTCCTCTATAACATAAAAGAGTTTATGAATGGTGTGAGGTCCCAAGTGGATGTGGAGGATAACTATCCCTAAGGTAGTGGTCATAGTGTCATTAAAAGAGTGAAAGACCATTGTAGTTTGTGACATGATATTATTAGGCAATTAAATTTGGTCATAGACATGAGAGGAGATAATGTTGATATTACATCCTCCATTAATCATCACCCTTTTTATGTGGGTTTTCTTGATGTATTTAGTAATGAATAGGGGAGGATCAAGATCTTCAGTATGGATAGAAGGTATTTCTAAATCGTAGAAGGTGATGAAGATAGAAATTTAAAGGGATCTAATAAAAGATGCAAGTGGTTGAGGATATTCTAGTTGAACCTCTATAGATTTCAAGGCCTCTATCAATGCTTTGTGGTGATGAGGAAAGGTGTTTATTATTTCATAAAGGCTCATCTTCACTAGTGTATGGTGAAGTTGTTTTAACACTACTCGCTAGATGGTTTCAAAAGGGTTGGAAGGAAAGGCACCCAAAATAGATATTTTGGGTTTTGGAGAAGGTGAAGCTAAAGGTGAGGGTGTTTGGTTTTAGTTGGAAGGTTGAGGGGTAGAAGGGTAGGTCCATGGTATGGATACTTTTTCTTTTCATTTATCCTTTTGTTGGGTCTATGATCAGGTAACCATATGGATAGTGTGGATTAAAAGAGGTGTTGGGCTAGGTGATTGCTTTGATTCTTCCTCACTTTCAAACAAGAGTAGAGGAGTAGATTAATGTTGGATGGGTTGAGTATTTGGTTGGGTTGGTAATTGGCTCAAGGGAGGTTCATCTAATAATAGATCATCATCATCCCATAAGCTATTAACCATGTTTAGAGAGCTTTACAATTCTCTGTATCATGTTTATGATTGCTATGGTATGATCAAATAAAATTGTCATTAAACCATGATAGTTTAATATGTGAATGTTCAAAAGGTTTTATGGGTGTTAAGGTTAAATAATAGGTTTACAACAACCTTTATAGAATGGTTAAATATGAATCGATCAAAGGCATTGAGGGTGTTGGGTTTTTGGTTGTAGGAGTGGGAGCCTTCTTAAGAGTAGGCTTTGCCATGGAAATTAGAGGTGGTGGAATTGTTTTAGTGGGTGGTTTTGGTTAGGATTGTATGGTTGTCATTAGTTTGGTGGTGGAAGGTTTAGAGGTAGAGGGTGATGGTTTAGTGATAGGTGGGAAGGTAGAGGTAGATAGGTTAGCTAAGAATGATGGATATTTTGATGATTTGGTATTAGGTGTGGGTAGAGTAAAAGGAGAAGGTTTACTAGATGATGAATAGGTAATAGGGATAGTAAAGGGATGGGATTCTAATATAGAATTTATGTGTGAAGGATGTGGTATGGGTCTAGTTCAAGGTGGGAGCTTGGTTGGCTCCACCTTCTTAGTTGGTTTGGTTGGGGGTTTTTTTTGGTAGACCAAATGGGGTTAAGTCCAAGTTCAAATATGGGTGAGCTAGGATATGTGTAGGAAGTATTCCTAGGTTTTTTATGGGTTTGGTTAGAGAGGCATAAGGTGATTTGACAATTTTAGGTAGAGGTGGTTGGATGGTTCTCTTATAGTTTTGGATAAAGAAGTGTTTGAGGATGGGGTTGAGATAATTGTAGGTTTTATGGTGGATAAAATTGAGGTTGAAGGTTCTTGTTTTTTTCATAAAGGATCCCAATATGATGCCAAAAAGTGGCTCTATTTAGGTTGGGTTGAGAAGTAAACTCTAGATTTTGGAAAAATTGAGAAAAAGGCTTGTAAATGGGTTTGATTCCTTGGTCATTGGTTTCAAAAGATAAATGCATGGGTGGAGGTGAGGGGATAGTTTCTTCACCTTTATTCTTGATGGGAGGTTTCAAGGTTTGGGAAGAAGTCTCCTTCATAGAAGGTGTAGGTAAGATTATCTCTTCCTTTGGGATGGTTTCTAAAGAGAGAATGGGTGGTTATAGGATAGAGGAGGAAGGTTTGATGTCATCAAGTGAAGGGATGGATATGGTTGTTTCATTTATTTGGATATCCAAAGGAATGGTAGGTAATTCAACCACTTTAGTAGGTGGAGTGGGTGAAGAGGTAGTTGGAGCAATGGTTGCCTCCTTTGGTATTTCTATCAAAGGAGATGTGGATAGTTCCATGCTCTCATCGAGCAAAGAAAGAGGGATGATTCCTTCCTATATTTGAATGTCCAAAGGAATAGTGGGTAGGTCCACCACTTCAATGAGTGTAATGGATGAAGGGGTAGATGAGTTAATGGTCTCCTTAATGATAGGTTCACTAATAATGACATTAATTATATGGACTTCATGAGCGTGAGATGATTTTGATTTATTATCATCATAGTTGGTGGAAGGGGCATGATTGGGAAAAGTTTTATGAAAGATATCAAGGGACTGATTTGGAGGTGTATTAGGATTATCAAACACAAGTTCTCCCTTATCAATCATGTTTTAGACAATGCCTTAAAGCTGTTGCACCTACTAACATCATGTCCAATGATGCGGTGTAAATCACAAAGATCATTCTCATTGTACCAACTAGGTGTAAGGTGATAGGCATCAAATTACTAGGGAGGTTTTATTGGAATAATTTTTATGATGTTTGTTTTGATTAGTTTATCCAAAATAGAAGCATAATATTTCCCTATCAAAGTATATTATTTTAGAGTAACTTGGTTTTGGTTTTGGTTTGGTTGGTTGGAAGAGTTACAAGAATTCATTAGGTTAGATTGGTTGATAGTTGGTGGTGGAGTGGTTTTAAGTACAACCAAGTTGGTGGATGCCTTTGGTTTGGTATTGGGATGGTTGGATTGATTGGTGGTTTTGGTGGAAGAAGGGTCATTAGATTTAAAGCTAGAATTTTTATTGTGTAGTTTGAATTTTCCCTCATCAATAGTTTAGATTTCTAATTTGCATGCCATGGTGAAAGCCTCATCAAAAGTCTTGAAAGTTTGAACTTAAAGAGTAGGGGAAATATATTTGGTACACCCCCAAGAGAAGGGTTCTATCAATTTGGGTTGATGTAAGGAGAAAGAGAGCTTGTTGATAAGACCTCTCCATCTAGCTATGAAATTAGCAATTGATTCATCATCAAATTGCCTAATGGAATAGAGGTTGGTAATAGAGACCTTTTTAGAGATACTGACTAAAAAGTGATATAAAAAGACTTTGGAAAGTTGAGAAAAGTAAAATATTGAGTGCTTGGTGAGAGCACTATACCAATCCAAGGTGAGTCCTGATAAAGACATGGGGAAGGTATGAAGGAGAAGAGCATTGTCATATGCAATCAAATAGCAAGAATGGTGAAATGCTCTCAAATGTTGTTGGGGGTCCTCTTTACTTTAGAACTTAGAAAACTTGATTAATTCCCATTGAGGAGGATAAGATCATATATGGACATATGGATGGATAGGTTTTTTATAGATTTGATTGTAAGATAAAAGGTTATGAGCCCCAAAAATAGATGATTCAATATTGGACATTTTATCCATCAACATCTTAACCAAATATGTTTGAGGTTAGGAAGTTCCATAATTGGATGGTGAGTTTGTTTGAGTTTGGGTGGTAAAAATGTATGGATAAGAGGTATAGGTTGAGAAGATACCACATATTGGTGTGTGGTCATTATAGGTTGGGATGGTGCCACATAAGGGTTGATGAGCACAAAAGGTTAGGTATAAGGTGTTATGTATCCTTGTGTATTAGGAACATAATGTTAATATGTCATGTGTATTTATTGTGGGATTAATATGGGTTGATTTGGAGGTATGGATGGGTTGGTAGTTGGTTGGGGTTGAGTAGTAACTCTTGTGTTAATAGGTAGAAGGGTAGGAGGTCTGAAAAGTACGAAATTTTTAAGAGGGGTGGAAATTGGTTGGTTGGTGGTGATAAGATGAATAGTATAAATAGGGGTAGAAGATATCCCCATGGTGGATGAGGTAAAGGTAACAAGAGGTGAGGTTGTTCATAAATTAGAGGTGTTGGTGGGTGTAGGGGGTTTTTGGTTATTGTTTAGAATGTTAGATTGGGTTTTAATGGTGGTAGTGGATGGAATATTGGTAAAATAAGAGGTTTGTGTAATCAAAGGTTGGGTAGAGGTAACACTAACCATAATAGGGGAAGGCAAATCAATAGGGGTATGATGAGATAAGGTGTTGAGATAATGTTGGAGGGCCATAGGGTTGTTATCAAGGAAGGTAGACAAATTTGCATCACCCTCAACAACAATCTAAGGCATGGTAGGAGGGAGAGAAAGATGAGGATAAGTCTCAACATTATAAGTATACTTCATGGAAGATGAGGAGGAGGAAGATGGTGGTTCTTGGTTGGTTTGATTCCTTAATTATTATCTAGTAAATACCATGAGAGGAATAGAAAAGAAATGATGATAACTCACACCTCAAACAAAAAGCAACAAAAAGAAAAAAAATCTCAAAGCAATCCAAACATACACTAAAAGTGGATTTAAAACTTAGGATTATTTTTAGATCACTTTTGGCTTATGCCTTAGAAAGTATGAAGAATAAATTTGGCTTTTAGATCAGGTACTAAAGAGGAAATCTAAGGTTGGTTTCAGGTTGTGTGTGTAGGTGATAAAAAAAAGAATCTATATTAAACTTTAGTACATGTCTTGATATTGGGGCCTACCCCCTCACTTCACACAATATAGTGAATATGGTGTTAGGTGATTAGCCAAGATATACTAAATTTTAGAGTTTATACTCAACTAGAGAGTTGAGTTGGTTCTCCCCTTAGTAATTACCTCTAAGTAGGATTATCAAGAAAGGGTAAGGTTTACCTCTAGGTGTTGAAATCTTAGTCAGGCTTTGTCTCAAGTTTATTTTGATGTGTTGATTGATTATGTGATTTCATAAAGTGTGTGATAACAAGAGTGAAACTATGATTAATTAGTTTATTTTAAGTTACTAGATGAACTAAAACAAGCAAGCAATCAATGTATGCAAGGTATTTTTTTTAATCCCAAAGGAAATTTCAAATTTTATTGGATGACCAAAGAATAAAAGAAGAAAAGGGGCACCTATATGATGTTAGGGTCCCACCAGGCATGTCAAATTCTCTAAATTTTTACTCATTTATAAATTTTGGAAGAAGATAAGAAACTAGTAATAAGGGTGTGGTAGAAATACCTAGTTGGTGATGCATGCATGATCTAGACAAATATGGAGAACTCCTCTTTGGATTAGAAGGAATAACTTTTAGATAAGAAATCACTAACAAAGGGGTTGTTAGCAAGATAGTTGGGCAGACTACATAGCATGAGCTAGATCCAAGAATCATAAGCTTGCTAGGAGGCTATCAATCAACTCTTAATAAGAATCAAGTTGAAAATGATAAAGTAAGGTATTTGCATAAAGAAAATGAAATGCAATACAAGAAGAAAGTAGAATACTTAATTAAAAAAATGACTAAATATAACAAAAGTAGGTCAATACTCATGATAAAGTGGGTGAAATTAGGTTCAAAAATTTAGAAAAGGGTCTATGAATAGGTAGGAACACAAACAATTACATTTGGTTGCGGTTAAGGGACTAAAAATAACTTGTTTCTATTTTGTTCCATAGTGACCATTGATGGTTGGAACCATCAATGGTTGGGGTGGTCATTAGTGGTTGTGCTAACCATCTATGGTTGCCTATGGATTTATAAAGGTTGCTAAAAGAGAATTTTTAGAATAGGTGAATGGTCTAATAATGGTTCTATTAAGGATTTGGAAGTTGGAAAATAAGGTATAGATAGGTCTGATTAGGTCAAGAGGATTAGAAATCTAATTAAACAAAGAACAAATAGAATATACCTATATCTTGCTAGATGGTTGATGGTTGATGGTTGGGGAAATTTCACCAAACTAATAGTACTTTAGCCTTAAAAGCAAATTCAATAAAGGTTCAGGTCTCTTTTGTTGTTGTTGATTTGTTGAAGGAAGACTAGATGTTATAAAGCTTGAATAATTGTATGCAATAATGCTTGTGATGATGGATCCCATTTCACCTCCTACTCACCTCCTTTTATAGGTAAAGAGATATGTAGGATAAAAGGTTTCCTAATCAATGAGGCTACTGATTTTGATGCTTAGGAGTTTGTTAGCACTGCATAAGGTGAACATATTAATTTTTGCCTCATTATCTCACACATAATTGGTGATGTGTTAGAAGGTTTAAGACATGATTGTCAATGGTTAGGCTAACCATTGATAGTTAAGCTAACCATCAGTGGTCGAGTGTCTAGATAAGAAGGGGTAAAGGTAAGTTAAAAGGGTTGGGTTAATGTTCAAATTAGTCAGTGGGTAGAGAAGTGTTAGGTGGTCCTTAAAGAGTCTTGAAGCATTTTGACACCTAGTAAGGTTTTTTGTGTCTACATTTAACATAAAAAGGGGCCCAATAGTGTCAGTCCCTGTCAGACATGTCAAATTCTAATTGAAAACTTGTAGGTTATAATTGAAAACCAAGAAAATAGCTAAAAATAAGGAGTTTTAAGAGGTGTATGGATTATGATATAGAGTGTCACATGGGAAAAGGTTATGGGATGGATCTTAAACTTCCTCAAACTCATTTCCATGCTTGAAATGCTTTGAAATTGGAAAAAATGGGATAAAACTATTCTTCTCTTTCATTGCTCCACCATACACATAAAACTAGTCAACAAGTTTTTGGTTGGTGTTGGCCAAAATTGGCCTACATATGAAACTTTTTCATGACAGATATTCATTGAGATTATGAATATATGAAAACCAATAAGGGGATTGGTTTTCATCTATAGTATACCTATGTTTAGGTTTTGGAGTAAGGGTATAAGTTGCAACTGTGAAAGGAGTGTCAAAAGGGACACCAAATGAATGAGTAAAAGTGACTATCTATTAATGTAAAGAACATATCAAGATGAAGTATGGAGGTAAGAATACACTTATTTAGTATAATAAGGCAACATATTAGTAGTTTGTTTCCAAGGAAAAACTAGGGTTGACAATTATGTGTATGTATATTCTGTCACCAAGGGAATTTCAAGTAACTTGTATGAATTAAATAACAAGTTTCAAGCATTAAATATCATTCAATACTACCTCATAAACCATACAGGCCTAAAAATCACATGTAATAGGTTTAAGATAGTCATAGAAGGTTCATGATGAACATCAATCCTAGAATTATAGGGATCTCTATACTGGTCTATAAAAATTACCTCATCAGGTATACAATGGATGCCTCTCTCTTAGTGAATCATGAGATATGTACCCATTCAATGGTGGGGCATTCTAAAAGGGCCAAATGATGAAGATAGTTTTCCTGAGTAAGAAAAAGGAGTTTTATGCCACATTTCATGAGTTTCATGCCTTGGAGGGACATTTTTCCTATCAAACCTTGCATGGTTCATCTCACACTTCATTCTCCTACATGTATAACTCCTTTTCTTAGCATGAAACATGTTCATATGACACTTTAATTTCTCACTTCTCTCTCAAATTCTATAACTAGTAGCCATTTTGGCTATTTTAAAAATACCACACCATGTATAACAAAGCCCTATTATAATTATATTGTATTTTACCTTTGAATATTAATACAAGTCTAGTTTTGAGTTCATGAATATTTGTCCAAGTGTGTAAAGTGATCTATGGTGGAGTTAGTGATAATTTTCTATCCTTTCTTTATCCTTTCATGTTTATGTAATAATTTCTATTCTAATAGGTCATATGGAGTTTAGTCAAGTATTTGAGGCTCCTTTCAAGTGTATTGTTTTCCTTAGAGTGTGCATTCTTCCCTTTGGTTCATTTACCTTGTGTTGATTTCATACATCTCACCTCTATGTTGAAACATTGATGTTAGAATCCTTTAAGACTTTAAAGCTAATTTGTATGCCTCATTTTATTGTGATAGGATTATTATGTTCATGTGTAAATCATCTTGGTATATCACCCCCCTAGAATAGTTTCATTTCATGTAAATTTCTCACTTTTTTATCATAAGCAAGCACTAGTTTAGGTGATAAGCATTCCAAGATAAATTTAGGGAGCTATCCCTTAAATCTAAAAGCTCACTTCCACTATAGATACACCCACATACCTAGAAGTGTTCCCATGTTACCCAAATCTAGAAGAGGCTTAAAACCCCTCTTCTAAGGTGCAAGATTTAGTGACAATAATTAGTCCAATAAACAATTCCAAATAACACACTAAAATCCTAACACCTCTAGCATAGACACTAGGGAGAGCATAAGAAACAAACATACAAATGAAAACATCACTATAACATAAATAAACCACTATTTTACCTTCCTTGGAGATCCAAATGGCTTGTTAAAGTGGCTTGTTTGGTTTGTACATCAAGAAGTCTTTGACAATGAAGCTTTCTTTGCTCCTTCTCTCCTTAGTACCTTGGCTTGGTTGCTTGGCTTATCAATTTGTCATGGTAACACTACTTGCAAGGCTTGTATATTTTCAAATTAGCATTATAAAACTACATTATCAAATCTGTTAAATACATTTATGCCTTATAACTATTGGTAGAATAAAGTGGATTATAAAGCTACATAGGATACTTGTCTGATATTAATGTGTTATGTACTCATTTTATCATTGTATAGTATATTTTGTCTTATCTTAATGACTTGTAATAGGATATAATATGAAGAGAATCCACTTGTAGAACCAAGTATGAGAAGAAGATTAATAGTCATACACTAGAAATGTCTATATATACTTTTGTTTATAAGAAGAAGGGGGTTCCACTTTTTAAAAGAGATCAATAGAGATTATTTGGTTATGGTTATCTGTATGATTTCTTTTTATGTTCTTTATATACATTCTCATGTGTAATTTCTTGGTTACTTTATGTTTAAACTATTTTGAATGCCTTATTTTAGTTTATACAACACTAGTTTATCTTGAGTTGCTCAATTAATAATTCTTATGTTTTTGTCATCCAAATTCATGACTCTTTATGATAACTATTGTGTGCACATAAAGTATCTCATAGCTATCATCATCCTTGGCATGTTTTTATGATTTAGGAACCTCTATTACAAATGGTGTGGTGAGCATGGATACTCTATTTGGAGGAAATTATGCTAAGATGGTTACTAGGGTAGTGAGATATTAAGCTATGGTTGGACCAAAGGATATGTAATTTCATAGAAGAAGAATAAAAAAGGATTGGTCTTAAAATTTAGGAGATCATTCAAGAACATATTTATGGAGAGATTTACAAAATTTTCTACTGTGAGTTGCCTAAATTTCTAGTGAATTGGTTAACATGATTTAAATATTATTATTTCTAACCAAGGATGAAATAAACTATAATCTAGAATAAATAAAAGATAAACTAGTTGCAGAGATTGGAAATCATCTAGATAAGATCAATCAATCATTAGATTACTACTATAGTAGATAGATATATAACTGAGTTTTTAGTGTAAGGATATATAGGTTTTGAAGCTGCAAAGGACTTGTTCATTAGAGGAATTAGAGGGAAATTTTTGTAGTGACTAACTATACTAGTGAAGATATTAGTTGTAGACAAGGCCATGGTGCCTACTCCAGCCAATATGGAGTTGTCATTTCAGGCATATGGGGGTATGTGTGACATGACAATAAATTATGATTAAATGAGTAGATAAGGCTTGGACATGAATCAATAATGGATACATGAGGGAAGAAGATTTAAAAAAAGAGTCTAAATTTAGGATGTGAGTTGTGACAGTAGAATAGATGGAGTAAATAGAAAAATACCTAGGTAGATGCAAGTAGAGTTAAGAGTAATAGTAAAATAGTTGATGAATGAGTAGGAAGAAGTGATGAATGAGAAGGAAAAGATGAAGAAAGATGAGATGAAAGAAGAAGATAAATGTTGTCAAAATGAAATAAGTGATGAAGAACGAGAGTAAGAAGAGATGTTCGAAGATGAAGATGAGAATAGTGTAGAGGTAGATTAGTTAGATGATAGATGTAGTTCACAACTATAAGAATGGGTATTACCAAAAGAAGGACATGAAGTAGTAAGAAAATAAATAGTATAAATTTGTAGATTAATCATAGGTTTAATCTTGTAAGGAGAAGAAGTCATAAGAAATAATCAATCATTAAAAGAGTACACATCCTCACATCCTAGTTTGTTATATTCTAGTAAAAGTTTTCACCCAGAAGGACAGGTAGATAGTAGTTGGGAAGGTCCATTTTTATGTTAGGTGTATTGATGGGGTACTTGAATTAAAATATTCTTAATTTGTAAGGCTTTGAAGGCTATAGGGTTCATTGAAACCAAGTAGAGAAAAGAAAAAAATATAAAAAATAGAGTGTACAGACAAACTCACCCAGTGTGTAAGTAAATCTTCTTAGCACATAGGCAGGATCATTTAGAATGTAGCTTCCCATTATAATAGCTACATAGTATATCCCCTTAATACCAATTTATAATATGGGTGATTTAAGAGCATTTATCAATCTGGTAACATATGATGGGTTTGTAGACCTTGAACAGTACTTATTAGCATGTGAAATGAGATGGAAAGCTAATGGTATTACCGATAAGGCTATAAATAAGTGTGAGTTAATTAGGTCATTAAATAAAAGAGCACATGAATTTATATACTATGTAGATATCTCTTAGGTAAATCTATAGTAGGTTAAAGAGTGGATCATTTCAAATTTTAAAAGAAATAAATGTACAAGTCAGACTATTTAAGACCTAAAGAAGATTAGGTAGAAGTCAGGAGAATCAGTCTATGATTATGATATAGGTTCTTAGATGTTATGAATAAGGTTGATTTTGCCTTAGAAGATAAAGATAAAGTTGTGTGGTTTTTCAAAGGACTACATATTGATTCTTTTAAATTAACCATAGGTGCTCTTAGTGTTTAAAGAATAGTTCTCATGTTAGAATTTGAAAATTCAAGGCATGAGTTTTAGGTCTTGATAATCTAGTTGCCAATGGTGAAATAGCAGTAAAGCAAGATAAACTATTCCATAATAATTATATAGTTTGGTGGTTGGAAGCCACCTTGGTCTATTCTTCATGATTGCTAAGAATCTATGCAGATGTTTAGTGAATTATGCTCCAAATTTAGGCTAAAGACTAATCTAAATGGATATTTATAATGAAGCTAAAACTAAAGTGATCTTGGGGTAAAAAGGATCAAAGAGAAGGGTATCATAGAAAAGAAAAGAGTCATTACCAAATTTATCCTTAAACATTATGACAAAGCATCCATTTCAACTGAGTATTTATTCAAATCAATATATAATGTAAAATAGCCTAAGCTCAAATTTCACTATATACCAAGCCGATTTCAAAGGATAGTATGAAGAATCTTTAGTTAAAAACTATCTCTTTAAAGATTTACTAATATTATCAGATAACACATGCACATCTAGAAACAAAGTAAAATAAAAATGGAGAACAAAATATCTTTCAACTATTTTAGTGGGTTGCACAAATTAGAAACCTTGTGATTACTAGGATACAACTTAGAATTCCAAGACACAATTCAAATTAGAGGCCTTAACTAGAAATTGAGAGAAAAGCTAAAAGAGATAACTAACACATCAAACATGGACAATCTTTGTAAAATTCCTTTGATTCTATTAATTGCTTAAATTATACAAAGTTTCTCAAAAATATCTCCCTTTATACAATGGTAATGCATGCCTTTATAGGAAGATTAGGAAATATACTAGTCAGTTACAAACTATAGGTGTACAAAGATAAGGATAGTTATCCTTACATGTTCTAAAATACACATGCTTTTCCAAATTATACTAACCTAGAGGCAAATATTCTAATAAACTAGCATATGCCTTTACAATGGGATATTCTACTTTAAAATGTTACAAAACTTTACAAAATAGAATATGATTAATTTGATGGTGGGGCCCCTGGCTATTATTGTTAGAGGATGTTCATTTATCTCTCATGTTGCTCATCAACTAGCTCCAAGTCCACATCAGGCTTCATGATTTGCTCTTCCTCTTGATTTGCTAGGTCATCAAATTCTTTATCATTCCTATCCCTGACCTCTTTGATATTCTTAGCTTTATTTATTATTTCCCTTACATTAAGTATCATGCCCATGATTTTTTTTTTGTCACCCCCAGATTTGCCTTGGCCTTTTCCTTTGATTTCTTAGGTTACCAAAGTATCCCTATGCTTGAATTCCTCATCACTAATGATCCCAAGGGCATTGGGATGTGCAAGCTCTGTAAGCATGGTCCCAAAAATTTGTTCAATTCTTGAAATTAGTTCTTTATCCTATTTTAGGACCCTTTCCACACCATTGTGCCATCCACATAAACTTTAAACCTTTTCAATCATAATTCCTAGAATTGTACTCAAATGTCTAAAATTGATGGTCTTGAAATTTGGGATCTATTTATTTGGTTGAATATTGAGGATTTGGGATGTTTTATCCCCATAAGCCTACCACTAGATAACTAAACTCTTGGTTAGTCCACATTGCCCTTATAATGCACTTTGCCTTAGCTTCATCAACCTAAATGCCTCAAACATGTCATAAAATGACTTGTCAAACAGCTTAATCATTATATCTGACACTAATAGAATTGCCTATTTCTCAAAGTTTTCCTCTTCTTTTTCCAAATTCTAGATCCTCTACTTCAAACCTTGGACTTCAACTTTAGCTTTTGTAAATTAGGCCTTAATAAGGCTTTCTACATACTCCTCATGAATGGTAGGCTCACCCAATTCCTATCCTTCCATATGGGTCAATTTTATAAATGGTTCCACCTTTTAAAAGGTGAATTCTTCTATCCCAACCATAGTTGTCTTTGTTGTTATCCTTTCCAACCCAGCTCTTTTAGGGTTGAAATGGATGGTAGTAACTAGCTCTTTGAACTTGGGAGGTTCTAAGACATCCACATTTGAGCTACTAGGTGTTCTTGAAGCGTCTATTTTTTGGCCTTTTGGCACTTAAATGGACATAATTCTCCTATATTCTTGCTCTTTCACTATAACCTTTATCCAAGGCTTCATATCATCTTATATCCTTACATCAATGACCCTTGTCATGGCCCAAGAATGAGAAAGGGAGGGGATATTTTATAACTGTCCATATATGAACTAGTTAGGAATGATTGGTCCATAAACTAAGAACTCATCACTAAATATATTGACTTCACTCGTGAGATGAGTAAAGGTCAATCTTAGTCTCTTCTTTAGTCTCATAGGGACCATTGTTAGCTCAACCTTCCTCTTCTCTATATATTCCTTGGGATTCCCTTTCTTATAAGAGTCATTGGCTTCTACAAGTTCCTTGAGGGCACCCTCAAGTGTCTCCTCTAGCTCTAAGGTAATCATGTCCAAAAATTACACCAGAGAAGGTGGTCTTTATGGGATTACTAAAGATGGGGGCCCCTCTCCAGGCCTTTCTTCCGATTTGGCCTGCCCTACTTTCTCCTTACCCTTTATTCACCCTAAACTTATTCAACCTATTATTGGGGTTATGGTTACTCTACTTGAGGTTTTTCATGGGCTATTCCAAATGGTCCAAGTAGTAAGTGATATTACAAAGGATGCATCTACCATGTTTCCCTAGATGACTTGTTATCCCTAATTAACTTGTGTTTAAGCTTAATGTTATGGCCCTAGACTCTAGCCAATACTTCCTCATACTTCTTAGCCTTTATATATGTGGTGTCATAGATACCAATTTGATTTACATAGTCTAGCTTAGGAAGTTTATTTTCCTTAAGATGGTCACCTATTATGTTCCTTGGATCCCACATCTAGAGTTCATCCAGTTGAAATCCAAATGAATCCCTATGTGTGGACATGATCTCCACCTATTTCCAATATTTTATTATGGTTTTCCAAATATTCAAAGGGAAGGGGTGAATTAGACCCTTCTTTTTCTCCTTGCAAGTCCTATCAATGCCATGGATGAGTTGGGAAGTAATTTCCTGCTCTACAAGATTATTTGAAACGTACACTAGTAACACGTAAGTTTGGGTCATGATTCCTTCTATCCTGATGATTGTGTAATCAGGGTAATACCATATGTCCCCAATCAATTAAATATATATCTTGATGAATGGGTGGATCCTAGGCATGGTAACACCTATGATGTCCTCTACTATAGCTAGATAAACATAGTCACAAATAAATTATATGTGATTCTTGTACTTAAAGATGTGCATCTTGGAATAGTAATGCAAAATGGTTGTCTTCCCCTCTAGGGACCAATTCCTTATACAAATTACGTAGGTTGAGGCTAAAAAGCATTAAGAAGATATGAAATCATAAAGAATTGATTTGAGGTCTTTATTTTGATGGCATTTAATTTTATGGCCAAGAAAACACTAATTAAGTCTCCAATTGAAGGGGTAAGTTTTTCCTCCACCTTGAAGTGCACATATGGGACCCAAATATTTTCACATAATTGGTTGAAGGGGAACCAAAGTCTTGGTTCAATATGGTCATTATTACCCTGATTCCCTCTCTAAATTAAATGATGGGGATTTTTCCATCAAGGCTTCTAAATATATGAGGTCCTTGGTAAAGCTAGGGTCTAAGGATAGAGTCTAGATCATGGTTACTAATCCACTCCCTAATTTGGGAAAGTTCCATATGGGGGAGAGGAATCTTGTAGTACTTCTCAAAATCAATATTGATCTAAAACTTATCAAGAACACAAAAATAACATAGTAACAATGAATTCTCTAAGAAGAGATGTCTTATTACTCAAGATCGCAATACACCTATATGCTTATCTCTGGGAAGAGATGTTTGATTTCCATTTTAGGTTACATATTCATTTATAAATATTTTTAAAGTAGGGGGAGGATGTGTAATGTCACAAATATTGAGGGAGATTAATTGGTTGACTTTCATGATTTAAAACAATACAGAATTTGAGGGAATTACTATTTTTAGAAACTTACTATTTTTAGACTACACTACTAAAATTGAAATTTAGGGCACTTACATTGTGTTTTCAAGGTTCAAAATCCATATATCAAATATCCAATCCATCTCACCATTTTCTCCTAATTCTTATCTTTCTAACAATTTAAACTATGAGTCAATTGGAGCTACGATGCAAAAGTTATGGCTCCTAGAAGTTCCATCATCAATTAGGGTGGAACCATCACCCGAATTGTTGACTGAATTATTGCTCAGATTATTCCTCACTCCTTGAGAATAAATGGTCCCCATTGTATCAATGTTCCTCATCAAGTGTGTCAATTGTGTCTTGATTTGATTCTCTATGATCCACTCACCTTGGTGGCTATGCTGGCCCCTTTTGACCACCCAATAAAGTAGAATAGAGCATCCTCTTGTTGTCTTCATCTAGGTGTCCACAATCTGATCCTCCTCCACTAGAGAAAACCTCTATATATCAAGCTCATCAATGTATAGTTGTCCTTTTATGACTAAAGTGTCTAATAGAGGTGGATGATATGGTTTGAGGAGCTCCATGTTGAATATTGGATGCAGACCAAGGTAGGTTGGTAGGTTTAACTCAAAAGCATTTTCTTTAACTTTTCTAGTGATGGTGTAAGGACCATATCATAGAGGATAAAAAAAATTTATGTGGGCCTACAAGTCATTCCTTTTAAAGCAGAAACCAAACCTTGTCACCCATATCAAAATGGTGTGCAATCCTATGTTTGTCATGGCATTGCTTATACGTTTGATTCATCTTCTCCAAGATGTCATGAACTTGTTATTAGATGTGTTGCATTTGTTTAATGAAATTTGTTGATTTTTTTTCCTCAAATCTTTCATGAGGTGTGTATTCCATGGTGGATAATGGAATAGCTATATCAATTGGTGTTAAGGGTTGGAACTTAAAGCATACTTGGAATGGATTGTGCTTGGTTGAGCTATGCAGGGCTCGATTATATCCATGTTGTATGAAAAGAATCCCCTCATCCCATGTGTGTGGATATTTAGAGTGATACATCCAAATCAACTAAACAATCAAGTGGTTCACCACCTCTATCTGGCCATCAATCTATGGATGGAAGGTTGTGGACTTCATCAACTTGGTATCCATCATCTTCCATAGAATGGACCAGAAGATGCTCAAGAACCTATTGTCTCGATATAAGATAATGGACTTGGGGAGACTAAAATGGAGCCATACATGACTAAAATATAATTGAGTAGTTTATTCAGTAGATATATTTTTCTTACAAGCAATCATGATATCCATTTTTAAAAAATAATCAACTACAACAAAAATAGAGTCCCTGCCATGTTTTGAAGTGATCAAACCTGAGAGAATATCCATTGAGACAGATTCCCAAGGCCTATTGGTTTTGGTAATGGTGTGTACAATCCTTGTTTCTTATTTGTTGGCTTGGCTATCACAAATGGGGTGCAATATTTGAGATACCTTTCCACATCCTTTCACATATGGGGCTAGTAAAAGTGTTTTTGAATAACTATCAATGTCTTTTCTACACTAAAGTGTCTAGTTATCCTACTGAAATGTGCTTGATATATCATCTTCTATTTCTCTATATCTATAACATAGATGTGCCCCATATGATAGAGGACATTATCTTGTAAATATAAATCAAAAACATGTTTACCTTTTTGAAGCACTTGATATGTATCATCAAAGGCAGGATCTACTTCATATGGAGCACCCCAAATGGCAGTCTCATGTCTGCATAGGTCAATAACTATTGTGAGTGTAGTAATTGGTGGGTGGCTTAGAAAATCTACAATTATATTTGAGCTCCCCTTTTTGTGTTTGATTATCAGATGGAATTTCTAAAGATATGTGGCCCACTTTTGGTGCCTCTCATTTCACAATTTGCTCTATGTTTGGATGAATTCCAATGGTTTTTGGCTAGTGTGGATGACTGTCTCTTTCCCCAAGATGTAGTGTTTCCATTATTTGTAGGCTTACATAATGGCATAGAGCTCCTTATCATATGTTAGATATTTCCTAACTGTATCAGTGAAATTTTCACTATGATATGCAATAGGATGGCCATGTTGCATGATGATAACTCCCATGGCATATTTAGATGCATCTATCATCGACTCAAAAGGTTGATGCAAATTTGGCAAGGTAAGAACAAGGGCTGAGAAAAGTCTATTCTTAAAATTCTCAAATTCCCTTTATTGTATTTCACCCCACTAAAATGTTTCTTTATCTCCTCTTTTAGTCACTTGGGTTAGTGACCAAGCAACATGTGAAAATCCAAGAACAAACCTATGATATAAATTTGCAATATCTAAGAAGCTATGAAGTTCTGCGAGTGTCCTTGGTGTAGGCCATTCTCAAATAACCTAAATCTTTTCTAGATCAACATGGACCCCTTCCTCATTCATAATGTAACTAAGGTACTAAACTGTTGTCATCTTGAATGTGCATTTGTCAAGATTTGCATACAATTTGTGTTCCCAAATAGTTTGAAGCACCTTGTAGAGATATTTCCTACTCTACGTCGTATTTAATTATTTTTTATTTGAGCACTACAATTTTGGTTCTTCAGGCGAAGTGGCAAAATTTTGAAGCAGAGGGCCGGTTCATTTTTTGCCCAAGTGTTGAGATGCAGCAGAAGCTGCCAAGTGTCACCCTAGCAGGTCTTTTTCCCCTTCTTATTTCCTTCATCTCATTTTTGCCCAAGTATTAGTTCAAGTGGATGCTGCCAAGCATCTCTTTTTCAGAGACAAAGCTGACAGTTGGCATCCCTCGAGTCACCTTTTTTGTAACCTTTGAGAATGGCATATCATGCCACATACCCAGTAGCAGTTAAGTGGAACACACCACATGTCAGCATTCGTGTCTCATATCAGCATCCACACTTCAATTAGATACTTTCACCATAAGGCAGCAGAGAAGATGGGAAGTGCCAAGTGGCAGTTGTGGAGGCCCTGAAAGACCTTTTTAGAGAAAAATCACAAGCCACCATGTGTCAGCATTTGGGAAGCCATGAGTCCAATTCTTTCCATTCAACGCAAAGGTGTCATTTTATTTTGCTTAAGTGCCACAAAGTAGTGGATGCTTCCAAGTGTCACTCTCTGGGTCCCCCTCTACTCCATCCATAGAAGAATTGGAAGATGCCACTTATCTTCCTCAAAGCCACGGAAGTCTCCACATTTCAATGCCTGAGAGAATCATCGCCAAGCTCTATTGACAAATATGAAATGGTGGTGGGTCCTGGGTGTTACTTCAAAAGTCTATGAAAGCTGCCAAATGTCACCATCCATAGGAGTCTGATATATGCCCCTAATGATACTACGACACAGCTAAAAAGGAGTGGAAAGAGTCGTGTGTCTTTGATGAATCAGGTGAAAGGTGCCAAGTGTCATTTTTTGGTGTATTCTAGGTGATCAAGGGGATTTTCATTAAATTGACTAAGTGTCCTCTCCTATTTCAAACATAGCAGAGTGTTCCATGTATCAGTTGCCAAAAGTGAAATGGAGGGAAAATCAGCTAGAGTTAATTCGAGTAGATGAAATAGTTCATTGGGTAGATTTTTGGAGCCACCCACAACATTGAAGGCACCATCTGTTTGTCTCTTATGAGCGAAGGATGGAGAAGATTGCATGGGAAAGAAATTATAGGGAGACATCTGGGGATATAAGAAGAAGAATTGTAAAATCTAAGGAGGGGGGAATTCTCATAGTTTTAGACTTTCAAAGTTTTTGACCAATAATATCATTTGCTTTTGTTACATTTTCCTAAGTTGAAAGGTTTATATGATTGTGTGTGTTTTTGCATCTTTTGTATGACTGGAAGATTCAATAAGAAAATTGGACACTATGCCCTTGTTGATGTCATCTGTGTCATTTGCAAAGTAGTTTATGATGTAGATTTTCTAGTGTTGTGATTGGAAATGTTATTTGCTTCTGTCCCATTTTCTAGAGTCTAAAGTTCTACATAACTATGCATGACTTCTACACCTCTAATGTGATTGGAAGATTCTATTAAGAAGATTGAACACTATGCCTTTGTTGACAATTCTTGTATCTCAGCAAAAGACTCCCCTATTGTGAGCCTCTGTTTCTGTTATTCCAATCTTTTACATTGATCATGCACTTGTCTGCTCTTAAATGTAATAGAATCACATAATAGTTTCACTATGCTCAGGTTAGGATTAGGATTACTCTCAGGCAAATCACCATAGTTAGGTTTCAATTCCTGCATTTTGTGTTTCTGTTTAGTCTCCTATCCCTTTTCCCCAACACCTAATACAAAAGAAGAGACCAGCTTCTTTAAAATATGGAGGTTATTTTCAAGCTGCATTGTCCCATAGCTTGAAACTTCCAATTGTTGTTGATTAAGATCTAGCGCCATTTTAAGACATCAACACACCTTACAAACATGTTGCAGATGTTCCTCCTATGTTCTACTATAGATGAGTATGTCATCTAGGTAGACAACCATGAATGAGTTGGTGAAGGGTCACAGGATGTCATCCATCATCCTCATGAAGGTTATAGGTGCATTAGTTAAGCCAAAAGGCATAACCAACCATTCGAAGAGCCCCTCATTAGATTTGAATGTAGTCTTCTAGACATCGATGGGATCGATGGGAATTTGGTGATATCCATATTTGAGATCAATTTTGGTGAATAACTTTGCACCACATAGTTGGTCCAATAGGTCATCAATCTTGGGGAGAAGGTAGCGATTATTCATAGTAATTCTATTCAGGGCTTGATAGCCAATGCAAAATCTCCATGTTCCATCTTTCTTTGGTGCTAAGATAATTAAGCTACCATAGGGTGAAGATCTTGGCCTGATGTGACCCTTTTGGATAAATTCTTGAATCTATCTTTTTATCTCATCATTTTCCACAACTGATATGTGATACATAAGACTGTTAGGAAAAGGTGATCTTGGGATCAAATCAATAGAATATTTTACCTAGCAATGCAGTGAAAGTATTATGGGTGAAAGTCCTTTTGCTTATAATTTCGGCATTATGTTTTACCTTTTTTATCACTTTTACATTTTGAAGGTTGACTCTTTGTATTCTTTTTACCATGTTTTTGCTCAATCTTCACTACGAACTTGTATACCTCACCAAGGGTTTCTAAATTAAAGAATTCTATTTCCCCTCGTATGTACCATTATAGTCCAACACACTATTTGAGAGTCTTATTTTTCTCACTTTCTTGGATGCCCAATCTTGCAGACAACGAATGAAAAATATATGTGTAATCTTGAATAGATTGGTCCTTACCTTGGCAATGTTGTTGCCACTGTATGTATAGATAATCATATGCTCCAATGGGATAGTATTCTTCCTTTACCACTTCCATGAAATCATCCCAAGTAGGTTCCACCTCAAGGCCAATGTCATCTATATTGAACCTCTTTTTGTACACTTTCCACCAATTTTTCATGGGCAATGATGCTTTCAAAAGAATAAAAGTGATCTTTTCTCTATCGGTGAATTTATTTATAAAAAAGTAGGAAGACAATTGATCCAACTAATTTTATAATACATCAGCATTGATTTTTCCTTCAAATGTAGGATTATCAAAATTCACTTGAAGCGTGTTGGGACACTAAAAGGACATTCTATGGATGAGAAGCCAAGAAGTGTAGATGAGGAGCTAGAATTTCCCATTAGGAGTTGTTAGAGAATTTGGGAAAATGTAACATCTATGCTTTTTTCCATTAGAGGGATGCATTCACCATTTCATTGAAAGGATCAAATTTCTTAGTTTCATCCACCATTTGAAGTCATTTGGAGTGAATAGGTGGATGGTTTTTTGGCTTTGTTATTTTCCACCCAAGCTTCTTGTAGCCTAACCTCATCCTTGAGATCATACACTCTCAAGACAAACTGATCTAATACCACTAATCCAAAACTCAAATTTTTTGGTTGAAAAATATTTCAATAATACAAAAATAACATAGTAACAATGTGTTGTTTCCAAAATCAGCTTAGATCATTTTTGGGAACAACCCCCTACGAAACTTGTCCATTTCATCTTTTGTCTCTCTAAGTTTATTTTCGAGATAGGTTTTTCTCATTCTCGTCTCGATCCAACTACACCTTTCAAAATTCATAATGTCTTTTTATCACGTCTTCCCCGAAATGTGAAGGTTGTTACGATCATGATGCGACTAGGAGACCAAAACCTGCCTCTTTTAGAGTTAGTGTTTCTTTTCTTTCATTTTCATGCACGGGCGGCAAAATTTACATCCAGTGCATTTTACCTTTAGGATGCAAGGGCAGAAATTTTTTCTACCCCTACATTTTTACATGTAAGGGTGGCAATTTTTACCGCCCCTACATCTAAACCTTCAAGGGTGGAAAAATTTGCCGCCCCTGCATCACCTCATTTTCTATGCATAGCATTTATTGTCGCATGTGGCAAGTTGTTGGGGTCAATTTTTGCCTCATATAATTTGATTTTAGCCTTGTTTTTATTCATTCTTCCTCCTCTCCTCCTGCCCTTTGCATCTAAATGATCCAGTGAATGGGTAAAAGTGCATTTTGGTAGATTTAATCTTGTAGCACACGTATTTTTCTAGGTTAGTCTTATTTTTAACATTTATTTCCTTTCCTTCCCTCTTCTTATCTTTGTTTTTAGTCTTTATTGTTGTTGGGGGTTTTTATTTTTCTTTTTCTTTTTCTCTCCCTCCCCGTCGGCCTTCCCAACTTCATTTTCATGCTGGGGCAGTGATTCTCACTGCCCCTCCCCTTTGGCCATGGATTTTGTGGAAACCGGCGTGGGCAGCAAATTTTGCCACCCATGCCTCTTGGTTGCCCTTGCTACTCCCTTACTTGTGTGGGCAGCAAAAATCAATGCCCATGCAGGCCCTACCTGTGCAGGTGGCAAAAATTGCTGCCCACGCTCCTTTTTTTTCAAAAACTTGCATCGGTAGCAAATTTTGCCACCGATGCAGGCCAAAGGTGCAAGGGTAGTGAATTTCACTACCCTTACACCTTTCTCAGTCGAACATGCATAGGCGGTGATTTTCACTACCCATACCTCTTTTCTAACTATTCTTCATGCAGGGGTGGCAAATTTCACTGCCCATGCATTCCTCCTCCTTTTTTTCCCCTAACTCCAAAATTTTTTTCCCTTTTTCTATCTTTTTTCTATCCTCCACTTTTTCCCTTAGTTTTTGACCTGGCCCTACTAAGTGCTCTTCCTTAAATCATGATCACCCAACGTGCGAATTATCTAATTTGCTCACTATTCCCTAATTGCATGATCATGATTGTAGTATTTTCTGAAGGCTCTTACTCATCAGCCTCTAATCAACTAAAGTGAGTTCTAATGTCTAAAAATTATTCAAAAAAGGCAAAGACCATGAATTATAAGTACCAGGGCATCTTTCTGATCACTTCAGTTACCTCTAATGTTGATGACATCAGAGACAAAGAAATTAGCCACGTGAATATGGCCGAGTTTGTGACCCAAACCAAGGCAACGAACTTGAGTTCTAAAATAAAGAGAATCATTAAAAGCAACATTCATCTGGTTGTTGCTTTCTCAGTGACAACACATCATATGGAGTTCATCCTCTAGTGCACTTAGTTCTACAACAAAGAAATAAGATCAATCTCAGATGCCATCAGTAATGTAATAATTCAGCTGGATCCCAAATTTATTGACAAAGTCTTCATGTGCCCTCCTACTATCGAAGTGCTAAAGATTGACTTCATAGAAGCACATAAGGAGTATGAAAAGGACCCTGAGAGGGCAAAAAAAGTGATGAATAAAAGGTGGTTGAAGGACCCCAGAACTAATCTATCCAGATGGCCATAAAACTTCTCAAGGAGCAATTTCATTGAAGAAGTTGGTGACTTGATCAACCTTCTCAACAGAGTGCGAGGCCTCCCATCTTCCTCATAGTTCCATGAGTGGATGTACCCATTCATAAAGATCATCCTCCAAGGTAAGCAGGTCATCTTTTGGGGTGAGCAAATCAGCAATGCCCTTCACGAGTAGCTAACCAAGGTACAAACTTCTTCAAAGTTCTATATGACTCTGTACCTTGTGTACATAGCTATCTCAATGCGAACCTTTTCAGATTTGACAACTGAAGGGGACAAAAAGACCAACCCAATCTACTCATATTACCCCTAGTTAATGCTTCAAGGATCAATTCGCTATTTTAAAAGGATAAATGATGCTTTCTTTGCCATTTTTTTATGCCTCTTCGACCCTCAGCTCGAATAAAAGAGAGTATCTGATAAGGCTTGGATGGTCGTCAATGACTATGGTTGTATGTTCCTTCAATTTCCCACCTTCTATTATCTTTGGGTTGGCTTTTTCCAAGGCTATCCCTATATGCTCCCCAAGTTTCCTTCTGATAAGTTAGTTTTGATGGAGCTTTGTCGACAAATGACTGTCATACATACTAGGTAGATGGAGTTGAAAAAGCCAAGTTTCAGGTTTCTAGTTGAAATTGGCAAATACTCTATTTTGACAGCAGCCAAAGCCAAAGTCATAGAAATAGATATGTGGCTGGTCACTATGAAATAATTCAAGAGAAGGGACAAATTTGACTATAGGAGAGTCAAGGACATGATCAGATGAAAGACTCAATTCCATGATCCTATGATCGAAGACATCTGGGTAGACCTGAGGATAGCTGAAAAAATCAAGAGGATGGACTATAGCAGGCTGACCCTAGAACAAATTGAGTATTTGGGGCTTGTAGATATTCCCCCAATCTAGTCGATGATAGGAGCATTATCAATAGCAGGTACCTAGCCAAAAATATTGTTGACTCCCCTCTTCCTCCAATTTAGTGGTCTCAAAAAGAGCCAACTTCTTTGAGGAAGAGATTTGAGCCAATATTGGCTAACACTAATGATTGGTTAGCAGCCAAAAGGATCCTACTGAAAGAATTTATTATGAGATTAGAGGTTGAGTTCCAAGTAGAGATCAGGAAGAAGGTAGAAAATAGGATGAAGAACAAAGGTGATGTTTCTTCCCCATCTAAGTCTCACAAGCCTAGAATCATCTTTGTTTCTAAAAAATAAAAGGTTACTGAAGAGCCAAAATCAACAGCTAAGGAAGTTACAGAATAAAGACCTCAAGAACAGATAGCTCAATAAATGGAGATAGATGACAGGCTTTCAGAATAGCAAAGGGTTGAACCTTTACCTTCCTAGGAAGGGGCACAACCACTTAAAAGCATTTCTCCTTCTCCACCTCAGTCTCTTGTGGCATCTCCTTCACCTCTATCTCCTATCAGTGTTCCTTCTTCTAGAGCCACCTCTCCTTCTAGAGTTATATTTGGCAATCCTCAAGGTGCTTCTGGAGATACTCTTCACTCCTCTAGATCTATTCTTAGTTTGGCATCTCCTTCTTTTAATCTAAGAGAAAGTCCTGTGCTTGATCAATCAACGTCCAGTATGGTTTTGCCCTGTTACTCATACTATAACCACTATTACTACTAGCAGTGCAGATGTTACTATGGTAACACCAGCTACAAAAACTATTGCCACAGTAAGTACTTCTCTCCCACCTTGGATGTCATCATTCACATCTAAAAAAAAGAAGCTAGCCATCTTTGTAGATGACTTCAATTTTGGAAAAATAGTGCTGGTGAAAGCTAAGGCTCTTAAGAGGCCAAGGAACCTCTCAAAATTGGTTGAGAAAAAGGGGCATAAATTTTTGGGAATAGCTAAGCCTCTGCAAGATGCAACCCTTGAAGGTTTTGAAATGAGTAACTATTCCATCTCTCATGTTGAACTTAGTAAAGTTAGTCATAAAGGTGCAAAAAGTGATCTACAGTCTGCAATGGACATCATGGTCCATAAATTTGACAGAAAAAAGGAGATGAAAGACTACTATAAGGCCAAGACAGAGAAGTTGACGGCAGTAATAAAGAAATTCACTTTTCCCCCTGAAGCGGCAACTCTAGAGGCCTTCTCTATAGATGACCATGTCATTCAAAAGGTAGAGAAAACCTACTTAAAATGGAAAGTGCTGAAAGATTACATTGAAAATATGCATACTTAGAGAGTTTCTTTACTTACGAAAGTTGTAGAAAAGATAGACAAGATGAAGAAGGTAAGGGCAGATTTAGATGACCTTGTCTATCTTATCTCTCAGGACATTAACAGTATAGAAAAATATCTTAGCAAGTGGAGGGAGATGAAAGATCTGAAGAAAAGCAACTTGATATCTATCAACATCATTTTCAGTAAAGATTCCTATGTTGAGATCAAGGAGTCACTGATATACAGGATATAGGTACTCAAAGAGTTGACTGAAGATCTCAAATCTTTCAAGGATGCTAGTGAGAAGAGCAACATAGGCCTGTTGAATAGACTGCAAGAACTACCTTGCAACCTCACTTTTAGGGATAACCAATTTCTCTCAGCTAAATAAATGATCCAAGGTTTTAAGGAGATGATTCAAAGAGATTTTGAAGAGAAAGCCTTCTCAATGACTTTTGTGGACAATATTTTGGATACTCAATTGACTCTAGATAATCTAAGATCCAGGTTAATTAGTCATGCTAAGGCAATCACATCATTGAAGGACACTTTAATTAGAGCCAGGGTCATCTTCAAGAACACAATTGCACCAGATAGTATAAGAATTCAGGCATCCATTGCTATGTATGATGCTCATCTAAAAAAGTCTAGCGGCTGGAGCTGAAACATTTTCCCCTTCTCTCTTCTTTCCTTATGCACTTTTGTCTTGAGAAAAGTGCATGCAATTTTGTAATATGTAATTACATGTAAAAATATGGAAAAACATCTTAATGTCAAAGATGAGTCATCTTCGACTAACATATTTTTGTATTTTAATATTTTCTAAGTTTTTGAGAGTTTCTCCCTATTTATAGTGGAGACCTCTTTTGTAATTGGATCTCTGATAATTGAGAGAAAAAACTCTACTAAAATTAAGACACTTCTTGAGACTTTGTGCTCAATTTGTAAATCATATTTTATTGAATGAATGAGAAGCAGGTTTATTTCAGACTTTGTGTTGAAGTTATCTGTGTTATTTAGAAAACAGTTCTTATGTCTTATTTCCTGATAATCTCTTATTTGTTTGATTTAATAAGCAAAGTGGGTGTGTTGATATTATCTGAGGGCATTTCTAAAAGGTAGAAGAGAGACTTTGAGCTACTTTTATCATTGTGATTCTTTTATCTTTTGTGGTTTTAGGCAGAGACTTTGTGCTTACATGGGTTTTCTTGTGACCTTTGTTACTTACTTCAGGTGATTTTTTGCTCTACACTGGATACCATTCCTGAAAGAAGAGGAATGTTGTTGGCCCATGACCAATATTTTTCTCTCTTGTTCCTTATACATAACCTCAAAAAATAGAGGTGGATACTGTTATACCACCCCAAGTGTTATTTTTCTGCTTAATTATATATACATATAGCGTATAAATATTCATAAGGAATCTCCCATTGATGAGAGGAGAGATTTACCTCATCCAAATCTGGTAAACCCACAATTTTTATGGCGTAAATCTCCTTGTGTTGTGGTTGATATACCCATTTTGTCCTCAGTTAGTTGACGACAAAATATTCACCCAACAATTTTTTTGTGACTCCGCTGGGGAATACAAATGTGCATCTTGAAGCCTCAAGCTTCAACTTGAAGCAGTTTTAGTCCCTTTTTCATTTGAAATTTGACAACTTCACGATACACAAGAAGCCAGAGAGCCAAGGGTGTTTTTAACCCCGTGTTTGAGTTGGCACAGCAGAGCAATTTTGATCTATGTCCTCCACCACCTTTCCTCCAACGGTCTAGGAGTTTTCCTCCTAACCTTATTAGGTCACCAACGCAAGGTAGAGCTTCTTTTCTTATTGTTAATCATGCCCTACCTATAAATACCCCACCAAGATTCATTATCCCACCATTTAATCCTCTTATCATAATGGCTCAAGGTCTGTGGGGCAATTCCTTTGGTCCTCTTAATTTGACTCTACCCTTACATGAACTACCTCGTAGTTCTAGAAAAAAAATTCTAAGCTTTTTGGTGACGGGAAGGTTCATCCCGACGAGCATATCACTACTTTCTCCATAGCATGTGGCATAATAAGTGTGGATTTTGAAGATGTAACAGTGAGATTTTTGTGAAAACCTTGCAAGGTGCTACCGCATATTGGTTCTACCACCTGCAGGCTGGGTTAGTGACTGACTAGGACACTCTCAAAGCCAAATTCAAAGCTACATTTAAACCTATTGAAGATGCACATGCCTTGTTAGCTCAGCTGACACAGATGAAAAAGAATCCCAAAAACCCATGAGGGATTTCATAGCCAAATTCAACAAGTTAAGAAACTAGATCTCAACTGTCGCTCAGCCCACACTAGAGAATCTTAAATGTTTTTTTATCAACTCGTAGCTTCCCAAAGTAAGTTTTCTATTGAGGTGAGTTGGCCCTATGGATCTAGCATTGGCTCAAAATTTGGCTACTGAGATTGAAGATGATCTTATCTTGGCATGTAAGATTAGAAAAGACCCTAGTAAAAATAGATTCTCCTCATCTACTAAAAGCTCTTCTACAGGCACTACAGATCCTACGATAAAAAAATTGACAAATGAACTGATAGCTTTAAAGAGACAAATAGCCCAAGGTACATCTTCTCCCACCTATTGAGACATGCCCAAGAGAACATTCCAGAATCAACAATATCAAGATAATGCTACCCAAAACCAAGGGCAATCAAATCACCTACCTCCCCCTCTAGAGAAATTGGCCATCAAAGCAGCACCTACCAATTCAGTGGTTGGTTACCTAGAGGCTGAACATGACTATTCACTCCAACCTCAATTAGACCAACAAGATGATGCTAATTTCTTCAATGAACAAGAAGAAGAATTAGTTGGCAACTCCAATATTGGTTTCTTAGATTACCAGGACAAAGATGGAAGTAAAGGAGAAGGGTTGGATGGATCCTATGCTATTTTCACCAAATCTCAAAATCAGTCAGCTCCACAGACTGATAAAGGAAAGGCAGAAGAAGAACCCTGGCTAGTAGTTTCCATCACTAAATGAGAGACTCCATTGCCTCCTCGATCAAAAGATCAAGTAATTCACAAAAAAGTAAATACCTCCAACCACCCCATACCTTCCACTTCTGTTACTCATACTGGTGCCACACCTACTAAAATTCTAGATGATAGACTCTCTTCCTCTATTTCAAATTCTTTTCAATTATTTGATATAATTGATTACGCTAGAAAGACTAAAATCTAAATGACAGAGATTGAATATTTGAGAGCTAACCCAGAACAATTTGATAAGTTAGCAGAATATGTGAAAAACAAAGCCATCCCCATGAGACAAGATTCTTTAAAGGCCATTCATGATCCCCCCAAAGATAAATTTGCCCAGAATAATCTTGTTATGACTCCTCTTATTGCTCCCAAGAAACTAGAATTTTTTTGTGTTTTCCTACTAATTAATGTTTACAAATTGAGTAATTGCATAATAGACTCTAGAGCCTTAGATAATGTCATGCCCACCAAGGTAGCAGATTCCCTTAGACTAACTTTGACCAAAACTTTTGGGAGGTATTTTTATATATAAAATAAGCAAGTTCCCCTCCTTAGTCAGATAAAAGATGCCCAATTTGCTTTCACAACTTTTCCAAAAAAGTAGATAAAAATGACAGTTCTAGTGGCTAATGTTCCAGCCTCTTATGACATCCTGCTTAGGTAGAATTTTTGTAAAGATGTTGGAGGTGAGCTAAGTATGGACTTGTTGGAAGCAAGGATCCCAATTCAAGGTGTTATAAAGAAATTGCTTCTTGAAAAAGAGGCAAGGTATGTAGTCACCCGATCGTCAGCACTGGAAGCTCAAATTTTATTTGAGTCTTCAAGCATAGGCAATTACTTCTTATCTACAGACGAGATCCATGAGGCATCTGATGAAACTCCTACAAGTGATAACTTGAAACTATGTTCAATTGACACAATGGGAGAATCAGCAAAGCAAAATGAACACATAGAAGAACCTTTTCCCCCAAACAAAGAAGTTTTTAAAAAAAAAGTAGTGTCTAACAAGGTATGGACCTTAGAATTTGATGGCAGCTGCTCTTCTATCAGTTTGAGATCCAGGGTTGTGTTGGTGTCTCCTTAGGGAGATATTGTTCCTTTATCCTACAAATTGTAGTTTAACAACACCAACAACATGGCTGAATATGAATCCCTGTTGCTTGAATTATAGGCTACTAGCAAAAAGGTAATTAAATTACTCCATGCTAAAGGGGATGCCAAGTTGGTAGTCTGCTAGGTAAGAAACCTCTATCAGACCAAGAATGAAAGGTTGTTCCACTATTGCAATTTGGTCTGGGATCAGATTAAAAAATTTGATGCTTTCAATATCTCCACCATTCCAGATTTTAAGAGAGATAAGTACACTATTAAACCGGTCTTTTAGCTAAGTGTACTTGATAATGCCATTCATTGGCAAGTATTTAACAATGATGATCAAATCATTACCTTTTTGGAGCAAAAGGATAGTTTTGAACAATTGTATTTTGAAAGTAGTGAGCTCTGGGAATATGAAGCAACTTTTGAATCAAACATGAACACAGGTGAGGATTTCTTGCAGCTTAAGGGGAATAAGATCCCCAAAGGCCTGGTTTCTATAGAGAAATTGTTTGATAACCATGACAGGTTTATTAAATAACAGTGAATAGATTCAAACTCCTCTTAAGATTTTGATCAGATAAACTTGGAAACCATGGGAGATCCTAAGATGGTAAACATTGGGAAATGTTGCACTCTAGAAGAGAGATTTAAGCTTGCTAGTCTACTTTGCTAATATATAGACGTCTTGACTTATTCCTATGATGATCTGAAATCACTCAGGTCGAATGACATTTGCCATGACATTTCTTTGAAGACAAACTCTATACCTTATAGGCAAAATTCCAGGTAATATAATCCAAAAATCTTAGGTACTATTTTAGCTGAGATACAAAAAATACTTGATGCCCAGATAATTTTCCCAATCCATCACTCCACATGGATTGCCAACATAGTGTCTATCAGAAAAAAGAATGGTAAAATTCAAATCTACGTGGATTTTAGGAACTTAAATTAGTTATCTTTAAAAGATAACTACCCTCTCTCTATCATGGATCGAGTTTTGTAGATGGTAACAGGGTCAGAAATGTTATCAATGCTAGATGATTTCTCAAGGTATAATCAGGTCAAAATCAAAAAAGTAGATCAGCATAAAATGGCCTTCACCACATCTTGGGGCACTTTCGCTTATCGAAGAATGCCTTTCGATCTGATAAATGTAGGTGCCACATTTCAAAGAGTGATGGATCTCACCTTCAAGGATGAAATAGAAAAATTCATTGTAGTGTACCTGGATGATCTGACATTATTTTCAAAGCATCGTTCTGACCATGTCTACCATGTGCAAAGAATACTAAAACGTTGTCATCAAAATGGTATTTTTTTAAACCAAAAGAAATTTTTCTTCAGGATAACTGAAGAAAAACTTTTCAGACACATTGTGTCCCGAGAAGGTATTAAAATTGACTCAGAGAGAGTCAAGTCCATCCAAGAACTTACTTTACCTACCAGCAAAACCGCAGTTCACTCGTTCTTCAAAAAAGTGAATTTTCTTTGGAGATTCATTCCTGAGTTTGCTGAGAAAACCTTCCACATCATCAATATGATGAAAGGCAAAGCTACCTTTAGGTGGACTGTTGAGGGCAAATCAGTGTTCAAGGACATCAAAGAAGCAATCACTCATGCACCAGTCCTGATTTGCCTAGATTACACTAAAAGTTTTAAAATATACAGTTATGCTTTTGAACATACACTCTCAACCATTTTAATTCAACTGAACCAAGAAGGTGTAGAATCTCTTATCTCCTTTATGAGTTGTCCACTCAAGGTTCATGAGCTAAAATATTTCAACATGGAGAAGCATGCATACCCAGTGATTAAAGCGGTCAAGCATTTTAGATTTTATATCTTGAACTCACACACCGAAGTTCTCGTACCTGATATAATAGTGAAGTTTATTTTGACTCAGCATGAGTTTGGTACGAAGAGGGGTAATTAGATCACCAAGATTTAAGAATTTGATCTAGACATCAAACCTACCAAACTCATGTGGGGAAAGGGTCTTTGCCAGTTGATCACCAACAACATTCCAGATGAAGTAGAAAGTAAAAAAATAGACATCGAAGGCATGTCTATGGTCTTCTTTATTGCCACTACTAATGAGTGGTATTCTGACATCGCTCATTTTCTTACATATGGTGAGTGTCATGCTCATCTTTCTTATAAAGAGAAATGGAATGTTAAGTTAAAGGCTGCTAGTTATGTTCTATGGGACAATGGTCTGTACAAAAGAAACTTAGACGGGGCATTTTTTCATTGTGTTGATAAGGCACAACAAGAAAAACTCTTAGATTCTTTCCACAATTTGGCCTGTGAAGGGCATTTTTTTGCAGTGATGACAGTGCAAAAGATTTTATGAGCAAGGTATTATTGTCCCACGCTATTCTAGGATGCCTACAAATAGGTGTGTAGATGTGAATTGTGTCAACAATTCATTGGAAAGCCTAAACTGGCTTCATTGCCTCTCAAGCCAATAGTAATCGAGGAGTCTTTTCAGTAGTGGGGTATTGACTTCATTGGCACAATCAACCCATCTTCAAGTGCCAAACATGATTATGTCCTCATAACAATGGATTACTTTACCAAATGGGTGGAGGCCATCCCAACTAAGCACGCTACATCTGAAGTGGTGTGCAGCTTTCTCAAGAAAAATATCATCTCCCAGTTTGGGGTCCCACTCAAAGTTGTAACAGATAATATAGCCTATTTTTCATCACATGAAATTACTCAATTTTGTTTTTATTATGGGATTACCCTATCCCACACTTCTAATTATTTTCCTCAAAGAAATGGCCAAGTAGAATTGAGTAATAAGAACCTGGTCACTATTATCAGGAAGTTGGTAGATGACAACCAGAGAACATGGCACAAAGCATTGTATGATACTTTATGGGTAGATGGGATAACACCTAAAAAGGCTATAGGTATGTCACATTTCCAACTTCTATATGGCTTGAATGTAGAGATCCCCATCACCCTTGAACTACCAGTGCTCAGATTAACCAAAGCAATCAAAGACTCAACCTTCAAAAGTTTAGTCGACAAAAGAATCATGTGTCTAACTGAACTGAATGAGTGGAAAACTATGGTAGTGGATCAGATTATTGTGCATCAAAAATAGGTGAAGTAAATTTTTGATAAAAAAGTTAAAGTTTATGAATTTCAAGTCAGAGATCAAGTCTTGTTGTGAGACAAGAAGCGAGAACTAGAAGAGATGCACGGCAAATTTGACTCCTTATGGAGAGGCCCGTTCACCATTCAACATCTCTATGGTGAGGCTAGCTTCTTACTAGAATACCAAGATGGAACGCCATTTGCACTACCCCACAGTGGGTAACATCTGAAGTTGTTCAATTCTTGAAGCTTAGATGGAGCCATTTGTATCTATGTATAGTTTTTACGTTTTGTCTCTTTTTCTTTCATTTTTAGCTTGACTCCGTAGCCCAATGGCTTGGATGAAGGCACTTAGGGACTAGTTTCTACTCTCGTTTATCGATTTGATTAATGAAAGTTCCTTAAAAGGAGCTAGTTGTTGTTTCTAAAATCAACTTAGCTCATTTTTGGGAACAACCCCCTACGAAACTTATCCATTTCATCTTTCATCTCTCTAAGTTTATTTTTGAGATGAGTTTTTCTCATTCTCGTCTTGGTCCAACTGCACCTTTGAAATTCATAATATTTTTTTATCGCGTCTTCCCCAAAACATAAAGGTTGTTATGGTCTCGATGCGACCAAGAGACCAAAACCTGCCTCTTTTAGAGTTAGTGTTTCTTTTCTTCCATTTTCGTGCATGGGTGGAAAATTTTGCCGCCAGTGTATTTTAACTTTGGGATGCAAGGACAGAAATTTTTTCCACCCCTGCATCTGAACCTGTAAGGGCAATGAAATTTGCTACCCTTGCATCGCCTCATTTTCTATGCATGACATTTATTGCCGTGTGTGGTGGGTTGTTGGGGTCAATTTTTGCCCCATATAATCTAATTTTAGCCTTATTTTTCTTCATTCTTCCTTCTCTCCTCTTGCCTTTTGCATCTAGATGATCTGGTGAATGGATAAAAATGTATTTTGGTGGATTTAATCTCATAGCACACGTATTTTTCTAGGTTAGTCTTGTTTTTAGCATTTATTTCCTTTCCTTCCCTCTTCTTAGCTTTATTTTTAGTCTTTATTGTTGTCGGGGGTTTTTATTTTTATTTTTCTTTTTCTCTCCCTCCCTGTCGGCCTTCCCAGCTTCATTTTCATGTTGGGGTGGCAATTCTCACTGCCCCTCCCCTTTGCCCATGGATTTCATGGAAATTGGCGTGGGCGGCAAATTTTGCCGCCCGTGCCTCTTGGTTGCCCTTGCTGCTCCCTTACCTATGCAGGCAGCAAAAATCACTACCCACGCTCCTTTTCTTCCAAAAACTTGCATCAGTGGCAAATTTTGCCGCCGATGTAGGCCAAAGGTGCAAGGGCAGTGAATTTCACTGCCCTTACACCTTTTTCATCCGAACATGCATGGGTGGCAATTTTTGCCATCGTACCTCTTTTCTCACTATTTTTCATGTAGGGGTGGTGAATTTCGCTGCCCATGCATTCTTCTTCCTTTTTTTTCCCTAACTCCAAAAACTTTTTTCCCTTTTTCATCTATTTTCTTTCCTCCACTTTTTCCATTAGTTTTCAACCCGGCCCTGCTAAGTTCTCTTCCTTAAATCATGATCACCCAATGTGTGAATTCTCCAATTTACTCACTGTTCCTTAATTACATGATCATGATTGTAGTACTTTTTGAAAGCTCTTGCTCATCAGCCCCTGCTCAACTGAGGTGAGTTTCAATGTCTAAAACTTTTCCAAAAAAGGCAAAGACCATGAAGTATAAGTACCAGAGCATCTTTTCAATCACTTCAGTTACCTCTAATGTTGATGACATCAGAGATATATAAATTGGCCATGTGGATATGGCCGAGTTCATGACCTGAACCAAGGCAATGAAACCAAGTTTTGAAATGAAGAGAATCATTGAAAGTAACATCCATCTAGTTGCCGCTTTTTTAGTGGCAGCACATCATACAGAGTTCATCATGTAGTGCACCCAATTCTACAACAAAGAAACAAGATCAGTCTCAGATGCTAGTGGCAATATAATAATCTGGCCAGATCTCAAATTTATTGACAAAGTCTTCATGTGCCCTCTTATTATCGAAGTGTTAAAGATTGACTTCGTAAAAGCACAGAAGGAGTATGACAAGGACCCTGAGAGGGCAAAGAAAGTGATGAATAATAGGTAGTTGAAGGCCCCTAAAACTAATCTATCTAAATGGCCACAAAACTTCTTGAGGAGTGATTTCATTGAAGAAGTTGGTGACTTGATCACCCTTCTCAGTAGAGGGTGAGGCCTCTCGTCTTCCTCACAGTTCTATAAGTGGATGTACCTGTTCATCAAGATCATCCTCCAAGATAAGCAGGTCATCTTTTAGGGTGAGCAGATCAGCAACGCCCTTCAAAAGTAGCTAACCAAGGTATAAACATCTTCAAAATTCTATATGACTTTGTACCTTGTGTACATAGCTACCTCAATGCAAACCTTTTTAGGTTTGACAACTGAAGGGGATAGAAATACCACCCTAGTCTACTCATATTACCCCCAATTTATGCTTTAAGGATCAATTTGTGATTTTAAAAAGGTAAATAATGCTTTTTTTGTTGTGTTTGTATGCTTCTTCGACCCTCAGATCAAACAGAAAAGAGTATCCGATGAGGCTTGAATGATCTTCAATGACTACGGCTGTATGTTCTTTTAATTTCCCACCTTTTGTTATCTTTGGGTTTGCTTTTTCCAAGGCTATCCCTATATGCTCTCCAAGTTTTCTTTTGATAAGTTAGTTTTGATAAAGCTTTGTCGATAAATAGCTATCATACATACTAGGTAGATGGAGCTGAAAAAGCCAAGTTTCAAGTTTCTAATTGAAATTGGCAGATACTCTATCTTGACAGTAGCCAAAGCCAAAGTCATGAAAATAGAGATGCAACTGGTCACTATGAAACAATTCAAGAGAAGGGACAAATTTGACTATAGGAGAGTCAAGGACATGATCAGATAAAAGACTCAATTCCATGAGCCTATGATCGAAGACATCTGGGTAGACCTGAGGACAGCTAAAAAAATCAAGAGGATGGACTATAGCAAGTTGACCCTAGAACAAATTGAGTATTTGGGGCTTGCAGAGATTCTCCCTAATCTGGTCAATGATAGGAGCATTATCAATAGCAGGTACCTGGCTGAAAAGATTGTTGACTCCCTTCTTCCTCCAATTTAGTGGTCTTAAAAAGAGCTAACTTCTCTGAGGAAGAGATTTGAGCCAATATTGGCTAACACCAATAATTGGTTAGTGACCAAAGGGATTGTACTAAAAAAAATTATTATAAGATCAAAGGCTGAGTTCCAAGCAGAGATGAGAAAGAAGGCAGAAAATAGAATCAAGAACAAAGGTGATGTTCCTTCCCCATCTAGGCCTCACAAGCCTAAAATCATCTTTGTTTCTAAAAAATCAAAGGTTATTGAAGAGCCAAAATTAACGGCTAAGAGAGTTATAGAACAAAGACCTCAAGAACAGGCAGCCTAACAAATAGAGATAGATGATAGGCTTTCAAAATAGCAAAGTGTTAAACATCTACCTTCTCAAAAAGGGGCACAACCACTTAAAAGCATCTCTCATTCTCTGCCTTAGTCTCTTGTGGCATCTCCTTCACCTCTATCTCTTATCAGTGTTCCTTCTTTAGAGCTACCTCTCCTACTAGAGTTATATTTGGCGACCCTCAGGGTGCTTCTGGAGATACTCTTCGCTCCTCTATATCTATTCCTAGTTTGGCATCTCCTTCCTTCAATCTGAGAGAAAGTTTTATGCTTGATCAATCAATAGTCAGTATGATTTCACCTTGTTACTCTTACTACAACCACTGTTACTATTAGTAGTGCAGATGTTATCATGGTAACACTAGCTGTAGGAACTATTGTCACAGTAAGTACTTCTCTCCTGCCTTGGATGTTAGCATTCACACCTAAAAGAAAGAAGCTAGCCATCTCTACAGATGACTTTGATTTTGGCAAAATAGTGCCGATGAAAGCTAAGGCTCTTAAGAGGCCAAAGATCCTCTCAAAATTGGTTGAAGAAAAGGGGCATAAATTTCTAGAAATAGCTAAGCCTCTGTAGGATACAACCCTTGAGGGTTTTGAAATGAGCTGCTATTCCATCTCTCATGTTGAACTTGGCAAAGTTACTCACGAAGGTGTGAAAAGTGATCTACAGTCTGTAATGGACATCATGGTCCAAAAATTTGACAGAGAAAAGGAGATGAAAGACTATTATAAGGCTAAAATGGAGAAATTGACGACAGTAATAAGGAAATTCACTCTTCCCCCTGAAGCGGTGACTCCAGAGGCCTTCTCTATAGATGACCATATCATTCAAAAGGTAGAGAAAACCTACTTGAAAATAAAAGTACTGGAGGATTGCGTTAAAAAGATGCATACTCAGGGAGTTTCCTTACGAAAGTTGCAAAATATATAGACAAGATGAAGAAGGTAAGGGTAGATATAGATGACCTTGTCTCTCTTATCTCTCAGAATATTGACAGTACAAAAAAATATTTTAGCAAGTGGAGGGAGATGAAAGATCTGAAGAAAAGAACCTTGATATCTATCGGAATTATTTCTAACAAATATTCCTATGTTGAGATCAAAGAGTCGCTAATATACAGGATACAGGTACTCAAGGAGTTGACTGAAGATCTCGAATCTTCAAAGGATGCTAGTGAGAAGAGCGACACAGGCCTGCTGAATAGACTGGAAGAACTGCCTTATGACCTCACTTCCAGGGATAACCAATTTCTCTCAGCTAAATAAATGATCCAAGGTTTCAAGGGGATGATTCAAAGAGATTTTGAAGAGAAAGCCTTCTCAATGACTTCTGTGGACACTATTTTGGATACTCAGTTGACTCTAGACAATCTAAGATCCAGGTTAACTAGTAATGCTAAGGTAATCATAGCATTGAAGGACTCTTTAATTATAGCCAGGGTCATCTTGAAAAACACAGTTGTGCCAGACAGTATAGAAATTTAGGCATCCATTGCTATGTATGATGCTCATCTGAAGAAGTCTGGCAGCTAGCGCTGAAACTTTTTCCCCTTCTCTCTTATTTTTTTATGCCCTTTTGTCTTGAAAAAAGTGCATGCAATTTTGTAATATGTAATTACATGTAAAAATATGGAAAAATATCTCAATGTCAAAGATGAGTCATCTTTGACTAACATATTTTTGTATTTTAATATTTTCTAAGTTTTTGAGAGTTTCTCCCTATTTATAGTGGAGACATCTTTTGTAATTAGATCTCTGATAATTGAGAGTAAAAACTCTACTAGAATTGAGACACTTCTTGAGACTTTATGCTAAATTTATAAATCATATTTTGTTGAATGAATGAGAAGCAGGTTTATTTCAGACTTCTGTTGAAGTTATCTGTGTTATGTAGGAAACAGTTCTTATGTCCTATTTCTTAATAATCTCTTATTTGTTTGATTTAATAATCAAAGTGGGTGTGTTGATATTATCTGAGGGCATTTCTAAAAGGTAGAAGAGAGACTTTGAGCTACTTTTATTTTTGTGATTCTTTTATCTTTTGTAGTTTCAGGCAGAGACTTTGTGCTTCGTTTCACTCTACTGTTACACTTGTTTCGAATCAGTGAAAGAGACAATAGAAGACTTTGTGCTTACATGGGTTTTCTTGTGACCTTTATTACTTACTTCAGGTGATTTTTTGATCTATACTAAATACCATTCTTGAAAGAAGAGGAATGTTGTTGACCCACGACCAAGATTTTTCTCTCTTGTTCTTTGTACATCACCTCTAAAAAAAGAGAGGTGGATGTTGTTATACCACCCCAAGTATTATTTTTTTGGTTAATTATATATACATATAGCATATAAATATTCATAGAGAACCTCCCCTTGATGAGAAGAGAGATTTACCTCATCCAGATCTGGTAAACTCACACTTTTTATGGCATAAATATCCCTGTGCTGTGGTTGATATACCTATTTTGTCCTCAGTTAGTTGATGACAAAATATTCACCCAACAATTTTTTGGTGACTCTGCTGGGGAATATGAATGTGCATCTCAAATCCTCAATCTTCAACTTGAAGCAGTTTCAATCTCTTTTTCATTTAAAATCTAGCAACTCCATGATACATAAGAAGCCAAAGAGCTAAGGGTGTTTTTGACCACGTGTTTGAGTTGGTATAGCAGAGCAATTTTGATCTGTTTTCTCTACCACCTTTCCTCCAATGGTCTAGAAGTTTTTCTCTTGACCTTATCAGGTCACCAATGCAAGGTAGAGCTTTTTTTTTGTTGTCAATCATGCCCTACCTATAAATACCCCACCAAGATTCGTTATCCCACCATTTAATCCTCTTATCATAATGGCTCAAAATTTGTGCGGCAATTCCTTTGGTCCTCTTAATTTGACTTCACCCTTGCATGAACTACCTCATAATTTTAGAAAAAAATTCTTAAGTTTTTTGGTGATGGGAAGGTTCATCCCGATGAGTATATTGCTACTTTCTCCATAGCATGTGGCATAATCGGTGTGGATTTTGAAGATGTAGCAGTGAGACTTTTTGTGGAAACCTTGCAAGGTGCTACCGCAGATTGGTTCTACCACCTGTAGGCTGGGTCAATGACTAACTGGACACTCTTAAAGCCAAATTTGAAGCTAAATTTAAACCTATTGAAGATGCATACACCTTGTTAGATCAACTAACACAGATGAAAAAAGAATCCCAGGAACCCATGAGGGATTTCATAGCCAAATTCAACAAGTTAAGAAACTAGATCCCAACTGTTGCTCAGCGCACGCCAGATAATCTTAAATGTTTTTTTATCAACTCACAGCTTCCCGAAGTAAGTTTTTTATTGAGGTGAGTTGGCCCTATGGATCTAGCATTGGCTCAAAATTTGGCTACTGAGATTGAAGATGATCTTATCCTGGCAAGTAAGATCAGAAAAGACCCTAGTAAAAATAGATTCTCCTCATCTACTGAAAGCTCTTCTACAGGCACAACAGATCTTATGGTGCAAAAATTGACAAATGAACTGATAGCTTTAAAAAGATAAATAGCTCAAAGTACATCTGCTCCCACCTATCGAGACATGTTGAGGAGAATGTTCTAAAATCAGCAATATCAAGGTAATGCTGCCCAAAACCAAGGGAAATCAAATCACCTACCTCCCCTCCATGGAAATTGGCCATCAAAGCAGCACCCTCCAATTCAGCAATCGGTTATGTAGAGGCTGTACATGACTATTCACTCCAACCTTAGTTGGACCAACAAGATGATGTTAATTTCTTTGATGAACAGGAAGAAAAATTAGCTGGTGACTCCAATATTGGTTTTCTGGATTACCAGGATGAAGCTAGAAGTAAAGGAGAAGGGTTAGATGGATCCTATGCTATTTTCACCAGATCTCAAAACTAGTCAGCTCAATAGACTGATAAAGGAAAGATAGAAGAAGAACCCTAGCCAATAGTTTCCATCGCTAAACGAGGGACTCCATTGCCTCCTCAATCAAAGGATCAGGTAATTCATAAAAAATTAAATACCTCCAACCACCCCATACCTTCCACTTTTATTACTCAGACTGGTGCCACACCTTCTAAAATTCTAGATGATGGACTTTCTTCCTCTATTTAAAATTCTTTTCAATTATTTGATATAATTGATCACACTAGAAAGACTAAAATCTAAATGATAGAGATTGAATATTTGAGAGCTAACCCAGAATAATTTGATAGGTTGGCAGAATATGTGAAAAATGAAGCCGTCCTCATAGGACAAGATTTTTTAAAGGCCGTTCATGATCCCCTCAAAGATAAATCTACCCAAAATAATCTTGTTGTGACTCCTCCTGTTGCTTTCGAGAAACTAAAACTTTTCTATGTTTCCCTACTAATAAATGGTTACAAACTGAGTAATTGCATAATAGACTCTAGAGCTTCAGATAATGTCATGCCCACCAAGGTAGAAAATTTCCTTGGACTAACATTGACCAAAACTTTTGGGAGGTTTTTTCTATAGAAAATAAGCAAGTTCCCCTCTTTGGTCAGATAAAAGATGCCCAATTTGCTTTCGCAGCTTTTTTAGAAAAGTAGATAAAAATGATGGTTCTAGTGGTTGATGTTTCAACCTCTTACGACATCCTACTTGGGTGAAATTTTTGCAAAGATGTTGGAGGTGAGATAAGTATGGACTTGTCAGAAGCAAGGATCCTAATTCAAGGTGCTATGAAGAAGTTACTTCTTGAAAAAGAGGCAAGGTATGTAGTCACCTGATCGTCAGCACTAGAAGCTCAAATTTTATTTGAGACTTTAGGCATGGGCAATTACTTCTTATCTACAGATGAGATCTATGAGGCATCTGATGAAACTCCTATATGTGATAACTTGAAACTATGTTCAGCTGACATAATGAGAGAATCAGCAAAGCAAAATGAACACATAGAAGAACATTTTCCCCCAAATGAAGAAGTTTTCAAAGAAAAAATAGTGTCTAACGAGATATGGACCTTAGAATTTGATGGTAGCTACTCTTATACTGGTTCGAGAGTCGGGGTTGTGTTGGTGTCTCCTTAGGGAGATATTGTTCCTTTATCCTACAAATTGCAATTTAACAACACCAATAACACGGTTGAGTACGAATCCATGTTGCTTAGATTACAGGCTGCTAGCAAAAAGGGAATTAAATTGCTCCATGCTAAAGGGGATGCCAAATTGGTAGTATGCCAAGTAAGAAACCTCTATCAGACCAAGAATGAAAGGTTGCGCCACTATCACAATCTGGTCTGAGATCAGATTAAAAATTTTGATGCTTTCAACATCTCCACCGTTCCAAGGCAATTCAATGACCGGGCAGATGCATTGGCTATCTCTACTACCCTCTTGGTTCTCCACCCAAATTTTAAGGAAAATAAGTACACTATTGAACTAGTCTTTTGGCCAAGTGTACTTGATAATGCCAGCCATTGGCAAGTATTTAACAATAATGATCAAATCATTGCCTTTTTGGAGAAAAAAATAGTTTTGAACAATTGTATTTTGAAGGTAGTGAGCTCCGAGAATGTGAAGCAACTTTTGAATCAAACATGAACACAGGTGAGGATTTTTTGCAGCTTAAAGGGAATAAGATCCCCAAAGGCTTGGTTTCCCTAGAGAAATTGTTTGATAACCATGATAGGTTTATTAAACAATAACAAACAGATTCAAACTCCTCTCAAGATTTTGATCAGATAAACTTGAAAACCATGAGATATCTTAAGATGGTAAACATTGGGAAATATTTCACTCCCAAGGAGAGATTTAAGCTTGCTAGTCTACTTCACCAATATATAGACATCTTGGCTTATTCTTATGATGACTTGAAATCACTCAGGTTGAATGGCATTCGCCATGACATTCCTCTGAAGATAAACTTCGTACCTTACAGGCAAAAGTTTAGGCATTATAATCCAAAAATCTCAGGTACTATTTTAGCTGAGATATAAAAAATGCCTGATGCCAAGATAATTTTCTCAATCCATCACTCCACATGGATTGCCAACATAGTGCCTGTCAGAAAAAAAATGGTGAAATTTGAATTTACATGGATTTTAGAAACTTAAATCAGTTATCTTTAAAAGATAACTACCCTCTCCCTATCATGGATCAAGTTCTACAGATGGTAATAGGGTCAAAAATGTTATCAATGCTAGACAATTTCTCGAGGTACAATCAGGTCAAAGTTAGAAAAGCAGGTCAACATAAAATGGCCTTCACCACACTTTGGGGCACCTTCGCTTATCGAAGAATGCCTTTCAGTCTGATAAATGTAGGTGTCACATTTCAAAGAGCGATGGATTTCGCCTTTAAGGATGAAATGGAAAAATTTATTATAGTGTACTTGAACAATCTGATAGTGTTTTCAAAGCATTGCTCTGACCATGTCTACCATTTGCAAAGAATACTAGAACGCTATCGTCAGAATGGTATTTTTTTACACCCAAAGAAATTTGTCTTTGAGGTAACTGAAGGGAAACTTCTTGGACACATTATGTCCTGAGAAGGTATTAAAATTGACTCAGAAAGAGTCAAGTCCATTCAAGAACTTACTTTGCCTACCAACAAAACCATAGTTCACTCACTCTTCAAAAAGGTAAATTTTCTCTAGAGATTCATTCTCGAGTTTGTTGAGAAAATCTACCACATCGTCAATATGATGAAAGGCAATTCTACCTTTAGATGGAATACTGAGGGCAAATCAGCGTTCAAGGACATCAAAGAAGCAATCAATCATGCACCAATCCTGATTTGCCAAGATTACACTAAAAGTTTTAAAATATACAGTTATGCTTTTGAACATACACTCTCAACCATTTTCATTCAACTAAACCAAGAAGGTGTAGAATCTCCTATCTCCTTCATGAGTTGTCCACTCAAGGTTCATGAGCTAAAATATTCCAACATGGAGAAGCATGTATACGTAGTGGTCAAAGCAGTCAAGCATTTCAGGTTTTATATCCTGAACTCACACACCAAAGTTCTCGTACCTGATATAACAGTGAAGTCCATTTTGACTTAGCAAGAGTTTGGTACGAAGAGGGGTAATTGGATCACCAAGATTCAAGAGTTTGATCTGGACATCAAACCTACCAAACTCATGTGAAAAAAAGGTCTTTGCCAGTTGATCGCCAACAACATTTTAGATGAAGTAAAAAGTGAAGAAATAGAGATCGAAGGCATGCCTACAGTCCTCTTTGTTGCCACTACTAATGAGTGGTATTCTGACATCACTCATTTTTTGACATATGGTGAGTGTCCCACTCATCTTTCCAATAAAGAGAAATAGAATGTTAAGTTAAAGGCTGCTAGTTATGTTCTATGAGATAATGGTCTATATAAAAGAAACCTGGATGAGGCATTTCTTCATTGTGTTGATAAGATGCAACAAGAAAAACTCTTAGAGTCTTTCCACAATTTAGCATATGGAGGGCATTTTTCTACACTGGTGATAGCGTACAAGATTCTATGAGCAAGGTATTATTGGCCCATGCTATTCTAGGATGCCTATAAATAGGTATGTAGGTGTGAATTGTGTCAACAATTCGTTGGGAAGCCTAAACTGGTTGCATTGCCTCTCAAGTCAATAGTAATCGAAGAGCTTTTTTAGCAGTGGGGTATTGACTTCATTGGCACAGTCAACCCATCTTCAAGTGCCGAACATGATTTTGTCCTCACAGCAATGGATTACTTTACCAAATGGGTAGAGGCCATCCCAACCAAGCACGCTACGTCTAAAGTGGTGTGCAGATTTCTTAAGAAAAATATCATCTCCCAGTTTGGGGTCCCACTCAAGGTCATAACAGATAATGTGGCCTATTTTTTATCACATGAAATTACTCAATTTTGTTTTTATTATAGGATTACCCTATCCCACACTTCAAATTATTTCCCTCAAGGAAATGGCCAAGTAGAATCGAGCAATAAGAACCTGGTCACTATTATCAAGAAGTTGGTAGATGACAACCAGAGAACATGGCACAAAGCATTGTATGATGCTTTATGGGTAGATAGGATAACACCCAAAAAATCTATAGGTATGTTGCCTTTTTGAATTTTATATGGCTTGAATGTGGAGATCCCCATCACCCTTGAACTACCAGCACTCAAGTTAACCAAAGCAATCGAAGACTCAACCTTTGAAAGTTCAGTCGACAAAAGAATCATGTGTCTAACTGAACTGAATGAGGGGCAAACTATCGTAGTGAATCAAATTACTGTGCATCAAAAATAAGTGAAGAAACTTTTTGATAAAAAAGTTAAAGTTTGCAAATTCCAAGTCAGAGATCAAGTCTTGTTGTGGGGCAAGAGGCGAGAACCAAAAGGGATGCACAGCAAATTTGACTCCTTATGGAGAGGCCCATTCACCATTCGACATCTCTATGGTGAGGCTAGCTTCTTACTGAAATACTAAGATGAAATGCCATTTGCACTACCCCATAGTGGGCAACATCTGAAGTTGTTCAATCTTTGAAGCTTAGATGGAGCCATTTGTATATATTTACAATTTTTATATTTTGTCTATTTTTTTTCATTTTTGGCTTGACTCTATAGCCCAATGGCTTGGATGAAGGCACTTAGAGACTGGTTTTTACTCTCGTTGATTGATTAGATTAACAAAAAAATTCTAACAAGAGCCAACTATTATTTTCAAAATCAACTTAGCTCATTTTTGGGAACAACCCCCTATAAAACTTATCTGTTTCATCTTCTGTCTCTCTAAATTTGTTTTTGAGACAATTTTTTCTCATTCTCATCTCGGTCCAATTGCACCTTTCAAAATTCGTAATGTCTTTTTATTGCGTCTTCTTCGAAACGTGAAGGTTGTTACAGTCTAGATGCGACCAGGAGACCAAAACCTCCCTCTTTCAGAGTTAGTGTTTCTTTTCTTCCATTTTCATGCACGGGCGGTAAAATTTATCGCTAGTGCATTTTACCTTTGGGATGCAAGGGAAGAAATTTTTACCACCCCTACATCCGAACCTGCAAAGGCAGTGAAATTTACTGCCCCTACATCGCCTCATTTTTCATGCATGATATTTATTGCCACATGCGGTGGGTTGTTGGGGTCAATTTTTGCCCCATATAATCTAATTTTAGCCTTGTTTTTCTTCATTCTTCCTCCTCTCCTCCTGCCCTTTACATCTGGATGATCTGACAAATGTGTAAAAGTGTGTTTTGGTAGATTTAATCTTGTAGTACACATATTTTTTTATGTTAGTCTTGTTTTTAGCATTTATTTCCTTTCCTTCCCTCTTCTTAGCTTTGTTTTCAGTCTTTGTTGTTGTTGGGGGTTTTTATTTTTCTTTTTATTTTTCTCTCCCTCTCCATCGGCCTTCCCAGCTTCATTTTCATGCTAGGGTAGTGATTCTCATTGCCCTCCCCTTTGCCTACAGATTTCATGGAAACTGGTATGGGTGGCAAATTTCACCGCCCATGCCTCTTAGTTGCCCTTACTGCTCCCTTACCTGTGTGGGCAGCAAAAATCATTGTCCATGCTCTTTTTCTTCCAAAAACTTGCATCGGTGGCAAATTTTGCCACTGATGTAGGCCAAAGGTGCAAGGGTGGTGAATTTCACTGCCCTTACACCTTTCTCAATCGAACATGTATGGGCAATAATTTTTTCCGCTCGTACCTCTTTTCTAACTATTCTTCATGCAGGGGCAGTGAATTTCACCACCCATGCATTCCTCTTTTTTTCCTTAACTTTGAAAACTTTTCCCCCTTTTTTGTCTTTTTCCTTTCCTCCACTTTTTCCTCTAATTTCTAACCTGGCCCTGCTAAGTGCTCTTCCCTAAATCATGATCACCCAACGTGCGAATTCTCTAATTTGCTCACTATTCCCTAATTACACGATCATGATTGCAGTACTTTATAAAGGCTCTTACTCATCATCTCCTACTCAACTAAGGTGAGTTTCAATATCTAAAACTTTTTCAAAAAAGGCAAAGACCATGAAGTATAAGTACTAGGGCATCTTTCTAATCACTTTGGTTACCTCTAATATTGATGACATCAGAGACATAGAAATTGGCCACGTGGATATGGCCAAGTTTGTGACTCAAACCAAGGCAACGAACCTGAGTTCTGAAATGAAGAGAATCATTGAAAGCAACATTCATCTGGTTGTCACTTTCTCGGTGGCAGCACATCATACAGAGTTCATCCTCTAGTGCACCTAGTTTTACAACAAAGAGACAAGATCAGTTTCAGATGCTAGTGGCAATGTAATAATTTGGTTGGATCTTAAATTTATTAACAAAGTCTTCATGTGCCCTCCTACTACTGAAGTGTTAAAGATTGACTTCGTAGAAGCACAGAAAGAGTATAACAAGGACCCTAAGAGGGCAAAGAAAGTGATGAATAATAGGTGGTTGAAGGCCCCCAAAACTAATCTATCCAGATGGCCATGGAACTTTTCAAGGATCAATTTCATTGAAGAAGTTGGTGACTTGATCACCTTTCTCAGTAGAGTGTGAGGCCTCCCGTCTTCTTCACAGTTCCATGAGTAGATGTACCCATTCATCAAGATCATCCTCAGAGTAAGCAGGTCATCTTTTGGGGTGAGAAGATTAGCAACGCCCTTCATGAGTAGCTAACCAAGGTACAAACTTCTTTAAAGTTTTATATGACTTTGTACCTTATGTACATAGCTACCTCAATGTGAACTTTTTCAAGTTTGACAACTAAAGGGGACAAAAAGACCACCCCAGTCTACTCATATTACCTCCAGTTAATGCTTCAAAGATCAATCTACCATTTTAAAAGGGTAAATGATGCTTTCTTTGCCATATTTTTATGTCTCTTCGACCCTCAGCTTGAATAGAAGAAAGTATCTGATGAGGCTTGGATGGTCGTCAACGACTATGGCTGTATGTTCCTTCAATTTCTCACTTTTTGTTATTTTCAAGTTGGCTTTTTCTAAGGCTATCCCTATATGCTCTCCAAGTTTCCTTTTGATAAGTTAGTTACGATGGAGCTTTGTCGACAAATGGCTATTATACATACTAGGCAAATAGAGCTGAAAAAGCCAAGTTTTAGGTTTCCAATTGAAATTAGTAGATACTCTATCTTGACAGCATCCAAAACCAAAGTCATAAAAATAGAGATGCAGCTGGTCACTATGAAACAATTCAAGAGAAGAGACAAATTTGACTATAGGAGAGTCAAAGACATGATCAGATGAAAGAATCAATTTCATGAGCCTGTGATCGAATACATCTGGGTAGACCTGAGGATAGTTGAAGAAATTAGGAGGATGGACTATAGCAGACTGACTCTAGAATAAATTGAGTATTTAGGGCTTGCAGAGATTCCCCCTAATATGGTCGATGATAGGAGCATTATCAATAGTAGGTACCTAGCCAAAAAGATTGTTGACTCCCCTCTTCTTCTAACTTAGTGGTCTCAAAATGAGCTACCTTTTCTGAGGAAGAGATTTGAGCCAATATTGGCTAACACCAATGATTGGTTAGTGGCCAAAGGGATCGTATTGAAAGAATTTGTTACGAGATTAGAGGCTGAGTTCCAAGCAGAGATGAGGAAGAAGGCAGAAAACAAGACCAAAAATAAAGGTGATGTTCCTTCCCCATCTAGGCCTCACAAGCCTAGAATCATCTTTGTTTTTAAAAAATCAAAAGTTACTGAAGAGCCAAAATTAATGGCTAAGGGAGTTATAGAACAAAGACCTCAAGAATAGGCAGCCCAACAAATGGAGATAGATGACAGGCTTTCAAAATAGCAAAGTGCTGAACCTCTACCTTCCCAGGAAGGGGCACAACTACTTAAAAGCGTCTCTCCTTCTCTGCCTCAGTCTACTATGGCATTTCCTTCACCTCTATCTCCTATCAGTGTTCCTTCTTTTAGAGCCACCTCTCCTTCCAGAGTTATATTTGGTGATCCTTAGGGCACTTCTGGAGATACTCTTCACTCCTCTGGATCTATTCCTAGTTTGGCTTCTCCTTCCTTCAATCTGAGAGAGTTTTCTGCTTGATCAATCAATGGCTAGTATGGATTCACCTGTTACTCCTACTACAACCACTATTACTACTAACAGTGTAGATGTTACCATGGTAACACCAGCTATAGGAGCTATTGTCACCGTAAGTAATTCTCTCCCACCTTGGATGTTAGCATTCACATCTAAAAGAAAGAAACTAGCCATCTCTATAGATGACTTCAATTTTGGCAAAATAGTGCCGGTGAAAGCTAAGGCTCCTAAGAGGCCAAGGATTCTCTCAAAATTGGTTGAGGAAAAGGAGCATAAATTTATAGAAATAGCTAAGCTTATGCAGGATGCAACCCTTGAGGATTTTGAAATGAGCAGTTATTTCATCTCTCATGTTGAACTTGGCAAAGTTACTCACGAAGGTGCAAAAAGTGATCTACAGTCTGTAATAGACATCATGGTCTAAAAATTTGACAGAGAAAATGAGATGAAAGACTACTATAAGGCCAAGATGGAGTAGTTGATGGTAGTAATAAATAAATTCACTCTTCCCCCTGAAGCGGTGACTCTAGAGGTCTTCTCTATAGATGACCCTGTCATTCAAAAGGCAGAGAAAACCTACTTGAAAAGAAAAGTGCTGGAGGATTACATTGAAAAGATGCATACTCAGGGAATTTTTTTACTTATGGAGGTTGCAGAAAAGACAGACAAAATGAAGAAAGTAAGGGCAAATTTAAATGACCTTGTCTCTCTTATCTCTCAGGACATTGACAGTACAAAAAAATATCTTAGCAAGTGGAGGGAGATGAAAGATCTAAAGAAAAGCACCTTGATATCTATCAACATTATTTCCAGTAAATATTCTTATGTTGAAATCAAGGAGTCACTGATATACAAGATACAGGTACTCAAGGAGTTGACTGAAGATCTCAAATCTTCCAAAGATGCTAGTGAGAAGAGTGACACAGGGCTACTAAATAGACTGGAAGAACTACCTTGCGACCTCACTTCTAGGGATAACCAATTTTTATTAGCTGAATAAATGATCCAAGGTTTCAAGGGGATGATTCAAAGAGATTTTGAAGAGAAAGCCTTCTCAATGACTTTTGTGGACAATATTTTGGATACTCAATTGACTCTGGATAATCTAGAATCCAGGTTAACTAGTCATGCTAAGGCAATCATAGCATTGAAGGACATTTTAATTAGAGCCAGGGTCATCTTCAAGAACATAATTATGCCAAATAGTATAAGAATTCATGCATCTATTGCTATGTACGATGCTCATCTGAAGAAGTCTGGCGGCTAGAGCTGAAACTTTTTCCCTTTTTCTCTTCTTTCCTTATGCACTTTTGTCTTGAGAAAACTGCATGCAATTTTGTAATATGTAATTACATGTAAAAATTTGATAAAATATCTCAATGTCAAAGATGAGTCATCTTTGACTAAGATATTTTTGTATTTTAATATTTTATAAGTTTTTGAGAGTTTCTCCCTATTTATAGTGGAGACCTCTTTTGTAATTAGATCTCTGATAATTGAGAGCAAAAACTTTGCTGAAATTGAGACACTTCTTGAGACTTTGTGCTCAATTTGTAAATCATATTTTGTTGAATGAATGAGAAGTAGATTTATTTTAGACTTTGTGTTGAAGTTATCTATGTTATATAGGAAACAATTCTTATGACTTATTTCCTGATAATCTCTTATTTATTTGATTTAATAAGTAAAGTGGGTGTGTTGATATTATCTAAGGGCATTTCTAAAAGGTAGAAGAGAGACTTTGAGCTACTTTTATCTTTGTTATTCTTTTATCTTTTGTAATTTCAGGCAGAGACTTTGTGCTTCATTTCACTCTACTGTTACGCTTGTTTCGAATCAGTGAAGGAGACAATAGAAGACTTTGTGCTTACATGGATTTTCTTGTGACCTTTGTTACTTACTTTAAGGGATTTTTTGCACTACACTGGATACCATTCTTGAAAGAAGAGGAATGTTGTTGGCCCATGACTAGGATTTCTATCTCTTGTTCCCTGTACATCACCTCTAAAAAAAGAGATGTGGATGTTGTTATACCATCCCAAGTGTTATTTTTTTGCTTAATTATATATACATATAGCATATAAATATTCATAGGAAACCTCCCTTTGATGAGAGGAGAGATTTACCTCATCTATATCTAGTAAACTGACACTTTTTATGGTGTAAATCTCCCTGTGTTGTGGTTGATATACCCATTTTGTCCTCAGTTAATTGATGACAAAATATTCACCCAATAGTTTTTTAGCGACTCTGCTGGGGAATACAAATGTGCATCTTGAATCTTCAAGCTTTAACTTGAAGCATTTTTAGTCTCTTTTTCATTTGAAATCTGGCAACTCCATGATACACAAGAAGCCAAAGAGTCAAAGGTGTTTTTGACCCCATATTTGAGTTGGCACAGTAGAGCAATTTTGATCTGTTTCTTCCACCACCTTTCCTCCAACGGTCTAAGAGATTTCCTCCTGACTTTATCAGGTCACCAACACAAGGTAGAGCTTCTTTTCCTACTGTTAATCATGTCCTGCCTATAAATACCCCACCAAGATTCGTTATCCCACTATTTAATCCTCTTATCATAATGGCTCAAGGTCTGTGGGGCAATTCCTTTGGTCTTCTTAATTTGACTCCACCCTTGCATGAACTACCTCGTAGTTCTAGAAAAAAAAATTCTTAAGTTTTTTGGTGATGAGAAGGTTCATCTCGACGAGCATATCACTGCTTTCTCCATAGCATGTGGCATAATCGGTGTGGATTTTGAAGATATAGTAGTGAGACTTTTTGTGGAAACCCTGCAAGGAGCTGCCGCAGATTGGTTCTACCACCTACAAGCTGGGTTAGTGACTGATTGGGACACTCTCAAAGCCAAATTCAAAGCTAGCTTCAAACCTATTGAAGATGCACATGCCTTGTTAGCTTAGTTGATGCAGATGAAAAAAAATCCCAGGAACCCATGAGGGATTTCATAGCCAAATTCAACAAGTTAAGAAATTGGATCCCAACTGTCGCTCAGCCCATGCCAGAGAATCTTAAATGTTTTTTTATCAACTCGTAGCTTCCTGAAGTAAGTTTTTTGTTGAGGCGAGCTGGCCCTATGGATCTAGCATTGGCTCAAAATTTGGCTACTGAGATTGAAGATGATCTTATCTTTACAGGTAAGATCAGAAAAGATCTTAGTAAAAATAGATTTTCCTCATCTACTGAAAGCTCTTTTATAGGCACTACAGATCCTATGGTGCAAAATTTGATAAATAAACTGATAGCTTTAAAGAGACAAATGTCCCAAGGTATGTCTACTCTCACCTATCAAGACATGCCCAAGAGAATGTTTCAAAATCAGCAATATCAAGGTAATGCTACCTGAAACCAAGGGCAATCAAATCACCTACATCCCCCTCCAAGAAAATTAGCCATCAAAGCAGCACCTACCAATTCAGTGATCAGTTACCTAGAGGCTGAACATGACTATTCACTCCAACCTTAATTGGACCAACAAGATGATTTTAATTTCTTCGATGAATAGAAAAAAGAATTAGCTGGCGACTCTAATATTGGTTTTCTAGATTACCAGGATGAAGCTGGAAGTAAAGGAGAAGGGTTGGATGGATCTTATGATATTTTCACCAGATCTCAAAACCAGTCAGCTCTATAGACTGATAAAATAAAGGCAGAAGAGGAACTCCAACCAATAGTTTCCATCATTAAACGAGGGACTCCATTGCCTCCTTAATCAAAAGATCAGGTAATTCACAAAAAAAAGTAAATACCTCCAACCACCCCATACCTTCCACTTATGTTACTCAGACTGGTGCCACACCTACTAAAATTCTAGATGATGGACTCTCTTCCTCTATTTCAAATTCTTTTCAATTATTTGATATAATTGATCACGCTAGAAAGACTAAAATTTAAATGACAGAGATTGAATATTTGAGAGCTAACTCAGAACAATTTGATAGGTTGGTAGAATATGTGAAAAACAAAGCCATCCCCATAGGACAAGATTCTTTAAAGGCCATTCATGATCCCCCCAAAGATAAATTTGCCCAAAATAATCTTGTTGTGACTCCTCCTGTTGCTCCCGAGAAACTAGAACCTTTTTATGTTTCCCTACTAATAAATGGTTACAAACTAAGTAATTGCATAATAGACTCTAGAGCCTCAGATAATGTCATGCCTACCAAGGTAGCAGATTCCCTTAGAATAACTTTGACCAAAACTTTTGGGAGGTGTTTTTCTATATAAAATAAGCAAGTTCCCCTCCTTGTTCAGATAAAAGACGCCTAATTTGCTTTCACAGCTTTTCCAGAAAAATGAATAAAAATGACAGTTCTAGTGGCCGATGTTCCAGCCTCTTATGGCATCCTGCTTAGGCAGAGTTTCTACAAAGATTTTGGAGGTGAGCTAAGTATGGACTTGTCAGAAGTAAGGATCACAATTCAAGGTGTTATGAAGAAGTTGCTTCTTGAAAAAGAGGCAAGGTATGTAGTCACCCGATCGTCAGTGCTGCAAGCTCAAATTTTATTTGAGTCTTTAGGCATAGGCAATTACTTCCTATCTATGAACAAGATCTATGAGGCATCTGATGAAACTCTTATAGGTGATAACTTGAAACTATGTTCAGCTAACACAATGAGAGAATCAACAAAGCAAAATAAACACATAGAAGAACCTTTTCCCCCAAATGAAAAAGTTTTCAAAAAAAAGCAGTGTCTAACGAGGTATGGACCTTAGAATTTGATGGTAGCTACTCTTCTACCAGTTTGAGAGCCAGAGTTGTGTTGGTGTCTCCTCAGGGAGATATTGTTTCTTTATCTTACAAATTGTAGTTCAACAACACCAACAACACGGCTGAGTACAAATCCCTGTTACTCAGATTACAGGCTGCTAGCGAAAAGGGAATTAAATTGCTCCATGCTAAAGGGGATGTTGAGTTGGTAGTCTACTAGGTAAGAAACCTTTATCAGACCAAGAATGAAAGTTTGTGCCACTATCACAATCTGGTCTGGGATCAGATTGAAAATTTTGATGCTTTCAACATCTCTACTGTTCCAAAGGAATTCAATGACTGGGTGGATGCATTGGCTATCTTTGCTACCCTCTTAGTTCTCCACCTAGATTTTAAGGGAGATAAGTACACTATTAAATTGGTCTTTCAGCTAAGTGTACCTGATAATGCCAGCCATTGGCAAGTATTTAACAATGATGATCAAATCATTGCCTTCTTGAAGCAAAAAGATAGTTTCGAACAATTGTATTTTGAAGGTAGTGAGCTTCAAGAATGAGAAGCAACTTATAAATCAAATATGAACACAGATGAGGATTTATTGTAGCTTAAAGGGAATAAGATCCCCAAAAGCCTAGTTTCCCTAGAGAAATTGTTTGATAACCATGACAAGTTTATTAAACAATAGTGAACAGATTCAAACTCCTCTCAAGATTTTGATCAAGTAAACCTGGGAACCATAGGAGATCTTAAGATGGTAAACATTAGGAAATGTTGCACTCTCGAGGAGAGATTTAAGCTTGCTAGTCTACTTTGCCAATATATAGATGTCTTGGCTTATTCCTATGATGACCTAAAATCACTGAGGTCAAATGACATTCACCATGACATTCCTCTGAAGACAAACTTTGTACCTTATAGGTAAAAGTCCAGGAAATATAATCCAAAAATTTGAGGTACTATTTTAGCTCAGATACAAAAAATGCTTGATGCTCAGATAATTTTTCCAATCCATCACTCCATATAGATTGCCAACATAGTGCCTGTTAGAAAAAAGAATGGTGAAATTTGAATCTGCGTGGATTTTAGGAACTTGAATTAAAAGATAACTACCCTCTCTCTATCATGGATCAAGTTCTACAGATGGTAATAGGGTCATAAATGTTATCAATATGGGATAGTTTCTTGAGGTACAATCAGGTTGAAGTCAAAAAAGCAGATCAGCATAAAATGGCCTTCACCACACCTTGGGACACCTTCACTTATCAAAGAATGCCTTTCAGTCTGATAAATGTAGGTGCCACATTTTAAAGAGTGATGGATCTCACCTTCAAGGATGAAATAATAAAATTCATTGTAGTGTACCTAGATAATCTGACAGTGTTTTCAAAGCATCGATCTAACCATGTCTACCATTTGTAAAGAATACTGGGATGCTATTATCAGAACGGTATTTTTTAAACCCAAAGAAATCTGTCTTTAAGGTAACTGAAGGAAAACTTTTTAGACACATTGTGTCCTGAGAAGGTATTAAATTTGACTTAGAAAGAGTCAAGTCCATCTAAAAAATTACTTTGCCTACCAGTAAAATTGTAGTTCACTCGTTCTTCAAAAAGGTGAATTTTCTCCAGAGATTCATTCCTGAGTTTATAGAGAAAACCCGCCACATCATCAATATGATGAAAGGCAATGCTACCTTTAGGTGACTGCTGAGAGCAAATCAGTGTTCAAAGACATCAAATAAGTAATCGCTCATGCACCAGTCTTGATTTGCCTAGATTACACTAAAAGTTTTAAAATATACAGTTATGCTTCTGAACATACACTCTCAGCCATTTTAATTCAACTGAACCAAGAAGGTGTAGAATCTCCTATCTCCTTCATGAGTTTTCCACTCAAGGTTCATGAGCTAAAATATTCTAACATGGAGAATCATGCATACACAGTGGTCAAAGTAGTCAAGTATTTTAGGTTTTATATCCTGAACTCGCACACTGAAGTTTTCGTACCTGATATAATAGTGAAGTCCATTTTGACTCAACAGGAGTTTGGTATGAAGAGGGGTAATTAGATCACCAAAATTTAGGAGTTTGATCTGGACATCAAACCTACCAAACTCATGTGGAGAAAGGGTCTTTGCCAATTGATCGCCAACAACATTCCAGATGAAGAAGAAAGTGAAGAAATAGAGATCGAAGGGGTGCCTACGGTCCTCTTTGTTGCCACTACTGATGAGTGCTATTCTGACATCACTCATTTTTTGACATATGGTGAGTGTCCCACTCATCTTTCTTATAAATAGAAACTGAATGTTAAGTTAAAGGCTGCTAGTTATGTTCTATGAGATAATAGTCTGTATAAAAGGAACCTGGACAGGGCATTTTTTTGTTGTGTTGATAAGGCGCAACAAGAAAAACTCTTAGAGTCTTTCCACAATTTGGCTTGTGGAGAACATTTTTTTACACCAATGATAGTGCACAAGATTCTATGATCAAGGTATTATTGGCCCACACTATTCTAGGATGCTTACAAATGGGTGTGTAGGTGCGAATTATGTCAACAATTTGTTGAGAAGCCTAAATTGACTACATTGCCTCTCAAGCTAATAGTAATCAAGGAGCCTTTTTAGCAGTGAGGTATTGACTTTATTGGCATAGTCAACCCATCTTCAAGTGCCAAACATGATTATGTCCTCATGGCAATGGATTACTTTACTAAATGGGTGGAGGCCATCCCAACCAAGCACGCTATGTCTAAAGTGGTGTGTAGCTTTCTCAAGGAAAATATCATCTCTCAATTTGGGGTTCCACTCAAGGTCATAACAAATAATGCAGCATATTTTTCATCGCATGAAATTATTCAATTTTTTTTTTATTATAGGATTACCCTATCCCACACTTCAAATTATTTTTCTAAGAAAATGGCCAAGCAGAATTGAGTAATAAGAACCTGGTCACTATCATCAGGAAGTTGATAGATGACAACCAGAGAACATGGCACAAAGCATTATATGATGCTTTATGGGTAGATAGGATAACACCCAAAAAGGCTATAGGTATGTCACCTTTCCAACTTTTACATGGCTTGAATGCAGAGATCTCCATCACCCTTGAACTACTAGTGCTCTGGTTAACCAAAGCAATCGAAGACTCAACCTTCGAAAGTTTGATCGATAAAAGAATTGTGTGTCTAACTCAACTGAATGAATGGTGAACTATGGTAGTGGATCAGATTATTGTGCATCAAAAATGGGTGAAAGAACTTTTTGATAAAAAAGCTAAGGTTCACAAATTCCAAGTCAGAGATCAAGTCTTGTTGTGGGACAAGAGGTGAGAACCAAAAGAGATGCACGGAAAATTTGACTCATTATGGAGAGGCTCATTCACCATTTAACATCTCTATGGTGAGGCTAGCTTCTTACTAGAATACCAAGATGGAATGCCATTTGCACTACCCCACAGTGGGCAACATCTGAAGCTATTCAATTCTTGAAGCTTAGATGGAGCCATTTGTATATATGTACAGTTTTTACGTTTTGTCTATTTTTCTTTTATTTTTGGCTTGACTCCATAACCCAATGGCTTGGATGAAGGCATTTAGAGACTGGTTTCTACTCTCATTGATCGATTTGATTAATGAAAGTTCTCCAACAGGAGTTAGCTATTGTTTTTAAAATTAGCTTAGCTCATTTTTGGGAATAACCCCTATGAAACTTGTCTATTTCATCTTTTGTCTCTCTAAGTTTGTTTTTAAGAAGGGTTTTTCTCTTTCTCATCTCGATCCAACTGCACCTTTCAAAATTCATAATGTCTTTTTATCATGTCTTCCCTAAAACATGAAGGTTGTTATGGTCTAGATGTGATCAAGAGACCAAAACCTATCTCTTTCAGAGTTAGTGTTTCTTTTCTTCCATTTTGGTGCACGGACGACAAAATTTGTTGCCAGTGCATTTTACCTTTGGGATGCAAGGGCAGAAATTTTTGCCATCCCTACATTTTGACATGCAAGGGTGGCAATTTTTTCCACCCCTGCATCTAAACCTGCAAGGGTGATAAAATTTGTCGCCCCTGCATCACCTCATTTTCTATGCATGACATTTATTGTCGCGTGCAGTGGGTTGTTGGGGTCAATTTTTGTCCCATATAATCCAATTTCAGCCTTGTATTTCTTTATTCTTCCTCCTCTCCTCTTGCCCTTTGCATCTAAACAATCTGACGAATGGGTAAAAGTGCATTTTGGTAGATTTAATCTCATGACACACGTATTTTTCCAAGTTAGTCTTGTTTTTAACATTTATTTCCTTTCCTTCCCTCTTTTTAGCTTTGTTTTCAGTCTTTGTTATTGTTGGGGGTTTTTATTTTTCTTTTTCTCTCCCTCCTCATCGGCCTTCCCAGCTTCATTTTTATGCTTTGGTGGTGATTCTCACTGCCCCTCCCCTTGCCTACAAATTTCATGGAAACTGGCGTGAGCAAAAAAATTTGCCGCCCATGCCTCTTGGTTGCCCTTGCTACTCCCTTACCTGCGTGGGTGGTAAAAATCATTGCCCACGCTCCTTTTCTTTCAAAAACTTGCATTAGTGGCAAATTTTGCCGCTGATGTAGGCCAAAGGTGCAAGGGCAGTGAATTTTGCTACCCTTACACCTTTCTCAGCTGAACATGCACGGGCAGTGATTTTCATCACCCATACCTCTTTTCTAACTATTCTTCATGCAGGGGTGGAAAATTTTGCCTCCCATGCATTCCTCCTTTTTTTCCCTAACTCCAAAAAAATTTTCCCATTTTTCATCTTTTTTCTTTCCTCCACCTTTTCCTTTGATTTCTGACCTGGCCCTGCTAAGTGCTCTTCCTTAAATCATGATCACCCAATGTGTGAATTCCCCAATTTGCTCACTGTTCCCTAATTACATGATCATGATTGCAATACTTTCTAAAGGCTCTTACTCATCAGCCCCTGCTCAACTAAGGTGAGTTTTGATGTCTAAAACTTTTTCAAAAAAGGCAAAGACCATGAAGTACAAGTACCAGGGCATATTTTCAATCACTTCAGTTACCTCTAATGTTGATGACATCAGAGACACAAAAATTGGCCACATGGATATGGCCGAGTTCATGACCTGAACCAAGGCAATGAACTCGAGTTTTAAAATGAAGAGAATCATTGAAAGCAACATTCATCCGGTTACCACTTTCTCAGTGATAGCACATCATACAGAGTTCGTCCTCCAGTGTGCCTAGTTATACAACAAAGAAATAAGATCAGTCCCAGATGCCAGTAGCAATGTAATAATTTGACTGGATATTAAATTTATTGACAAAGTCTTCATGTGCCCTCCTGCTACTGAAGTGTTGAAGATTGACTTTGTAGAAGCATAGAAGGAGTATGACAAGAACCCTGAGAGGGCAAAAAAAGTGATGAATAACAAGTGGTTGAAGGCTCCCAGAACTAATCTATCCAGATGGTCATGGAACTTCTCGAGGAGTGATTTCATTGAAGAAGTTGGTGACTTGATCACCCTTCTCAGTAGAGTGTGAGGCCTCCCATCTTCCTCATAGTTCCACAAGTGGATGTACCCGTTCATTAAGATCATCTTTCAGGGTAAGTAGGTCATCTTTTAGGGTGAGCAAATTAGTAATGCCTTTCACGAGCAGCTAACCAAGGTACAAATTTATTCAAAGTTCTATATGACTTCACACTTTGTGTACATAGCTATCTTGATGCAAACCTTTTTAGGTTTGACAATTAAAGGAGACAGAAAGACCTCCCCAGTCTACTCATATTACCCCCAGTTGATGCTTTAAGGATCAATCTACCATTTTAAAAGGGTAAATGATGCTTTTTTCCATGTTTTTATGCCTCTTCGACCCTCAGCTCAAATAAAAAAGAGTATATTATAAGGCTTGGATGGTCGTTAATGACTATGGTTGTATTTTCTTTCAATTTTCCACCTTCTGTTATCTTTGGGTTGATTTTTTCTAAGGCTATCCTTATATGCTCCCTAGGTTTCCTTCTGATAAGTTAGTTTTGATGGAGCTTTGTTGACAAATGGGTGTCATACATACTAGGTAGATGGAGCTAAAAAAGCTAGGTTTCAAGTTTTCAATTGAAATTAGCATATACTCTATCTTGATAGTAGCAAAAGCCAAAGTCATGGAAATAGAGATGCAGCTAGTCACTATAAAACAATTCAAGAGAAGGGACAAATTTGACTATAGGGGAGTCAAGGACATGATCAAACGAAAGACTCAATTTCATGAGCCTATGATCAAAGACATCTAGGTAGACCTAAGGACAGCTGAAGAAATCAAGAGGATGGACTATAGAAGGCTGACCCTAGAACAAATTGAGTATTTGGGGCTTGTAGAGATTCCCCCTAATCTGGTTGATGATAGGAGCATTATCAATAGTAGGTACCTGGCCAAAAATATTGCTAACTCCCCTCTTCTTCCAATTTAGCAGTCTCAAAAAGAGCTAACTTCTTTGAGAAAGAGATTTGAGCCAATATTGGCTAACACCAATGATTGGTTAGTGGCCAAAGGGATCATACTGAAAGAATTTATTATGAGATCAGAGGCTGAGTTCCAAGCAGAGATGAGGAAGAAGGTAAAAAATAAGACCAAGAACAAAGGTGATGTTCCTTCCCCATCTAGGCCTCACAAGCCTAGAATCATCTTTGTTTCTAAAAAATCAAAGGTTATTGAAGAGCCAAAATCAATAGCTAAGGGAGTTAGAGAACAAAGATCTCAAGAACAGGCAACCCAACAAATGGAGATAGATGATAGGTTTTCAAAATAGCAAAGGGATGAACCTCTACCTTCCCAGGAAGGGGCACAACTAATTAAAAGCATCTCTCCTTCTCCGCCTCAGTCTCTTGTGGCATCTCCTTCACCTCTAACTCCTATCAGTGTTCCTTTTTGTAGAGCCACCTCTCCTTCTAGATTTATATTTGGCAATCCTCAGGGCACTTCTGGAGATACTCTTCACTTCTCTGGATCTATTCCTAGTTTGGCATCTCCTTCCTTCAATCTGGGAGAAAGTTTTGTGCTTGATCAATCAATGGTTGGTACGGTTTCAACTATTACTCCTACTACAACCACTGTTACTACTATCAGTATAGACGTTACTATGGTAACACCAGCTATAGGAACTATTACCATAGTAAGTACTTCTCTCTCGCCTTGGATGTCAGCATTCACACCTAAAAGAAAGAAGCTAGCCATCTTTGCAAATGACTTTAATTTTGGCAAAATAGTGCTGGTGAAAACTAAGACTCCTGAGAGGCCAAGGATCCCCTCAAAATTGGTTGAGGAAAAGGGGCATAAGTTTCTAAAAATAGCTAAGTCTTTGCAGGATGCAACCCTTAAGGGTTTTGAAATGAGCAGCTATTCCATCTCTATTGTTGAACTTGGCAAAGTTACTCACGAAAGTGTGAAAAGCGATCTATAGTCTTCAATGGACATCATGGTCCAAAAATTTGATAGAGAAAAGGAGATGAAAGAATACTATAAGGCCAAAATGGAGCAGTTGACGACAGTAATAAGGAAATTCACTCTTCCCCCTGAAGCGGTGACTCCAGAGGCCTTCTCTATAGATGACCCTATCATTCAAAAGGTAGAGAAAACCTACTTGAAAGGAAAAGTGTTGGAGGATTAAATTTAAAAGATGCATACTCAAGGATTTTTCTTACGTATGGAGGTTGTAGAAAAGACAGACAAGATGAAGAAGGTAAGGGCAGATTTAGATGACCTTGTCTCTCTTATCTGTTAAGACATTGACAGTACAAGAAAATATCTTAGCAAGTGGAGGGAGATGAAAGATCTAGAAAAAGCACCTTGATATCTATCGGCATCATTTTTAGCAAAGATTCTTATGTTGAGATCAAGGAGTCACTGATATACAGGATATAGGTACTCAAAGAGTTGACTGAAGATCTCAAATCTTCCAAGGATGCTAGTGAGAAGAGCAACACAGGCCTACTGAATAGACTGGAAGAACTGCCTTGCAACCTCACTTCTAGGGATAACCAATTTTCTCAGTGAAAGAAATGATCCAAGGTTTCAAGGGGATGATTCAAAGAGATTTTGAAGAGAGCCTTCTCAATGACTTCTATGGACAATATTTTGGATACTCAGTTGACTCTGGACAATCTAAGATCTAGGTTAACTAGTCATGCTAAGACAATCACAGCATTGAAGGGCACTTTAATTAGAGCCAAGGTCATCTTCAAGAACACAGTTGTGCCAGATAGTATAAGAATTTAGGCATCCATTTCTATGTATGATGCTCATCTAAAGAAGTCTGATGGCTAGAGATGAAACTTTTTCCCCTTCTCTCTTCTTTCCTTATGCACTTTTGTCTTGAGAAAAGTGCATGCAATTTTGTAATATGTAATTACATGTAAAAGTCTAAAAAAATATCTCAATGTCAAAGATGAGTCATCTTTGACTAAGATATTTTTGTATTTTAATATTTTCTAAGTTTTTGAGAGTTTTTCCCTATTTATAGTGGAGACCTCTTTTGTAATTAGATCTCTGATAATTGAGAGCAAAAACTCTGCTGAAATTGAGACACTTCTTGAGACTTTGTGCTCAATATGTAAATCATAATTTGTTGAATGAATGAGAAGCAGGTTTATTTTAGACTTTGTGTTGAAGTTATCTATGTTATTTAAGAAATAGTTCTTATGTCCTATTTCCTGATAATCTCTTATTTGTTTGATTTAATAAGCAAAGTGGGTGTGTTGATATTATCTGAGGGCATTTCTAAAAGGTAGAAGAGAGACTTTGAGATACTTTTATCTTTGTGATTTTTTTATCTTTTGTAGTTTTAGGTAGAGACTTTGTGCTTTGTTTCACTCTACTATTACGCTTGTTTCGAATTATTGAAGGATACAATAGAAGACTTTGTGCTTATGTGGGTTTTCTTGTGACCTTTGTTACTTCAGGTGATTTTTTGCTCTACGCTGGATACCATTCCTGAAAGAAGAGGAATGTTGTTGGCCCATGACTAGGATTTCTCTCTCTTGTTTCTTGTATATCACCTCTAAAAAAAGAGAGGTGGATGTTGTTATACCACCCCAAGTGTTATTTTTCTGGTTAATTATATATACGTATAGTGTATAAATATTCATAAGGAACCTCCCCTTGATGAGAGGAGAGCTTTACCTCATCCAGATCTGGTAAACCCACACTTTTCATGGTGTAAATCTCCCTGTGTTGTGGTTGATATACCCATTTTGTCCTCAGTTAGTTGACGACAAAATATTCACCCAACACAATGAATTCTTTGAGAAGAGATGTTTTGTTACTCAAGATCACAATACAACTATATGCTTATCTCTGGGAAGAGATGTTTGATTTCCATTTTGGGTTACATATTTATTTATACATTTTTTAAAGTAAGGGGAGGATTTTTAAGGTCACCAATATTGAGGGAGATGAAGTGGTTTGACTTACATGATTTAAAACAATATGGAATTTGATGAATTACTATTTTTAGATTGTGCTACTAAAATTGAAATTTAGGGCACTTCCATTAGGTTTTTAAGGGTTAAAATAATTGAGAAAATATCCATGTCATCTCATTGCATTCTCATCATTCTTAACTTTTTAATGGTTCAAATAGTGAGTCAATTAGAGCTATGGTGCAAAAGTTATGGCTCTCAGAAGTTCCATCATCAACTAGGGTAGAACTGTCACTCGAATTATCACCTAAATTATTACCCAAATCAAATAAGGGAAATGTAAGCTACCTATTTTGAGTTCTCTTCCCTAATTATCTATTATACAATCAAAAAATATGGGAGCAAGGACATAAATACAATGTATTACCTCTAGTTTTACCATGGCATAATGAAGGCTAGCCATCTAGACTACAAATAGGTCATAGTGTCTTCTACTTATGGTGGCATTCCTATATTACTCCTATGAAATAGGTTACAATTATTTTATCTTGAATAAGAGATTGAACCAATTCCTAATCCCTTTGATGTTTAATTTTATGACATCCAATTCAGTATCCTTGAAGATCAAGTCCTCATTGTCTATTGTCAAATAAAGCTCAAAATCTTCCTTCAATCATTGCCTGCTAGTTGCCATGGTCCTTGTCTTTGTTGATTGTTCACACTGGATTATAGATGATCTCTATGAAAGCTCTCTTGCACCTAAAAAACACAATTAAGTTCTCCTTTGATAAAATTATAACAAATTGAGCCCATTTGGATCACTTTTATGTAGGGTTTAGGGTTTTGGAGCTTTAATGGTGGAAGATATCTAAGCTTTAGCTTATACATGTCATAGGTTTGATTTGGACCTTTGCCTTTATACCTTTGTGTTTTTGAGCCAAAAAATCTTGATTTTTGTCTTTTTTTGCTTGTATGGCACTCATATGGCATTGAACTAGACCTTTCATGACATTTTTTATAAATGCCATTCGAACACTAGAAATTAGTATTTAAAATACCTTCGTTATTTCACATCATAGGATCAAAATCTTATATTTAACATGAGCCATTGATCATAATTTAGGACCTAGGATGTGATTGAGGCTTTCTATTGTAAACCTTGTAGTTATGATACTTAGTGCTTCATGTGCCTTCTCTATGCTCCAAATCTTTCAGTCACTCACTCATCGAATGAGTATTAGCCACATGATGAATGCATGATCCTTTGAAAATTCATTGGTACATTCATGTCATTGGATAAAGTCTAGCGATGGGGTGAAAATTGTTGATCTACAAAAAATGCCCAAACATTAAGTTAGTACATTATTAAAATCATGACTTAGGCTTAAGTCCCTTAGGCTAAGGTTTGTTTCATGTTTATTAAGCACAAAATAAACCTTAGGCTAAGTAATTTATGCCTATTTCTTCTAATTTATAATAAATGGGTGAGGGTTTATATAATCTAGGTCACCATATATGAAATATTTTGATTATCTTATATTCCATGTGATAAGGACCTACCTTTTTAAAATAAGACTTGGCATAAGCTCATAATTTTAAGGTTCATGATTTGTTTTAAATAAAATTCCATGAGGATCCTTTCATATAAATTTATACTAAGTATTTAGATCATAATACCACTTCTATATTTTACAACTTGAAGACTCCCATTTTGAGCATCTTATAAAGCCATTTTTGAGCCTTTTAGTAAGATTTGGGAGTGCATTTTGACCCCAAGCATAATAATTTATCAGCTTAAATTTGATTTTCTTATATTCATCAAATACATCCTCATGGACATTAAATGATGGTTACACGAACATCAATTTTAAGCTAGTGAATTTTTCTATTTGATGGACTTAAGGTTGACGATCACACAGACATCAAATGATGATCATATAAACATCAATTTTAAGCTCATAAATTTATTATGGCCCAATGTGAGGATACCATTTGGCACGTCTATGGGATCTCCCAAGCTCTTGGACTACATTCACTCCATTGGATCAAAATTGGTGACAAAGTGTCAACCATCGATCATGATCCAAGAGCTTGCTTGTGGTTGGTCACTTTGTCAGGCAAGACCTATTTGCTTTTGGTTTTCAAATGCAAAGGTGATATGTGTCTATCCTTTGGGCCTTCTATATTCTTTTGAATTTTTAATTATGCTTTTGTTCATTTGATTGCATCCTAGCGAGTAAGTGTGGACCATCGGATCACCAAAGATGCATGTTATTTAGTCAAATTTTGGGTCATCCTCACTTTATTGGATCAAATTTCATGATAAAGTGATAGCCATATGATCCTAAAATATGCAAGGAATTTAAGTTAAGACCACATAGGCATAAAAGACTTAGGCTTAAGGTGTTAATACTAAGGTCATGATTGTATTAATGAATACATTGAGGCCTTAGTATTAAAGCCTTAGACTAATTGGGAAATATTTAAAAGGACCCTATAAGATGACATTAGTTAGGTCATAAGTAAATTTAGAAGAGGGGGAAAATAAAAAAGGGGACCAAGTTTCTCAGTTAAGTTATGTTAAAAAACATGACTAATCCTAAAATATGTGTTTTATTTCTTAAGCCTATAAATGAATTTTAAAATGGTTCTCGCCAATTTGGTTCCTACCTTTATTCAAATTTGAATTGAGAGTTTGATAAGCTTTTAAAATACAATTTTTTTGGGGAACACACCTCATGGAACCTATAACTAAAAACCAAATGAATCCCATTAGCACTTTTAGTCTAGATTAAAGCAAATCAAAACCCATACTAGCCTACCTTTTAACAAAGTGGATGACCTTCAAGTTCTATAAACATTGACATGATGAAATTTCCATGTTTTATTCTCATGGATTCTCAAGGGTCCCAATTCAAAAAAATGGGGGTATGTTGGTCCCAAAAAATGGAAACTCATGGAGTAAATATAGAAATATGTTAGAACCTAAGGACTCTAATCAAATACATAATTAGGTCATCCACTTCATTTGATCAATATCATCATGCAGACCATGTCATAGTTGAAAGAAACCTTGCACTTGTGGTTTGAAGTCAAATATCAAGACATATCCAAACTATGTGTGTGTTTTGATTCCACTTACTATTTGCCATGGGGTTCAAGAAACAACTTCTAGGTTTCATGTCCTTAATCACTTATACTGACTTATATCATGCTAATATGTTTATTAAGAACTATATGTTTAATATTAGGGAAGGCTTGGGTATTTCTCTATTTCCATCCAAGAATCCATATCCCTAACAAAGATGCCTTTAGCTCCACTCATGGCCTTGTTCCAATACCAATTAGGCATCTATAGCCCTAATTGAGATTATCATAATCACATGTTCCTAAAATCTTTTGATTTTGCATTATATCCTTATTTTTGTATTTTTTTAGATATTCATTCTTTCACCCAGGTGGGGAACTAGGATAGCCATATTTTAGGAGTCGGTCAAGTATTTGATCTTCATAAAATCACCTATGGTCACAACTCTTATCCTACTCAAGGATGTTGATTAAATGCTAGTTTTGGGTATTCCCTGATAATTTGAGTTTTCACCCACAAGTGCAAGTCTTTTTAAAACTAGTTTAAAGTTAAGGAAATGGTTAGGGTTTCATGAAATGATTGGCCTTTTCATTGGTCTTTACCATTTTTCCATGCTATAACATTATGTTTTATGTTTTATAACCATGGTCATCCTATGCATGGGGTTCATACCTACATTTCTAAATTAGGAGCATGTTTTCAAGCAAACTTCATAACTTGTGAGCTCAAGATTGTCCTTTCAGACTTATTAGAATTAAGGAACAAAGAAACACATAATATAAATCAAGAAAGGAAAATAAATAAATATGTACATTCCTATATACAAATAAGGGATGAGAAGGAAAGAACATGGAAATAAACTAACTATCCTACATACACTAATCTAATCATCTTATAGTTTACTCCATGAGGACCCTAGGAGGAGTAGTAGAGAAGTAGTGCTTAAGCTATTGCCCATTGGTGGGAAATGTAAACTCTTATCCTTGTAAGTCGTTGAGCTTGAAGGTATTGTTTCCCAATGTTTGTGAAATATGGTATGGGCCAATCCACAAGGGTGTGAATTTATCATGCATGTCCTTAGTCTTAGATGATTTATCCCAAAGGAGAACTAGGTCTCCCTATCTAAACACCTTGACCTTGGACCTCTTATCATACCATCTCTTGATTGTGGTTTGATGCTTGCTAAAATCTGCAAAGGCCTTCTCTCTTGTATCTTCCATATGAATGATGTCCAGCAATCTAGAGTTTGTAAGCTCTTGGCTTTCTTCCATATATTCTTGCATAAATCTAAATGTAAGAAATTTTAGAGTGATAGGAAAAATGGGTTCTTATCCATACACTAATAAAAATGTCAAGGCTCTTAAATCTTGTTTGATTCTTATTTTATCAACCCAAAGTAAAAATTTGAGGAGTTTATGGCAGGTCATGGTCTATCTTTGATAGATTTCTTGATAGCATTCATTAGGTTTTTATTGGTTGACTCAGAGACTCCATTCCCTTGGAGATAATGTTTGGATACAAACTTGAGGGTGATGCCATTATCATAAGCCCATTTGGTCATCTCTATAGATATGAATGTAGACCCATTATCACACACTAGAGATATTAGAGTTCCAAACCTAATACAAATGTTTTCCTCTAAGAAGTTGATCACTTCTTCTATCCTACATTATTTGGTGGTTGCAACCTCAGTCCACCTTGTGTAATAGTCTATGGTAGTAAGGACATACTTGTGACATTTAGATGATTTGGGGTTGATTATGCTAATAAAGTCTAACCCCCATTGAGTAAAGGGTTTATCAATCATGACTGGTTACAGAGGCATTATTTCCTTTAGATCCTTAGTGTTAAAGATCTGACATGAGTGACATTCCCTTACATGTTTGTGACCATACTTAAAAATGGTTGGCCAATAATAGATAGCTCTAATAATTTTTTGGGTTATGGTTCTCCCAGATGGATTTCCACTCCCCAACTTTTCATGGAAGGTACTCATGATTTGGGTGGCTTCTTCTTGTGAGACACATCTCAAGTAAATCCCTTTGAAATTTTATTCTATATAAGACCCTAGTATTGATCAAGTAGTGGGTTTCCTTCAATCTTAGGGCCCTCTTTCTCTCCCTAAATAATCCTATAGGACAAGTACCATTGATTAGTAAGTGTATGATTGAATCATATGACTCACTAGCTTAAAAGTTTGGTTGATCTACTTGCATAATAATTAGCCTAGGGTTAGTATTAGTAATCATCTGGATCAAACCTTGGCACATTACCAATTTTTCTATTTTCATCTCCAAGTCATATTCCTACAAAACTGGCATCCACTTACCTCATCATTCTCCAAGCTCATTATGACTTGACATAAGTTTTGTTGTAGGGTCAGGTAAGGTAGCATGCACCTTATTTATAAGGATGTAATGCCTAAATTTTTTAATTACCTTAACTAATGCATATGCATGTTTATCAATTAATGAATAATTTAACTTGGCATTCTTGAAATTAGTGCTCATAAAAGTAATTGGGTGGTCACACCCTTCAATTTTATGAGTTAACACCACAATGTGGTCAGATATAAAGGAATAGAGGTAGAAATACTTTGAGAAATTAGGACTTATAAAAACTAGAGCTTGATTGATGGCCTTATTAATATCATTGAATGCCTTTCTAGAATATTCATTTCATGTGACTTTGGCATCCTTCTTCAACATGCCATTTAGTGGTTTAACAATTTCTACAAAACCAAAAATAAACTTTCTTACAAAATTTATTTTACCAAAGAATGAGTTTAGTTCTTTTTTACTATTTGGGGGTTCTATAGGTATGACCTCCACCCTTTTAGGATCTATAGAGATCCTATCTTTGGTTATAGCATAGCCCAATAATTTTCCTTCAGTCACACAAAAGATACTCTTCTTAGGGTTCAAAGAAATGCCACACCTTTTACATCTTTTAAAAACTTGTAAATGCATGAAGTTATCTTCCGTATTCTTAGAAAAAAATGTTAGATCATCCATATAAATAATGATGCATTTACCTATCAAACCTTGGAAGGCATGGTCCATATCTATTTTTAAGGTGGCTCCTACATTGATTAGTCCAAACGGAATTCTCTTGTAAGCAACAGTCCCCCACTTTGTGGTGAAAGTTGTCTTCATCCTATCCTTTCTATCAACCAACACTTGGTTTTATCCTAAAAATCCATCAAAAAAAGACATCATAGCTGAACTTAAAACAACTTGAATCAATTGGTTTAGGGAAGAAAGGGGGTATTTTTCCTTTTTTTTGATGTTTTTTTCAAGTTCCTAAAGTCAATACAAAGTCTAATCTCACCATTATTCTTCCTAACTGGGACCAAATTTGCCACCCAAGTATAATGCCTGATGGGGAAGACTATCCTAGCATCTAATAATCTTTTGACCTCCTTAAAGATCATGGGTTCTAGGATAGGGTTTATAGGCATTTGTTTCTACTTAAATGGTTTCTAGATTTCTCTAAGGGGTATAGAATGTGTGATGACCCTTGGATCAAATATCTTTGAGTCATCATAGGACCATGTTATGACATCTTTGTATTAGGCAAGGAGTTTCTTAGCTTTCTTGTTTTTAATGTTTATGCAGGCTTTTTCAATGTTAACCAGTTGAGGTTGATCATGGAGGCCAAGATCAATAGCATTACAATCTTTCCCACTTACCTTGGGAACCTTGGAAACCTCAGCCAGTTTGTCCTAATCAAATAGTCTCTCTAAAGCAATCATCCCCTTGGGGATCTTATTGTCATTTAACTAAATGACTTTACTATTAGACTTGTCCCCCTTAGATGTACTTTCATCAGTCTCATCAATGATATTAGCATCAAATACCCCAAAATTGGTCATGAAATCCAATATCTATTAATCATCATTGAATACTTGGAAATGGTTAACATTGTTAGGTACTGAAGGATAAAGGATCAACTCCTAAAATTAGGGAAATCTTGGTTGGGCATGAGGTTGGATGCAACAAATGCCAACACATCAGTAGCTTGGTTTTCTCCCGTTAGGATAGAAATGATGCCAAAGGAATCAAAGGATTCAATTATATCTCAAACCCTAAACTTATACATTTTTAGGTATGATAGCTTACATTAGTATTTAATTCTAACTTGGTTAACCACTAGTTCTGAATCCCCATAAACTAGTATTTCTTTGACTTTGTTTTTTACAGTAAATTATAATCCTAAGATAAGGGCTTCGTATTTCACAAGATTTTTATTACAAGGGAATTGGAGTATATAAGAATCATGTTACTTCTTATTAGTGGGGTCAATTAAAATAATACCAACACCTAATCCAACATTACATGTAGCACCATCAAAATGTAACTTTCATAGTCTAAGAATAACATGAGCATCTTTGGGATCACATACCTTATAAATCTCTAGGGTAAAAACCCCTAAGTCTAAGTCTATTATGTTGACCCTTTAATTCACATCATTGTACTCAATTATCATATGTTTCATTCTTGGCTCTCTCTCAATCCTGATTTGATTATGGACTCCCTTCCAAGGTAGCCACAAATGTGAGAAGTCTATGGACATGTAACCATTCAAAGCCTTGGTCCATTCCCTACTTAATAATATTCCATAATTGTCAAGTATATCAATGAATTTTTGCACCCTAGGCTCAGAAGCTAGTTGCATGTGAACATTTAGAAGTTCCCCAATTACCCTAACTCTAGATTTGTCCAACTAAGTTACCACTCTATCAGACTTAATAGGGGTTAGGCCTAGTTGTTTGCATATACTTACAAGCATGATATTGGTAGATGATCCTAAATCTAATAATCAATTATGCAATTTCTTAATAAACATCCTGACAGTGAGTAAGAAAGGAGGAGAATCAGCTTTGGCTTTATGCACAGTCACATTGGCATGATCAATCTTGGGTGGATTATTGTGCTTCCTTGATAAGGATTCTAATAAGAGGTCCCTTTGATTTGTATCTATGTGATTTCATGTAATGTGATATTATCCTTTATCTTCTTCATGTCCTCAACTATGTTATACCTAGTTTTACTAGAAGAACTAGGGATCTTAACATTGGTTCTAGAAGTACTCCCTTTAAGTGGCTCTAGATTGTTGCTTGAAGAGGTATCAAAAGGAGTTCCAAAATTATTTGGAGGCATTGAGGTAGTTATAAGTTGCCTCTGCTCTTTTTTCCTCAAGGAGTAGGTCTTCTTCAAGAACTATTTAAATGCTTAGATCTCTTTAGGGATCTCTTCAGGTTCATTTTCCTCTTGAAAGGGTAAATCAAAGGTGACCACTATAAAAACTTGATCAGATGACTTAGGTCTAAAGGAACCTACACCATTTTCTTTATTAGGGACCACTTAAAATCTATCCAATTCCTCTTATAAAGCCTTAAAGTCTTTGAAAAAATCTATACAATCAATTTCCCCATGCTTGGTTGTGTAATATACCCTATAATAGTTAGGAAATGCAATATCGGTGAGGTTAATATCCATAGTCTTCTTTTCAGAAGATGGCTCATTATTCCTATTGTTATGGAAACTATCATTCTAAAACCTATTAGTTGGCTTGTTATACCTTTGAAATGAGAATTTATTACCTAAACTTTTAGTAGTATTTCCAACTTGTTTTTTCAATTAGAGAAAATCAGTGCTCAATTTTTAGACCATTTTTAGGATAGATTCATTCTCATTTTTAGGATTTTTAGAATTATGCACCTAGTTATTATTAGCAAGTGGTATTAAAGACCTTTGGTCATTTGGATTGAATCTATTATCAAGATTATTTAGGAATCCTAAATTATGATTGGAAGCTACATGACTTAATGGCAATTGATTTAGGTTTAGGAGTTGGTTTAATACTAGGATATTCTAGTTATTATTTAGGAACAAGTTCATCATAGGCATTTATGGGTTGATGTCTGGCATAAAATATACCATTTTTCCTTGGGACTACATTTGATCATTAATGGTTATTGCTTCAGCATAGGCTCTAGCTAATTAAGTTATGACAGGCATTGATCTCTTCAAAAACATAGAGGTCATGGGATCTACTACATATTTATAAATATCTAAAACTAAGACATCATCATTATTTTAAGGGTCTATGGTCTTGCTAAACATTTTCTAAAATATAGCATTGAAGTACATAATAGGCTCACATGTATCTCTTCTAATAGTGGTGAAATGATGGTAGATAACATAAGGACTCACAATCTTACCAAATTGATCTATGAATGCATTATTGAAATCATCCCAGCTTGTGATGTAATTACTAGGCAAATTCAAAAACCATTCATAAGTAGCATCTTTAAATGTAAAGGGGAATAACCTACAAGCTACATCCTTATGTACAACATTAAGCAATCTTAAGGTAGCCTTGAAAGACTTTATATGTTCCTCCACAGTTACTATACCTATTAGGATAAATGTAGGTAGATATTTCTCAAAGTTTCTAGGGAGATCATGTACCACACCTAGTATGTTGATGGAAGACTCACCCAACCAAGCCATACATAGATGAATATTGAAATCACAAGTACCTTAAAGGGGTAAAGTTGGCAAATATCTTGACCTCCTCCATCTACCTTTGTCATGTCTGGCCTTTTTATGAACCTCAAGTTTAAGTAAAGGCTCTCTAGTTTTTTAGCATGATCTTGTTCTAATCTTAGGCAATTATAGCTTGAAATTTGAGGATCCTACCTAAAATATGATGTATCATGTTAACTTTTATACAAAATAAGAGTTAGACCTGCACATTAAGCTTATTTCACAAAGGTGGTATGAAAAATTTAAAGGATGTTGATTTTTTAGTAAATTAGTTCAAAGATGTATTTATTTATGTGAATATGATCTATCTTTGCAAGTCTAATCCTAAAGTAACTTAGATTTATGCAAGATATGCCCACCTTTAATCAAAATGAGCCATCCTAACCTTAAATACTATGGATATCCAAAGCTAATGCTAAACTTACTAGAAACAAGCATCAATGTTCAAAGAACTTCAAAGGAAGCACAAAGATGCATTGAACACAATAAATATCAATGATATTTATACTTTTAAGCAAAACATTTAATAAAAAACATAAAGATATAATGATCTTTAGACAAAACAAACCAAAATTAACAAAGATTTGAAGAACTCAGGCCCTCCTTCTAGCACCAGTGGAGCTTTTCTTATTGATGCTTCTAAATGAACCACATGTGCTCTTAGTGTTTAAATAACACTTCTCATTTTATAATTTGAAAATTCAAGGAATGAGTTGGAGGTTTTGGCAATCTAGTTGCCTATGGTGAAATAGTAGTAGAGCAAGATAAATTGTTCCATAATATTTATATAGTTTGGTGTTTGGGAGCCACCCTAGTCCATTCTTCATGAATTGCTAAGAATTTATACTAATGCTTAGTGAATTATGATCCATATTTAGGCTATAGACTAATTTAAATGGATATTTATAATGAAGCTAAAACTAAACTAATCTTGGGGTAAAAAGGAGCAAAGAGAAGGGTAAGGTAGAAAAGAAAAGAGTCATTACCAATTTTAGCCTTAAACATTATGACAAAGCATCCATTTCAACTGAGTATGTATTCAAAACAATATTTAATGTAAAATAGCCTAAGCTCAAATTCCAATATATATGAAGCCAATATCAAAGGATAGTGTGAAGAATCATAAGTAAGAACTAGTTCTTCTTTAAAGATTTACTATTATTATCAGATGGCACATGCATATCTAGAAATAAAGTAAAATAAAAATGAAGGAGAACAAAAGATCTTTCAACTAATCTAGTAGGTTACACAAATTAGAAACCCTATGATTACTAGGATACAACTAAAAATTCTAATACACCATTCAAATCGAAGGCCTTAACTAGAAATTGAGAGAAAAGCTAAAAAAGATAATTAACACATCAAACATGGACAATATTTGTAAAATTCCTTCGATTATATTAATTACTTCAAATTTTACAATGTTTCTCAAAAATATTTCCATTTTTACATTGGTAATGCATGCCTTTATAGGTAGATTAGGTAGTATACTAGTCAATTACAAAATATAGTTGTATAAAGATAATGACAACTATCCTTACAAGTTCTAATATACACGTGCTTTTCCAAATTATACTAACCTAGAGGAAAATGTGCTAAAAAATAGCATATGCCTTTATAATGGGATATTCTACTTCAAAATGTTACAAAAATTTTCAAAATAGAATATGCTTAATGTGATGGTGGGCCCCTATCTATCACTACTAGAGGATGCTCATTACTCTCTCATGTTTATCATCAACTAGTTCTAGGTCCATAGCAGGCTTCATGATTTGTTCTTCCTCTTGATCTGCCAAGTCATCAAATTCTTTGTCATTCCTATCCATGTCCTCTTTGATTCTCCTAGATTTGTTTATTCTCTCCCCTGTATTGAAGTATCATGCCCAAAATTTTGTTGTTGTCACCCCCAAATTTGCCTTAGCCTTTTCCTCTGGTTTCCTGGGTTACCAAAGTAGCCCTATGCTTAAATTCCTCATCACTAATGATCCCAAGGGAATTAGGTTGTGTAGGCTCTATAAGTATGGTCCCAATAACTTATTAAATTCTTATAGTTAGTTCCTTATCTTCTTTTAGGACCCTTTCCACACCATTATGCCATGCACTTAAACTTTGAACCTTTTCAATAACAATTCCTAGAATTGTACTCAAATGTCCCAAACTGATGGTCTTGAAGTTTGGGATATGTTTATTTGCTTGAATATTGAGGAGTTGGGATATTTTATCCTTAGAGGCCTACCACTACATAACTAAACTCTTGGCTAGTTCACATTGCCCTTCTAATGCACTTTTCCTTAGCTTAATTGACTTAAGTGCCTCAAACATGTCATAAAATGACTTGTCAAGTAGGTTGATCATTATATCTAGCACTGATAGAATTGTCTGCTTATCTAAGTTTTCCTCCTATTTTTCCAAATTTTGGATCCTCTAATTCAAACCTTGGAGACTCTCTTTAGCTTATGAAAACCAGGCCTTAATTAGGCTTTCTACATCCTCCTCATGAATGACAGCCTCACCCAGTTGTTGTCCTCCCATAGGGGTCAATACTATAAATGGTTCCACCTTTTGAAAGGTGAATTCTTTTGTCCCAACCATAGCTATATTTTTTTTTATTATTTCTAACCCAGCTCTTTTAGGGTTAAAATGGATGGTAGTAACTGGCTCTTTAAACTTGGGAGGTTTTAGGACCTCCACATTTGAACTATTAGATGCTCCTTAAACATCTATTTTTTTTCCTTTTGGCCCTTATTGGCCATAATTCACCTTTCTTCTTACTCCTTCACTATAGCCTTTATCTAAGGCTTCATATCATCTTATATCCCAACATCAATGAACCTTGTCATAACCTAAGAATGAGAAAGAGAGGGGATATTTTGTAACTTTCCATAGATGAACCAATCAAGAATAGATAGTCCATGAACTGGGAACTCATCATTGAATATATTAACTTCACTAGTGGTATAAGTGAAGGTCAATCTTGGTCTCTTCTTTGATCCCATAGGGACCAGTGCTAGCTCAACATTCCTCTTCTCTATATATTCCTTGGGCTCCCCTTTCTTATCAAAGTCATAGGCTTCTACAAGTTTATTAATGGCACCCTCAAGTGTCTCCTCTATTTCTACGGAAATCATGTCTAAAAATTGCACTAGATAAGGTGGTCTTTATGGGATTGATGAAGATGGGGGTCCCTATCTAGGTCTTTCTTCCAATTTGACCTCCCCTTATTTCTCCTTTCCCTTACTTTGTTCACCCTAAACTTGCTCAACCTATTATTACAGTTATGGTTACCCTACTTTAGGTTGCTTATGGGATATTCTAGATGGCCCAGGTAGTAAGTGATATTGTGAAATATGCATATATTATGTTTCCCTAGATGGCTTGTTATCCCTGATTAACCTATGTTTAAGCTTAATGTTGTGGCCTTAGACCCTAGAAAATACTTCTTCATAGTTATTAGCCTTAATATATATGGTTCCATAGACACCAAGTTGATGTAAATATTCTAGATTAGGAAGTTTCATTTCTTTTAGATGGTCACCTACAACATTCTTTAGATCCCACATCTAGAGTTCATCCAGTTGAAAGACAAATGAATCCCTATGTGTGGATATGATCTCCACCTATTTCTTGTCTTTTATTATAGTTGTCCAAATATTCAAAGGGAAAGGGTGAAGTAGACCCTTATTTTTCTCCTTGCAAGTCCTATCAATGCCATGGATGAGTTGGGAAGCAATTTCCTGCTTTACAAGCTTATTTGGAACATACACTAGCAATATGTAAGGTTGGGTCATGATTCCTTCTATCTTGATGACTGTGCAATCAAGGTAATACCATACATCCCCAATCATTTCAATATATCTCTTGATGAGGGGGTGGAGCCTAAGCATGGGAACACCATTGATGGCCTCCACTATAGATATATAAATGTAGTCACAAATAAACTACATGTGATTCTTGTACTTGAAGATGTGTAGTTTATATTAGTAATATGAAATGGTTTTCTTCCCCTTTTGAGACCAATTCCTTATCCTAGGGAAGTAGGTTGAGGCTAGAAGGGCATCAAGCAGATATGAAATCATAAATAATTGATTTGAGGTTTTTATTTTGATAGCATTAAATTGTCTAGCTAGGAAAACATTGATTAAGTCTCCAATTAGAAGGGTAAGTTTCTCCACCACCATGAAGTGCACATATGAGACCCAGATCTTATTTACATAAGTGGTTGAAGGAGCACCAAAGGTTTGGTTCAATAGGGTCATTATTACCTTAATTCCCTCTCTAAATTGGATGATGGGGATTTTTCCATCAAGGCTTCTAAAGATATGAGGTCCTTAGTGGAGCCAGGGTCTAAAGATAGAGTCTAGGTCATGGTTACTGGTCCACTCCTTTATTTTGGAAAGGTCCATATGGGCGAGAGGGAGGTTGTAGTACTTCTCAAAAGTAATAGGGGAAATGTAAACTACCCCTTTTGAGTTCCCTTCCCTAATGATCCATTCATTATCTATTCTACAATCAACAAATATGGGGGTAAGGACATTATGTAATACCTATGGTTTTACCATGGCATGATGGAGGCCAGCCATTTGGACTACAACTAGGTCATAGTGTCAGTTGATCATGGTGGAGTTCCTTTATTCATCCTATGAAATGGGTTGTAATTATTTTATCATGAAGAGATCATACCAATTCATAATCCCCTAGATGTTTAATGTTATGAGGTTTATTTTGGTATCCTTGAAGATCTGGCCCTCATTATCTATTATTAAATAGATCTTAGAATCTTCCTTCAATTATTGCCTATTAACTGCCATGGTCCCTATATTTTCTTATTATTCATACCAAATTATATATGATCTATTTGAAAGCTCTCTTGTATCTAAAAAACATAATTAAGTTCTTCTTTGATCGAATTGTAATAAATTAAGCATGTTTAGATCACTTTTATGCAGGGTTTAGGGTTTTGGAGCTTTAATGGCATAAGATATCTAGGCTTTAGCTTTTACATGTCTTGGATTTGATTTATACCTTTACCTTTGTACCTTTGTTTTTTCAAACCAACAAAATCTTGAATGTTTTCCTTTTTTGTTTGCATGGTACCCATGTGGCATTGGTCTAGACCTTTCGTGGCATTTTTCAAAATTGTCATTCAAATAATAGTCATCGATATTTAAAATACCTTATTAATTTTTCACCATAGGATCAAAATAATGGATTTATCATGAGCCATTAATCATAATTTGGGCCCTTGAATGTGATTGGGTCTTTCTATCACAAACCCCATAGTTGTGACACTTGGCACTTTACGTGCCTTCTCCATGCTCTAAATCTTTTGGTTAGTTGCTCATTGAATGAGTATTGGCTATGAAATGAGTGCATGGAACTTTGAAAATTCATTGGTGCCTTTACACCATTGGATCAAATCTATAAATGAGGTGTAAACCATTAATTTGTAAAAAAAACCTGAATATTAAGTTAGTATGTTATTAAAATCATGACTTAGGCTTAAGGTCCTTAAGCTAAGGTTTGTTTCATGTTTATTATGTATGAAATACACCTTATGCTAAGGAATATATGCCTAAGTCTTCTAATTTATAATAAAGGGGTGAGGGTTTATATAATCTAGGTCACCATATATGAAATCCTTTGATTAGCTTATATTTTATGTGATAAAGACCTTCCTTTTTAAAATAAGACTTAACATAAGCTCATAGTTTTAAGGTTCATTTTTTTTTCAAACAAAATGTCATGAGGATTATTCCATATAAATTTAGACTAAGTATTTAGATCATAAGACCACTTCCATATTTTGCAGGTTAAATACTCCCATTTTGAGCATCTCATAAATCCATTTCTAAGCCTTTCATCAAGATTTGGGATTGTATTTTGACCCTAAGCATAATAATTTATCAGCTTAAATTTGATGGTCTTACATTTATCAAATACATCCTTATGGATTTCAAATGATGGTTGTATGAATGTCAATTTTAAGCTAGTGAAGTTTTTTATTTGATGAGCTTAAGGTTGACGATCGTATGAACATCAAATACATCCTTATGGATGTAAAATGATAGTCATCTAAATGTCAATTTTAAGCTCATCAATTTATTATGGCCCAGTGTGAGGATGTGACTTGGCACGTCTATGAGATCTCTGAGGATCTGATCTTGGACTATATTCACTCTATTGGATCAAAATTGGTAATGAAGCATCAGCCATCAATCATGATCCAAGAGCTTGTTTGTGGTTGGTCACTTTGTTAGGTAGGACCCATTTGTTATTGGTTTTTAAATGTGAAGGTGACACATGTTGATCCTTTGGGCCTTCTATATTATTTTAACTTCTCAATTATGCTTCACTTCATTCAATCAGGTCCTAGCGAGTAAGCGTTGAAAGTTAGATCACCAAAGATGTATGTTATTTAAGTCAAATTTTGAGTCATCCTCACTATGTTGGATCAAATGTCATGATAAAGTGATAGTCATAGGATCCTATAAGATGAAAATAAGTTAGGTTAGGACTGTGGAGGCATAAAAGACTTAGGCTTAAGGCATTATAAGACTAAGGTCATTATTGTATTAATGAGTACATTAGGGCTTTAGTATTAAATCCTTAGGCTAAGTTAGGAAATATTTAAAATGACCCTGCAAAATGACATTAGTTAGGTCATAAGGAACTTTTAAATAAGGGGGAAATAATAAATGGGACCAATTTTTTCAGTTAAGTTGTATTAAAAAACATGACTAAGCCCAAAATATGCATTTTATTCTTAAGCCCATAAATGAATTTTAAAATGGTTCCTACCAATTTGCTTCCCACCTTTATTCAAATTTGAATTGAGGATTTCCTAGGGTTTTAGAATACATAATTTTTTGGGAACACATGCCATGGACCTTGTAAATAAAAACTAGATTAATCTTATTATCACTATTAGTATAGATTAAATCAAATCAAAACCCATACAAGCATGCCTTTTAACAAAGTGGATGACCTTCAAGTTTTATAAACCTTGACATGCTAAAATTTCCATGTTTTATTATAAGGGTTTCTCAAGAGTCCCATTTCAAAAAAATGAGGGTATGTTAGTCCCAAAACTATACTACAATATTAAGTTTGCTATAACACAACTCAATATGCTACTAAGGTAAATGCTAGAGCTGCTACTCTTCAGGTAGAGAAAATTAAAGATTATGGGAAAGCTCCCATAATGGGTTCTAAGATTGAAAATACATTACAATCTTTTATGAAGAGGATAGAATAATATCATGAAGTAGATAAACCTAAGCTAAATCTATGGTGCATGGAGTGTGGGAAAGAAGGACATCATAGGAATGATTATCCTAAGATCAAGATAGAGTTTTGTGAAATATATAGAGTAGTAGGGCATGTAACAACACAATTTCATCTCCTACAATAGTATGTAAAAAACAAACAAAGTTTGTATTGAAATTTTTTTAAATCGCACAATTATGATGAAAAGAATTGTAGGGATTTGCATGAGCTTAAAGAAGATATTACAAAGAATGTATTCACCATCACTACATAGTAAGTGTCCTTAATGAAGCAAACAATTCTAGGTGTGAAGGTCGATAAGGGTTGTGTGAACTAAGTAGGTACATAATGCATTCCTAGTACACCTCAATACTAGCATCAAGATCTATCCAGATAGAGCCCTTCTTCATCAGGTTAGACACAACCATCACCACAATACCATTACTCAGCACCTTTAAATCTAGAAATGTTATAGTAGGAGAAAATTAGTTGTACTCCACCAATTATGTAATAATAATTTGGGATTGTAGATAATACCCAGTAGCAATAGCATTAAAATATAGTCCAATAACATAGAGGTAATAGAGGAGGTTATTAGTCAAATAGAGGAGGATCTATGGGTGGATACAAAGGAGGTTATCAAGGTGTTAGAGGAAATAATTATCAATACCCTCCTTTACAATGTTACTTATATGGAGAATATAACCATGTGCAACACAATTATCCTTCAAATCCCCAAAGATAGTCTTACCATGCCTACTTTAGGGTATATGAGTAGCATGAGATATAAGACTATCCTATTTTGGAAAATAAAATAAAATAAAAGGTCATTAAAAATGTTAACATGGTGAATGCACACCCTAAGGAGGATGTGTTTTTGAATGCTATTATAAAACACCAAAATGTAGAATGAGGATTGCCTCCTCTCAAAATGCCTCAAGACAAAGGAATCTAGAAAGTGAAATAGGACAAATACCTAGACCTAGCTATAAAAAATGGGTTGATGTATGAAGTTTTGTAGATGTTGAAGAATATTCAACACCAAGCCACTAATAAAAGAGATGTTGAAGTAATGAATGCCCAAATATATGGTTAGATTATGTGCATTGTGTGCTAGGATGGAGTTGTTACTACATTTATAGATTTATTCAAGCTATTAAATACACTACATAATGAAGACATTTCTTAGAACATTAAAAATTTGTAACATAATTTACTAGAGTGGGTGCAATAAGGGTAAAAAAAGATATAAAAATTTGTTTGGTATGTAAAAATAAATAATCCATGGGATGTAGATGTACAAATCAACATTGAAGTTGTAGGATATGAAATTCCAAATGTTGTATTTGATTTTGGAAACATGATCAACATGATCCCTAGGTCTACATGAGAGGTGATTAGATGGCTAGAACTCAATTACAACCCAAGGACTCTAAGTTTAGTAGACTATGGAAGAGTTGAACCCATTGGCCGATTAGAAGAGGTTGAGATCAAAGTCATAGAATTGAACCTACAAGGTGACTTTGAAGTCATCGATATGAAGATATTAGTAATTCATTACCCTATGATGATTGGCAATAAATAGGCATATGATGGTTAGATAACTATCAATATTATGAAAACTTAGTTAGAGGTGTATTAAGTAGATAAGATTATAGTCATTCCTTTATATAAGGCACATAAACCCTACATCATTCTAACTAATCTAGACTCTCTTTACATTGCATAATAAACCATTAGATGAAGGTAAATTTTGAGGAGAACCCAAAATCTCTATGCATAGCTAAGTGAAATTTATTGTATGACCATAATAAACCTCAAGTGTAATCTTTAATCACTCAATAGTTGAAGATATCTAAATAATGGAAGCCCAAACCGGTAGTTACTCAGGCATTAGCACCTCAATTTGTCATAAAAAGTTATGTGTCCATGTCTACTAAATTGCCTACTCACTTAGAAATTGATTTTCTCTATCAAACAGATGATCATATGTAATATTATATAGATCCAACTAGAGAAGGAACCCTACCTTAGTAATTTTTATATAAGTAGAGACTCAAATACACATCTACTAAACTAGGCTCATGGTAATCATGAACTCTCACCTATAAGAATAGTCTTCATTACATAAAGATAACTTCCTTCATACTATGTGACTGAAGATATAAATTGATTCATTATGTGCCTATAATTTCATGTGCCTATGATCAATCAATGGGTCAGTGCTTTGAATTATGATTTGAAGGGAGTTTTAAATACATGGTATACAATTCATAGAGATGATCAACTCAATTTGGATGATGCATGCAAACATATGGTTAGTATACTTTGACCACCATAAGTCATGATAAGTAATTGGCCTTAGTTTCAAGAAGGTGAGTACCCTAAAATCCATATCTATAAATGTGTTAAGGTTTGGATTGAAGAACATGTGGCCCTTAAGTACTAGGTTCATATCCTTATTTGCACACTTGCACCTTTACCATCAACTTGGTATATGCATCAAAAATGTAGGATGAAGACAAAGCATTGAGCACAGGTGTAGAGTGACTTCATATAGACTTTTATGTTTGAAGATGAGAATCCTATGGTCCATAATGCACTTCTCAAAATCAAGCATTTCCTTGCCATGGGTGCATAGAGTATTTAACCACCATAATGGATTCTATTGTGCAGAAGAATGCAGCTTGTGATCTAAATACAGTACTACAAAGATATAAAGCTACCAAGATGGAAGAACAATCTCTTATGTAGCCATGCCATTGAATAATATATGAAAAGAAGGAAAACAAGGATTCGGATACTAATGGTGATATTGATCTAATATGTTTATTTGAACCTAAATGGCCAATAGACCATTAAAATATCTATTCATATGACCTATTTAAAAAGACAAGTTACATAACATACAAATTCCAAAATAAGAAGGGCAAATAATGCTATGAGAATCTATTACTAATGAAAAATGCAAGATTTATTACCTATGAAAAATCATGTGGAAAACATTGGAAGTGAAGAGATTCATAAATTGGCACACAATGGTGATTATTGGACTGAATCCAAAGTTTCAAAAGCTATGAAACTCTTACAGGATTATCAAGACATGTTTCCTACAAAAATTTTAGAAGTCATAAGATTAAATCCTTCCCTAGGTGAAATACATATTGAGCTCAAGGAGTATGCATGACCAATAAATAAAAGGTTGTACAAGTTGAATTTAAACATGAAGTTAAAAGTGAAGGTTGAACTAGATAGAATGCAAGAAGTAGGTATAATCTATCCTATAGAGAAGATAGATTGGGTTAGTCCCATATTAGTGTAGCCTGATAAAATAGGGGAGATCATAGTATGTGATTACTATCAAATTTTTAATGATGTATGTATGAATGATCCATTTCTGATTCCTTTCACAGATGAAGTTTTAGAATCTATCATAGGCCATGAAGTTTACTCCATAGATGGGTTTAGTGGCTATCATCAAATACCCGTCATAGAAGAAAATAGATCTAAAATAAATTTTTCCATATAATGGGGATCCTTTGCATATTAGGTCATTCCTTTTGGCCTCAAGAATACACCTACAATTTTTTCTAGAGTAGTGATGACTGCATTTAAGGATTTTATTCATGAATTCTTAGAATTATATATAGATGGTTAGGCAGTCTTCTCTTTATTTAAAAATCACTTGTCCAAGTGTGCATCATGATAGAATGCTATCAAGATATGTGCATTACCTTGGAGTTGAATTTTTTTTTATTTTTACCCCTTTTTGTGTCTTGTTAGGTCATATGGTATGCAATGAAGGGATTTTGGTAGAGCAAGCCAAAATTAAAATCATTCGTAGTATACCCACACCAATCATCTTAACAAAAGTATGATATTTTATTAGACACACACTTTACTATCAAAATTTTATCAAGGGATATGTATCCATTTCAGCCCAATTGGAGAATTTGATGCACAAAGGTACAAAGTTTTTCTGGACTTCCAAATGTCAAATAGCTTTCATATAACTAAAGCAAAGAATTATCACTATGCCTATTCTCATTTTTATAGATTGTAATAATCCCTTTAATGTGCACATTTATGTTTTTGGTATTGCAGTTAATGTTGTGTTTATGTAGCCAGCAGATGGTGGACTAGAACACCCCATACATTTTTCAAGTCAAAAGTTATCTAATGTAGAAAAGAATTACATTACAACTAAAAGGGAATTACTAGTTATAGTGTTCACACTAAAAAAAATTGACATTATCTTCTTGTGAAACCATTTTAATTTTTCATGGATCATCAAGCTATGCACTACCTCATTAATAAGCCTATTCTCAAAAGATGAATTTGAATATGGTTGATGCTCTTTCAAGAACTTCAATTTTGCATCAACATCAATCTAGGTAGATAAAATGTTAGGTTGGATCATCTCAATCACATCATGAATGGGGAAGAGTTAGAAAAACTACAAGAAAATTCTTTTAATGCCCATCTATTTTGAGTTTTTGTGATCCCCGGGAATTTTGAAGCAATTGCTAGTTTCTTAGAACAAGGAGTATTTCCTATACACTACCAAGAAAGAGACAAGAAGTAGTCTATCACTAAAGCTTTACCATATACTATTATAAATGGGCTCTTGTATCATTTTTGGAAATATTAATTACTACATATGGTAGCTCTAAAACATGAACACCCATAGCTCTTATAGGAAGCATAATAAGGAATAGTAGAAAGTCATTAGCGGAAGAAGCTACTATATGAAAACTATTACAAAGTGGATTATGGTGGACAAACCTTTTTTAGGATGCCCATAAAGTAGAATATTATTGTGATGTATTCAATGAATGGGTAATACACACTAAAAGGATGAAATGCCTTTGCAGCCTTTGTTATCTGAACAACCTTTTGAATAATGGGGCATCAATTTTGTAGGACCTATCAATCCCATGAGTAAATACAACAAAGCTTAGTATATTATCACTATGATTGATTACTTTAAAAAATGGGTTGAAGCTATTGTGATACCCAATTTTGGGGTGAAGGATGCAACAAAAATTCTTTTTAAAAATATTATCACATGGTTTGAATGCCCCATCGAATGCATTAGTTGTTACACCCCTAACCTATCAAGATAGGAATAGTCAACTGATGGCTTAATTATCCTTCTTTGATGTTATATCACATTTTTCTATATTTTTATTGGGTTATTAGGTTAGCCTATGGACTAACCATAGCCTAGATAGACTATGTATAGGAGGTTATGGGTAGTTGTTTATCATCATATTTGAGGAATCATTTCTTATTGCAATCATTTAGGAGGTTGCCCCCTTGAAGTGGCTTATCTGTTATTTATATTTTCTTCTATATTTACATATTATTGTGATATATTTACGTTATTATGCAATTAATATCATTACAAGTGGTATCAGAGCATCAATTTGGGCCATAATCAGGTAAACCCCCTATATCTTGTAATTTGGATATATCTAGCTAACGGTTGTGAATTTATCTAAAAATTTTGTAATGGAACTAAAAAATCATGAAATTAAGCTTCCACTCAAATTTCATCTTATTTGGATCTATTTTTCAAAAGTTATTACCATTTTAGGTTTTTTCATAAATTCACTCTCTAGTGCACAATTCAAGGAATTTTTTAGAGTTTTTCACATTTTTGTAAATATTATAAAAATATAGATGTGGTATGTTCTTTGTAATTTCTTATTTGAGGCTAACATAAGTACAAAATATCTTAGTCAAAGTTAGGTCAAAAATGTCAATCAAGATCGGCATTATCAAGCCCTTTATGGTAGGACCACAAAATTAGGGTCAAAGAAAGGGTGCCAAAACCCTAAGTAAAACTCATCACAAGTAATATATGGATTAAAAAGGGGGAGTTACTAGATCCTTTATTCTAGGGTTCTTTGAGATAGATCACAAAGTGAGCCAGCTTGACTATAAAGTGTAATGCATTTAAAGTGAGATACAAGGCATACAATCTAATATGAAATCCATAAAATCTAGTTTGGAAAACATCATGATAGATCTACAAAATAATTAGTCAAATAATCCAACTATCACTATTACACAAACCCACCAAGGTGGATCTCCGAACCAAACTAATTCAAATCTAAGTACCTTACCATAATGGAACCTGCTACCAAAGGTATATATGCATCAATTTGATGAAAAGCATCCACTCAATTGGATCAACCAAATGGATTTTTTTCTTATCTACATCAGATCCCATGTGGATAAAAGGTTACCATGGCATCCTTGTATCTAGAACCTAAATAATTCATTTGGTATCTATGGTTGTTTGCTCAAAAAAAAGATGACTCTCAGTGTCACTTGGTCAATTTTTATAGAGGAGTTGTAATTGAACTATACCAATAGTGTGATAGAGAATTACTTTAGCCAACTAGAAAAATTACAAAAAACTAGTTCAGTTAAGGAGTATATTCATAATTTTCAAAACCTATCTTTACATGTAGAGACAATTTCTAATGAGAACCAGAATGACCTATTTGTGGGAGACCTAAAAGACCACAATCAACATGAGGTATGCATGTTTAATCCACTTAAGGTTTTTAATTCTATTATCATGACATGTAAGGTTGAGGAAAATTTCATAGCCAATAATAATTATACATTCACTCACTTTAGATATCATAGCATATCAACACCATCATTTCCTTGACCTACCAGATTGACCCCTTAACAAATTGAAGAGAAATGTACAAAAGGATTATGTTTCAGTTGTGACAACAAGTGGAGTAAATGACAAAATTGTGCTGAGAAGAATTCATTCTACATTGAGGGATCCAACAAAGATGATGAAGATTATGATGCCTCCAATGATGATGAGGAAGAGATAGAAGAGGTACCTAAAGATTTCAAACTTACAATCTCTTATCATGACCTTTTAGGTATTAGTACTCCTTAAACACTTAATGTTGTGGGTTTCATCAAAAAATAGAAGGTGATAGTGTTGATTGACTCAGGGAGAACATACAATTTCATCAACCATATATTGTCTACTCAATTTAATAATTTCATTCATCTAGTACCAAAATTTCAAGTCATGATTGTGGATGGTGGCATAGTCAATTATTCAGGGAAATGCCATAGTATTAAGTTTACTATGGGTGAGTACAATCTAGATTTCCTATGCTTGTTATTCTCATGGGTGGTTTAGACATTATTTTTAGATTCCAATGGATCATAACCTTGGGTATAATTGAGATGAACTTCCAATAACTATTCATGCACTTTCATTCTAAAGGTAGAAAAATTAAACTATAAGGATTAGGGGAAAAATATTCACAATTGTTTAGTCCACATTAGATGACAAAAAAGCTAAAAATAGGGGTAGAAGGATTTATAGCATGATTATGTTCCATATAAGTTCAACCCATAACACAATCTTCACATCCTAATAAATAAATGATTCTTAATGACCACCCATCTATTTTTGAGGCCATGATCAAAGGACTACCACCAAAAAGAGAACATAATCATGCCATTCAACCACTTCCAAGGATTTAACCACCAAAATATATATATATATATATATATATATATATATATATATATATATGCATAAAAGATTGAAATAAAAAATATGATCTATAAGATGCTAGAGGTAGGGATCATCAGACATAGCTAGAGTGCATATTCATTACTAGTGGTCATAGTGCATAAGAAGGATGACACATGGTGGATGTGCCCAAATTATAGGAACTCAATAAGTACACCATCAAAGATAAGTTTCTTATTTAATTAATGTATTATTTACTTAATGAGTTTCATGGTTTTGTTTATTTCATGAAATTGGATCTTCATTTAGGGTACCATCAAATTAGAGTCAAAGATGAAGATGTTTATAAAACTGCTTTTAGAACTCATGAGGGCCATTATGGGTAATGCACTTTGGTGTTATAATTGCACCATCTACTTTTCATATCTTGATGAACACAATTTTTAGGCCTTTTTTAAGGAAGTTTGTACTGGTTTTCTTTCATGACATATTAATTTATAGTAAGACAAGGGAAGAACACTTGTAACATGTCAAATATGTGTTGATAGTTTTGGAGCAACATTATATTTATGTGAATCCATCTAAATGTTATTTTGGAGTATAGGAGGTAGAATACTTAGGTCACATTATATCCCATGAAGGTGTTAAACTTGATCATCATAAGATCAAAACTATGGTGGATTGGCCAATGCCCAAAACTCTAAAAAACCTTTGAGGGTTCCTAGGACTAATAGGTTACTACCAAAGAATTGTGAAAGGTTATGGTGTCATAGCATCTCCAATCACTACATTGATAAATAAAGATGCCTTCCACTATAATCATTCAAAAAATAAAGTATTTGAGCAATTGAAAGTATCTATATGCACCACCCCAATTTTGGCTACTCCAGACTTCTTAAAGATGTTCATTAGTGAATGTGATGCTCCTAGATCAGGGTTGGGAGTAGTACTAATGAAATAAGGAATACCCTTTTCTTTTAAGATTCAATAATTCAAATGTAAGAATCTCCTAAAACCTATCTATGAGAAATAAATGAGGGTTATTCTTCATGCAGTAAAATAATGGAGACCCTATTTGATGGGTAGATATTTTAAGGTGAAAACAAATCATGATAGTTTCAAATACTTTTTGGAGAAAAGATTATGATCTGAGGAACAATAAAAGTGGGTAATAAAAATGTTAGGTTATGATTTTTAAATCATATACAATAAGGGTAAATATAATGTAGTATTAGATGCACTATCTAGATAAAATACATCCATAGAAGGTTTACTTTGTGCAATATCCATGTTGCAGGCATATTGGGTAGATGCAACTATGTTAGAGTTGGGAAAAGGACAAGGATGCACAAGTTATGATTCAAAATATATATCAAGGTTATATAGCCTCTAAAAAAATTTAATGGAAAGGTAATTCCCTATGGTATAAGGATAGGTTATACTTTTGCAAAGATTCAGCATTAAAGCATAATATTCTTTCAAGGTTTCATGCATCTTCAATTGGGGGACACTCTAGGTTCTTTAAAAATTATCATAGAATCAAGCAAGAAGTATTTTTGGAAGGACTCAATGGAGATATACAAAATTTTGTGGTAGAATTCTTGATATTCCAATAGAAAAAAGGTTAGACAGTTAAGACACTAGCTATGTTACAACATTTAGAAATTCCTAGTCAATTTTATCATGGGGTTGCCATGTTCTAAAGGTAATAATTTTATCTTGGTAATTATGGATAGGCTTACAAAATATCCCAATTTTTTTCCCTCTCACACCCATTCATACTAAGTACAATAGTAGCTATTTTTTTGGAGGCAGTTCTAAAATTACATGGAACCCCAAAGATAATTATAAGTGATTGTGATCCTATTTTCACTAGTAATTTTTTGACTAAACTATTTTCTTGTTTGGGTACTCAGCTAGCTCATGGATCATCTTACCACCCCCAATATAATGGATAAATATAATTGGTCAAAAAAAATTTAGAGGGGTATCTTTGATTTTTTGTATCAGATAAGCAAGAATATTCGGATAAATGGCTACCACTTACAAAATGGAGGTAGTTCTAAAATTACATGGAAACCCAAAAATAATTATAAGTGATTGTGATCCTATTTTCACTAGTAATTTTTTGACTAAACTATTTTCTTGTTTGGGTACTCAGCTAGCTCATCGATCTTCTTACCACCCCATATATAATGGATAAATATAATTGGTCAACAAATTTTTAGAGGGGTATCTTTGATTTTTTGTATCAGATAAGCAAGAATATTTGGATAAATGGCTACCACTTACAAAATGGTGGTATAACACATATTTTAATACCTCTTATAAAATGTCCCCATTTCTATCACTATATGGTTACCATCCATCACTTCTTTCTTAAGGGTCCAAACCAAGGTTCAATATGTGGAGGAGCACATTCAGCATCAACAAGAGGTTTTGGTTAGTTTGAGAGAGAATTTGGCATTAGCACAAAATATGATGAAGTAACATGAAGGTCAACACTATAGTGAGAGTCATTTTGATGTGGGTGATAAGTTCTTTGTATGTTTGTAGCCTTACAAGAAGATGTCCTTGAATCAATAAAAAAATACAACAAACTTGATCCTAAGTATTATGGCCCTTATTAGGTTTTATAAAAAATTAGAAGTGTGGCTTACAAGTTGGATTTACCTTATTCATATCACATACACCTAGTATTTCATGTATCCTACTTGAATAAGGTCATTAGATAGAAAGTTTCAACCCAGATAGATCTACCAGAACTAGATGAAGAAGGATGAGTCATTTTGGAACTATAAAATATCCTACAAACACGTACTAAGAGGTTATGAACTAGATAGATTAAGGAATATCTGTTCAAGTGGAAGAACTTGAGTAGTGAGGATGCAACCTGGGAGGATGAAGATTTTTTACAATAGCATCTAGAGTTGTTGAATGTTGAGGACAATGTTGGTTCAAAGGGGAAGGGCATGTTATGCCCCTAACCTATCGAGATAGGAATGGTTGACTTATCCTTATTTGATGTTATATCACATTACTCTATTATTTCATTGGGTTAATAGTTTAGCCTATGTAGTAACCATGGCCTAGGTAGACTATATATAGGAGGTTTTGGGTAGTTATTTATCATCATATTTGAGTATTCATTTCTTATTTCTAGAATTTTAGAAGTTTCCACCTTGAAGTGGCTTATTTATTATTAATATTTTCTACTATATTTACATATTATTGTGATATATTTTTATTATTATGCTTATTTGGTGAATTAATATCATTACATCAATGTTCAAAGGACACACTTTATGAATAATAGTATCAAAGCTCTTAATGAATAATTCATGATTTCCCATCATAATAGTAATATGTACCATCTGCAAACTAACAACCAAGCTAAGGCTTCTAATAAAGTGTTGGGCAAGATGTTGACAAAGATCTATGATGTCAAGAGGAATGACTGGGAATATCACATTCCATATATTTTTTAGGCTTATAAAATGTATTATAAGAGGGCTACAAGTTTTAATCCATTTCAGTTGGTTTATGGGATTGAATTAGTAATGTTTATGGAATACTTGGTACCCAGTCTAAGCATTGTAATGGCTATGAGACTAAGGGATCATGAGTCTCTCACAAATAGGATTCTTGAATTGAATAGGATGGATGAGTATTGACACAAATCATCTTGGACATAGGAGGTTCATAATTAAATCCATAAATTATGACATGGTAAGAACCTAAAACATAAGGAATTTCACAAAGATCAACCAATTTTACTATATGGTAGTTACTTTAGAGCATTTTTTGGTAAATTATAGATCAAAGGGAAAGGGCCTTATGTTATACATGACATATCATAGTAAGGAACCATTGATTTGAGAGATCTATAGGGAACCATTTTGTTAGGGTGGGTGAATGGTTGTAGGCTTAAACCCTACCACAAATAGTCTTAATTGAGCTCTTTTTTCCAAATGAGTAGGTGCTGAGTATCACCAAGTAGATTAAGATTTCCCTTTTCTATATGTTTTCTTATGTGTTTCCTTTTCATGAGTGCATGTGTGTGTTTGTAGATGATATCTTCACTATATTTTATAACCATGATAATAATTATAATGTGTGACACCTATACATAGAAGAAATCAAGTGGACCATTATTGATGTCAGTAGAAGTGAAAGAAAATTAAGTTCAATAATGTATGTTTAAGTCACATCATCTAAGATCTCAGTTGTATAATGGTCATTCCAAAAATTTAATGCCTAAGCTTAGGTTAAATTTATCTAATATTCACCAAATTAAAGGCCGATTAACATCATCAATATGTACTCCAAAATGGATAGCCAAGAATATAATGGCATATCTTAAAGCATGCACCAACAAATAACTACCTTTATTTCTAGATTAGATAAGATTTTCCACATCAACATTCAAATTCATATTGAAGGGATAGCTCAGCATGGCATTTATGCTGAAACTAATAGGGGAGAAATCTATAAAGGCACAAGGTTATGAACCAAGTCTTCATTTCATTCTTACAACTATTTTATGAGATGAATTTATAGAGCTAAGCTAATTTATACTAAGTAGAAATAAAAAAATTCTCATTTCTAGTATTTTGATACCATGGATCATTCATAGTTCATCAAAATCTTGGCAAATGCTCAAAAAGAAGTAATGGGCATTGATCTTGTGCTTTAGTAGACAAAATATACTAATTTAGAGTCATTTTATTATATTTGAGTGGTAGAACAAAAACTTTTATGACCAGATCTAGTCACTACTACACAACCATTTACTCTTGTATCTCCACACCATTTCCACAACATTGACATCAAATGCTTGCTTTGGATGCCCACTTTCAATTATTTATGGGAGATTGTGCAAATACTACTTAAATACTTTAATGAGGTCAATATTTACATTGGTCATGATACCACCATCATCATCAACACCAATATAATGGCCAGAGATTTGGGCATGTCTACATTGGGTGATTCTCTTGGTCCCTAAAAGACAAGAATGCCTCATATCCTTTAGGAGCTCTAAGACCTATATATTCAAGGATATATATGAATCCTAATTGAATATATCTAATATGAACTAGTGTGCATCTTGGTTGATTGTATCACATGCTAATTTTGGCAAACCACCAAGTCTGTGAAGCAAATCCCCAAAGGAGTATTTGACATTACACATGCATTATCCACCACAATGAGTAGTTAAACTAGCCTAAGTATTTTATACAATAAATACTTATAAATATTTTAAAATGTTGCATGAGTGTTAGGCAAACCTTCTAATACCAATTCTTAATCTTTTTTTGTATTTCACTTAATGAAGTCCCTTAAAGGAGAGGTGTACCCCAACATCGACTACTAGCTAGCATAGTAATTTCATAATTTGATATGGATACCTGAGTGTAGTGCCCTAGATTATGAGGAAAAGTTCAATACATAGTGGGAAGAGTGTTTGGAGCTCATTTCCACATATTCATAGGTACTTTTAGATGTCTTACATTACTTTGGATAACATGTTGTTGTCACTTTACTTTTAAAAGGCATTTTCATTCACATTCACGAGCTACCTAGGTTACCATTTGGACCCCTTCAATATTTTTTTACCATGGCCATAGCATAGGCCAAATTTTTTAAGCAAAAATCATATATAGTTAGGTGTGCCATACCTCTCTAAGACATACCACCTGGCATAATAGTTCCTTTAGCATAGCCACAACCTCATTATAGCATAAAGGGAAGCATAAGATCTCTATAGAACAACCACCATCACCTCTGCTAAAGTGAAAGATGAGTAACATAGAAACCTAGATGGATGACCCCAAGGTACCTTAGATCAAAAAATCCTACAACCTACCTCAGATAAGAATGAATCAGCAAGAGGTCTACCAAGTGATGACTGCATATGGTAGGCAAATTTTATGAGAAGGGGGAGGAAAAGGAGTTCTTCTATAAGGTAGTGCATATAGTTCAAGTGTCTAATAAAGTTCCTTCAAGTGTTTGGGTGGAATTACCACCATGATCTATATCCATTTATGTCAACATCATGCATAAAAAGGTTGAATAAATGCAAAAAATGGCCCAATTATTCAAGCACAAACCTTTTACCACTTACATAGCCATTGACATATTTATACCAATACCTAAAAGTCCACAGGATCTTGTGGTATGTATACTTAGAACCTAATGAGAGGTTAGGGTTTTAACTACCCTAGAAGAATGAACATTTATCAGCGTAGCCATTATGAAAGAAGTGAATCCTTCTCCTTATTTGACTTCACTACCACCCAAACATAGGTTGGTTACTTTGAAGAATAATAAAGCAAATATGTCCAGCTCTTTTTTCCATCTAAGTGATTTTCTACCCTCAGAACAAGACCCAGAGGTTGAAGAGCTAATGTTAGATGAGCCTATAATAGAAGAGTAATAGGCTTCATGGGAGGAAGTAAATCACATATCAAAATGGTGAGTTCATTAAGAAGAAAAGAAGTGCCTAAAGGAGTATGCCTAATATCAGCAAGCTAAGAAATCATGTCATCAAGATGAATAAGTTGAGGCTAAGTAAAAGGCCCATGATGTAGAAGTCAAATGATAATAGGCTATTGAGGAAGCAAAGAAGACACAATAAGTTGTTAATGTAGTAAAGTGTAGGAGGTGCACCAGTTGAAGATGGACAAAGAATATAAGAATAAATAGGATGCACTCACTACCATGATTAAGGTAGAAGTAGATAAGCAATACTAAGACATAGAGTCATACACAAAGAAAGCCTTGAAGGATGCCACCCTCACATAATAGCAAGCCAATATAGCTATGAAAAATAATAAATAAGAAGAAGATGAAGCCCTGCATAAATAGTAGGCTCAATCATAGGAATAATAAGTAAGTGTAGCCAAGTCACAAGTTGATCTAGAAGCACAAGAATAAGCCAAGACTAAAAAAGATAAGGATGTTATGCTTGAAGAATAGAAAAGGGAATAATATCATGCACAAAATTATTAGGAGGAAGACCTCAATAGGAAATTAGTAGAGGAAGCCAAGATAAAACAAGATGAAGATGTTTCATAACAACTAAAGACTATAGAAGATGTTATGGCTTAGCAACAAAAGTGCCTAAATAACAATAACTAGTTGGGTCAGAGCATCTAGTATAATAATAAGATACATCTATACCTACAATAAGTAATCAAAAACTAGATTTGCCTTTGTGAAGAGTCTTGTTATGGGACATTCTAACTATGGGTGCTCGATACACCACCTTCTCACTTCCACTTGCAACCATGACATGACTTAATCCTTCAACAATCATGGGAACATTGGAATAATTCCCACTTTAGCATGAAACATCATTATATGTTTTTAGGTTATCATTAAATAAGTAGTTAGAGGGAGCTATGGCATTTTAAGAGTCTATTGCACATAAGGTCACCTCTTTGGAGCAAGAGGTTGATCAATCTAAAGCTGAGAACATTGAGTTGAAGGCCTAATTACACAAAGCTTTAAATCTCATATAGGATACTTGTTTCGAGTTTGTCACTCAATTAATTAGGGACCAAGTAATTTTTTACTAGTACGGACCCAAGACACGTATCTCTAAGCTAACAAAGGATTGGTGTGTATCACAAAAACTCCATGTAGTGGGAACATTGGTTCAAGATGTTAAGGTTGAGGCTACCACACTCATCACTATACTAGAGGAATACTAAGGAATTATTGGTGCTACTACACTTCAAGCTCAATAAGTCACATGTAGCTTGTTGGATTAGAAGTAGCAACAAGATACCACATTATCCAATTCTAGTGTAAACTTTGAAAAGGCTGTCATAACCAAAGCAACCATGGAAATTCACACTACAACTTAGGAAGAGAAGGATAGAGCACTTCAAGAATCATTGAATTCTAAGGATAATGTGTGCAAAAATATTTTTAATTGGAAGATCTAATTATTGTGCAATTCTTTCATCAGCCTCCAAGCTTAAATACACAGATGAGATGGAATACCTGAGTATAGAGATTTAGACAAGGGTTGTGAACACTAAGGATGCATTGAACATCACTGATGATGTAGACCTCAAGTATAACATTGGCTACCATGCTCTATTGCATACCCTACTATGTCTAATACAAGAATTGATGTTGAATTAGAATGCATATAAAATAGATCTAACTCCTTTCACTAGTTTAGTTGCATAGTTATCAATACACCTACCTATAATCCACTTTTTGAGCTCTAGTATATCATCACATGACATAGGGATACATATTCATCATCTAAGGACTTTTTGTTCAAACTTCATCTTTTTTCATGCCACCACTATCAAATTAAATACTATGTAGAGTAAAAAATTTATAGAACATTTTTTATTAGGGGTGACTTAGTAAGACAAGTAGGGCCAAGTTGGTTGAAAACCCATAAAGGATAGCTACTTGGTTATGTTTTCCTTTTAAAAACCTAAAAAGGTTGTATGTTGGTATGCTACTTAGTTAAAAAATGAAATGGTAGCTAAGTAGTGCATAAGAGGTGAAAACTCAAAATGGTGCCTTGAATGATTACTATGAATCTTGCTAGTCCAACCATTTCTTTATCTCTCAATAACTTATACACCCTCAAAGATCTTGTGATGTTATGTTAGGATGAGACAACATTTTAAGTCTAGGAAAGTGTTGGTAGAAGAATGTGGATTGTAAATTTGTGTAGGATACTTGTCCAATATTTGTGCATTAAGCACTCATTTTATTTTTGTATAGTCTATTTTATCTTATCTTCATGACTTTTAATAGGCTAGAATATGAAGAGACTCCACTTTTGGCATCAAGTACAAGAAGAAGAAGAATTTTCATATACTAGAAATGTCTATATATACTTTTGTTTATAATAAGAAGGGGGTTATACTTTTTAGAAGAGATCAATAGAGATTATCTAATTATGGTTACCTGTATGATTTATTATTATTTTCCTTCCATGTGTTCTCATGTGTAATATCTTAGTTACTTTTTTTTTTAAGTATTTTAAATGCCTTGTTTTAGTTTATACAACACTGGTTGATCTTAAGTTGCTCAATAATGCAGAATAATTAATACTTCTTATGTTTTTGTCATCCAAATTCCTAACTTTTTATGATAATTGTTCTATGTAAATGAAGCATCTCATAGCTATCCTCATCCTTAACATGTTTTGATGATTTATAAACCTCTTATAACAATAAATCTATACTAAAAGAGATTAAAAATAAATTAGCATGTCCTTATATTTATAGCCTCCAAAATTTAACTCTCACCTAAGGTGAATTAAGGTTGATTTTAAACATGGAATGGGTTCAAACTAACCCTATGTGTGTTGAGGATAACTCTAATTGAGTTAAAATTTGTCATATAATTATGATTTTCAATTACTAGTCATGTCTTTTAACTTAGATATTTTGGGATATTTTTAAAGATCTTGACAACTCATAAAGGCAATGATGAAAAGGCTTGATATTTTTATTTTTAAAATTCCCATTTTTAAATATTCATTAATTACAAATGGATAATTCAACTAAGCATTTAATCTTGTTTAATTAGATAATTTATTTTGATTGGTATTTTTTCTCTTTTAAGATTTTGATCAAGTGCCCCACTCAATGGGTCCATAGGCCAAACTATTAATTGTTAGATCACAAGGTGATTAAGCATGAATCTATGAGAGGTTATTGTTGAATACATGCTAGCATCATAAATAAGGATGACTCAACATGATTATGAGAATTTATGAATGATGTATAGCCAAATTTGGTATGTTTAGTGATTTGTATTTTTAATTTGAAATGTTTGGTAGAAATCAGTCTGAAGTCTGGTTGAAATCTAGTTGTGGCTAGAATTAAATGTCTATAATCTACCCTTATTTAAGAAGGCATTGCAAGATGTAGGCACATAATGTATTTTCAAATAATGAAAGGTCATATATGCCTAGTATTTCAAATAGAAGTGGATAAGCCATAGATTCCCCCTTAAAGGAGCATTGGTTAAGAAGGTTAGTGATCGGTCCCTCCAAATAAGGAAATAATGGGACTAAAAGGTAAAAAGAGGGTGAAAAATATTTATTTCCCCATAGGTAGTTATAATCAGTGACATAGTGATATTTCCTAGTTGGGAACATAAAAAAAGTTGATTTTCCCAAAGGTGGTTATAATCATCGACATAACAAGGTAAAAAGATAATGATTTGCTTACATGCAGTTATAATCATTAACCAAAGGAAAAGGTAACAAGAGAATGATTTACCCAAAGGTGGTTATAATCATAAAAACTAAATAAATGATTTTCCCATAGGTGGTTATAATCATTGGTAAGATAAAATATGCCAAAGTTAGGAAGATAGAAATAATGATTTGCCTAAAGATGGTTATAATCATCATCATAATGAAAACTTGCCCTAGCTGGGAAGATAGAGATAACAATTTTCCCAAAGGTAGTTATAATCATTGGCATGGTAGTGTGGATCAAAACACAATGATTCCCTAAAGGTGGTTAGAATCATTGGTACTATAGGTGGGATAATATATAAAATTGGATAAGATGGCTTACGTACTAAATCTATATTGATGGAGTAAGAGTAAGCTAATACAGAGGAGAAAGATAAATTGGGAAACTTGCTATTATGGATATACACATCCTAACTAGAAAGGATTAATATTCTTGTATTTTTTTTAATTACTCTCTATTTGGAAAATGATTTGGTTAGATTGGAAATTATTCAAGTAACCAAGGAGAAGTATCATAGCCTCATTGTTTGTAAAATTTCTTGAGTTGATTTTTGGTGTAGTATGTAATGGTAGGCATCATGGTATAAAACACCATGATGACTTAGCAATAATGTGCATAAGGACTGACTCTTGATCTAATAAATAATTGAAAATAATACACCAATGATAAAAACCATAATGATAATGTTGATGTATGAATATGTATAGACTCAAGAATAATGCACAAATAATCACCCAATGAACACATATAGACTGAGTCAAGGCACAACAATAATATCAAACAAATAGGTAAACAAACAAATAAATAACTAAGCAAACAAACACACAAAAATCCTAAAAGCAAAAGCAATAGAAAGTATCTTGTCATCAACGAAGGCAATATCTATGTTGGAAGGATCAATATAATGATAAAAAGGTGGTGCCCCCAATCAAGGATACATGCAAAGGGAAGGCCACACCTCTAATGGTAGTGGCATGGACTAGAACTAACAATGTATTTTCCCCAGTAGGGAGGATCGAGGATGACTAACTATGTTTAGATAGGATAAATGTTTTTAAATTTTGAGGCTTTATATCTCTCTAAGAGATATTAAGCCAATTTTTATAAGGAAATTACTTAGATGTTCTCATAGAATTATTATATATCACACATAATAGACAAATATAAGAGATCACAAAGCAATAATTGATAGTAGAGTAGAATACTAAATAATATAATAGATCCACTTCGAGGGGGCAACCTCCACAATAATGAAATAAGAGTAGAATACTTAATATAATGATCAAAGACTCACCACTACCTCCTATATATAGTCTACTTAGTCATGATTATTCCATAGGCTGATCTAACTAAGAACATAGACAAATATAACAAGAATATAAAAGAGGTATGTAAGCCACAAGTTAGCTACACATATCCCTAGAGTGTAAAAAGTTAGGGACATGAACTAATGAATTATGAAAGTGCTCAAAAAAGGAGTTTGCATAATAGATTAGTGATTTGGTAAGGGTCTGTTAAGTGTCCATGAATTAGAAAGCAATATGCAAAAAATGTATAATGGGGAGAAAGGTTAGAAACTAAAATAATAAAATTGAAGTAAAAATATACCTATTACTTTCTAAATGGATGATGGTTGATGGTTGGATCAATTTTGGTAGAGTAACGATACTTTGTCTTGAGAGCAATTTGGGTAGAGGTTTGGATCTCTGTTATAGTTGATAAATTGTTAGAAGAAGATTAGCTAGCTAGAAACTTGAATACCTGTATACTAGAATGCTCTTGTGATTGATTGATGGATCCTTTTTCACCTCCTACTTCCCTCCTTTTATAGGCAAAGAGAGATGGAGGATAGAAGGTTCCTTAGGAGGTTAGGTTACTAATTTTGATGCTTTGTAGTTCATTAGCAATGGGCAAGGTAGACATATTTAATTATGTTGTGTTAGCTTACACACAAATAGTATTTATGTAAAAATGAGAAAAACCTAATTGTCGATAGTCAATCTAATCATCGGTGGTCAAGTTCACCATCAATGGTTGACGGTATAGGGGAAGATTGGTCAAGATGAGTTAAAAAGGTTTAGGTTAAGGTCAATTAGTAAGTTAGTGAGTTTAGTCAGATAAGTAGCTAACTAGACTCAAGGTTTGATGGGTTAGTTAGTGGCTCTAAAAGGGTATAGGTGGTCCCTAAGGTATCCTAAGGCATTTTGATATCTAGAACCATCATGTGTGGTTTTATAGTGTCAACATTTTGACCTTTTTTATTATGCAGCTTTGAATCAATAAGCTATAAAACAAAAATGGATTGCTTGGTTGAAGGTCTAGTTACCTTGAGTATTGGAGGAGGTGTTCCCCCTCAGATTAAGAGTTGATGAGGTGAAATTGAAATCAAGTTGAGGTTTGATAAGCAGTTTATGGTGAGTCATAAGTTTGGTGAAAAAAGGGTGGTTGGGCATTTGAAGCACAAATATGTGCATAAAATGTGACTAAGTATGATATCCAAGATCACACAAAGACTAAGGTTGCCAATGTTGGTAAAAATAAGATAATTTTTAGAAGGACTAGTGATGACGTAACCAAGCCACAACATTAGGCATAGCTAATTGGATTATTCCTATCAGGTATTTTAGATAGGGTTGTTGTTTTTGTAGGTATTCAAGGTAGGAATTTCTTTTTTGAAAAACACAAATGGTTTGATTGTACACAAGGTAGTACAAATTCAAATATTCAACATGGCAAGGTTAGTCAATGTAGTTAAAAAGACTAGGCAAGTTTGTCACAAAAATATGTGATAGTTTGGGCCAAAAATGGCCAACATAGAGGTGGATGTGGTCTAATGGTTGGTTGGAAAAGGGTAATCTCTAAAAGTTTAGGTGGGAGAAGGGTAGTCTCAAAAAAGGTGACATAGAGGTATAGGTGCCTAAAAAAAATTTAAATGTGGGTTTCTTAACCATCAATCGTTAGGGGTCCAAAGATCAACCATCGATGATCACCCTGACCATCGATGGTTAGGGGGAAACCCTAAAAGGTCAGAGGATAAAAAGTGAAAACAAAAGTTATTTTCACTTTTATCTTGTTGACTCCCATACTTTTTTTACATTCTATTGATTTGGTGATTTAGCATTTTATGTGAAAGGGTTGACTGAGTGTTTTGCTAACTTGGTGATTGTTTATTGGTTGGAGGTTTGTGTAGAGTTAATCTACTAGGATTGTGGATGTAGGGTGGATGAGGATGTGGTTGAGTTGTGAGATGTGGGTTTGATCTTTGATAGTGGTTAAGGAATGAAGTAGGTGGTTTTTTAAATTGATAGATTAGTAGACTTGGTTATTTTTAAGTTAGATTTGGGTAGTTTGTGGTTATGTTAGATAGGGTTTTGGGGGTTTTGACCTAGATTTAGGTTTTGTTTATGATTTGAAAAATTAGTTGATGATATTCAAAATTAAAAGAGTATTTGGGTTGAGGGTGATGTATAGAATAGAATTAAGTAATTTATTTATTGAATTATATTGTTTTATTGGGTATTAAGAAGGTAGGGTTAGGTGTTTTGTCACTAGTGGTCATACACAGTGATCATCAATGGTTTGACTTGATTGTTGAAGGTCAGACTTGACCATTGATGATTGACTACTAAAGTCAAAAGGTTACTTGATCATCGATTATCATAGTGACCATTAGTGGTCAAGTGATTGGGGAAGGTGTGTGTTAATAAAAACATATAGGAAAAATGTTCTTAAAGGGTTTTAAATTCCAAGCATAAGTTAGGATAGGGAAATTTTCAAATAAGAGTGATGTGTTGAAATGGTTGTTGGTTAGAGCTAGGTGTTGGTTTGATGGGTTTAGGGAGGGTGTTAAAAAAATTATAGGTTAGGGTAGGTTTTTTTTTATAGAAGCAATAGGTGTTTGGTTTGATGGTTTAGATTAGGTATTGAAATAGGTTGATTTAGGTGGGTTTAGGTTGATAAAGAGGTTGATGTAAGTATAATGAATGAAGTGAATGAAAATGAGCAATGGTAATGGAAAACTAAGTGTGCATGCTAACTTAATTTTTTGTAGGCACAAGATCAAATCCAAATGATGGATTGAGTTCCTAAGATATTTATAGAGATCCATGGAGGGATGATCGGGGATGACTAGAAATACATAGAGGAGGTCAACCTCAAATCTATGAGATACTATTAGCACTTGTCATAAGATGTGGTGATATTGTGGCCCTCATCAAGAGATGGGATCTATCTATAAACACCTTCCTCTTACTGATAAGAGAGATGACCATCCTACTAGAGGATGTCATAGGATCACATGGCTACCTATTTTGGGGGAGCCAATTTACCATATTGAGTGTGAGGAGAGGGAGAAGTAGATGAAGCTCCTATATGGTGAGGATTAGGCCCTCACTAGGTGGCATGATAATGGTTTTGGTTATGGGCCATTGTACTAGAGGGCTCTAAATGAGAGGCATTTGATGACTATTATGATGATGGTAGTGTCTTATTTTGCATTACCATATTTGAGTAGTGGGCAGTTTCTTTATCTACTATTGGGAGTCTTGGTGGAGATGTTGCCTAGTAGGATAGTGTTTGGGTAGGCACCAATTTTTTTAGTCCAGATATATAAGGAGCTCTAGGTATTTTTATCTCATAAGAGGTATGGGATCAGCATGGGGTGTGTGCTCCATTGTTGGGCATATGAGCATATTAGGGTTTTAAGACCATTAGGGATACTATGGGATGGATATGCCCAGATGGATTTTAGAGTGGGTTTCATGTGATAGAAGGGAGATTATGCCCTTACAAAATTTGGATGAGGTGTGAGGGATATTGACTAGTTTAGATATATATTAGATGGCTTGGTTTTGGGAGATGTGGTTTGGAGGTTATATGTTAGCTTTCTTAGGTGGGCCCTCTATATATATCATACATTATCATTATAAATCTAGAGATGTATCTATGGGAGGAGAGAGAGTGAGACTGAGCTTATCCTATTTAATAGACTTTGGAGGCAATTTAGCCTAGTGTATGGGATTCTAGGTCCATTCTCAAAGTATAATAGGGAGGATGTTGAGTTTTTTCTACCTAAACCACAACTAGAGGAGGTGGTCCTAGATTGTGAGGAGCTACCTATTAGAGGAGGGGTTTATGATGCTAGTTTTGGTGATGGGTATGTGGTATGGTACTAGACCCTTTATGTAATGGTTGATTTTGGTTGGGATGATAGGGGTTGATAGGTCATGGATGTGGATCTAGCTAGTGGGGGTTCATAGGTACAAGTATAGGATGGTGGCCCTATTGGATAGGCAGGAGCAACACTAGTTGCTACATAAGTATAGATTATATCATTATAGGGGTAGGTGGCCACATTAAAGGGCCAAATTATGACATTATAGTATCAAGTTGCCATCATGATAGGTGAGAGGGATTAGGCTAGGACCTCACTAGGCTTGGTGACCTAGGAGAGTGACACCTTGAGATAGAGAGGAGGATAAATAGTAGTACTAGCAAGACCACCAAGTACCATCCCTATGGTGTGGTACTTGGCCATAGTTCTAGCATAGTTTCCTAAGAAATTTAGATGGGGTGAGTATAGGGCCAACCTAGTAGGTGGGATAGTTGTGGTGACTCCAAGTTAGTGGGATGCTTCAGTGGGTGGATAGGTATGCATCTCAAGAGGATTGGTACCAGATGGTAGTGGTAGTGTAAGTGGGGCTAGTGGTAGTGGTACCGGTACCCCAGGGGAACGATATGATATGTTATGATGTATAGATATAAATATACATGATTTTAATACCAACTTATGTGCTAATGTAGTGAGATGTACATGCTTTGAGAGAGATATACTTTATTACATGTATTATTTATTTTGATGACATGATGTATATGATGATGTGATTTTGATCATGATATATGTGTGTGTGTGTGTGTGTGGTTTATATATAGATTTGATGGATGGTTCATGGTTCATGGTGTACATATTTTGATGTTTTATGCTTTATGCCTATGCTTCATGAGATGTGGATTTAGTATCTTAGGCATGCGATGATTATGGATGATGTTTTTTTTATTCTTGGATATGATGTTGATGATTATGGTTATTGATGTGGTTTATGATATGATGTTATATGATGTGATTTATTTCATTGATTATGGATGTGATGTTATAAATATTATTATAATGTTGTGATTTTTTTTATGGTTATGATGTTTATGATTCATAATCATGGATATGTTATGTGTTAAAAAGGATATTGAAATTTAATGAAGGCACATAAAGTAAGTTATATTAAAAAACTATATGTGGGAAAAGAAGTAAGAATCATGAGACATATATCTAAAACAACCATTGATAAGGATAAGTAAAAATCATGATGATTTTTCATTGGTAAGGATTAAAAGGTGTCTTGATCACATTGTGTCAAGTAAGCTCATAATCCCTTGATTTATAGATGGTATAAGAGGGAGGTAGGTGGTAGGTGGTAGGTGAAAGGTAAATGGGTTGATAGGTAATGTAACCTTATGTGGGTTATTTTTCCCCTTCTATAGGTGACCTAAGAACCATATTAGACATGTCCATGTCTTCATGTAAGGTGTAGATTGATTGATGAAGGAAGTCTACTAATTGTAGATATGAAAGTTGATTGCATCTTTCTTGGAATAACTTGTTCTAATTTTGATATAGGGTCTTTTTTTATTGCTATTGTTTTGATAGGTTTGTGAATATAATCAATGTGGTAAGCTTCAAATGATTGATTTTAACAAATTTTACTTAGCCATCTTTTAAGGGAGTGGTTTAAGTTTGGATTTGTTCATTTGGTAGCTATCCATCAAGGGAACAGTCTATCTTTTTAACAATATAGTTTTCAATAGTTGTCCTTCAAGGAGAAGTCTACAATGCTAGAGACATGTGACCCAAGTGATATTTTGGTATCCCAAATTGTTTTGATGCAATTTTTAGACATGGATGACTCTATAAAGGCTTAGAGGTTTGCCTTTATGAGGGTAAAACTTTTAGCACAAAAATTTAATGATAGGTGAAAGGGGTGATTTTGAGAGATAATGATCATGGGATTTTGTCTTGATTAGAGATGAAAAGTATCCATGAGAACCATGCTATGGTTAAAGTTGTGGTATCCATATTTAGGATTAGGCTATGACTGTGATGGTTAATCACATGGTTATGTGTTATAATCAATTATCCTCAAATGGATAGGGATAGGTAAGTGAAGGTGTAAATATCATAAATCAAGGGATGAGCTTAAGTTAGACAAGAATGTGAGTTTTATCCTTATTTAAAAAAAGAAAAGACATAGATACAAAGCATTAAGAGGCTTAGGTTCTGGTTTGCCTTCAAGAGAGGATAAATTGTAAGCTCATAATCCATACTTGTGGGTTATGATGTAGGATCTAAACCAATTGAAAGAAAATTTGCCTCTTTTGCTTTTCTCCATATTGGTTACATGTTAGTTTTCCTTTAGGATGAGGTCTCCAATATTGAATTCTCATTCCTTTAGCTTCTTGTTATATGCACTCTTGATTTGTTCTTGCTAGACACAAAGATGGTTAAGTGTAGTTAGGAGATGCTCATCAATTATCTCAAGTCATGCTATATGTTTTTGATGATAGTCACTCTCAAAAATGATGTCTTATAAGGATATGCAAAGAGAAGGAATCTGGACTTCGAGAGGCAAGACTACCTTTACTCCAAATACTAGAGAGAAAGGGGTATCACCTATAAAGGTTTGAATGCTAGTGTAATAGGCCCATAAAGTGAAGTGGATGTGCAAGTTCTAATCTTGACATGAAGCACTAACTAATTTGGTTAACATTTTATCAAGGGTTTTGTTAGAGACTTCTACTTGTCTATTTGCTTATGGATGGTAAGGTGAAGAAAAGCTTAACTTGATGACAAATGCATTGTAAAGACCTTGGAATTATTATTTTTTGAAGTATTTACCATTATTGGTGTTGATCTTATGGGTAACACCAAAACAATAGATGATATGATGATTGATGAATTCAGCTATCTTGTTGGCTTTAGTCTAAATGAGAGGAATAGCCTCCACCTATTTGGTGAAAAACTTAGTGGTGGTGATGATGGATCAGTGTCACAAAGAATGAATATTAATTTCCCCAATGAGATTGAGTCCCCATTATAATAATGGCCAATATTCTTTGGATACTTGAAGGCCATGGGCTGGTGTGTGATGTAAATTGATGTGTTGTTGACATTTAACACAATTCTTTACATAATCACAAAAGTCTTGGTTAAGGGTGAGCCAATAGTAGCTAAGGAAAAGTATATGTTTAGCGATAGTTAAACCACTAAAGTTTCCCCCACATATTCCATCATGCATTTCCTTGATATCATGAGAAGCTTCATAACTATGTAGACACTAGACAAGGAAGCTATCAAAGTCATGCTTTGTAAAGGATTCCCCCTAGTATGGTATAATGAGAGGTACTATAAACAATGTTCTTTGGGAATTACTAGAGAGGTTGGGAGGAATGATGTTGAGGCTAAGGTGGTTGAAGGTTTGCTCATACCATATGTCCGATGGAGATTCTTCCATACTACAAATGGTAGGAAGGTCAGAATGGATATAAGAGGGTGTGATAAAATGGTAAATGGTAACAAAGAGTTTAGAATTAGCAAGTGCAAATGGGATTTGGGAAGAAATTGAAGCCATTTTATCCATGAACTTGTTGGTAGATCATAGAATATACTAGAAAAGGTAATGATCAAATTATGCTAAGAGTACATATACTAGTTGTTTATACTTATGCAAGACAACATTCTTACATTGGTAAGATCCATTAACCTATTTGACCACAAGTTGGGAATTTATAAAGACACTAATGGTCTTAATTCCAAATTTTAGATTGGTTTGGAGACCTATTACTAGGGATTCATACTCAGCCACATTGTTGGTGCACTCAAAATCAAATTTGAAGGAAAGGGGAAGAGGTTCACCATTAAGGGGAATGAGAAATACTCTGGCACCCCAACCGCACTATAATTTTTATCCATCAAAGAACATGGTAATTTGATAGATGGGATCCTCTTGAGAAAGAGTTACAATAGACTCATCTAGGAATGCAAGAGGAAGTGGTTGGGTTTTTAGTAAAGGAGCTCCATCCAATTGATTGGCAATAACTTGCCCTTTGATTGACTTCTACTAGAAGAACTTAAGGTCAAACTCAACTAGTAACATGAGCCACTTCACCATAAGCTAGTTTTGGTATGGTTTAGAGTGCATATACTTGAGTGGGTTAGTGTTAATGATGATTAAATTTTTGTGATTGAGATGGTAATGATGAAGTTTGGAAGCCATAAAGACTAAGGCAAGGTAAAGATTCTCAAAAAGGGTGTATCAAGTCTCATACTCTATAAGTGTTCAACTTATGTAGTATATATCTTAATCTTTATTTTTTCCATCATAGTGAATGAGCATTGCCCCTAAGGAATGCTTAGTGGCAAAAATATAAAGGTAAAAGGGTTGGTCCTCTTTAGGAAGGGTAAGAATGGGTGGAAAAAGGAGGTACTCTTTGAGTGAATAAAAGGCTTGTTGGTATTCCTTAGTCCACTTAAAAGATGTATCTTTCGTGAGAAGGTGGTGAAAGGGTTGACATCTATCCAATAACTGAGAGATGAATAAAGAAATGGATCGAAGATTCCCTTATAGGATATGGATTTACTTGAGGTGGGTTGGAGGTGGCATCTCTAAAACTACTCTAACTTTGTTAGGGTCTAACTTAATTCCTCAAAGAGAGATAATAAAGACAAGAAGCTTTCCAAATAGGCCTCTAAAAACACATTTATTGGGGTTGAGTTAGACATAGAAATAGATTAGGCATTTGAAAATGATTGTGAGAATGTCTAGATGATCCTTATGATATTTAGATTTTCCAAAGAGATCATCTACATAGTCCTCTATGATTTCATGGATTATATCATGGAATATGTAGGTCATTACATGCTAATAGGTTGCTCCAGCATTCTTCAGACCAAATAACATGACCCTATAGTAGAAGGTTCCCCATAGGGTGATGAAAGAATTTTTATGTTGATCCTTAGGGGAAATAAAGATTTGATTATATCCTAAGAAACTATCCATGAGAGATAACATCTCATGGCTAGCTATAAGATCAACAAGTTGGTTGATGCTAGGTAAATGGAAGTCATCCTTTGGGCAAGCAAGGTTGAGGTCACAAAAGTAAATATAGAGGCAAAGTCCCCCTATAGGCTTGGTAATGTGAATGATGTTAGAAACACATTGAGGATATAGATGGGTTAGATGAAGTTTACAAACAAGATACGTTGAATCTCTTATTTGATTAGAAGGGCAATGTGAGGGTGCATCCTACAAAGCTTTTTCTAAATAGGCTTAGCATCAAGATGGGTGACAATGTTATGAAGGGATATGAAAGGGTCAATTATGAGCATATCCTAATAGTACCAATCAAATTTTATGCTTCAGTCATGAAGGAAAGAAGGGTAATCTTGTTGCTCCATATAATCTAAGGATTGACCAATCTTTACTATGTGAGGGTTATCCTGAGTACCCAAGTTGACATCTATGTTAGATTCATTCAACATGGTTTGGTTCTTAAGATGAAGATATTTATGGATAAAATAATCCCCTATGCTGAGGTAGGTAAGAATGGAATCATCATCCTAATGTTGGATGGTGTTAATAGTAAGAGAATCATTTTCTTCCATTTTAGGATGAATGAGAGGAAGGGTTTTAGTTTAGCCATCCTTTTGATAGGTCAGAGGGCCTAAACTGATAGTATTGACTAAAAAAATAGGTGGAATGATTTTGAAATCCTTAAACTTTTAAGGAGATTGGGTTAGTGAGTATGGGATGTTTTCCTCAATGGTGGCAATGGGTTTTGGTGAATCGATGGGTTATTCTAGTGGTACGAACCCAAGGCTAAATAGCTCATGAGGTTTCTAGGTTTTGATGGAAGGTAACTCATGGGGTCCATGTTCATAATCTCCTAGGCCAAATCCATTCTAAGCACACCTATGAAGGTATAATTTGGCAAATTTTGGTTTGTCAAGATAGGAGAAGTCAAAGGTAAATGGTCAGGTAGAAGAGGTAGTATTGGAAGCAAGAAGTGGATGATTAGGTCCCCCATAGATTAAGTTAGTTTGATGGTTGGGAGGCTCAAAAGGGATGATGGTTATAATGTTAGGATCATAACTAAGATCATGGTTGAGGTTCCCATAATCTTGAGGTGTAGGGAAAACATCCAAGGCTAAAATATGGTACTCCCCTAGTGAGAGACATTAGAACATGGGTTCTAAGGGGTCTTATATAGGGATCTAAAAAGAAGGGATAGATGAGCTAGTTGAAGCTTCATTGATGGTAGGGTGGAGTTTTTATTGGTTGGTGATGAGGTGGATGAGGGAGGAATAATAATGTCATTGGGTTGATATGTCATGTTGCAAGATGCAAAAGGACTAAGGTTAGCTTTTATGGTAATAACTTGATCCTCATGTTCAAACTTGACACATTGATGCAAGGTAGATGGGACATAACTCATGGCATGGATCCAAGGGCATAAAAGTAATACATTGTATTGGAAATCACCTTTTAAAATGTAAAATATTTTTTGAATTATGTGAGGTCTTAAGGATATGTGGAGGACAATTATCCCCAAAGTAGTGGCCATAGTATCATTAAAGGAACAAAGGACCACTATAATTTTTGACATATATTCTTTGGTAATTGGAGTTGGTCATAAACATGAGAGGAGATAATGTTAATACTAGCTCCTCCATCAATCATAACCCTTTTTATGTAGGTTTGATTGATGTATGCAATGATGAAGTGGGGAGGATTAGGATCTTTAGAATAAATAGAAGGTATTTCTGAATCCCAAAATGTTACAAAGGTAGAAAGTTAAATGGATCTGATAAAGGATGCAAGAGGTTGAGGGTCTCTTGGTTGAACCTCTATTGATTTTAGGGCATATATTAATGTTTGGTGATGATGGGGAAATGTGTTTATTAGTTTTTAAAGGTTAATCTTTACCTATGTCTGGTGAAGTTATTTTAACACTACTCACTGGATAGATTCAGAAGGGTTAGAGGGAGAGGCACCCAAAATGGATATTTTAGGTTTTGTCTAAGGTGAGGCTAAAGGTGAAGGTTATTAGGTCCAAGTGGAAGGTTGAGGGATGTAAGGATATCTCCATGGTATTGACACTTTGGCTTTTCCCCTATCCTTTTGTTAGGCCCTAGATTGGGTAATCATATGGATAGTGTGGATGAGGGAAAGTGTTAGGCTAGATGGCTACTTCACTTTCTCCTCACTTTTAAATGAGAGTGGAAGAGTATGTAATTATTAGATTGGTTTATTTGGTTGTTTAATTGGTAATGGACCCAATGGAGGTTCATCTGATAACAAATCATCCTCATCCCATAAGTTCTGGACAAGTGCTTGAAGAGCTTTGTAGTTTTTTATGTCATGTCCACGTGTCTTATGGTATGAGAAGATTAAATTTTCATTGAACCAAGATGGTTTGGGATTTTAAGGGTCAAAGGGTTTGATAGGTGTTAGGATTAATGAATAATATTGCATCAACCTTTTTAAAATGGTTGAATAAGATTTGAGCAAAGGTGTTGAGGGTGTTGGGTTTTTCATTTTTGGTGGGGGAACCTTCTTAGAAGTAAGCTTTGTCATGAAATTTGTATGGTGTGGAATGGTTTTGATATATGGTTTTGTTTGGTATTATTTGTTTGTGGTTGGTTTTGAGGTAGAAGGTTTAGAGGTGGATGATGAAGGTTTGGAGATAGGTGGGAAGGTAGAGTTAGATAGGTTAGTTAAGAATGATGGGGAGTTTGATGATTTGGTAGGGGTAGGTAAAATTAAACTGAAAGGATAAGGTTTACTAGATGAGGAATAAGTAGTTGTGTGAGGTTTCACCTTATTAGTAGAAGGATGAGTTTGTGTGATGGTGAAAGGATGGGGTCCTAAAATAGATGCTAAGAGGGAAAGAGGTGGTATAGCTCTAGTTCAAGGTGGAATTTTGGGTGGATCCACATTCTTAGTTGGTTTGGTTGGGGTTTTATTTGGTGGACTAGATAGGTTTAAGTCCAACTTCAAACATGGGTGAGCAAGGCTAAGTGTAAGAAGTATTCCTAGATTCTTGATAGGTTTGGTTAGAGAAGCATAAGGTGATTTGACAATTTTAGATGGAGGTTGGTTGGATGGTTTCCCTACAATTTTAGAGGGATAAGTATTTGATGAAGGGATTGAGGTGATGATAACTTGATGGTGGATGCAAGTGAGGTTGAAGGTTTAGGTTTGTTTTGATAGGGGAGCCCAAGATGATGCCAAAACGTGGCTCTATCCAGATCAGGTTGAAAAGTGAATTCTAGGTTTTAGACCAATCTAGAAAAAAGCTTGTAAATTGATTTGATCCCTTGGTCATTGGTTTCAAAGATTAATCCCATGGGTTGAGGTGAGGTAATGGTTTATTCACCTTTGCCCTTCATGTAAGGTTCCAAGATTTGGGAGGATGTTTCCTCCATGGAAGGAGTAGACAAGGTAATCTCTTCTTTTAAGATGGTTCCCAAAGAGAGAATGGGTGGTTATATGATAGGGAAGGATGGTGTGATGGCCTCAAGTGATGGAATGGTAGGTAATTCCACCAATTCAATAAGTGAAGTGGGGGAAGAGGTAGTTGAATTATTTCCTCCATTGGTATTTCTATCAAAGGAGATGTGGATAAGTCCATGGTTTCATCAAGTAAATAAAGAGAGGTGGTTGTTTCCTCTATTTGGATGTCTAAAGAAATAGAGGGTGAGTCCACCACTTCAATGAGTGGAATGGAGGAAGAGGTAGTTGATGTAATGATTTCCTCAATGATAGGTTCACTGATAATGATATTGATCATATAGACCTCATGAGCATGAGATGATTCTGGTTTTTTATCACCATAATTAGTAGAAGGGGCATGATTAGTGAAAGATTTATGAAATATGTCAACGGACTAATTTGGGGGTACAATGGGATTATCAAATACAATTTCTCCCTTATTAATCATGTTTTGGACAATGGTTTTAAAGGTATTGTCCGTATTAACATCATGTTTAATGACATGGTGGAAAGCACATAAATCATTCTCATTGTACAAACTAATTGTAGGGTGAGAAGTATCAAATTATTGGGGAGGTTTTATGGGAAGAAGTTGTATGATGTTGGCTTTGATAAATTTGTACAAAATTAAAGCATAATAATCCCTCATCAAAGTGTATTTTTTTAGGATAGCTTAGTTTTGATTTTAATTCTGTTGGTTAGAAGAGTTAGAGGAGTTGGTTTTATTGGGTTGGTTGACAATTGGTGGTAGAGTGGTTTTAAGGACAACTAATGGGTTTTCTAAGGAATCAAAGGAGCATCTACTGATGATTAAAAAATTGGTATCAAGGCATTAGAGCCTCTATTGAAAGATTTGTAATAATTTCTATTATATATTCTAGACTTTTAAGTATCCTTGCTCTGAAAATATCTTTGGGTAACATTTTCATCAAGTCTTGGCTATTTATTCATTTTTTCATAGGCCCTTTTATCTCTGCAATTTTATTCCCTTTCCAAAATTTTCTTGTTGTCTAGATCTTAACCTTTGAAAAATGGAATTTGGAAAATCCCAAGAAACTTCTACAGTAGATATTCTCAATGAATCTAAACTAGAAGGAACTTATGATTTTCCTCCTTTCATTCCTAAACAAATTATTGATTGCCCAGATATTGAAGTTACTAGAAGAAACTCTTGAAAAAGAGAATAGTTTGTATAAACCATTGGCTATAAAGTTTTCTCATATATATAAGAAATCTAAACTTCTTAAGTCTAAGTTTGCCTATAAGTCAACTTATTTATCATTTGTAAAACCTTGAATCAAATCCATTGAACTCACACTAAGCTATAAGCCCAAAAGGTCTTTTCAAACAAATTTGTTATCTATGTTGCTAGAATCTGAAATTACTTATATCCATTCTCATGAAGATGTCAAATTTGTCCATTTTGGTCTCATCAGAGTTCATATAACCCCATTGATTCCCAATAATATAAAACCTATTTTATATCTAGCCTTGTGTGACAGAGTCATTTTCAAACATTCATGTCAATTATCTAGTCTTGGCTATATTAATAATAATATTATTTGTTTTGAGTTTTGTCCTAACCTCTCTATCACCATCCATGATAAAGGTTGTAAAGAAGTAAATTTTGGCTCCTTAGATTGTTTGGGTTTGTTCACATCCTTGTTTAGTCTAGATATATTCAGAGAATTCAAGTATGCCTCCATAAATATAACTATTATTTATAGTATGGCCAATACAAACCACCCCAAGATCTTAGAAAATCTACCCTATGCTCACAGATTAAGTGGTATAGTATAGATTCAAAAGGGACATATTGAGTCTGTTGAAATCCCATCTGATTGGAAGATTGATTGGCTAAAAAATGTATCACCAAAAATGGAGGGTCAAGCCACTGTGCATAAAAGTGATGGTAAAACCATCAATATTATACCTAGATCTCTCTTAGTAAATCATTATTCTTCTATTTTCTATCCATAAATACCTTCTTCTTCAAGAAGAACTGTAAATTTAGGTCATATATTTATAGAAGATGAAGAGATCAACTAGGGACCCAATCCAAAAGACTGGTTACCCTATACTATGATGAGTCTTCCTAGAGAAAGGACTCTTGAATTTTATATAGACAATAAGGTCAGCCTATATAAAGGTGGAAGATGGCCACCCCATAAAGGGATGTATAAGCAAATTGAAGGACTTGTTAATTATTTCTCTATAGCTTTCCAAGGAGAAATAGAGCCTTCTAATGAATTCAAGCATCAGAATTACATCTCCAAAATTAATTCCCATTTCTCAAAAAAATTTGATGACCTTTATAAGGATGTCTTGTATATTAAAAATAGTTTAGAAAGATTAACCATTCTTGAAGACAATATAAATCAAATATGTCATGAGATTTCTAGTGTTAATTCAACATTAAGTCACCAATTATCTTCTATAGATACTAATCTAAAAGCTTTAGAGGATATTTTTGACTGGCTAGTTAAAGAAGATCTAGATGCCTCAGATGAAAAACAAATTTTTGTCTTGCCATATGAAGTTAACTTTGGATCTAACTTAAAACCTCTCAAAAGAAGTATGAATCCTAGTACCTCTTTAATTCAAATAACACAGATCCCATTACAACCATGGTATCTAAATATTGATGACACCCTCAATCCTTTTAATGAAATTATTGCTTGATGTAATTCAATGAGATTCATTACTATAGCATCACATCTAGATCCACCTACTACTACAATCTTTGCTTTAAAATTCTTTTAGGGAATTATTTCCCAATGGTGGGATTCTATGACAGAGCAAGATCAGAATCAATAGGTTCATCACCAACTAGATCCTTTGGCTACCCTTTTCCATTTATTAATTAATGAGTTTGTACCTCTAGTTGGTAATCAAGAACTGGAATCAAAGAAATGGTTACTCAAAATGGAGCTTTGTGATTTAAAGTAGTTGATGTCTTTGCTAAGTAATTCATAGAATTAGCTTATGAAAGTAAAATTTTTGGTTCTACAAAAATAAAATTAAAGTTTCTACATGCACTCCCTTATAATTTCATTGATAAAGTGATTGCATATATTGATCTCAACGGCCTAACCATAAATGACATGTCTCTTTTTGATGTCATTGATTTTGCCAAACAACAAGCCATGCAGTTAGTATCCAAAACCAAAACTATCCAAAAGCTCACTAAGCATCAAGCCTCTCAAATTGCTCATGTTTTTCTTGAAATGGCACCATTTGGCTATCACCCCTTTATACAGCCTCAAAAGCACCAAAATTAGCATTGTCAACATTTATCTTTTAAGTGCCACTCTTTCCCCTACAAGCATTCTTATGCTCCTCCTCACCACTTTATCAAGAAGCATACATCTCCACATCATCCCTCAAAAACTCCTATTTGTTATGTCTATCACAAACCTCATCATATTGATCCATAATGCCATTGCAAAAATCTTGTTGTCAAAGCCACTTTTCCTCCAATGTAGCAGCATGGTGGGATGTTATTGACATAAAATAATATCTCTTTCAATAAGATGACATCTATGAACCAATTTTAGATTAACTCTCTAAATATGATCATGATGATGATGCTAACACCCTCGAATCATTAACTAATGATTTAGAGCAACCACTCACCAACATGCAAAGACCATGACATCATGACTATTCTAGCCTCCCATTTAAAGTTTATGGATGATGGTCTCACCATCATAATGAAATCCCTAAAAGGGATTCTAGACTAAGAAACAAAGGCTACAATAGAGGATGAAGTAACTCTAGAGGAAGGTAGCCAATCATACCAAGAATGTCACCTACAATGCAAAGGCCTCACAATCCTCCTTTGTAGTTACAGAGCTCTTTCAAACCAAGTGATTCTTAGATTAATAATTAATTTAAAAGCAAAGAGCATCCAAAAGAAATTCATTCACCAAAGGTTAAACCCTAGTGGAATATACTTATACATGTTGAAGACACCAAAGACAAAGAAGTAGATGATTCCTTCTACTCAAACCAAGACTATTATCTAGAACAAGGTGAATGTAGTAATCTTCAAGAAGAAGAAGAAAAAGAAGAAGCTAATGAAGCTAAAATATACCATGAGCATATATCAATTCAAGATCTAGCAAAGCACAAACTAGTATGTACAAGTATCCCTCCTTTAGAAATACCACAACTAGCTTATTTGACACAACTGATCAATGGTAAATTTGCTCAGTTCATAACTGTCAAAATCAATGGTAGATTAGTAGATGCACAAGTAGACACAGGTGCTTCTCTTTCATTTGAAAAACCACAAATCATTTAATATTGGAAGAAATTGGATGACTCTCTAGCTTATAAAAGCCTAGATGTCCAAGGGAATAGTTTTGTCTATAATATGTATAAACATCAGCAGCCCCTTCAGATTCAAGATAAAATCTTCCATTGTGATTTCTTTGTTATATGCAAAATTTCTGTAGATATCTTATTAGGTGGAGCTTTTATAGATTGATATTCATCTTATGGATCTACTACTAAAAGTGTCATGTTCACCATAGATAATGAAAGACTGAAGATTCCTCATCTAATCTATGTAATTGAACAATTTCCCAATTTTATGAGTCAGACCCCTAAACTTATAATCCCTACTGAAATCCAAGCTATAGGAGAAAAGATTAGAACCACTATCTACTTTAATAACCCTCCATAGTTTTGGTTAAAATCTATGCCTGAGATGGAAATCAAGCTCATTGAAGGAAAGTATATGAAGATTGGTAAAAAGATCCCAATTCTTACATAGGATTATAATGATATGGAAGCCTAGATAAAAGAATTAGAGGCTAATGGCTTCATTGAAAAATCAACCTCTCCTTACTACTATTATTCCTTCATGGTAAACAAACACTCAGAGCAAAAGAGGGGTAAGAAGAGAATGGTCATAAATTACAGATCACTAAATGCCATTACTCAACCATATCCATATCCTATACCAGATAAAAGCTAATTACTAGAGAAAGTTACAACATTTAAATATTTCTCACAATTTGATTGTAAATTGGATTTTATCAAATTAGGGTCAAAGAGGCTGATAGGTAAAAAATAGCATTCAGCTATCCTTTCGGCCATTTTTAGTGGACTGTTATACCATTTGGTCTAAAGAATGCCCTTGCATTTTATCAGGCTCATATGGATACAATTTTTAGAGACACTTCAGATTTCCTATGTGTATATATAGATGATATATTAGTATTCAATAATTCCCTTTCTGACCATTACTCCCACTTTTTGAAGTTTTTAGAGCTGGTAGAAACTGTAGGAATAGTTCTATCTAATACAAAGATCCAACTTTGTAAAATAGAATGTAATTTTCTTGGAATGATTATCCAAGATTCAAAATTACAAGTCAACTACATATCAAAGAAAAGGTTATCATTTTTCTTGAGAAGCTTGATAAACCAAAGCTTCAAGCATTTTTGGGACTATTAAATTATTTGAATAGCTTTTATCCTAACTCTAGTGAAGATAGGTTCATCCTCTAAGAACTTCTCTACAAGAAGAGATCATTTTAATGGAAGGATGAACACATAACTGTTATCCAAAAAATAAAAGCTAAGGTATCATTGCTTCCAGAACTACACATCCCAAAATCTGACTAGTTTTTAGTTTATACCGATGCCTCTGATATTGCATGGACAGGAATGCTTGTTTTTAAATATGACAATAAGGAATTTGTGTGTGAATTATCTAGTGGAGTATTCAGTGCAGATGTCTTGAAATGGATCTCTTTTGACAAAGATATTTATACTGTAAAGAAATGTCTCAAGAAATTTATACTAAAAATTCTTCATCTACCACACTTTATTGTAAAAATTGATTGTACTAGATTTCTAACCTTTAGAGAAAAAGATCATGGTCAGAAAGATGGTCATGGTAAATATGTTAAATGGTAGGCTTTTTTCAATTAGTTTAATTTCTCTATTGAGCACATAAAAGGCACTAACAACATCATAGTAGATTGGCTCAGTATAAATCCACTAGCAACTTTAATGTATCAACCCTATCATGTCTTTAATTTAACTAGAATCTATAATCAAGGGTTTGCCTCCTTGAATATTATTGTCCAAGAATAGATTCTGAGAGAAGGGTTACATCCTCATTATACTTGGATTTCTTATGCTATAGGATTAGATCTATATATATATATTTTAGCCTCCATATAGTTAGACTACCATAAGAGTACAGGTGTAATCAGTATCGAATGACTAAATAGTGAACTACTATTTCATTAGTTCACTAAACTCATAAAGCATCCTTTATGGACATGGTGGTTTAAGATAAGATCATCTCATAATGAAAATATCTACAAATGGATTGTAAAATATGGGCCACACCATATTCATAAGGAAGAAGATCATAATCAAGACACTGTAGTACATATAATTATTTATCAACAACTATAATGGGAATCTTATTTCTACATTAATCCACACTGTCATGCATGTGATGTTAGACCCCAACATTGGCATCTTTCCAGTACGTTCTAGCTAAGGTGTCTTTTTTAGTGTATCAGTGAAGATGATCTACTCACTGAAGTGGAAGTTATGTTGGACCCACCAAGCCAAACATCCTTATTTAGTGCATCTAATAGTATATCACTATAGCTAACTTTTGAGGTATAAAGCATGATGGGACAGACACCGCCTTGGCAAAGATTCTAGGTAGGACCTCCCAATTGCTATAAATAAGGATTCTCTACTAGTATTCATCATCAAAAAAATTATAAGTCTTAGAAATCTAGAATCCTAATCAAGCGTATGCTCTTCTTTTGCCTCTTAAAGGAACCTGAGAATCAAAAACTTGATATATTGTAAATTCTAAAAAGTGTAATATTTTTTAGTGATAATAGTGAAGCCGTAGCCATTCAGCCCCTGCCTACTGTCACGAGTTTTCTAAGGAATCGAAGGAGTGTCTACTGATGGTAAAAAAATTCCTTTGATTTGGTGTTGGGATGGTTATATTGATTGGTGGTTTTGGATGAGGAAGGATCATTGCATTTAAAGCTAGAATTTTTGTTCCTGAGTTTCAATTTCCCCTCATTAATGGCTTTGATTTCTAATTTGTATGCTATGGTGAAATCCTCATCAAAGGTTCTAAAATTTTGAACTTGAAGATTAGGGTAAATATGTTTGGCACAACCCTAAGAGAAAATTTCAATCAACTCAGATTTGGGTAAAGAAAAAGAGAGCTATTTGATAAAACCTCTCCATCTAGCTATGAAATCAGCAATTAATTCATCATCAAATTGCCTAATGGAGTAGAGGTTAGTAATATAGACGTTATTAGATATATTGATTGATAAATTATCTAGAAGGATTTGTGTAAGTTAGGAAAAGGAAAAGATGGAGTGCTTGATGAGAGCATTATACCAATCTAAAGCTGGTCTAGATAAATACATAGGAAAGGTGCGAAGGAGAAAAGCATTATCATATGTAATCAAGAATCAAGAATGGTGAAATTCTCTTAAGTGTTATTAGGGGTCCTCCTTGCTTTGGAACTTGGAAAACTTGGTTAGTTCCCATTGAGGAGGATAAGATCAGATAGGGATGGATGGGTGAATAGGTTTGTTACAAATTTGATCATAAGATAAAAGGTTATGAGCCCTAGAGATAGATGACTCTATGTTGATCATTTTATCCATTAACATTTTGACCAAATATATTTTAGGTTAGGAAGATCCATAATTGTGTGGTAAGTTTGGTTGAGGTTGGGTAGCAATAATATATGGATAAGTGATGGAAGGTTGACAAGATGCCACATGTTGGTATGTGGTCATTGAAGGTTGGGATAATGCCACATAAGGGTTAATGGACACCAAAGGTTGGGTAGAAGGTGTTATATATCCTTAGAGATTAGGACCATATTGGTAGGATCTCATGAGAAATTTTTTATGGATTGATATGGGTTGATTTTGAAGTATAGATGGATTAATTGGTTGGGGTTGAATGGTAACTCTTGTGCTAATAGGTGGAAGGGTAGGAGGTATGGAAAGCACCAAGTTTTTAAGTGGGGTGGAAATTGGTGGGTTTGTAGTGATAAGTACAATGGTGTAAATAAGGGTAGAATGTATCCCATGGTGGATGAAGTATGGGTAACAAGAGGTGAGGTTACTCCTATGTTGGAGGTGTTGGTTTGTATAGGGGGTGTTTGGCTATTAGTTGGGATGTTGGATTGAGTTTGGGTGGTGGTAGTGGATGGGATATTGGTGAAAGAAGATGATTGGGTGATCATAGGCTAGGTAGAGGTAGCACCAATCATAACATAGGGAGGCATACCATAAGGTGGATCTATAGGAGGAACTAAAACAATAGGGGTATGGTGAGCCAAGGTGTTGAGGTAATGTTGAAGAGCTATGAGGTTGTTATCAAAAAAGGTAGAAAAATCCACATCACCCTCAATAGCTATCTAAGGCATGGTAAGATGGGGATAAAGATGAGGAGAATTCTCCACATCAGAAGTATACTCTATAGAAGATGAGAAGGAGTAATATGGTTCTTATTTGGTTTAGTTCCTCAACTATTATCTAGTAAAGACCATGTGAGGAATAGAAAAAAATGATGAAAAGATCATAACTCAAACACAAAGAAATCAAAAAGAAAAGATCTCAAGGTAATAAAAACATACACTAAAGTGCATTTAACAACTTAGGATTATTTTTAGATCACTTTGGGCTTATACCTTAGAAAGTATGAAGAGGAAATTTGGTTTGTAGAAGAGAAAATACATGGCTTATGATCAGGTCTAAGATTTGTTTCAAGTATTAAAGGCTCTCAAAAAAATATATTGAAATTAAGTACATGGCTTGATATTGGGGCCTACCCCCTCACTTCACACACCATGACAATAAAGGTGTTAGGTGTTTAGCCAATATATACTAAATTTTAGAGTTTAGACTCAATCAGGTAGTTGAGTTTTGGTTTCTCTTCTTAGTAATGACCTCTATTAAGATATCCAAAGGGTAAAGTGTAATGTTAGGTGATGAAATCTTAGTCAGGCCTTATGTTAATTATTTTTATTTTTAAATTGATTATGTGGTTTGGTAAAATGTGTGATAATAATATTGAAATTACAATTGATTACTTTTGCCTTTAAGTTACTAGATGAACTAAAAACAAGCAAGCAATCAATGTATGAAAGGTTTATTTTAAGCCCAAAATAAATTTAAGATTTCATTATATGAGCATAGAATAAAGGAATAAAAGTGTACCTAGATGATTCTAGTCCCACCGAGCATGCAAAAATGTTTCTCTTAATTTCTATTTATTTATTAATTAAGAAAAAAGATAAGAAACTAGTAATAAAGGTGTGGTAGAAAAACCTAGTTGTTATGCACACATGATCCAAATGAGTGTGGAGAGATCATTTTTATCTTTGAAGGATGACTTATAGATGATAAATCACTAATAAAAGGGGTTGTTATAAAGATAGTAAGGTGGACTACTAGTGTGAGCTAGATCCAAGAAGTATGAGCTTGCTATCAGGTTGTCGATCCACTCTTTGATAATAATTAAGTTGAAATAGATCAAATGAAACTACTTGAATCAAATAATAAAAAGGAAAAAAAATGAAATACAATAAGAAATGAAAGCTTGTTAGATAAAATAACTAAATATAGCAATAGTGGGTCATAATTATGTTAAAATAGATAATGTCAGGTTCATAAAATCAAATAGGGGTTTGTGAACAAGTAGGAACATAGAAATTTATATTTGGTTGGGGGTATGGGGTTAGAAATAACTTGTTATTTCTTACCATAGTGATCATTGATGTTCAAGGTGACCGTCGATGGTTAATCTAACCATCAGTGGTTGGGTAACCATCAACGATTAGGGGTGACCATCAGTGGTTATGATAATCATTGATGGTTGCCTATGGAATTTTGAAAGTGTTTAAAAAAGGAGTTTGTAGAATGGTTCAGTGATCAGATAAGGGTCTATTAAGGGTTCAAGAATTAGAAATTAAGATTCTAAAAAAATTTGATGGGGGAGAGAGGTTAGAAACTATAATAACAAAACTAAAGTATAAATATACCTATTATTTTCTAAATGGTTGATGGTTGATGGTTAGAGTAATTTTAACAGTGTAATGGTACTTTGCCTTGAGATTAATTTGGGTGGAGGTTCATATCTCTATTATAGTTTTTGAATTTCTAGAAGAAGACTAGATAGATAGAAGCTTGAATCCATGTATGTTATAATTCTCTTGTGATTAATTGATGTATCCTTTTTCACCTCTTACTCCCCTCTTTTTATAGGCAAAGAGAGATGGAGGATAGAAGGTTCCTTAGGAAGTTAGGCTATGTATTTCCATGATTCATAGTTCATTAGCAATGGGCAATGTGAACATATTTAATTATGTCATGTTAGCTTGCACATAGCTAGTATTTATGTAAGTACAAGGAGGACCTGACTATTGATGGTCAATCTAACCATTGATAGTCAAGATGACCATCGATGATTGAGGGTTTAGAGTAATATTGGTAAATATGAGTTAAAATGGGTTTGGTTAAGGTTAGTTAGTAAGTTAGTGATTTTAGTCAACTAAGTAGCTAACTAGACTCAAGGTCTAATGGGTTGGTTAGTGGGTTCAGAAGGGTATAGGTGGTCACTAAGGTATCCTGAGGTATTTCAACATCTAGAACCTTCATGTGTATTTTTATAGTATTTCAAGATTAATAATAACGCTCCCTTCCTCATCCAATTCTAGTAACTTAGTTTTAGTAGTAACTCTATGTCTAATGAATTTATTTAGGCATGATACATGAAATATTAGATGTATGTGAGTGGATGAAGGAAACTCTAACTTATAGGCCACACTACCAATTTTCTACAAGATCTGATAAGGCCCATAATACTTAGGGGACATCTTGTTATCTTTTTTCTTTTACTTCAATGACATATGCTTATATGTATGCAAGAAAATAAAGACCTAATCACCAATGTTAAAATGCCTCTCACTTCTGTGTTGATCTTCCTATTGTTTCATATGATTTTTGGCCATGGCTAAATTTTCATGCAAACTTGTAAAGACCTCCCATTGATGGTGAATATGTTCCTCAACTACATAAACCTTAGGATGAACCTTCAAAGTTTAAGCGATGGATGGAGGGTGGTATCTATGCAAGACCACAAAGGGATACATTTTGGAACAACTATGAATAGAAGTATTATACCACCATTCAGCAAGTGGAAACCAATTAACCCATTTATCTTGTTTATCAAAAATAAAAAAATGGAGATATCTTTCTAGACATTTATTGACTACCTCAATTTATCTATCTAATTGAGGATGATAGGATGAACTATGAGCCAAATTGGTACCCAAACAAGCAAATAATTTAGTTTAAAATTTACTAGTGAAAATGGGATCTCTATCATTGATAATGATCTTAGGAGTACCATGTAGTTTTGAACTATATTGAGAAAGGTAGTTTTGAAATATATTGAGAAAAGTAAAAGTAATTGTACTAGAAAAAAATGGTTGTGATAAATAAAAAAATGAGCATACTTACTGAGATGATCCATAACAACCATGATAACATTTTGACCATCAGATCTCAGTAAGCTTATAATAAAATCCATAGACACCTCTTCCCAATGTTGGCTAGGGATGGATAAAGGCTAAAAAAGACCTAGGTTTTTTATGGTTTCACATTTATTTTGTTGAAAGATCATACATTCAGCCACATATTTATGGACATCCCCCTTGAGTCCTTTCCAAAAAAAATCTTGATTGAATCTATGATAGATTTTCAAAAATATTGAATGACCCCCAAGTGGAGTTGTATGAAGTTCCTAAAGGATTTTTTGTTTGAGAAGAGAATTATTACATAGGTATAATTTGTCTTTATACTATAATGGATTACCCTTCCATATGAATTTTTCAAATCCACCCAAACTGTGATAAAGATTTTGAATCAAATCATCGGTAGCACTATCATTTTCCCATTCTGATATGGATTTATTTAGCCAATCTACCTATTTAAATGGTCATGGCACATAGCAATGCCTCAACTAATTCATCCCTCTTAGATAGTGCATCTATCACCACATTTCCCTTGCCTTTCTTGTAGACTATTTCAACATCATAGCCTAACATATTAGTTACCCATTTTCATTGTTCTTCTGATGACAACCATTGTTCCAAAAAATATTTAAGACTATCATGATCAGTCTTTACTTAAAAGTAATGACCCATCAAATAAGGTCTTCATTATTTGACTATATGCAAAATGACCATCATTTCCTTATCATAGATGGGCTCGATCCAATTTTTACCCTTTAATTGGTGACTTTAAAATGCAAGTGGTCTACCTTATTGCATGATCATAGCACCCATACCCTATCTAGATACATCACATTCAACCATAAAAGTCTTAGAAAAATTAGGAGTGGCCAACACTAGAGTGGTGCACATAGCCAATTTTAATTATTTAAATACCCTAGTATTTTTATCAATCCATTAGAAAGAGTCTTTCTTTAAAAAAGAGGTGAGTGGGGTTGCAATGCTACCATAATTTTTGACAAACCTATAATAGTAACCATTTAACCCTAGAAATCACTTAACTTGCTTGAGTGTCTTAGGAACTAGCCAGTCCACCATTGCTTGGATTTTTTAAGATCCACTTTCACTCCTTCATGTGAAACCATATGACCTAAATACTCAACCTCACAAGCTCCAAAAGTACAGTTAGAAGGTTTAGCATACAACTGATGTTGTTTCAAAATTGAGAGTATCTATTTCACATGTTGTAAATGGTCTTTCTAATTTTTATTGTAAATGAGGATATCATTAAAAAACACCAAAATAATTTTCCTAAAAAATATCCTAAAAATAGTATTCATAAAAATATGAAAGGTGTATGGTGCATTTGTTATACCAAAAGGAATAACCATAAATTCATAATGGCCCTCATGAGTTTTAAAAGTTATTTTGGGTATATATTCATCATGGATCTACATTTGATGATACCTAAAATGTAGATCTAAATTGGTAAAATAAATAGTACCATTTAATTCATCTATAAAATCATCAATGATAGGAGTAGGAAACTTATCTTTGATAACGTACTTGTTGAGCTCTCTGTGGTGAGGACAAATCCTCCAAGTGTTATCTTTCTTTCTCACCATGAAAACTAGTGAAGAATATTCACTTTGGCCATGGTGAATGATTCATGCATCCAACATCTCCTATACCATCTTTTTAATTTCAATTTTCTAGGCATAGGTATACCTATATGCCCTGATGTTGGGTGGTGTACTACCAAGAATAAGTTTGATGGCATGATCATGTGTGTGACTAGGTAAAATTCCTTTAAACATGTCACCAAAAATAATAGAATGATAATCAATCACTTATTGCATATCAGGAGGTGTAGATGGTTGATTTGGCTAGACTTCAGTGGAAAATAAGCAAGCTACAAATCCTTTAGAACCCTTTTAGATAATCTTCATCATTTGATAGGAGCTAACTAGTTTTGTATATTTATCCCTTAATCCCCTTATCTCAAATGTCATTCCCTCATAATGAAAGTGCATGAATAATTCTTTAAAATTCATCTCAATAGTGCCCAAAATGGTGAGCCATTGTACTCTGAAAATAATGTCAACTCCACCCATGAGAATCATAAACATAATAGAATCCAATACGTAGTCTCCCATGGCTAGATTAATACTATGGAATTTTCTTGAATAGTTGATAGTACCACCATCTATAATCATGACCTAAAATTTTGGAGTGGGATAAATGAAATAGTTCAAATGAGTAGTTAACTTACTTTTGATGAAGTTGTGTGTGATCCAAGAATCAATCAATATAGTGACCTTCTATTAAATAAACCCACCACCTTAAGATTTTAGGGAGTATTGATACCTAAAATGTTGGGGATCAACCAACAAGGTTGATTACTATATGAAAGCAATTAGATACGGAATTAAACCAGAATGATAAGTAACTAGAATCAGAAATAGAAAAGAACAAGAGATACAAGAAACCACCCTAAAAACTTGTATTAAACTCTTTATAGAAGGAATACAATTGAAGAAACTTCTTTTCTTCCACACCTCTCTCAGATGTACAGATCTCTTTTTAGATCTCTTTCCCTCAAGAGTTCTCTCTCTCAATTACAATTAACTCCAACAACCTGGAATGATTCACATATACAATTCTGTAATGTTTTAATTCTTAATAAGCTATGAAGATCTAATCCTATATATAATATTAGGAAAATATGAGCATGCATTTACAACCATTAGATGCACCTCCTAATCAAGGGCTCAAATCAGTCTTACTAAAGATAGAGATGCAGACTTAAGACTAACACTTAATCTTATCATGCAAACATTCTATTATGTCCATGGAAATCGCATTCTAGACACACAGGTGACTGACGTCGGTCCCTGCCTATCTGCCTGTGACCGATGTCGACCGATCCATGACCAATGCTGGCATCTCTTAGTTGACTCATGATCGACGTTGATCACTCCTAACTGATGCCAATGATTGTGTAGTTCCTGCAACCTATAAAATGCTCATTTGGTGAAGCTTTTAGCTCCATAACTTAACAATCTCCCACTTGGAGATAAACAAATGCACCAGTACCTATACAGCAACATCTCCTAGCTTTTCCATCTTCAAACTCAATCATGAAGACCAACAAAAGTTGAATGAAGATTTAACTTCTCTTTTGTTATCGGTTTGGTTAACATATCAGTAGGGTTCTTACCTGTATGGATCTTCTCTAGCTTCAACTCACCATCCTCTTATACATATCTAATGAAGTGGTACCTCAGCTATATATGCTTGGTTCTTGAATGAAAGGCTGAATTCTTAGCCAAATGAATTGCACTCTGACTATCACTGTATAATCTGCAACTCTCTTGCTCCTTTTCTAGCTCTTCCATGAACTGTGTCATCCATATCATCTCTTTGTTAGCCTCTGTGGCTATAATATATTTTGCTTCTATAGTTGACAAGGCAACAACCTTTTGCAACTTTTAAATCCAGTTAACTGTCATTCCACCAATAGTAAAAATATATCCTGTGGTGCTTCTCCTACCATCCAAATCACCTACCATATCTGAATCTACATAACCATGTAGAGAAGTGTTTGACCCACCATAGCATAAATGCCTACTGGTGGTCCCTCTCAGATATCTAAGGATCCATTGAACTGCTTTCCAGTGTTCCTTTCTTGGATTGGCCATATACTTGCTGACAACTCCCATTGCTTGGGCAATATCTGGTCTAGTACATACCATTGCATACATTAAACTCCCTACTGTGGAAGCATATGGAACTTTATTCATGTACTCTACCTCATCATGTGAATTAGGACATTGTTCTTTACTCAATTTAAAATGTCTAGCCATAGGTGTGCTTATTGGTTTTGCATCTTGCATATTGAACCATTTTAACACCTTGTTCACATAATCCTCTTGAGACAAAATCAACTTGTGATTTTTCCTATCTCTCTTGATACTCATGCCAAGGATTTTCTTTGTTGCTCCCAAATCCTTCATGGCAAATGTGTGAGCTAATTTCACCTTAAGCTTAGAGATATCCTACATGTGTGATCCTGCAATAAGCATATCATCTACATACAACAATAGAATAATATATCTACCATTATCCAATCTCTTAAAATACACACAATGGTCAGATTGACATCTATTGTAGCCATGCTCAGTCATAAACCTATCAAATCTTAGATACCATTGTCTAGGAGCTTGCTTGAGGCCATACAAGCTTTTCTTCAATCTACACACTAACTTCTCTTTACCTTTGACCTCAAATCCTTTTAACTGATCCATATATATTTCTTCATCCAAATCTCCATGAAGAAACATTGTCTTAACATCAAGCTACTCAAGATGCAAATCCTCAATAGCAACTAAAGACAGTACAGTCCGTATAGAAGTCATTTTAACAACAGGAAAAAAAATCTCACCAAAGTCAATACTTGGTTTCTGTGCAAATCCTTTCACTACCAACTTGGCCTTATATCTCATCTGTCCATTCTCACCTTCCTTCAATCTGTAGATCCATCTATTCTTCAGTGTCTTCTTTCCTGCTAGCAAGTCAACCAAATCCCATGTTTGGTTCTCTTTCAGGGAATCAATCTCCTCATTCATGCCTAGCTCCCACTAATTCTTGGATTCCACCTATATTGCTTCATCAAAACTCTCTAGTTCTCCACCATCAGTAAGAAATAAATAGAATAATAAAGGGGAATATCAAATTGGAGGTTTACTTACCCTTTCTGACCTCTTGATGGGCATCTGAGACTCATTCACAACATGTTGTCTACCCAAATTCTTTGATAATGATCGACCTCGGTCACCTCTAGGCCTGTTACTGGCCGACGTCAGTTCCACATGATCGACCTCGATTCCTTCCTAGCTAATGTCAGTCAATGTCTGACCGATATCAGTTCTTTTAGTGCCGACGTTAGTTCCTACTTGATCGATGTCAATCTCTATGTTTTCTTGTTTGTGATTATTTTTGCCTGTGAGCTCATTTTGGACCGTCACCTCATCTAATTCTCCATTGCTCTGCTCAGATTGATTTAGCTTCTTGAGCTGATCACTATACATCACCTTCTCATTGAAAACAACATCATGGCTCCTAATTATATTGTTAGTTCCTAGATTCCAAAACCTGAATCCGAAATCTCCAGAGCCATAACCAATAAATGTGCACCTCATAGACTTAGCATCTAGCTTCTTTCTATTTTCCTTATCAACGTGCACAAAAGCTTCACAACCAAAAACTTTGAGAAATGAGAGATCTACCTTTTTACCTGCCCATGGCTCTTCTAGAATTCCACCATCTAGAGCTGTAGAGGGTCCTCTGTTAATCAGGTACATTGTGGTATCTACAACTTTTACCCAAAACTCTAAAGGCAAACTAGCATGCAATCTCATACACCGTGCACGCTCTAATATTGTTATGTTCATCCTTTCAGCAACTCCATTTTGCTGAGGTGTCCTTGGAACCATCCTTTGCCTACAGATTCCATGCATATAACAATACTAGTTAAACTTGTGGCTGCAAAACTCACCACCATTGTTACATCTTAGGCACTTCAATCTCTTGCCTGTTTCAATCTCAACCAAAGCTTTCCAAATCTTAAAAGTGTCAAAAACATTAGATTTCTTCCTTATACAATAGACCCATACCTTTCTTGTAGCATCATCAATGAAAGAGACAAAGTAATGTGATCCTCTAATAGAAGCAACCTGAGCTGGTCCCCACACGTCTGCGTGAACAAACTGCAACTTGTGCTTCTTCTTTGTTGACCCAGTCTTGAGAAAACTCACTCTCTTCTATTTCCCAAAAATATAGTGTTCACAAAAATCCAAATCTATGATTTTCAAATCTAAAAGCTTACCTTTTGACTTAAGAATGGACATTCTCTTCTCACTCATGTGGTCGAGCCTGTGGTGCCACAACTTTGCATCTACATCTAAAGTAGATAATATAGAAGGAGAATTATCGATAATATAATTACATAAATAGAGAATACCTACTCTCTTACCTCTGGCCAATACAAGTGCACCCTTGGTAACCTTCCAAGATTCAGCTGTGAGAGTTACTATACAACCCTCATCCCCTAACTTTCTTGTAGAAATCAAATTCCTCTTCAAGATGGGAACATGCATGACATCTCTCAACACCCATGTGTTGTTATTCTGCATTTTCATCTGCACTTTTCTTTTGCCAACAGTTTTACAAGACTCGTCATCCCCTAAATAAACTATTCCAAAATCTCCATGGACATAGTCACTAAAATATTCTCTATTAGGGGTTGCATGAAAAGAGGCACCAAAATCTAACACCCAAGATTCTATATTATTATGCAAAGAGAATATAAGAGCATCTTGTGTAATACCTGCAACTTTTGCTTCTTCTTTACCTTCATGTTGAATGTCTTCTTTAGGTTTTGACTAGCTATCTTTGCTTATGTGCCCTATCTTTCCACAATTCCAGTAGGCTATCCTCCTGCCATTTCTAGATTTAGATCTACCTCTCATCTTTGACTTAGACCTTGATCTCCTATGCTTGCCCTTCTCTTTTTGCCTTCCCCTACTCTCAAAACTTAAAGCGTTCACTGATGTTTCCTCTGTGCTTTTCCTATGAATTTCTTCATTCAAGATTACACTAACAACATCATCTACTTTTAAAATATTTGAAGCAGATGCAATATTACTAACTGCCATTACCAAGCTATGCCAGCTTTCAGGCAAAGAACATAATATTAAAAGAGCCTTAATTTCATCATCAAACACTATTTTGACTGAATTTAATTGATTTACAATTCTATGGAAATCATTAAGATGATTAGATATAGATCCACTTTCCTGCATTTGCAAATTAAATAACTGCTTCATAAGATATACCTTATTTGAAGCTGAGGGTTTTTCATATAAATTTGCTAAAGTAGTCATTAACTCTACCATTGACTTTGCTTGTGATAAATTAGATATCACAGTAGATACCAGACTCAATCTTATAGATCTAAGAGCCTTTCTATCAAGAACTTCCCATTCTTCATCTTCCATGTCTGTGGGCTTCCTTGAAACTCCACCTAATGGTAAGTATAGATCTTTTTGATACAGATAATCCTCTATTTGCATTCTCCATAATTGGTAATTCTTGCCATTGAACTTCTCCATTCTCAGTTTACTTTCTTCTACCATTGCTTCTCCCACTCAAATAGAAATCCCTACAGAAACCCCTGTGAGTACCCTATAATCAACACACACTAACCAGATCTGAAACACCTGTTAGTCACCCTGAGCTCTGATACCACTTGTTGGGGATCAACCAACAAGGTTGATTACTATATGAAAGCAATTAAATATGAAATTAAACCAAAATGATAAGTAACTAGAATCAGAAATAGCAAAGAATAAGAGATACAAGAAACCACCCTAAAAACTTGTATTAAACTCTTTACAAAAGGAATATAATTGAAGAAACTTCTTTTCTTCCACACCTCTCTCAGATGTACAGATCTCTTTCTATATCTCTTTCCCTCAAGAGTTCTCTCTCTCAATTACAATCAACTCCAATAACTTGGAATAATTCACATATACAATTATGTACTGTTCCAATTCTTGATAAGCTATGAAGATCTAATCCTATATATAATATTAGAAAAATATGAGCATGCATTTACAACCATTAGATGCACCTCCTAATCAAGGGCTCAAATCAGTCTTACTAAAGATAGAGATGCAGACTTAAGACTAACACTTAATCCTATCATGCAAACATTTTGTTCTGTCCACAAAAATAGCATTCTGGACGCACAGGTGACCGACGTTGGTCCTTGCCTATCTGCCTGTGATCGATGCCAATCGATCCATGACTGATGTCGGCATCTCTTAGTCGACTCATGACCGACGTCGATCACTCCTAACTGATGCTGGTGACTTTGTAGTTCTTAAAACCTACAAAATGCTCATTTGGTGAAGCTTTTAGCTCCACACCTTAACATAAAAGGGCATGATAATAAATATTAGGTTGAGAGTCTTCAAATTCCTCTTGAGGTCCTTCTACATCCTCATCAATTACCTTCTCATCATCTTCATCCTCATTATCACCTTCAATGTAAAATAACTTCTTTTCAGCATAATTATGTCCTTTGATCCATTTTTTTTCACAACCATAACACAAACCTTTGTCTCTCTTCTCCTCAATGTGTTGTGGTGTTAATCTAGTGGGTTGAGGAAATGATGGTGCTAGAAAGGTGTGATCATGACTAGTAGTGGATGTTTTCCATTTGACCATCTCTTTTTCTTCTACCATGCATGCCCTTGGGATAGATTTTGATATAGATTATGGGTTAAACATTTGAACCTCTAATTGGATGTTATATTTGATTCTACCCAAAAAAAGACTAGTCAAATTTTCCTTAGTGATGTCTTCCATCCATAAGGATAGATTCTAAAAATGATGAATATAATCCTTCATAGTTCTTATTTGACATAGTTTGGATAACTATTTGAAGTAGTTCTCAAATACATTATTTTTATAATGAGCCAAAAACTCATCATTGAAAATAGACCATTTAATAGGAGCACCATTCTTTTCTTTTGATCACACAACTAGTGATACTAAATGAATTACTCAAGTTCTAGATACAGAGATGCCACTATCACCTTCTAAAAACTAGGAGTTTTATGCAAATCAAATAAATTCTCAATTTCAATAATCCAAGTGAGAGTATCCTTACCATAAAATTTATGCATGTCTACTTTTGGTAACATTAATTTCACACCAAGATTGGAGTTGTTACTGTTGAGAGGAGGAGGACCTGAATAATGAAAAAGATGGTTATTTAGCTATAACTGAGATGAAATGGTAGCTAATTGCATAGTGATCTAATGAAATTGAGTGTGCATCCCATTAATTTATCTAAACATCCTTAAAACATCAACTTGAATAACAACAAAGTCATCCTACCATACCAATCTCTTTATGCTATCCTAAAGTTGAGAAATCAATAGATCTAAAATTCCAAATTTCATGTCATCCCTAAAAAGAGTCTTAGGAGTTTCTTGCCTCCCTTTTTTCCTTGAGTTATTAGACCAATCATGCACAAACCCTGGGATGGTTTTTGCCCTAAAAATATATACCAAGAGATGGTACCATTGTGATCACCTCACCAAAATGAATCCAATGACTACTTTTAGGCACTAGGGTGAAAACATTTTGGCACCAAAAAAGTGTACCAGCAAAATATACTATTATGATCATCTCATCGAGATGAATACAATGACTACAAATGTGAAAAGGGAAAAAAAATAGAATTTTTTTAAAATATTTTTTTCAAAAAATAATTTTAAATAATACTATGTAGATAGAAAAAATTAATTCTTCTCAAATTATAAGTTATGTTTTTTTGCTCCCTCTGCTTTCAAAAGTTGTGCCTCGCCAAATTTAGAAAAAAAAGCCATAGGAAACTTGCCCAAATTGAATATATGATACCACTTGTAAATAAATTACTTATATGTTCCTATATAATTATTATATATCACATAGAATAGACAAAGATAAGAGATCACACATCAATAATTAATAGCAAAGTAGAATACTAGATAATATAACAAATCCACTTTGAGGGGGAAGCCTCCATAATAATGAAATAAGAGCATAATACTTAATATAATGATCAAATATTAACTACTACCTCCTATATATAGTCTACTTAGCCATGGTTATTTTATAGGCCAACCTAACTAAGAACATAGAGAACTGTAACAAGAATATAAAAGAGCTATGTAAGCCACTAGTTAGCACACATATCTCTAGACATGCCAAGGGTTAAGGGTGTAGAAAGTTTATAATGTTTAGGATTTTGAAATATTTTTATAATTTTCTACATATCTTAACTTGATGAAGAATTATGAGATGCAAAATAGTCCAACTCATAAAATGATCAGAGTGTAGCTTAGGTTGCTCATAAAACAATGAGAGAATGGCTTAGGTTGCTCATAAAATGGAAAGAGCATGGCTTAGGTTGCTTAAAAAATGGTGAGAGAATTGGAAATAAGGTGATGGATTTGAACTTAATGCAAATTAATCACTAGATACATAGTCCCCTTAAGACCTCAAGTCACTATAGTTTTATATATACAAAAGGTAGTGAGATATGATTAAGTAGCAGTAAGTTCATGAATTTAGTCAAATGGTAAGGTAAATGAGAATAGTAATCGTAAGGTGATGCAAAAATTCTTGGTAAATTTATTATTCTTAATTTTTCCATAGGTGGTTATAATTAGGAAATACTGACAAAAGTTTAGTGGTACTAATCTACCCATAGGTAGTTATAATTAGTAACACCAGGTGGAACACTGATTTGCCCAAATGCAATTATAATTAGTAGTACCAATTAAGCATAATAACAAATGAAAGATGAAATTTCTAAATCCACTATCATATTTCCATCATATACTTCCATTTGAACATGTAATTTGGAAATTGTTGAAGCTAGATTGGAATCCCCTCATAAAAGGTGCCAGAAGAACCAATGCAACTAAGGTCAAAAGGGTTAGGTAAGGTAGGTAAAAACAAGTTTGGTCAATAGGGAAGGTATATTAGAATGGTATATGGTATGGCATTATTCAAAGAAAGTGATATTATGACGATTAGATATAAATGTAATAGGGTTGTCCCCAAGTGATAAGGTAAGGTAAATGGTAGGGTATGAAATAATGACAAGGTGAATGGCAAATGGAAAAGGCAAGGTAAATATTTATGTCAAGGTAAATGTTTTTTTTATTCCTACTTATGAGGAGATGCATGTCCTGATTAACATATGATATAACCAAAATAGTTGATCATGTGAATTGCTAGCCCACACCCCTTCTAAATAGCCACTATGTCAAGAACCTACTACTGATTTAGAATCTAATAATATTGTGATCTTCATTGGTCATTGATTTTATCTCCTCCAAAATTTGAGACAAGATGTCTTAGTAACCTATACAAAGGAAAGTGTGGCCAAAGATGGTAAATATAGATAGATACTATCTAATAAGGATGATTTGGAAATGTAATGGTGGATTATAATGGAATGTATAATGGTTAGGCAATTAATGAAAATCAATATTTTTAGGCACACATAATATTATTCATTTTGAAATTGACATAATTTTGGTTATGGCAGGGTCAAATACTTTTGAGTATGCTCTCAATAAGTCCACCATATTTTTTTGTTATTTGGGCCTAAGAATATATACCATATGATTACATTATAGAATGGAAGTTATATTGATGTTATCTTTAATAATGTCTTCATCAAGCAATGAATATCTCTTGTGCTTAGTTATTGGCACCTCAATAAGGTTTTCACCAATGAAGTTGTCTTGATTGTCTCATAGTTCCTCTAAAAAGGTTTCACTGAAGAACATTGACTTTTGATTTCAATTATCTTATAATGCCTCAGACAAGGTTTCACTAGAAGATGTTGAGTTTGGACTTTGATTTCCCCCTAACACCTTCAAAAAGGTTTCATTAGGATATTATTCTTCTTCTACATGAATTTGGTATTTTCCCCCTAATATTATTCAATTAATATGTCACCATAGATGCAATTCAACAAGGTGTGATTCTATCAGTCCTAATTGACACTTATGGGAGGTGAAAAGTCAATATAATGGCTAGGTTGGTTGGTTTTAATAACATGTAGAATGGTAATTGAATGGAAAGAGGTAGCACAATCCTTGTATAATATCCTAGGATAACTTATGTATATGCTTAAATAATCATTCTCAAAAATCATAGAAGGGTCATAAATATATTCAAATTGATCTACAAGGAATGTGTAACCATTATTGTAATAGCCATGAATATATTTTGATTCTAAAGCTAAATCTGACTCAAGGGACTCTAAATATGATGTAGAGACTAATGTTTATTCTAATTTTGATGTTAAATCTAATGTCAATTCAATAATATAACCTAACTTAAATATTAATTCTTTTTTGATTGTGGATACTATTACAATGATGTTTTTTTGAATGTTTGGTATAAGATAAGTAATATCCTATGATCACATAATGGGATCTTTGAAAATAGATTCATCTAAGAAGGGTTTAACATATATTATATCATCTATTTGAATCCTCTTAAAGAGAGGGAATAGCTTGAGGGGTGACTCCACAAATACTAGTTTGTCAAAGTGAGACTCCTCAACAAGAGGAAAAAGGTCAAAAGACAACTCCATAGAGACTAGCTTGTCAAGGGTAGAATATTTAAAAATAGGATAATGGTCAAGATAATGATTTGCCTAAAGGTAATTATAATCATTAAAAAGTGACTCAACAAATATTGGCTTGTTAGAGAGAGACTCCTCGACAATAGGGATAGTATCAAGAGATGACTCATCATAGGTTGACTCATCACAAATAGGTATTTCAACAAAAACATCATGTATTTGGTGGTTTTCTTAGCCTTGGTTTAAAATTGGTTGTAAAATATCAGTTTGGAACACATCTTGGTCTTTAAACGATGGTTCTTGAAGAGGAAATGATTAGCTCAATTGTGGCTTAAAGATTGGTATTGGTTTTTTAAAGTGGGGGATGGTTGGATAATTATCTCTTTATAAATAGTCTCATCTAATATTGGCTTAACAAATACCGATTACCAATCTAGGATGGTAACTCTAACCCATCTATTTGTAATTGCATAACTTTAATGGGATAATGAGATACCATACTTGAAAGGGCCTAGAATGGTAATGGTAGGGCATTGTGAAGCTTGCTTTTTTTCACAAGCCAAAGGATGAGGGCCTGTAATGATAATTATATGGTGTTGTGAAGCTTGGTTACTATCATGAGCCAAAGTATGAGGGCTTGTAATGGTAATGATAGGGTGTTGTGAAGCTTGGTTTCTATTGTGAGCCAAAGGATGAGGGCCTAGAATGGTAATGGTAAAGTATTATGAAGCTTGCTTGCTATCATGAGCCAAAGGATGAGGTCCTAGAATGGTAATGGTAGGTCATTTTAAAGCTTGGTTACTATTGTGAGCCAAAGGATGAGGTCCAGAAATGGCAATCCATGGAAGCTATGGAGCTTAGTTTCTCACACAAGCCAAAGGAGGATTATGGTATAGGTAGGGGAACTAGTACCATTACCATTGAAATGGAAAACTTGGTATGTTAATCATCCCAAAGAATGTGTCATTGAATATTGTGTTTGAGGATCTTGGCTTTGTTCTCTAGATTAAATATTATAAAGAGGATAGGGATCCATTTCACAAACTACATCATTACCATATGGGTCTTGACTAAAGTCATCTTGTATAACCATGTTATCATAACTTGGATTATATATGGATCCACTACAAGTGTAATGATACATATCTAATTCAATGATCAATGTTTTTTAAGAAGGCTGAGAGTTATATAAACTCTAAAAAATAAAGTCCAAAGGACAGATGGTTCGAATTTGGTCTAACTTGCTCTAAGGAATGGAGTTGTATCTCCAAAATGGTCAGTGCTAAAACTTGGGTTAAACCAATTTAGCATCAAATGTCTTAAAAAAAGGGTCAAGTGGATGAATAAAAACCAAAATGCCAAACTTAGGTAAAAAGTGTTTCAAACAAGTCAAATCTAAGTATAAATAAATAAAGGTTTTTAACTATTTTGGAAAACAAGGCAAAAAATCTAAGCTCAAAATAGGTATTTATAGGTCTTTTAGGAATAGATCACAAAAGATATACTTTAAACAAAATGAGGTCTAAGAGGCAAGAGATTTAATCTAACAAATTTGAAACACTTTGACACAAACTAGGCATTCAATTTCAAATACACACTTGATCCTTTGGCAAAAGACATTGAACTTTAGGCATATGTAAGATAGATTATTTCCTCAAATCTAGGCACAAAAATAGTATTTTAAATATAATAATAAATTAACCTAAATTACACAACCCAAAAGGTGAAAGGTAAATGTCTAGGCTAAAATTACATGAAGTATAGGCATGAATCAATCCATGTTTGGATCTAAACTTGTCAAGGCTAATTTCAAACTCAACTTAGAAGGCTAGGTTTCTCAAAACAAAAAACAAGCTATACAAGAATGAATATCATGATGGTACTAATAATATATCTAAAAGGCACACATGTTTTTGAGATTATAATTTTGAACACAAGGCAACAAGTCTTTAAAATAATTCAAGTAGTGTAATAATGATATCATGATCTAAAGGTATGATAAATGGTTTGTTTCTAGACTCTAAGGTACAATACTTGGAATTATTTGGGCAACATAATAATAACCTTTTCAAATAAGTAACACACACACACACATAATGGTTTGATAAATAACTAAGGCAAATATGTGATGTCAAATGGATGCCATAATGCCTCTTCAAACAAAGGAGTGATGCACAAAAAAGACTCATTTTTAGATGTGGTATTACAAAAAAATAGTTTTGACTCAAGACCATGTAATAAAAGAGGATAAAATAACAAAAATACCTAAGTGTAACATCCTAAACCCTAAAACTGAAAAGGTTGCATCATACTTTTAAATTCCATCTATATATTTGCTCTTGAAAGGATTTTAAATTGTTAATCTAAAAAGTAAAATTGCATGAAAAATAGGGTTTTTAATCCCCCTCTTCTCTCAAGATTTAGTATGATGACATGGAACTTCAAGTTGCTTGCCCTGCATCAATAATATATTTGTGATAGGTGGGGTTATCTAACTTATAAATTTTCATTCATTTCTAAATGTTCCCATATGTGTGCCAAACATTAGGGCACAATCACATCATTTGTATCTATGTCAACTGGCTTATTATGAAAAGGTCTAGTCCTTTTCACAACCACTACATCCATTAATTTGTTAGTGTAGTGCGATGTCTAAGTTACCCCTACATTCTAAGATTGATTACCACTAATATAGATTATTTTAATCACTCAAAATAAGCATCCCATCAGGTCACCCTTTATTTAGATACCCCATCATGGAGTGGGGTTCAAATGATGATGGGAGATGAATTTTTGGCTCAATACTTCCCTATAGAACTCATGGGGAGGTGATTAAATCCTACCTATAAGCCAAAAATGCATGAAATAAAGACAAGTATAAGAACTATAGTGTTGTGTTGGGGTCACCCAAATCATATGGAATTTGGGGAGGGCCTTAATGAATTTCCTTCCCTGCTTTTGGACCAAAGTGACAAATGCAAAGAGTGAGAATTTTTTATCACCCAAGTCCCCTAAATGGGATGGGGGGAGAGCATACATGTGATACTCATCTTGTTAAATAAACACTTTCAACAAACAAGCATAAAAATGGAAAATATTATGAGTATGTGACTAAAATGAGAGTTCATTTTTATAAAACCAAAATGAAATGTGTGATGCAGTTTGATCCCCTTAGATTTTGTTGTTGATAATTGAAAAAACTTCAAAAATAACTAAGAGATGAAAACAAGTACATTTTAAGCACCAAATAAAAAGTGTGTAAAATTTAACCAAGCTTAAATTTTGCTCTTCCCACCTCAAGACTTGTAAATTGTTAGAGGGCTTGTCTACTTACAAGCCCAAAATCAAGTAAGAAAATAACATTTTAAATTTAGCTCTCAGGTTTTTGATTTCTTATCTCAACTAGCAATGATCACTGATCCATAGAGATTGATTTTGATTAGATATATTGATGTTTATTAAGATATATAATTGACATTTCCTATAAACAACATAAAAAAAGTTTGTTTTGACAAAAAATGATTAATAAATGATCTTAAAACCCAAACATCTTGTTAGGTTGTGGAGCTAAAAGCTTCACTAGGATGCAAACAGGGGAAGTTACGGAGGATGCAGAGTTGTAGAGAGTTGTTGAATGCATTGCAGGGAAACTGGCATCAGTCTGATTAACCAACGTCAGTCAAATGGCAGTGAGAAAGCAACTAGTGTCGATTACCAGTCGGTCGACATCGGTCATGGAGGTACCGACATTGGCAGCCTGTGCGTGAATAGGCAGTTTGCATGTTGATCTCAGAGAGTCTATTTTTGGATTATTTATTTGCACATCAAAGGCTAGTCTTAGTCTTGAGTTACGTGTCTAATTATTGTAATTATGATAGTCTAATTATTGTAAGCATGAGATCTATATATGGACTCATGGGCTATATTGTAAACTTGTAGCTAGTGAGTAAGAGAGCAATAAGCTCCTTCTGAGAGAGGAGAGCAATGGTGCATTCCTCCTAGTGCCGTATTACCAAGGTGGGTACTAGTTTGGAGAATTAGCAAGGTTCTTCGTATGTATATGATCTTGGTCAGCATGTGTGCATGACTTTCTATTGGAGATCTACAATGGTGAGTAAGATCTAGTGATTTGCAAGTAGCAGTAGAGAGCAGGAGATCTACTTGGAGTACGGTTGTGTACTTGGTGTATTGGTAGCATGTTACTAACTGGTTGGAGAGGTGAACATCAATTCTATATTGGATTTGATTGTTGTGACCAAGAGAGAGAGGGAAGAAGGTCTTGAGGTGTGGCGAGCCTTTGAGGTGGAAGAAGAAGTGGCATCTTCTTTATTGTATATTCTTCTGAGTGATTATTAATACAATTGTGTATTGTCTCTCAATTCCTATGTTGTTTCATATTTCTAGTTACTTTATATTTCTGGTTAAATTCTGTGATTAGTTGCTTATACAGAGTAATCATATTTGTGCTCTTATTGAGGGAGCAAGATCCTGACGAAGCAGGCATCGGAGCATGTTTATTGTTCTAGGTTCCTAACAAGTGGTATCAGAGCCTTGGTTGTAGGTTCAAGAGCTGATACCAACAAGTGGTATTAGAGCTTTTGGTTGGGTTGACTAACAGGTGGTTTTAGATCTGGTAGTGTTTTTTTATTACAGGTCACTCACAGGGATTTTAGATTGAGTGGGAGTATAGCAATGGCAGAAGATAGTAAGCTACGAATGGAGAAACTAAATAGCACGAATGGTCTGATTGATGGAAAGAAAGAGCAGGTAAAAGGAGATTGTTGGTCAGTAGAATATCAGCGTGTAGAAGCATATGTTGCAGGTAATGTTGTACAGGATGTTCTGGATAAAGTAGAATCTTTGTTTATAGATTCTTTTGCCTCTTTCCATGCAGCCTGAAATAGAGCATCTTTTCATGGGTGTGTCTTTGGAGACTTTGGAGAGATTTATTTAGGGGTTGGAGAGCCTTGTTAGATGATTGACGAAGGGGAAGTGAAGCTAAAATTGCATACAAATGACACACAGTGGTTGAAGGAAGTCATGCACGTACCAGTCTTGGAGATGAGTCTAATTTCTTCAAGAAATTTGGGTGATGAGAGATGCACTATAACTCTCACAGTAGATATACTTGAATTAGATGGTGGTAAGAAAGTAGGTATCCTTTATCTACTTACTTATATTACTGATTCACCTTTTGATGTAGAGATGTGGCTTCATGGGCTTGGTCACATATGTAGGAGGAGAATGTAGGTTCTTAAGCGGAAGACAGATGTTTTTGACAAGCTAAAGAACTAGAAAGCCTTGGTGTTCATGGAGGAGATGACAAACAGAGATCAGGTGAGGAGACTGAATTATTCTGAGCAGAGTAGGGTTGATTTGATTAGGATTTTGATCTATGGAGAGCTCACGGGTAAAAAGTTATCACTCACAGATGAACACAGGTACTGGCATCGATCAGATAGTAACTGATGTTGATAAAAGAAAGACCGATGTTGGTCATGAAAGAATTGATGTTGGCAGAAAGGACACTGGCATCAGCCAGGGAAATGACATCGGTAGTCAGGGTCAGTACAGGGAGCTAACATCGGTCGGGAGCAGACTGGGAGATGGCTGAGATCGGTCACTAGTACAGATGGTGGGCGAACAGCAAGCTATCAACAAGTCTCAAACACTCATATCGAGGTCAAAAAGAGTAAGTGAACCTCATATTCATTGTTCACCTTCTTTATATTGCTTATTGATGGTCAAGAACTAGGAAGATGTGAAGAGGCAATGTAGGTAGAATCCAGATACAGTGGGAGCTTGGCATGGATGAGGAGTGTGAGTCCTTGGAGAAGAACCAAATAGGTGTTTGTTGGTAGAGTTGTCAACTAGAAGTAAGCACTGAGAGACGGAATGGATTCCCAAGTTAAAGAAGAGAGTGGATGGATACGTGAGATGAAAGGCCAAGGTATATGGTCTTGAGGAAGCTGCAGAATAGTGGTACAGGTTTGACAGGAGGATGACTAAGCATGGCTTCAGTCAATGTCAGTGTAACTATTGTGTTTATCTTACCAGGTAGATGATGGTCACAACATTATCTTGTTACTGTATGTGGGTGATTTGCTAGTAGGTTTGTACATACAGGGTTTTGCTGAGCTAAGGGTAAGGTTAGTTTAGAGGTATGTTATGAAGAATTTGTAGTAGCAAAATTATTTGGCATAAGAGACATGGAGATTTTATCTCCAGTGGGAGCTGGTGTGAAGACGGTGTTGGCGGGGTTCATGATGCAGGATGCAAAATCAAAAAGCACACCAAGGGTTGAACAGTTCAAGCTTAGCTTGAAACAGGGTTTGAAATCACATGAGGTCTAGTGTAGACTTGAGTTTTCACAAGCAGTGGGGGTTGTCAAAAAGTATGGAGCCAATTTGGGGAAGGAGTACTGGAGGGCAGTTCAGTGGGACTAGCAGCAGGGATTCTTGTTATGCAGGGTTAAGGTCTTCACTACATGGATATGTAGGTTTGGATGTGGCAGGTTACTTGAATGACAAGGAAGGCATCACAGGTTGCGTGGTGGTCGGTCTTTAGGATTGATCTTAAAGAGGAATACAAGGTAGGGAATAATATAGAGGGTGTATAGGTACAAGTATAGGTGTAGCTATTTATCTCCAAGTGGGAGATTGTTAGGTTTTAGAGCTAAAAGCTTCACCAAGATGTAAACAGGAGAAGTTACAGAGGATGCAGAGTTACAGAGAGTTGTTGAATGCATTGTAGGGAAATTGGCATTGGTCTGATCAACCGACGTCGGTCAGATGGCAGTGAGAAAGCAACTGGTGTCGGTTACCAGTCGGCTGACATCGGTCATGGAGGTACCGACATTGGCAGCCTGTGCGTGAACAGGCAGTTTGCATGTTGATCTCAGAGAGTCTATTTTTGGACTATTTATTTGCACATCAAAGGCTAGTCTTAGTCTTGAGTTGCGTGTCTAATTATTGTAATTATGATAGTCTAATTATTGTAAGCATGAGATCTATATATGGACTCATGGGCTATATTGTAAACTTGTAGCTAGTGAGTAAGAGAGCAATAAGCTCCTTCTGAGAGAGGAGAGCAATGGTGCATTCCTCCTAGTGCCGTAGTACCAAGGTGGGTACTGGTTTGGAGAATCAGCAAGGTTCTTCGTATGTATATGATCTTGGTCAGCATGTGTGCATGACTTTCTATTGGAGATCTACAATGGTGAGTAAGATCTAGTGATTTGCAAGTAGCATTAGAGAGTAGGAGATCTACTTGGAGTACGGTTGTGTACTTGGTGTATTGGCAGTGTGTTACTGACTGGTTGGAGAGGTGAACATCAATTCTATATTGGATTTGATTGTTGTGACCAAGAGAGAGAGGGAAGAAGGTCTTGAGGTGTGGCGAGCCTTTGAGGTGGAAGAAGTGGCATCTTCTTTATTGTATATTCTTCTGAGTGATTATTAATACAATTGTGTATTGTCTCTCAACTCCTGTGTTGTTTCATATTTCTAGTTACTTTATATTTCTGTTTAAATTCCATGATTAGTTGCTTATACAGAGTAATCATATTTGTGCTCTTATTGAGGGAGCAAGATCCTGACTAAGTAGGCATCGGAGCATGTTTATTGTTCTAGGTTCCTGACACATCTCATGGATATTGAGCATTATTTTTTTTGTTGGGAAAGTGTTGTCGTTGATGTCATTAATGTCAAAGTATATTATAATTTATGTCTTGATGTATCTGGTGAAGATGAATGTAATGTGGAGTATAAGCTTGATATGAATACATGGTATAAAACACAATGAGCTATGAAGATCCTTAGTTGAACTCCAAACATCTACTAGGCAACTTTGATTTGATGTCATTGATGTCAAAGATTTTTTTGAAGGTGCATGGTCAAGTAAGATTTGAGGTATGTGTATGATGAGTTCTTATTCCATCATAGTAAGCTATGAATATACTTAGTCAAGCTCTGAATATCTACATAAGTAGCTTTGAAGATGCTCTGAGTGAGCTATGAAGATGTTTTGAGTAAGTCATGAAGATATTTTGTTGAAGCTTTGAATAAGAATGATTGTATAAATTTGCTTGAGCATACATAAAAGGCATTTTAATTAATCATGATAGTTTTAAGGTAAAGCTTACAAGGGTAAGTACTTCAGTTTAAATTTATAACTAGACCAATTCTAGACTTTGCTTTGTCTAATGAAGTAACATGAGTTATTGATAAGACATATGAATAATTCTTGACAATGTCTAATCATGAGAGAGGTTGTTTGATTTTGTATATGAGGTGTTGAGAGCTTGGGCCATGGTTAGAAGGTTAGCTTCAAGACCTATTGAGACTTACAAGTTGAGGCCTAGAAAGCAAAGAGAGAGATGATGGCCAGATGGGGTATCAAGATCATTTTCCAAGGTATGGGTAAGTAGGTGAGAATTAACAAAGGTGAATCAATTTGTTTTACATTCATGAATTTTTTATGTCATAATTTATAAGAAAAAGCTTGAAAAGTGTTTTAAGGTCTCTCGAGTGCTCAGGATGAAGAGTTATCTATCTAAGAAGGTTTTTTAAGTGCTCATTGGCACGTACATCATTTGCATGATGACTTAAGTTATTCATGGTAGATGGGGAAGGGTCATAGATCAAATTTTAAATCATTTGTTTTTATAATAAGGGGATAAGCATTATGAATGATCATTAAGACTAAAAAATGGTTTAAATACTCAAAGAACCATAATAGTGACCCGATGTGAAATAAGTCAATAAAAAGTGAATATAATGGTTTAGTATGGCTATAAAAGTGATTTTATGTTGTAACCAACTCTCTTAGACACCTCCAAGTGTGATTGGTTTCTGAGGTGAGTGAGCAAATTCTATAAGAAAGTGCTTATTTCTAGGAAACTTACTATAGCAATCAAAGTTCACCTAGTCAAAGTTGTGAAATGGATGAATGTTGAAGATTGTGAATTTTATTATATATCCATGGTGGTTTATTATTAGGTTATATACCTTATGTGTGCTAAACCAATCAATCAATTTGACCTATCATTAACAGACCTAATAGTACAAATGGTGAGAAACCAAACAGAAGTGAGAAGATGATTAGGGATGTGTTGTCATGGAGTATGGATGAATCCAAGTGAATTGAGATATTTTTAAATACCTTTATTAAATTTTCATTCTATATATAATTTTTGGAGGTTATTGGATATGATGAAAATGTTACTCATAAGTTGACATGTCTAGTACAGATAAGATAGTGAAGGTGTGAGGTTGTGAGATTGCTCTGAAAGACCAATATTTCCATATGACCATATTATAGTTTTATTTATTAATGGTATAATTATCTCATAATATCATCCACATACTTAATTTTTATCTAAAAATTATTACACAGGTGTTTAAGTTCATTATCACCATGACTGTGTTTGAAGGTAAACTGGCAGAATTGAGCAAGTTGTAATAATGAGCTAGAGGATCTTTGCCTTGAGATGAATAATTAAATTCATATTATTATTTTTTAATTGAATTATCTATCCATGATTTTCATAATCTTATAATTTAGTATGAGAAGTTGAAACATTGAGTCCAAAATGGCTTGTTTGGCTGAGTGAAGTTTGTGAGAGAAAAAGTAAACAGGTTGGTCTGTAATATCAATAGTTTTTATTAGAATTTATAATATATTTGTTTGAGTTTGTTATAATTATTTTACAATATCATATTAATTCATTTAAATCCCTTTATTATGTTTTATTACGTGTTATAATTTCATGTTTCCTTGATTGTGTTTTAAATCTAGTTGGCAGTTCAAAGTATGCATCTTATAAAGAAGTGTTTGAGCCTATATACCCTGAGTTGAATAATATGATGACCTTAATGTCATTATGTTTTTTAATATGTATTTTTTTCATGGTTTTTTATCAAAAGTGATTTTACGCTTTAGTTATTCAAGACAAATTTTTTATGTATGCATAGGCCTTTTGTGAATAGTGTTTTGAGAAGGGGTTCAAGTGGTGTTTGGACCTAAAAGGTGTTGTGGACCTAAAATTAAGTTTTATAAGGTGTATTTTAGTGTAATATGATTTTTTCCTACCATATTAGGTGTTTAATATGCTCTAAAAATATTAAAGGGTAATGTGTGCTAAGTAGGCCTAATGGGATTAGGTCTTCATGAGACCTAAAAAAAGAGAGAGATAAGGCCTAATTGAATTAGGTAAGACCTAAAGGGACTCAAATATTATTTGATATATTTATATGATATTAATTAAGATCCATTACATGTACTACTTAAGAGAACAAAATTTTTTGGTTGACCAATAAGGATATGAACAAGAGGCTTGTATAAATACTAGGTAGTTTTAGGCCTATTGATAAAGGTAGATAGCGTGAAAAGTGTGAAAACAAATTAAATACAACTTAGAGGAGTATAGTTAGTTAATTTATACCATTATATTTGTTTAAATATATATTCATTAATATCTAATAGAAGGTATGATTATGAAGATCAAGAATAGATAACCAAATCAAGTCAAGAAGAGGACTAGTTGAGAAAAGAAGGATTGAGACCAGATTGAGAGGAATAGAGGTGTGTTAAGATATGATAAATAATATAATAATATGTTGTATGAGTAATAATTTTTTTTAAGGTGATTAATTTTTTTAGGTGTATGAGTTGGTGTTGAGTCATCTAGGGGGTCGGTGTCTCCTTGCAAGTTGGTGTTTACTAACGTCTAACTGAGTTGGTGCTTAGCTAGTTGGGGTTGGTACTCCATGTGAAGTGGGTTCTTCATTAAAGTTGTTATTTTTATTATATTAATATATTTATTTTTCATAATTATTTATTTTTATTCCCCTTAAGGTTTTTCCACATATATTGTGTTCATGTGTTTCATGCTCTTATGGATTGATGTTTATGTTTGCTAAGATGTACATGCTTATTTAAATTATCTATGATTTCTTAAGTAATATTGTTAAATAAAGTTTTTTAAGACTAATTCACCCCCCCTTTATTTATGTATCTTTAAATAATTTGTATCATAGCTTAGTCCTTTGAATCAGGTCTAAAAACTTAAAGGAGATCCTAGAGGCAAGGATGGCTAGTCAACAAGCTCAAGGTGGTTTCCTACCAGTAAGGCTCCATTATTAAATCAATATAATTATGCCTTTTTTAATTTAAATATGAACATATATTTTGTCTCAAGGTCATGATATTTGATAGTCATTTTTGGATAGATATAGTGCTCTTTTTATTCCACCAACAAATGCAGTAAATAAGAAAGCTAGTGAAAATAACTCTAAAGGAATGAATGTCATTATTTGTGGCCTATCATAGGTAAATATTGTGAAGTTAATACACTATGAATTAGATAAATAAATATGGGATAAGTTTAAGACTATTTATGAAGGAGACACTAAGGTGAATATTGCCAAGTTACCGACCCATCAAAGATAGTTTGGAAGTATGAAGATGAATGATTATGAAACCATTGAATCTTACCTATTAAAGGTTGATGACATTGTCAATGTCATCAGAGGATTGGGAGAAAAAGTGAAATAATATAATATTGTTCAAAAAGTGTTGAGAACACTAAATCCTAAGTTTGACTCCAATGTGTGTGTAGTAGAAAAAATGCAAGATTTAGACAAGCTAGAAATAGATGGTCTTCATGGAATCTTGACTACGTATGAGATGAGAACTAATGAAGGAAGACCTCCCAAGAAGGAAGTATCTTTAAAAGTTGATAATAATTAAAAATATAATAAGGTCAAGGATGAGGAATACTCAGATGTTGATGATGATCAACTAATATCCATGTTTGCAAAAAAAGCTAAGGTTTGGATCTAGTAAGTACAAAGGTAATTTACCCTTCAAATGTTTCAACTATGGCAAGATTGGTCACTTTGCATCCAAGTATCCTAATAAGGATAAATTTGAGCATAGTGAAGGACATGATGAACATCATGGATATGATAGAAAGGCCTATAAGTCTGGCAAGATCAAGAGAGATTTCAATAAGAATGAAGGTAGGAAAGGGTCATTCAAAAATAAGAATAGTTTTTATAACAAATAAGATAACTCATCTAATGCAAGTGATTAAAGCACATCTAATAGTAATGATGGAAATAATGAACTTGAACATTATAATAATGAAACCTTGTTCATGGCCATAAAATCATAAAATAAGGGTTGCTCAAGTGGGAAAGGCCTTATGATTGATATAGAATCAGATGAAGAAGAAGCTAAATTAAATCTTGAGGTAGAGTTCGTAAGTGCCCTTGAGGAATTTAAATTTCAAGGAAGAAAGAATCACAAACTAAGATCATTAGTTAAGAATTATGAGGAGTAGATTAGCTTATTTGAGGAAAGGTTGAGTAAATATTCCAAGGAATATGATGAAATCAATCAAGTTGAGGCACAGATGGAGGTAATTAATACAACCCTCAAAGCTAGAGTAAGAATGCATCAAGTATGAAACTAAAATAGAAACCCTAAAATTTGAGTTGGATCAAGCATCTAACAAGGTGAAAATATTGTTGAAGTTTGAAAAGACCATAGAGGCTCTAGATGATATATTAAATAGTAAAAAATATACAAGTGACAAGACAAGTCTTGGTTTCAAAGAAGACCAAAAAGAGGCACCTCTAGTAAAGGAGAAGACAGTTGAAGACAAAAAGGTCAACATGAAAAGACTTATCAAATAGCCTAATGCTATAAGGTATGTTAGTTATTTCAATGGTTATTATTTTATATGAAGTCATTTTGGTCATAGATCAAAAGAATGTAGAAGACCCTCCAAGAAAGAGTACTCATGGAACTATGGAAGGAGTCACAATTCGTATCAGTTAAATGGTATATATAAGGTGGTTTTTTATAGTTTTCATAATGTAGGACACATTGAAAAATTCTATCCTAACAAATCTATAAGGTCATCAATTTAAAACAGGAAGTTTAAAGTTCCTAAAGTGCAAGAAAGAAGGCAAATGAATGTATAGAAACCAAAGGTAGTAAAGATAATTCATCATCAATCTAAAATCTTAAGTGGACTTCTTATTGTGATAGAGCATGCCTAAGGTGTGAAAACAAGTCAGGAATGTCTATTGTCAGTTCACATTAATGATCAAATGGCTGATCATGAGATCAAGCTTATAGTGCCAATCAAGCCCAAAAGGATATTGAAGAACATTTAGTATTGTGATAGTATGGAGATCTAGGAATCTCTTAAGTTCATGGTGTTTTAGTTTCCTACGAAAAGGATTTGATCCATTAGGATTCATGGAGACATTATTTTATCAATAAATTCATGAGGTTGTATTCAAAGAAGGTTTTATCTTGAGAATATTATAGGATGTCTATGTTAAAATCAAGGAAATGAAGATGGATATAATGTATTTCTATTTCAGTACCTCTGAGTTTTAAAGTATAGTAAGTAGCATGATGAGATAGCTAAGATTGACATCAAGTATTTGAGGTTAAAATGCAATCAATTGGTATATGAGAGGTAAGCTTTTTATATCTATTTTTTTGAATAAGTTGAGCTTGATCTATGTTAATAAGGGATATTGAAGTCAAGATACTTTATAAAAGATGAGGATGGTTTAAGAGTCTTATTAACTCATGTATTGAGATGTGAAGACAAAGGGGAGTCCCTAATTCTATAGTTGATGTCAAGAGTGTGGTAGCCTAGTGTGTGATCAAGATTTTGATCTTTTTCAATCATGTCAAGGAAGGTAAGTGATCTAGAGTTTCCAGTTTATTTAAATAAGATATGCTTGGTTTAAGGGGGAACTTTGTAGCTCTGAGTTATTTATCAAGAGAGTGGTTGCATTTTTATATCAGAATAGAGGTATATGTAGAGTTAAGGGGAGCATATGTCTAAGATGCTTCATAAATCCTATTTGTTTATTTTTTGATGGACCAACTGGGAGATTGATCTAAAAAGGGAAGATTGTTCAAAATTAAGGTGAATTAACCTGATTGAGAGAAGTTTTTGAGAGTGGTTTTCATGGGTAGTTTATATAATTTTTTATGATTATGTGTCATCTAGTGTCTTATAATTAGCTTAAGGGGAGAAAGTGTGATTCTAGTAATTATAGGTGACCCTTTGTCACTAATTTTAAAGGGGAAGAAAGATCAAACAAGGGTTATAAAATTCAAGAGCTAGATCTAGGATATGGTTGCCATCAAGAGTGGTTGCCATAGTTTTTTGAGTGTGTTTTCCATCAATGACAAAGGGGGAGATTGTTGAGCATTATTTTTATTATTAAGAAAGTGTTGTCATTGATGTTAAGGTTGATGTCATTAATGTCAAATTTGTTTTCATTTATACATAGATGTATCTGGTAAATATTCATGTTGTGTGGAGTATAATCTTTAGATGAAGACACGGCATAGAACATAGTGAGCTACAAAGATCCTTAGTCAAACTTTGAAGATCTATCAAGAAAATTCAAGTTGATATCATTGATGTCAAACATTATTATGAAGGTACATGGTCAAGGAAGCTTTTAGTTATGTGTTTGATGAGTTATTATTCTATCATATTGAGCTATGAAGATACTTAGTCAAGCTTTGATGATCTATATAATTAGCTTTGAATATGCTATAAATACGCTATGAATATCTTTAATCAAGCTTCGAAGATGCTCTGATTAATTCATGAAGATGTTATGTTGAAGCTCTGAAGAAGAATAATTATATAAGGTTAATTTATAATATAGAAGAGGCATTTTAATCACTCAAGAGAGTTTTAATGTAAATCCTATAGGGGTAAGTACTTCAGTTCAAATCTATAACTAGACTAGTTCTAGAATATGCTTGGTCTAATGAAGCAACATGAGATGTTAATAAGACATATGAAAAATTCTTGAAAATTTATAATCATGAGAGAGGTTTTTTGATTTTTTACATGATGTGGTGGGATCTTAGATATTAGTTATAAGGTCAGCTTTAAGACCTATTGAGACTTACAGGTCAAGGCCTATAAATAAAAGAAAGAGATTGTGGCTAGATGGGGTATCAGAATCAGTTTCCAAGGCATGGGTGAGGAGGTGTGCATTGAAAAAGGTGAATAAATTTATTTTAAGTTGTTCATGAATTTTTTAGGTTATTATTTACAATAAAATGCTTGAAAAAGTGTTTTAAGGCCTCTTATGTGCACAGAATGAAGAGTTGTCTACCTGAGAAGGTTTTTTAAGTGCTTATTGGCACGTGAAACATTTGCATGAGGACACAATATGGTCATGGTAAATTTTTAAGTGTCCTAGATCAAATTTCTAAGCATTGTATTTTTTAATAATGGGCTAAGATTTATGAATGATCATTAAGATCGATAAATGGTTTAAACCCTTAAAGAACCCTAATAGTGACCTAGTATGAAATAAGTTGATAAAAATTGCCCATAATTATTTTTTATGGATACAAAAGTGATTGGAGTTTTTATCCAACTATATTATACACCTCTAAGTGTGATTGGTTTATCAGGTGAGTGAGTAGATCCTATAAGAAAATGCTTATTTTTAGGAAATTTGCTATAGCAATCTATGTTGACCAAGTCAAAGTTTATAAATGAATGAATTTTGAATATTGTGAATTGCATTAGATACATAGTGGTTTATAATTAGGTTGTATACCTTAGGTTTGATACACTAGTCATGCAAATTGACCTATCATTAATAGACCTAATGGTGCAGACGGTGAGTAAACCAAATAAAAGTGAGAAGCTGATTAGGGATGTGTTGTCATGGATTAGGGATGAATCCAAGTGCATTGATATTTTTTTCAATACCTTTATTACATGTTCATTTTGGATATATTTTTTTTTAATTTAGCGGATATGATGAAAAAATTTCTCATAAGTTGATTAGTTTAGTGCAGATAAGATAACGAAGGTGAGAGGTTGTGATATTGGTCTACAAGACAAATATTTCCTTATTACCATGATATATTGTTATTTAATAATGTTATAATCATCTCATAATATCATACACATGCTTTATGTTTCTCTATAAATGACTACACATGTGTTGAATTTCATTATCACCATCATTGTGTTTGAAGGTAAACTGGTTGAATTGAGTAAGCAAGTTACAGGAATGAGTTAGAGTCTCTTTACCCTAAGCTGAAGCATTAAATGCATATGATGTTATTTTTTTAAAATTTAATGATCTATTCATTATTTTTATAATATTTTAATTTAGTATAATAATTTGAAACATTAAATCCAAAATGGCTTGTTTAGTTGAGTAAAGTCTGTGAGAGAAAAAGTAAATAGATTGGTCTATAAGACTAATGGTTTCTACTAAAATTTATGATCTATTTTTTTTATGTTGTTCTAATTATTTTATATTATCATATTAGTTTATTTAAATCCATTGAGTATGTTTTATTAGGTTTCAAAATTTCATGTTTCCTTGACTATGTTTTGAAGCCAATTGGTTGTTTAGAGTATGCATCTTACAGAGAAGTGTTTCAGCCTATATACCTTGAGTTGAAGCATATGATGAAGCTTATGATGACCCTAAGGTCATTAAATTTGTTAATATGTAATTTTTATCTATTATTTTTCAAAAAAAGTGTGTTTATGTTTCAGTTGTTTAAGACATATTTTATGTGTATGTGCAGACCTTTTATGAATAGTGTTTTAAGAAGGGGTTCAATTTGTGTTTTGACATAAAAGGTGGTGTGTACATAAATTAAATTTGGATATGGTATATTGGATTTAAATATTATTTTTTACTTCTATATGAGGTGTTTATTTTACTCTAATAATATCAAAGGGTGATGTGTGCTAAGTAGGCCTAATGAGATTAGGTCTTCATGAGACCCAAAAAAAGGAGATAAGGCCTAATTGAATTAGGTAAAACATAAAGGGAATAAAAAAACATTTTATCTATGTATATGATATGTCTTAATATCAATTACATGGCTGACCTAAGAAGATAAAAAAATTTGGCTGACCAATAAGGATATGAACAAGAGGCCTATATAAATACTAGGCAGTTTTAGGCCTATTGAAAAAGGTAAATAGAGTGAAAGGTGTGAAATTGAATCAAATATCACTTATAAGAGTATAATGAGTTCATTTATACCATAATATGGGTGTAAATATATATTCATGAATATATTATAGAAGTTTTGAGTATGAAGATCAAGATCAGATAACCTACTCAAGTCAGAAAGAGGGTTAGTTGAGTGAAGAAGCCTTGAGGCCAATTTGAGAGGGATAGAGGTGTGTGAAAATATAATAAAGAATATCATAATTTTTATGAAAAATAATTGTTTATAAATTTTATCAATTATTTTATGTGGCTAAGTTTTTATTGAATCATCTAGGGGTTGGTGCCTCCTTGCAAGTTGGTACTTGCTAAAGTCTAGTTAAGTTGGTGCTTATCTAGTTGGGGTTGGTGTTCCATATAAAGTGGGTGATTCAATAAATTTGGTGTTTATAATATATTATTTTATTCCATTTTCATCATCATCATTGGGTTTTCTTCCCCTTGAGTGTTTTCCATATATATAGTGTGTTCATATGTTTCATATTCTTATGGATTGGTGGTTATGCTTGATAAGATGTGCATACCTATTTAAATGATCTATGATTATTTAAGTAAGATTGTTAAATAAAGTTATTGAATATTTATTTACCCCCCTCTTATTCATTTAGCTTATAATAATAGATTATATAATAAATGGGTTATATAAACAACATGCATATCATCAAACACAAAATAAAGGCAAAAAAAAATTGAGTAAAACCATTATTAGCCATGTTCCCACCTTTTCTATTTTTTACATAGAGATCATGGTCTATTCCTATAATTGATGTTAATATATAAAATTGGCATTGATCCCTACAACCTATGACTTTTTTTAAAAAATGTAAAAATCAAAGCTAAAACTTGAAACTTTAAGATTTATATGCATCCATTAGAAAAATTAAAACTAGCATATCAATCTCTTTAGCCATTTAGGATATATCATCCCACTAGGTGTGCCATGATGTGAATAAATAATACATAGATGGGAGGTTAGTATAGTGTTAATCTAATAAACAAATCAAAATAACACACTAAAATCTTAACGCCTCTAGCATAGACACTAGGGAGAGCATAGGTAACAAACATACAAATTAAAGAACAACTAAAACACAAAAGAAACCATTCTTTTACCTTACTTGGAGCTCCAAATGGATTATTTAAAAGGCTTGATTGATTTTTTCATAAATAAATATTTGACAATGAATATTTATTTACTCCTTCTCTCTTTTGCACCTTATATTGGCTACTTCGATTATAAATTTGGCATGGTAACACTACTTGCAAGGCTTGTCTCTTTTCAAATTAGCATTATAACACTACATTATCAAAGATTTTGAATACATTTAGGCATGATAAATTTACACCAAAATATTTTAGAAATCAATAGGCATGGCCTTGTATTTATAGCCTCTAAAATTTAACTCTCACCCAATGTGAGTTAAGGTTGAGTTTAAATATGGAATGGGTTTAAACTAACCTTAGGTGAGTTGAGGCTATCTCCAGTTACTTTACAAGTTGTCACTTAATTATGATTTTCAATTACTAGGCATGAATTTCAAATTAAATATTTTAGACTATTTTTAAATATCTTGACAACTCATAAAGGCAATGATGAAAAGGCTTGATATTTTGATTTTTAAAATTTCTATTTTTAGATATTCATTAATTAGAAATGGATAATTCAACTAAGCATTTAATCTTGTTTAATTAAATGATTTATTTTGATTAGTATTTTTAATCTTTTGATATTTTTATCAAGTACCCCACTTAATGGGTCCATACATCAAATTGTTAGTTGTTAGGTCATAAGGTGATTGAAGATGAATTTGTGATAGGTTATTATTGCATAGGACTAGTATCCCAAATAAGGATGCCTCAACATGATTCTAAGAATTGATGAATGATACGTGACCAAATTTGTGATATTCATTGATTTATGGGTTTAATTTGTAATGTTTGATAGAAATCCATCTGAGGTCTGGTCAGAAGCTAGTTGTGGCCAAAATTAGATGTCTATAGCATGCTCATGAGACTACATCTCACATTTTCTCTTGAATAATCATCTAAGTATATTTGGATACTTTTATAACATAAGGACTTCCATTGAAAAGTATGTTTTTTTATATTGGTTACAAAGGTAAAACTTCCACGAAGTGTATAATTACATACCTTCCACATGAAGTTTACAATGCTTTATAATTGAGAATAAGTATATAGACTAAAAAGAAGAAACACATGGCCATTAATAAGTGGAACATTGCATGTGTACTCCCCCTCAATGGTAACTCTGAGAGGCCCAACATTGTATGAAACTAACAAAACTTGATAGTACCAAGTAGTTTTGTGAAGATATTTACCATTTGTTCATTCATAGGATAGAATTGTAGATCTATATCACTATTGAGGACTTTCTCTTGGACAAAATGCACATGAACTTTAAAATGTTTAGTTTTTGGTGTTACACTAGATTTGTTGCTAGAGTTATACAACTTTGGTTATCATAATGAAATATGGTGTTATTTCTAGCACATTATACCCTATTTTTATTTTGAAAGTAGGAACCCTCTTGGTTCTTTGAAATATGGTCTTATACCTTTCAAGATTTCATTGTGGTTGTTGGTTCAAATCATCTTTTTTGTCAATCTACTAGATTATTATTTATAAACAACTGAATGAGTTTACTTTAATGTCTTTACATTTCTTCAATTTAGTCAAAGTTTTTATCTAGTAGTAAGTTAGTTTTAATGCTTGAAGTTGCATCAATCTACTAAGTCTTAGTCTATTTTTGTGCATGTATTTTGAAACACATTTTATAACTTCCTTTCAGACTATTTCATCTTAGATTTGTACAAATTATCTAACTTTTCAAATTTTTCTACCTCTTTTATTTAATAATTTTTATCTATTTCTACTTTAATTTCAATCTAAATGACTAAATGCTTATAATTTTTTAATTCTTAACTTAGTCATTTTTCATGTAAATAGATTAAATTGGATTTAGAATCAAGCAAATGGCTAATTTTGTGTAGAGTTTTCATTTATTACTAAGTCATTTTCAGCTTTGCACTTAGTCTTTTTAATTTAAATTTTTGTAGTCGTTGGTTTTCAAATTCAAATATTTAGCCATTTGTTTTCAAATGCAGGTTACCCTTTATGTTTTTTTAGTAAATAGGTGGTCAGAAGTTGTTTGCTTAAAGAAAATAGTCAGAAGTTGTGTGTACAAAGAAAATAGTCAAAAGTTTTATGTGAAAATTGCTTTCACAATAATTGTCAAAGTATTTTACTCTTTGGGAAAATTGTCAAGGATATAGTCAAACTTTTATTTTGAACAAAAGTTACAAAGACTTCATAGAGACTCTTCAAGTATTTGGATTTTTGAAAAAGGTTATTTTGTCATAACTTTTACAAGCAAAAGTTGTGATGGCAAAAGACTTAGCATAATTTAAATAAAGGCTATCCTTCATGATTTTCATCAAAAGATTAGTTAGAACAAAAGTTTAGAATGAGTTTCAAACATAAATCCTAAATAAAAGTTGTAATGATAAAACTTGTGAACACTGTGGTCTTCAAGATAAATCTTCAAAATAATTTCTTTGAAAGCAAGGCTTTTCAGCTTTGGACTTGTCTATTTTATTTTAAAAATTTGTAGTTGTTAATTTTCAATTCATTTATATATTGTTTTTGTAAACCAAGTCATTAATTGTGCCTTCATATGTTGTTCCCATAGGTCATCGAAAAGAGTGTAGGCAACTTAGTCAAAACTTTTATTCTGAATAAAAATTTTGATGACTACTCAAAAACTATTCAAGTCCTTTCTCTTTGGTAAAAATGAAATGAATTACGTCAGAAGTTATACATGAAGGCATCTTTTACAAAAGTTTTGAATAAAAGTCATGAATAAGAGAGAAATTAGAATCACTTCATGAGAATATTTTAGGTCTTCAAAAGAAGTGTAATGATTTTATCTAAAATTTTGTTATGAACAAAAGTTATGATGACAAATTTTATGAAAATAATACAAGGCAAAGTTACAAAGGTGAAGCTTACAAATACTAGGTTTTTGGAACATGTTTTCTGAAAGAAAGGATTTTTAACTCTAGATTTAGTCATTTTAATTTGGATTCTCTTAGTCATTACTTTTTAAATCAATTTACTAAATGTGCCTTTTTATATTATGCTTTTAGGTACCAAAAGAAGTTATTAGTTTTATGTGTCATTCACCTAATGGTTTTGATAACTCCACCCTATCCAAAGAAGACTTTCAGCACTTACACAATTTCACAAAAAAAAATCATTGTCACATGACACCTTTTTACTTATTCAAAAGACTTGGTCAATTTCATAAAGTTGTTCATCACCACATGTCACTCTTCTGATAATCTCAGGCCTATTCAAAAGTCTTTTATGACTTAGTCAATTTTATTTAGGGTTGTTCAGTGGGATAATGGCATCAAAAACACTCTAGGATAGAATATCAGTAGGATGATGTCATGTATCATAATCATGTTTCTCTATTATCCTAGAGATGTCTATATCAGTTTAATGCCTCCAAGATAACAGGTCAGTGAGATGATGCTACATGGCATCATCTTACTACTCTTCTATCTTGAATATGTTTGTATAAATCATGTATCCTCTAAATAAGTGGATGAGTAGAATGATGTGACATGGAAAAATCCTAATACTTTATAACCCTAGGGAATTTCATATAGGCCCAATAATGATGTTAGATCCTGGGTAAGTGATATTATGATGCATGGTGAAATATCACCTCAAATCAGAAAGAACAATTAATGAAAGAGTGAGGAGATGACACATGGCCATAGAAAGGTAAAATTGAACAACAAAACTAAATCTTGAAGGTATTAATAAGTTTCCAAGTGGAAAAATAGGATCCATAGAAGTAAATCTAATCATGCAGTGAAGGAAAGTAAAGGATAAACCACATGGTAAGGACCCCATCATAACTAAGGACACGTTGGCTATGTATCAAGAAATTATGAGCTTAAATTGGATGGCCCATCTAGATATCAAAACCATCAAGAGGCATGGTTCTCACCTCATAATACATGGGCATATGGCTATCCTAATGCAATATCAACTAAATTCCCCATCGGCATTCATTCTTGATTTGGTACAATATGGTCCCCAATATTTTCATGATGTAGTAAAGTCATATTTACCCCCAATGGATCATGAGTGGGCATGCCACATGTATGATTGCTATAATTATCCCCATAAGTGGGTGAATTTAAATTTGAACTATATTTGTAACTCCTCAGGCCTATGTGCCTATTTAAGATCAACTCTTGTGGCATAATAAGCACTGACTCTTTGTGGATTATGAAAGGGGACATATAGAACCAAACATTTTCTTATTTTCTTATGATAATATCTTGAATTTTCTTGTTTGAGCTTGTTTTTACATTTTTGTTTTCTTATTCTTTGGTGATTATATAAATTTCAAGATATTATTAATCATTAAAAAATCTGATAACTAGAATACTATTAAGTCTATATGGTTATTCTCTACTCATTTTTATGGTAGTGATGCCCTTCTTTATTATAGTTGTTCTTCCTCTCATACTCTTACACCATATTTATTTATATTTATGCTAAGTCTAGATTAACTAAATATTAGTCTTATAGGATTCATTCATTTAGATAATTATAGGTTCATTTATGTTTCTAGTAAACACTTTATCTCTTTACCTTTAATCTTTTGCTCTTTCTTTATAACCATATTAATTTAAGAATATATTAATTTAAATTAAATGGTTTATCTTGATTGCTTTATAATTGTATCAAAATTTTATCATTGTTATTACATTATTTCATTCTTAGACATGATAAACTAATTAAAGAAGTCATCTTGTGAAAGGAGATAAATCTTAGAAGCATGACCTCTATTGAATACATTAGTTAGAGTTAATTCTTCTTTTTTAAATTGTTAAAATAATCTCTTAACATGGAATAGTTCACATCATCTAACTAAATGAATACCAATATACCAAGCCCTGATACATTTAAACCTTAGAGAGGTATTTTCTTCATGAGATTTCCCTCCTTTTAGGAGAGTCAAGGGATTAATAACCCATCTTTCCTAAATTATTGGTTGTGTAAAAATACACATCAATATATGGTGCTATGAAAAACATCTAAATGAAGTTCTCCCGATAACCTTTGCAACCACATGACTTCTTTAACAACTTCCATAGTACTTTTATACTCTACTTCTATAGAAGAGATAGAGACAGTAGCTTATTTCTTGTTGATCCAAGTGATAGAACCTATACCAAACTTAAATACATATCTAAATATAGATTCAAAATCTATAGTATCACCAACATGGTTAGCATCATAATAACCATATAAATTAACATTTTTAAAGAAAGAATAAAATAAATTATAGTTTATAATTCCTTTGATATACCTAAGTATTAATACTCTTTGTTAATTTCCAATGATCTAAATATGGATCCTGCAAAAATCTAGAAGCAACACCAACAATATATAAAATATTTGGCCTACTAATAGTTAGATAAATCAAACTACCAACAAGTTGTCTATATAAATTATGGTTAGTTTTTTACATACAAGTTTTAGATCAAGTTTTCTACCAACTTCAATAGGATTATATGTATATTTAAAATCAGGCATATTAAAATTAACAAGAAGATTATATGCATACTGAGATTATGATACAATAATAGAATATTTAACTTGAAATATATCTATTCTTAAAAAATGATACAAAAACCCTAAATTAGTCATTTCAAATATTTGACTTAGTTTGTTCTTATATTTAAGAATTAAACTAGTTAGATTTATAGTAATTAAAATATCATCAACATATAAAATAATTAAGATAACATGACCATTTTAAATTTTAAAAAATAGATCATTATCAGAATGGTAGTTAGATAAACTTAGTTCTTTGAAAAAAGAAGTAATTTTAGAGTTCCAAGATTAAGGATCTTATTTTAAACCATATAGAGATTTATTTAACTTACACACATAATGTTTTTTTTAGGGTTAATGAAACCTTTACGCTAAGTCATGTAAATTTTTACTTCTAAATCACCATTTAAAAAAGCATTCTTGATATCTATTTGGTAGATAACCTAACCATTTTGGGCTACAAAAGCAATAAGTAATTTAATAGTACTCATTTTTTCTACAAGAATAAAGGTTTCAACATAGTCAATCTTAGGTTTTTGAGTAAACCCATGAGCAACTAATCTAGATTTAAACTTTTTAATTTTACCAATTGAATTATATTTAATCTTATAAAGTTGCCTACAACTAACAATATGTCTTATTGGAAAAGAAGGGATGAGATCCCAAGTTTGATTTTTAATTAAGCCTTATACTCAACTTTCATAACAACATTTCATTTATAATATTGAGTGGCTTTCTCAAAAGATTGAGGTTCACATTCATATATATTCATTAAGACATGATAAGAATATTGATTCCTAGTTAATTTATTAAGGTTATCAACATTACAAGATTGAATTAGGGATTCATACCATTTAGGCCTTTTGGATTGAACATGAAAATTAGGGGGTTCTTCAAACTCTAAGTCATTAAAAGATAGATAAACTTCCTCTAAGGCATATGTTTCTTCATAAGGAGAAACAAGAGAACTAGATTCATCAAAAGAAGAATATTGAAGAGGTTTCATAGATGGCTCACAAAAAAAAAAATTGATAATAGGAACATTCATATTCTCAATGATCTTACATTTATATGGATCATGTACTCTTAAACATTTTTTCTTACCTCCATAACCTACAAAAATGTAAGAATAGGAAGTAGGATCAAGTTTATTTCTTTTAACTTTAATAACAAAGATAAAAGTAGGACTACCAAATATCTTAAGATGAGTCACACTGGGTTTATTTATAAACCACATTTATAAAATATTAGAAAGATGAAAATATTTAATAGGGAATCTATTCAAAATATGCACAACAATATTCATGGTTTTGGCCCATAAGAACTTAGGAATATTTATAGATTTTGCATTTCCTTAGTTGCTTATAAAAAAAATTATCTTCTAAATAGATATTTTTAGATATATCTCTATAATCATATAAAATATTAGATAAACAATTCATATAGTGTGATGTACCACTATCTCTAATCCATTCATTCTCATTTGAAGCAAATAAAGTAGAATATAAAGCAATAACATTTGAATTTTAGTCCTAATTGTTATTTTGATTAGGGTTTTGAATATTTTATTTATTTTGATTAGATTTCTTCTATTTTCTATTTTTATAAGATTTATTGTTAACTTTATCTTTTTTATATAACATGTTTTCCTTCTATGATCAAATTTACCATACAGATTATGATTCTCATTAAAATTCGGTTTATGATTCTTATTACCAGATCTCTTGTTCCCATTTTTTCCTTTAGTAAAATTAAGGTTAGGTTTATAGTTTCTATTATTCTCAAAAATAGGGTTGAGAGTGAGAAGTTCATGAGTGGAATTCTCTTTAGAATCAAAATTATACATTACTTACTTTTCTTTAATCAAAAGATTTGATAGGTTTGTGAGTTATTGGATATCTTACTTCATTTGGTACTTAGAGTTTAGAATAGAAATAAAATTATGAATTTTTTCATGAATATTAAGCTAAATAATAAAATAAATAAATTGATATTGAATCAAATTATAGTTATAACCATCTAACTGAGCTTTAATATTCTTCATTTTATCAATAAAATTAACAACTTTTTCATCACCTTTCATAGGTGTAATCGACAATTCAAGAATCAATTTAATAATATTTGAGAGACTAGTACCCTTATGCATAGATTCTAGTAGTTTCCAAGTATCACTAAGAGACTCTTGATTACCAATGTAGAGTAGGAATTCATCATTAACACTCTACAAGATAATTGACATGGCTTCTTATAATTTATATTGAATCATATTTAAAAATTTAGGGGTAACATGTCATCTTAACAGGGATTTTTCAATTCTAATGATAATATTCCATGAATTTCAATCCATAAATTTCATTTTAATATGAATTTTTTAGATGTTATACGTAGATCCATTAAGCATTTATGATTTATCTAGTACAAAATTGGGAGAATCCATTGTTTCCCTTTAAAATTAATACTACGACACTAAATAAAGCTTAAATTTGAACCCATTTTTAAATATAAATTTATACTCTATTTGAAAATAAAGTAACTTTCAAATGTAAACAAATAATAATTGTTCAAAATAATACTAGATAAGGCAAAAAAATAATGAAAGATTACAACAAAATAATGTGTCACAAGTGTTGTAAAAATACACTAAGGTAAAAATAATTATAAAAAATTAACCTTGTTTAATGTGAATTTTAAATTTATTTTATATTAAATCAAATTACAAACATAAACAAGTATAAAAAAATTAAATTTATGCTAAACAATATGAAAAATTAAAATAAAATACATTAATTTAAGTGTCATAAGAGTCACACACAAAACAACTATTTAAACACTATGATTAAAAAAGGTATAAAATAAATAATAATAGGTTTCAAAATAAAAATTAGATCACATCAAGGTGTCTAGAATATTTCAAAACTTAGAAATTAAATAGTTACATGACTATGGTCAATAAGGTTTTGACTAGGTCAAATGTTACAAGAAGGTCGACAAGAGAGAGGGGCTTACACATAATAAAAGTGACCAAAAAAAAGAAAGAGTTAGTCGGTTTTGAACACTAAACCTATTCCTTGCAAGATTCTAGATAAATAGCACCCACCAACTCCTCTACACTACCACTTGAAACTATACATGCACTAATTTATTTTTACATGTTTTTAATTAATTTTTAAAAATAAAAAATATATACAAATATATATATATATATATATATATATTCATGTAAATATCAAAAGTAAAAAAAATTTTAAAAAAGATTTATTGGTTTTTGGTTTACAATAATATTAGATAAGGTCCTTTTTCAAGTTGCATGCAAATTTTTCTTTTAATAAGTAAATTATTTTTTAAATAATTACTACAACTATGAAAAAAATATTTACATACTAGTAACATGTTCTAGGTATAAGTATGACACTATAGCAGTAGTACGGGGATACACAAAACCTTGCTCATATCATTAAAAGGCTTGAAACATTGTCAATCCTCCTAAAATCTTGAGATGAAGAAAATTGAACCCTCAAAATTTAATTTTTGGTGTATAATTCAGATTTCTCATTCTGCTAGGCCATACTATGGTGCCTCTAAAAACTTGAAAAAAAAATTAAAAGAAGCCTCTGATGCTTTAGAGGATCTGGCAAGATTTTTGTTAAGCAAAATGAATGATAAACCAACTATTAAGTACCTCAAAACTAAACCAAAAGCATGTTAAGTAATTTTTATAAGATTTCTCATTCGCCTAAGCCATACAAATGTCACAGGCTGATTTATTATGATTTCCATGCTTGAAAAAAATGATGTTGGTTATTTTAACAGGGTTCTAAGGTCTAATAGAAGAGATCCAAAGCTTGAAATTGATTAGAGTAGCCCTCTAATAGTGAATAAAATACTCCTTCTTCCTATGGTCATACAATGGTGTCCTAGGATTGAATAAAATAAAATCTCAATTATTGATATCCAACTCAATGCAATATGTTTTCCAATTGAATCCACCCCATTTGCTCTAATATCATGACAAAATAGATATAAAATATAGATTGTAATACACATGATAAGATATAGAATTAAATTCAATAAGTAAAGCATAGGTCAATTTAGATAACATATAATTACCATGGAAAAACCTCATAAGGTTAAAAATTTGCCAATGATTATTATTCAAATTATTGAGAAACCAAGACCCAATACAACATCTCCTTCCTCTTTTCACTTCTCTCTATCAATTTTCCTTCACAAGTTTCATAGGTTGAATATGATAAATAATATCATATTTGAGAGATATTTTCACAATAAAGTAAAACCCTATTTATATTAAAATATCAAGGGAGGTGACCATTGTAAAAAATTGGTTCCATTCATCCCAATAAATCCATTTAATTAGAGTTTGATAACTTGTTAAATAATTAAAACTTTATTATTTATTTTCATGATGTTTTCACCTCGTGTTAATAAATAATATATTATTATTATTGAATAACTTTACCAAGTCTAAGTGATAATAATCCCACTTAGGTTTAAATTCTCTTACACTCCATTGTGTCACGCAATTATAATATCCTTCTTTCCTTAAGCAAGCACATACGAGTATTTATGGTTGTCATTATAGTGGATACACTAGATCCCTCAAATTCCTATGAATGGGATACTACTAGCCTACTCTCTAAAAACATACCATAAAATTTGCAAATAAGTGTAATCCTTGATAAATTTGTGATGATCTTATCCACTCTCCTCCATATGAGTTACAAACACTTGGAATTTTTTTATTTGGAAATTATATCTCATTGGAAAATTACATCAGTCGTAAGATGGCCATGTCTTCATCATCACCACCATAAAGTATTATACAAAGTGGGTATAAGTTATGTCCCATGTTATTTTTACTTGCTTAACTATATCAAATTTCCTTTTTAATCAAATAATATTGTATTTTGGGATTCTTCACACCATCATATCTAACAATAGTGGGAATTTTAAGAATAAATACATGAGATAGTTGCATAAAAAATTCAAAATTACATAAAAAAATTTCACACCATATCATCCTTAGTACAATGGCCAAGAAAAAGCTATCAAAAAAATTACTAATAACATCTTTCATAAGAATATTATGGATTCTCATTTAGATTGGCATCTCTATCTATACCCTACACTTTGGGCTTATCATACTAGTATTTATATTGTCATCAGGTAACTCCCTTCTCTTCAATTTATGTTCAAATTATTTCTTACCATTAGAAGTAGAGTTACCATATTTACACTTCTCTCTTCATATAATCATTCCCAGTGAAGATGTTCATGAAGCCCACCTTCACACCTTAGACCCTACTTGATAAGTGACATATGAATGCTTTATAGCATAATCATCAATACAAAAACTATATAACTAAACAAAATAATAATAAAGTTAAAGTTTGTACTTTTATGTTGGATATCTAGTGTTCAAATTATATTATACCCATGATAAGAAAGTTAAATATTTCCAAAATTGGTGGGGTCCCTACCTAGTCAAAAACATCCTCAGACCTAGTACTTATAAATTTCAAACCAATGAATAATATATCTTCAATGAATAAAACAATGATCAATTTTTGAAGAAGTATTTTTTTTAAATTATGTTCTTATTCGTTTCATTTCATTGTATATTTTTTATATTTCCTATACATATTATTTGCATGCTTATAGTTAGTTTTATATATGATGTGGAGCTAACATTTTATGTAAGTTATATTTTGGCTCTCTTTTATGGCAACTTAGCATTTCTCTCTTTACACACATTAAAGTTTTTGTTTTCACATTAGTCCTAGTACATATCTTTTATCCTGATGTATGTTATCTATTTACACCTCTGGGTTTTTTTAATTTAAGGGTTCCATTGTAACACCTCAGGGAATATAAATAAATCTTTCTCAAAAACACCTATCCTTTTCAAATATACATTTTTTTAATAGTAAACCATTGTTTATTTTATTTTTATTTGGTATTTTATATAATTACATGCACCCTTTGGGTCTTTTCTACCATTTATTTTATATTACTTGCGCTTATTAGATTTTCAATTTTGAATTACATGATAAGATCAAAGGATCAAGCATTAGATTATTTCAAGCCAAAATATTTCAAGTGATAACAAAACATCACATCAATTTTGATATGAAAACAAGATATATTTCATATAATATATATAATAATACATGTTTAATACAATGGATATTCCTTACTTAAGTAGGTAAGGCAAAACTAGAAACTAGTCTAACTAAGCAATGTGGGATAAATCCTTACATAAAATAAAACTATGAAAAAGACAAAAATCCTAGCTAAAACTTAGAAATAATGATAAATATACTCTAACACCTCCCCCCAAAGTGAAGTTAGGGGATAAAAATAGCCAAAAAGGATATAGTGGCATATCTACAATATGAGTCCCAGCAACTGGGCCTGATAAAGTATTCATGTACTATATATATCCATGAAGTGGAGAAAGAGAGAAAAATCATAGGAACAAAACTCCCCAAAAAATTATGTAAAATAAGGAAGGAATGACTTTATATGGAATCCCTCCAAGGATAATTGTGATCGATATTAAAGTTATCTATCCTCAAATTCATGCTCATAAGATGACCAGTGTTGATGTCAATATCCTTAGCTCAAAGACTGTAGAAGCTCTATTTACAGTGAACAATGTTTTTTTATTTTTTACAAAAGAATAACATGAATGATTTACTATAATTTTATCCATTCCACAATGAAAGATGAAGGAGGTAGAAGTACAAAGTATGCACCAAATTTAGGATTCAAGTAATATTACCAAAACTTAGTAATAAAAATCCAAAACATAATGACACCAATAGAAATGGATAAAAGAGACAAAATTATAATTAAAAAAACATTCTTACCTCTTTAAAACTCCATTCCAAGATTTGTGATTGCAAATTAGACTTAGAATTGACATAGTGATGGCATGATTGAAGAATGTTTGATGATGGATGCTTGATTATAGATTTGGCATGGATATGTTATGATCTTGATAGATTATTTTGACATGGATTTTGTATGATATTTCAAGATGGCCTTCCATGAAGGATATGGTTTGATTATATATATATTAATGAGGGAAGAATCAAGGGTTGAGGTTTGAAGTTGTATGAGAAGTTCCAAGGGTTGTAAATTATCTAAGGAATTTAAAATTCCTTGGAAGCCTCTAGACTTGGAGGCTTCTAAAGAGGAAAGAGGGAGGTTTAGAGAAGTTATAGATTTAAAGGAGTATATAAACATTATTAGGATTAAATTAGGCTTATAAGGGGGTTATATGGGTATTAGGTGAGAATTAGGGGCTAGGGGTGTAGGATAGCCTAGGGATAGGCTAGTGTAGGTGGTTAAGTGGGGTCATGAGAATTTAAAATTCTCAAATAATAGATAAATAGGATTAGGATAAGATAATGGGATTAAGATAGATTAATTAATTTTTGGGGATGAATAAGGTTAGTTAATGATGAAATATTAAAGGGGGGATTATTAGATCAATTATTAGGATAGGGATAAATTAGTGAGATAAATTGGATTAGATGGAATTAATGTCGACTAATAGGAATATTAGTGATAATAATGTAGGCAAGTGAATATAGGTTCATATATTTTTCCTGTCTTTGAAAGGGCATTATGAATGGAGTAAAGTAGGAGTAATGGTATTTCAAATAAAAACCATGTCATGGATAAATGTTAGTAGATGATGTTGGTGGATATGATGCCCCCTTGAGGGGACATGTAGGGAAGAATGAGATGGATGGTCACTTGAAATAAGAAATGAGCAGTAGGTTATGATGGGATGATGGGATGGGATTCAAGATGTGAGATATAGGATGAAAAAGATGATTGACCTAAGTCATGAGTCATGAGCTACAAATTGATGATACCTCTAGCAAAGACACATGCACATGGAGTAAAGATGATGGGTGTTATGATTACTAACTCATCCCAAGGGGGAATAAACAACAAGAAGATGATGATAGGATTAAAAGGCCATAATCTTTAGATGTATCCCAAATAAGGATTCATGCAATATAAATATATAAGATAGGATAAGACTGATGATTTGATAAATGATGGGTGTAGCTCAAAGCTAGAGTGAGTGATATGAGGTATGTGAGGATAGAAAAGAATGATAAAGTCAAGTGACTAAATACTACATTACATAAACTCAATGAGTCATAATATGATTAAGGATGATTACCCTTATAAGGATACATGAAAGGGAGTGATAATTTATCGACCAATCAATGATTGATGGAAGAAAATATGAAAGTTGTGATTTATTATGCCTAATCAACAAGTGCAAGAAATTGAAGAAAAGATTAAGGAGATGATTATGGATATGATGATTGATAAAATATTTATATTATATCTCAATAATTTTAATGATTCAAGACTTGAGGTTGATAATGGATGATGAGGAAAGAGGAGATAGTGGTAGATCTATTATTGGGCACTAAAATGTGGCCAAGTGTTGCTTACATATTTTAAAAATACCTTAGGTCGATGTAGTTCTAACTAGGAGATGATGATTTATGATGATTATTAGTGATTATAAAGTGATTATGATGAAGATTATTACACTTGTTAGTGTTTTAATGATGAGGGTAGGTGTATATGATCAAGGCATCATAAATGCCATAAGGCTCATCATAGTCTAAGTAATCTAAAAGATATAACACTTGATAGTATGCCCCATGATATAGACATGATCAAGAGGATGTGGTGCCAAAGTGCATGGGTAAGTAAAAAACTCTACATACTCAATGGCACTTTTGGTGTCCTCATAGCATCCTCATTCATTTCCCAAAAGACAAAAAGAGATTATGTAAATAAAACATACAAAAACAAGACATATACAAACAAGTCAAATAACATACAATTAACACACACAATTATTTTCATGGAATGTCACAATGTCTTTTATAATGATGAGATGAGTGACTAGGTGATGGGTTAGAATAGGATGATCATGATGTGATTGTGGACTTAGGATAGACTTGGATTTGGATAGGGTGATCAGGATTAGTATTAGGCTAAGATGTTTCCCTTACTTTAGGATGTAAGGATGGATGATGTGATAAGGTCTTTAAATACTGATTTGATCTTGAAATAAAATTGAAAAATTGGACAATAAATGTTATTTAGAAAGTGATGACCAAGGATTACCAATAGACAAGGCCCTACAAGAATTCAATGTAGCAAGGAAAGTAGGAGATTAAGGGATCAAAGACTTTTCATAATAGCAAAGAGTGATTTGATGGGTGTTATGTATGAAAAGGCAATGATAAATATAGTGATGGGATCAATTACCTTCCATACTTTGAAATTATTGTATTTGATGGGTGTTAGGTGTGAAAATGCATTGATAGGGAAGTGATGGGTGCCAAATTAAATTTTTTAACAAGGCTATGGATGTCAATAATACCTAGCCAAAAAGATGATGAAGATATGGTGGGATGGGTAACCACTCCTATTTGTTTTCAAGACCAAACATAGTGTTTGAGGATAATAACTATGATGATATGAGATGGATAGAGATGGATGTGACTAGGGTATTCAAGATAAGACAAGACATCATGGATAATTTTTGGCTTGTTCAAGTTTTATGATTTTTAGGGTTTTTGGAATATTTCAATTTTTAGAGATTTTTGGGATATTTATGTAAACTATACAAATGGGGTTACTATAAAAATTAATACTAATCCTAAAAACCAAGATAAATATGAGGATGGATAGAATGATGAATAAAAATATGCACCAAATTTTAGATTCAAGCAATATTACCAAAACTTAGTAATAAAAATCCAAAACCTAATGACACCAATAGGAATGGATAAAAGAGAAAAAATAAAAATAAGAAGAACATTATTACCTCCTTAAAACTCCATTATAGGATTTTTGATTGCATATTACACTCAGATTTGACATAGTGATGGCATGATTGAAGGATTTTTTATGATGAATGCTTGATTATAGATTTAGCATGGATTTGTTATGAGATTTATAGATTATTTTGACATGGCTTTGATATGGGATTTCAAGTTGACCTTACATGAAGGATAAGGGTTGATTATATATATTGAGAAGGGAAGAATCAAGGGTTAAGGTTTGAAGTTGGATGAGAAGATCCAAGGGTTGTAAATTATCCAAGGAATTTAAAATTCCTTGGAAGCCTCTAGACTTGGAAGCTTCTAGAGAGGAGACAGGGAGGTTTGGAGAAGATTCTAGATTTAGAGGAGTCAAAAAACCTTATTAGGAGTTAATTAGGCTTATAATTTGGCTATATGTGGATTTGGTGAGGATTAGGGACTAGGGGTGTAGGATATCCTAGGGATAGCCTAGTATAGGTGATTAAGTGGGGTCATAGGAATTTAAATTTCCCAAATAATAGATAAATAGGATTAGGATAGGATAATTAATTGTTAGGGATGAATAAGGTCAGTGAATGATGAAATATTGAAGGGGGGGATTATTAGATAAATGATTGGGATAGGGATAAATTAACTCAATAAATTGGATTAGATAGAATTAGTGTTGACTAATAGGAATATTAGTGACAATAATGTAGGTGAGAAAATTTAGGTGCATATATTTTTCCCATTTTTTAAAGTGCATTATAAATGGATTGAAATGGAAGGAGTAATTATTTTTCAAAGAAAAACCATGTCATGGATGAATGTTAGTAGATGAAGTTGGTGGATATGATGCCCCTTTGAGGGGACATGCAGGGAAGAATGAGATGGATGACTAATTGAAAGAATAAACAAGGGGTAGGTTATGATGGATAGATGAGGGGATGGGATTAAATATGTGAGATATAGGATGAAGAATATGATTGACTTGAGCCATGAGATACAAATTGATGATGCCCCTAGCAAAGACACATGCATAAGGAGTAAAGATGATGGGTGTTACAGTTACTGACTCATCCTAAGGGGGAATCAACCATAACAAGATGATGATAGTATTAAAAGGCTATAAGCTTTATATGTATCCCAAGAAAGGATGCATACAAATGAGAGCTATATTCTAGGATAAGACTGATGATTTGATAAATTATGGGTGTAGCTCAAAGCTAGAGTGAGTGATATGAGGTATGTGAGGACAGAGAATAATGATGGAGTTGAGTGACAAAAATATTGAATTACATCAACTCAATGAGCCATAATATGATTAAGGATGATTCCCCTTACAAGAATACATAAAAGGGAGTGATAATTGATTGACCAATCAATGATTAATGGAAGAAAAGATTGAAGTTGTGATTTGTTAGGCCCAATTGATAGGTACAGGTGATTAATGAAAAGATTAAGGAGATGATTGTAGATATGATGATTAATCAAAGATTGATATTATAGCTCAATAATTTGAATGATGAAAGACTTGAGGATGATAATGTATGATGAATAAATATGAGATAGTGGTCGATCTATCCTTAGGCACTAAAAATTGGCCAAGTGTTTCTTGCATATTCTAAAAAGACCTCAGGTTGATGTAGTTCTAACTAGGAGATGATGATTGATGACAATGATTAGTGACTGGTCGTTTTGATGATGATGAAGATGATTAGACTTGTTAGTGATTAAATGATGAGTGTGGATTTATATGAGCAAGTCATCACAAATTCCATAAGGCTCATCATAGTCTAAGCAATCTAAAAGATATGATACTTGGCAGTATGCCCCATGATATATAAATGATCAAGAGGACATGGTACTAAAGTGCACAAGAAAATAACAAACTCTACATCCTCAAAGGCACTTTTTGTGTCCTCATATCATCCTCATTCATTTCCTAATATACAAAAAGAGATATGATGCAAATAAAACATAAGATAAACAAGATATACACATGATAAAAGACATGCAAACCAAACAAACAAGTAACACACATGAGTATCTACATGGAGTGTCTCAATGTTTTGTCTACTAATGGGATGAGTGATTAAGTGATGGGTTGGATAATAATGATGTGTTTATGGAATTAGGATAGAGTTGGATTTGGATTTGGATAGGATGATCATGATTAGGATTAGGCTAGGATGTTTCCCCTAGTTGAGGATATAAGGATAGAAGATGGGAGAAGGTATTTGAATACTTATTTTGTCTTGAAATTGAATTGAAAAGTGATCAAGGAAGGTGATTTAAAAAAGTGATAACTAAGGATTACCAATAGACAAGGCCCTGCAAGAATTCAATATAGTAAGGAGACTAAAATAGGATGGGATAAAAGACCTTTCATACTATCAAAGAGTGATTTGATGGGTGCTAGGTAGGAAAAGGAAATGATAATGATAGTGATGGGATCAAGTACCTTCCACACTTAGAAAGGAGGTCATGTGATGGTGTTAAGTGTGAAAAGGGACTGATAGGGAAGTGATGGGTGCTAGACTAAATTCTTTAACAAGGCTATGGATGTTGATAATACATAGCCAAAAGGATGATGAAGATATGGTGGGATGGGTGACCACTCTAAATTGGTTTCCAGACTAAATATAGTATTTGATAATGATAACTAGGATGATATGAGATGGATAGAGATGGATGCGACTAGGGGTCTCAGGATAACACAAGACATCATGGCTAATTTTTAGATATTTCAAGTTTTATGATTTTTAGTATTTTTGACATATTTCAATTTTTACATTTTTTTTAGAATGTGTATATACAATATACAGAGGGGATATTAGGAAATGAAATATCAATCCTAGAAACCAAGATGAGGATGGACGTAATGATGGATGAGTGACAAGAGGATGAAGGTGATGTGAAAAAGGGGATGAGGACTAAGGAGGAATCGAATAGGGATTACCAATGACCACATCATGAAGAAATAAGATGTATATTAACCCAAGTGTTAATTAGAGGATGTTCCAAGATGAGGGGAAAACATGTCTCAAGACACCTTCCACTTCCTTAGAAAATTCAAGATAGGAAAGAATGATAGATATGATGCATGATATGATGGAAGATGAGAAGTAGCAATAATAGACCAAAGGATGACATGTATGGGTGATAGATAAGAGATGGATGGATTTTACCCCCATGGTTTTCATCATGGTATTTACACAAGGCACCAGAAGATTGGTTTTCACCATTGGATGAAAGATTTTTCTTTCTCTTTTTTTAGCTTTATTGGATGGCATTTTGATTTATTAGAGAAGGGAAAGATTCAAGATGTTGACATCATTATGATATTTAACTAATACCTATTCTAGGCATATATGATGCTCAGATCATGCTATTATTTATAGATGTATTAATGTCCTTGTGACCTTTAGTGATTCTTAATGGTGACCCCTCCAGATATCTAGGCTAGGTGTCTTTATTGCCCCTAAGAGAGACAATGTTTCTTGAGGAGGTGATGTGAGGTATGGATTAAACTAGATATTTATGGGGAGGTATGGGACTTTGATAGATGATAAGATTATGATATGATGGTATGATGGATTATGATGTGATGGGTGATGGAGGATGAGGACTAGCAGTTGCATACATCATTAGATATGTTGGATATTCTTCATTTGATTGGTGCCATGTGACAAAAGACTTTAATATATCCAAGAGACTTTGACTTTGTGGCTCATCTTTGATCTGATCATTTGATGGAAAATTGACCATATTGATAGTGATTTTAACATTATTTAGATTTTGAATGCCATTTCCCATTAGTGCCTAATGTTGGGCTTCACCAGGTGATATTGATATTTGACTTGATAGCTAATGATTAATTTGACTTTGAAAATCACCTAGTGCTTGATTTTGGGCTTAACTAGGGGAAGATGCTTTTTTATTAGGTTGATGATTTAATGTGTCCTGGTTTTGATTTATTGGATCAAAGATCACTTGATTATTATGATTGACCTTTTAAATATGTTTTTGGACCTTTGTATTTGTGGCACACTTTATATTGCTCAAGGATGGATCTAATGATGTGTGTTCTTATTCATCCCTATGGAGGGAGGTGAATAAATGATCAGTGATGGGAAGAAAGGGATTTATTATAGATGGAGGTGGTGGAGATGGTGTGATGAGGTCAATGAGTGGTGATGGGGTAGCATGTCTTCATAGGGGTTCTTAGGAGACCCAATTTTGACATCAGATAAAATATCCTCAAGGTCAAAAAAAGGATCAATAGGACTACCTATATTATATGCATCCAAAATAGGATCAAATTTATGTTGACAATTTTCTATATATAAAGCTTGTAAGAACTCTATTATGACTTCATCATCCTGATTGAGATCCAAATGTTTGCTTGGTGATGGATTGAAGGTATCTAAAATAGAGACATCCTTAAGAAGATATGAATTATCATCAACTACAATAATATGGATGAGGGATGATGTTACTAATGAGGAATCTGATTCAGATGCTAGTATAGAACATGATCTTGGTGTAGATAAGACTTGTGTTGGCTTTGATGCTAAATCTAATGTACATGATGCATCACTTCTAGTAGAAGACTCATCATCCAAAATTGACCTCTCCAAAAGGTGTATTTGATGTGATGGGTGAGAGAGTTCATGAGATACGGGAGGACTAGGCACATGGGGACTAGGCTCAGCTTTGTTTGAGGATTTATAGAGGATATGGGGATCATGTAGGATGGGTGTGGAGGCTTGACCTTGACTTGGAAATAGAAGGGCTTGATAATGATTGGGAAGGGAATCTTGGCATTCTTCTTATTCACCCAAGGATTTAGATTCATCCTTGATTACTATGTCACCATAGTTGATGAGGTTTTAGATGTAATCTTGAAAAGGTTAACATTGATTAATAGTATGCCCCTAGGTTTGGTGATATGCACAATATTGGTTATCTTTATACTAAGAGGGTCTAGACTTAGTAATATCAAGATGTTGAATGGGTGGGTAAACTATCATGTTAGTGGTGACTATTTGTTTTAAAAGGGCTTCTAAGGACATAGGAAGGGGAGTGTAAGGATCCTTTTCACTATGTGACCTAGATGTGGAAGCATTGGAATTTTGATCAGATGGTTATTGATGTGGCTGGGTGGATGGATTAGTAGTAGGAAAGGTGGCCAATATTGGATTCCCTTTACTAATATGGGAGTGATAAGTTAATGGTTTATGACTAGTAGGTGGAGGATTAGTGTGGGACTCACATGAAGGGGCTTGAATAGGAGGTGCAATGAGTTGAAGGGGATCAACACCTTCAACGAGTGGTACACCCATCATAAGTAACTTTAATAGGATCTCATCCTTATGGGTAGCTATGTATTGTTCTATGAAGGCATGATATAACTCTATGGGGGATGAATGATAAGAGAAGGGTGATGGGAGGAAAGCTAAGGATTAAGTATGACTCATTGAAAAAATTGGGTCTAATGATCAAGCTAGTATGATAGGTGATGATGATGATGATGTGAACTAAATGTGATTAGGATGATGTAGGACTAAGGTTATATCTTAGATGGATAGTGTAATAGGTACTAACAACCTATCAACAATGTCTAGTTGTCAAGCTAGTAAAAGGATTAAAGATTTGATGGGTGCCTAAAATCAAACTAGCAAGGGGATGCTATGATGGGTGATAGTTATGAATAGGCAAGGATGACTTGATTAGATTATTTATTATTGGGTTTACTAGATTAATAATATTAGAGTGATAATATGTTAGAAGAATATCAACTAGGTATGAGATCTGATCAAGTGGACTAAGATAATAGGATGATGTGGATGAGAAGACTAGATCAAAACCTTAGACTAATTTTCTAAAAATAGGATGGGGTATGATTATGTGATGAAGATGATTAAGATAAGGGACAAGGACAAATATGATGATAGGTGATTCTCAAGTGATGAAGGGGGAATATGATGGGGATGATTTAGACCCGTATGTGACTTGATGAGCCAACTAGGATAAGATTATATGGGGTATACTATATGGGTGATGATGTGACTAAGATAAGTCAACATCAAGACAAAAGGTTTATTAGGATAAGATGTGGTCTTAGGATAACAAGAGAATGACAATACAAAATGTGATTAGGATATATAGGTGATGGGGGGGATGATCAATGATGGGTGGATATAGTTGGACTAAGATGAGAGTAAGTCAAAAGGATAATATGTACAAGATGATTCCTAGTATGTACAAGATGAGATATTGGTGATGGGGATATGGATTAAGATGAGGGTGGATAATGGGATGATGACAAGGATGACTAGATGATAAAATGATTTGGTAAATATATATAAGACAAAGGATTGATTGTGGACATAAAACAAGAGGTGATTGAGATTAGGATATATGTGGATGATGGGGGTTTGGCTAATGAGTGGAGATGACTAGACTAGAATGAGATGAAAACAAAGTGGGGGATGGGATAAGGATATAAGAGGAAGATATACATAAGAGGATGATGACAAGGGTGGATAAGATGATAGTGATGAAATGAGATGATAGCTTTAATGAGATAAGACATATATATATATATATATCTATATAATGATGGTAAGATGTATAAGTTGAGTTATGAAAAGGACCTGGTTAGGTATGTAGGTTTGGGTGAACACTGACTCAACTCACAAATAACATGGGTTTAGCATAATGCACACCTAATCAATCAATCTATAACATATGATTAGTAAACTCAAGGGTGTGTAACCTGATGCCCATACCATCCAATGGCTTCATAGGTGAGGTTTTAGGTTAAAAACCCATTACGGTGTCAACCAAACCCTGTCGACCCCACTTACATTGAATGGCTACTTCAAAGTTGATACTAACTCCTATAGTGGTATACTTGTTACAGCTAAAAGGTCCTATGCTAGGTTAAATGGGCTCTCTAGGGGCATCCCTTATATACATGAAGGTATAGTGGGGCCCAAGTCTGTATAGGGTGTTGTCTAATACCTAGTTTAGAGAGTTAACTCTTCTCCTTCATGGATGACCTATATAGGGTCAATCACTTAGCCTAACAATAGTTATCCTTGATATTTATACTTAGATATAGCATAGAGTTTGGGTTATTTCATGGTGGTGAAATCCAAAGTCACTATCCTCCTAAGACTATGGAAAGTGTGTGGGTGTCAATTCCATGTCATGTTGCCCCTAGAAAAAATAAAAAAAAGAAGGGGTTTATAGGTAGTTTTTGATCTCCCAAGAATTGCCACAAGGATGCAAGGGAGAGAACATACACCAACTATATCCCTAATAAATAGACAATTAATCCAAAAGATTAATTTATTGATTAGATTAAGACATGTGATTTATATACAAAAATCAAAGATGAGAACATACACAAAACAAGATGATTAAAAATGATATATACAAGAAAAAAATGATTAAAATTATTTAAAAGTGCCAAAATGGATCTTTGACAAGTAGCCTGCAAGCACATGGGTTAGTGGTTTGATTTGTCACATAAAAGAGAGGTCATGTAATGAAAGGATTGGTAGTTTTCAAGATTTTTTTCAAAACTTCCACTCTCCACAAAATCGTAGATACATAACCTACAACCAGAGACTCTAAAATCATAACTGGGGAGTAAAAGATCACAAGTCATGAGTTATGATTTTGAAGCTCAGAGATGACTATGATAGTTATCTTTAAAACCATGGTTAGTTATACAAACTCATGACTCAAATTGAGAAAATCTTTACTATGGATAAATCAATAATTTTCATTTTATCGTAAACCATAAGACCTCTAGATTTAGATGTTTGATTCATAATAGATGACTACATAGGTGATAGTTTAATTATTTACAAATGACTATGATGAACTACAAACTGATGTTCATGTTTTATTCAACATTTTGACCAAAAGATACCATGATGAGAAATTAATTAAAAACTAGGTAGAATCTAGAATTTTAAAAGAGTAATTTTAGTTAAATTCAATCCTAAATCTGCCCTATAAGATTCAAATATGGTAAGGTAGTAGACAAAATTAGTTTAGAATGACAAAAGTGACAAAAATTTATTAAAGTGACAAAATCATTAATATAGACACAATACCACTACTCCATAGAGCAAAGTTGTGACTCTGATAATTATGTGATCTACAGTTTTGTTAATATATGGGAAAAGACTAAGGACTAGTATGGGTGTGTCTTGGGAGGACCTTATGGCTTTACACTGTCCTTGTTGTACCTGTAAATCACACCAACCAAATAACAAATTTTATAGCGATAAGACTTTATTAAAAAAAATATGGTTAGTTAGTAGATATGTAGTCAAAAGTCCACCCCAGAAGATGGGGAGACTGAATAATGATAAACCTTTCATGAGATAATCAAATAAAAATCATGACTTATGTGGGAAATGTCACTATTGAGACAGGGAGGTCTGGAGAAGGTTCTAGATTTATAAGATTCTATAAACCTTGTTAGGATTTAATTAGGCTTAGAAGGGGGTTAGATGGGGATTAGGTGAGGATTAAGGGCTAGGGGTGTAGGATGGCCTAGGGATAGGTTAGTTTAGGTAGTTAGGTGGGGTTATGGGAATTTTTAAAATTCCAAAATAATAGATAAATAGGATTAGGATGGGAGAATGGGTATTAGGATAGATTAATTAATTGGTGGGGATGAATAAGGTTAGTGAATAATGAAATATTAAAGGGGGGATTATTAGATAAATGATTAGGATAGGGATAAATTAGCAAGATAAATTGGATTAGATGGAATTAGTGTCAACTAATAGGAATATTAGTGACAATAATGTAAGTGATTGAATGTTGTTGCATACACAAAGATCAATGAATCACATCTAAATCTGAAGTATGGCAGAGGTCTGAAAGATCGTGCACATGAACTGTATGTAATGTCTTGAAAATGGATCGATCAAAAGAAAAATATGGAACATTCAATGAAAGATTGTCCATGGAAAGTGGATCTTAATGATCAATAAGTGTACTCTCACTGTAACCAGTAGAGTACTCCAAAGTGATAATCTATGATGGCTCAACATTATACATAAGAAACAAAGGGAGGTTATACAAATAGATGTCCCAAGTCTGGTAAAAAATCATCCCATTGAGGTGGCTCAAAAAAAATAAGAGCAATGTCCATCAGGAATGTGTCATCACAAAAAACTATAGAGGCTAAAAAAGGAGTGAAACTATTGATAAGGCTTAGACATACTGAGAAATCATTATTGGAGGGTGGCTTTGATACCATGAAAGAGTTCTCAAAACTCTTTAGCCAAGATCTCTCCAATAATATATTACTACATCCATGGAATCTTTAATATTAACACAAAGAGAATGAACTATCTATAACTCAAATAGATTATACAATGAATAGTTCACCATGCATTTTCATATGAATGATTAGGTGAATAGGTACATATATATGTGGAAGATAGGAGAATCCCAATCATACCATGTATGTGGGACTAACTTACCCAATAATAAATAACACCTCAATAAGATAAAGAGTATGAAAGTAATATCCTACACCAATGTAAGACCTAGGGAATCAACTAGGCCCTCTTCAAATCTCATCATTTTATACATTGATTTTGCTCCAAATATTACCTAGGTGTGTTCTTATAAAGATAAGGCAATGGTCGAGAGTAGTGTTTTTATTCACTTAGAATCAATCATATTCTCTTGTGGTAAAACTATAATAGTTTATTATCACATCTCCCATTCACATTGTACTATATTCTTATGATCATGTTTCATACCTACCTATCATTATACCATCTTCCCTTACATATTTTTTTGACTGGATTAACCCAATCATTTTATGATCATTTCCATCATTCTCTATTTTTTTATTTTTATTTTGCACTCAGTAAGGCTAGTTTCAAGATTGCATTATTTTCTAAGGTGTCAGTCTAGGAGTCTTTAGGCACCATGGTATTTAGGCTCTCCTATCTATCGGTTAAGTGTAATCTCTCTTTTGATATTCATAATTAGAACCCATGTTTTGTTTTTACAAGTCTATATGGAGGAGGAAAACAAAATTCAAAATCCATATCATAAGAAGGGTAATGTTAAAAGGAAAATCAAACCTTAAATGTCAGATCACACTAAAAGACATGATCTTTATTTGGCACATATCCTATTTTATTTAAATCTCAAACTCCATAGTTTGCCTCATGATAAAAGTTAAGTCCATTAGGGTGTGATAGGTTATTACATTGAGGTATTAAGTCTCATTTTATCATTATATATTCCTACATTTTAGTGTCACCTACATTCTCATACAAGTACCCAATTTTCACAATAGGTTGATGGATCTATAAGGGGTCCTAAAGAGTGGTTAACTTGTTTTAGGAAGTTATGATCTTGTAATTTTCATACATCACAAAATTTAAAGCATGATATCTATATACTTCACTAGTTAGCCCAAGTTTATGTTTGTTAGGTAAGGTTATCTACGGCCATTGTTGTTGAAAATTTTTAGTCTTACCAACTTCATTTCAATGTCTTTTTTATAATAAATACCATGTTTTTACCTTTGGTGATGAAATCTTTTCTCTCCCTCCATTTTCCCCTTGATAGGCAAGTTTGCTTTTAAATATTTTCCATCATTTTTACTTATTCTTTATTTTTTTTATACATGGTAGTTTTAGTTTTTCCATATTTATAATAGAAGTTTCATATTTGAGTTGTTTCAAGAGGCTCTATTGGTCATTTCCTTACCCTTATAGGGTTTCTCTTAGTTATGTTTGGGACCTTGAGTTTTCTATTTACTTTTTGGGACATTTGTCCCATTTCCCCTTTCATGTTTTCATATTTTGTTTGAGTATGGTTTGTTACTCCTCTTAAATTGATGATGTTTTTATCATAAATAGTTTATGTGTCATTTTTTTATTTGAATTTTTACTTATCTTATTTTGGCTTTATTTTTGGGTTTTTTGGTTTTAAGTAGCCTTGGCATTTTGACTTACTTATTTTTTTTATTTTTATATTTTTTCTTGATCTTTTAGTTCTAACCTAGCCTTATCAATCTCAGCTTGCCAATTTTCAAATTATTTTAATCAATCCTAATATTTTTCATTTACATCCATTTATTGACTATCTTTTATTTATGTGCTTTGCCTTTATTCATTTTTATCCTTGTATCCCTAGTGTTTCTCGAATATGGTTATTGCTCCCTCCACAATCAAGACTATGGTATTTGCATGCATCCATCTAATGAAAACATAAGTTAAGTTATGTATATGGTAATTTTAGTTATTCATTTATTAATATTTCCTTTCAAAATATATATTTAGTTATGTTTTAGTGGTGTTATGTTTCTTTCTCATTCTACTTTACACTATTGTGACACATGATGAGCATCGGGTGGGGCATATGTATACACACAATATTTTTCACTTTATCATTTACTAATGCTTTCTATTGTAGCATATTTTTGATGAATCAATCTCCCTAAGTGCACCCCTTAAATGTTGCACTATGAATGGGGTGGTAAAGGCTCATGGTGCTTTGTGAGAGATGTTCCTATTCTATCAATATTACACCATTACTATTATCTTTCTAACCTCCTCTAAGTGTCTATCCATCTATCCCTTTTATTTACTTCCTATCCATTTTTTTAGTTTTACTATATCCTACATCATCAGTTTGGTTGATACCATCTATTTTATACCTTATCCTTCTTTTGTTGTATCAGCCAACCTAATATAATTTTGAGTGTGTTTTCTAACATTTGTACTATATCAGCCTAGTCGATACCATACCATGTCAACTAACATCTTCCAAATATATTGACTAGGTTAATACCATCAAATTAGAGTGTAGGGTTAGTTTTAGATATTGGATCAGTTTATATATGGGTCACATTTTAGTTATATCATATCACATTCATTCACTCTACTTTTGCTCACACTTTTTCCCTAAATAAGTGTTAAAAGAGTTACTGACTTAAAAACTTATCTTGAGGATTATTTTCTTGAAGTTTCATTAAAGCTCAATAGGATGAGTATTGGTATTTCCTAACTAAGGATATCTAGGTCTTCATCCAACCATTTGAGGTCTTCAACACACAACATTAAATTGTAAAGCTCCACTTCAGCCAAGGGGGTGATTGACCTATTGAGGGGTCTACCCCAAGGTAAGTATTTATATCCATACACTTTTTCCTTTACTTAGTATATTAGTTATCACTTTGTTTATTACATTTTGAATGAATATTTATATCTTTTTTTAAGATTTTTTTATATTGAATGAGTTATTGTAGCCATAAGATTGCGTAGACTTTCCATAAATCATTTTAGATCACATAAACTTCTATTTAGTTGACCATTTCACCTTACACATTTACAACCATTCTAACCCATATCTTAGTTTAGATTTTTCCCCTTTACAACCATTTACCTTTATTGATGTCTAGTGAAAGTCACATCATAGTGCCATAGGCTTAGGCTTTAGAACCCTTTATTATTGACATTTGAGTGACAAATTACCCTCTTCTATATCTACAAAATTAATATGTCCTTACTTGATTTTCTAAGTATTGTAGCCTCTATTTTATTGAAATTATTTGAGATTTAATCTATTAAGATAGAATAGTTGTAGGTCATCCTAGCATGTGAATACAACTTCCATCAAAGGAATCTTGTAAGGCATGGAGTTAAGATCATTTACGAAGTTCCATTATCATTTTGGATTAGAACCATAAAAACATTTGTTTTGATTTGTAAGAGTGACTTAAAAGGTAAGGCTGTAGATGTATTTGACATGCTAATTTGAGGTTTTAATGGTGGAGTAAGCTTATCACTAGGTGCATACATTTAAATCTGGCCACTCCTCCATTATTATTCATTTCATCACTAATTTCACTAATAACATCATATTATTAATTTTCATATTCCTAGTTTATCACCCCCTTTATTCTACATTCACATACTAACACTTATGGTAAAATTTGTTTCCCCTTGTGTTGTGTCTAACTATCCTTCCCTTTATGCAAGAAGGCATGATTTTGTAATTTTTATGTTGTGTTATAGCTATCTTATACAAGTGTTAGTTTAGGAAATTCCCCAATTGTATCTTGTGCAAGGTCTTTGGGTCATCCATACTAGTTCTCTCATAGACTACCACCTTCATATAAAGCACTTACACAAACGATGTCAAATTTAGAGATTGTGTAGGATAAATTTTTGTCTTTCATGGGTTCTATTATGTTATTCTAGGTATGTGGAGGAGATCCCTAGATATGGTGCATTACTTATTTGCAATTTTTAGTTTCATTCTCACTCCTTTTTCATGATAAGAGACCTATTTATAGCTTATGTAGGACCTTTTAGAATAAGTTTTAGGTATGTATTATGATATTAAATCAGGTGTATTGTAGTTTAAGAAGGGAACCATCCCTATTTAGATATTAACTCCTAATATACATCACCCACACCTAGGAATTTTTCCATTATGTTAATTGAAATATGTCTTAGGACCTAATAGGGTGCATTTCAACATGAAAACACTAACCTTAGAACATCCCATGTAAATTAATTCTTATAATATCATCATATTTTTCACTTCCCACTTATCCATTTTCTTTAAATTTTAAATCCCCACACCTAACTCAAACTACCCTCTCTGTCTCATACAAATCTGCCTACTAATCCCAGTAGACACTTAGTTTTGGCCACTTTCATGCCTAAACCAGGGATTCAATTCAATTTATAGAAAATGGAATATTTTAAGTATAAAAATCACCTAAATTAAAAAAATTCCTACATGTAAGGGATTTAATTACCAAAAAATGTGACGATGGTAGCTTATTTGATGTATTACCCTGTATGCACCACTAACCTAGTTCAGTTCTAACCCTAATCAAATTATGACCTAGATAGTTTTGGTTTATCAAGCTATTAATTCATAGAATTTAAAATAATTTATAGAAGCCAAAAAAAACTAAGTAAGACTAATGACATTGAAAATACTAATTCACTTGCCTAAACAAAAATTTAAAATCAAATTAGTGAATTTCATTTACCAAAAAAGAAATTTTTGGCCAAATATGAAGCCAAGGGTAAAATGAGATAATAAAGTGATTTATTATCTCTTAAATATTAAAAAAATATGAGTCGCACCTCAAAAATATCTAAAGTGAGTTATCATGCCTCACAAATATCTAAAACTGAGGTGTCAAGATTTCATGAATACATTAACCCAACCCAGGGTTAGACTAACTCAACCTAGGTTAATTTAGACTCAACCCAAGTTATAATTTAAACTAACCTCCCTAGGTTTGGAGTTAGTTCTTTGAGATATAAATAAAAATTTCCATACCATTTACAAACAAGCTTTTGTGTGTAAGGCTATTATGTTGGAATACCTTTTTGAAGCCTTTAAGAGTAGTGTTATAATGCCCTATTTATGCTAAGCTTCACACCAAGCCACAAGTGACTATTGGAGAGATGTTACCACCATGGAAGATAATTTATATAAGACTAAAATAATAATAGGCCAAGCACAGACATTCTTAATCCAACAATTAACTATCAAATTAGACAAAGGAGGTGATAAATTAATATTGTCTTCATCTCTATTTTGTGATCTTGCTTATTGTGTTATGCTCTCCCTAGTTCTTACGTAAGAGTGTTTATTCTTAGTGTATTATTATGTTTTGTTTTTTTTATTTAGACTAACAAGGGACTAATATACATATTATTTACTCTTTAAACACCTAAGGTACATAATGGCATGTTTGATGGGACCAAGCATCCCATATGGCCAAGGAGATCGATATGCTAGCTTTAGTTTTTATAAAAAATGTATTTAAATATTCAAGTTTAAAATTTAGCTTTGAAAATCACATATTTTTAACAAAGTTGTAGGGATTGATGATGATTATATCAAATCATTGACAATTGTAGGAATTGGCAATGATCTCTGCATAAATTGATTATGATCCCTTCATCAAAATAGAGCAAGTTGGGAACATAGCAAAAATTAATTTTTATTGTTTTCATTTTTGTGCTTAATGATTTTTTTATTGCCTTTGTAAAAAAATTCTTGTAGATCCATGAGAATTTTGAGTTTTAAACTTGTTTATCAACCATTTTTATTTTGAAACATAATTTTTTTTATGTAGTTGCAAGAAACATCAATGATCTAACTAAATCAACATTGATTTCAGGAATCGGCATCGATCTCTATTATAATTGGTGATGATTTATCTAAGAAAAAAATATAAACCTACGAGATTGAAATGAATTGTTGTTTACTCACTTTCTCTTTGGCTTCTAAATAGGCAAAACCCATAACATTTTGTAGGACCTAAGGTGGAGAGAGATAAGCTTAAACATTGTTAAAATCTCATATACATTTTATTTGTTGCTTAAAATCCACTTAGTCATATTTGTCTTTTAGTTTTTTTAAAAGTTTTTACAAGTGAAAATAAGGCCAAGGGGCCAAAATTTCAATCACACTTTGTATTTGGTGATATTAAAAGGAACATACATTTTAGTTAGATCACTTAAGATATTTTTTACTTTATGTTTATTTTTTGTTATTAGTGAAATTTTAAAGTTCATTAAAATAATTTATTTATTTATATCAAATTATAAAATATTGCATGTATGCTCTCCCTTCATCCCCTTTAGGGAACTCAGATGACCAAAATTGCTTAGTTTATTGTCATTATTTGTAAATTTATGTCAGAAAGAATGCTCTCCTAAAGCTCTAAGTGACTTGGGTGACCCAAAAATGATCTATAAAGTCTTTCCATAATATTTTATTTCTTTTTATATATTTATCTTATGGGCAAGAGTTCATCACCTCCTCATGAGTTTTTTATGGGTGCATTGACTATGGGTTTCCTCTCCCAGTATTGTACCAACCCCACTGCATGGTGGGGTATACAAATTGAGCAAACCATCGGATGGGATAGTGTTGAGAAGTTAACTTGACCATCCCAATATGTACTTGGGCCATGCAGTAGACAAATGTTAGAATTCACTAAAAAGTACATAAATGAATTCATTATGCAAAAGATGAGACCATTACATAACAAGCTAGGTGGTTTGCACTCAATTTATGTGATTGCACCCTTGTATTAGTCATACTTGAGACCATTTAGTACATTTTATATTTATATATTTTAGTCAAAACCCCACTTAATACAAAATTTCTTGCCAAATGTCAAGTGCTCCTTACTCTAAGTTAGTGCCACATATCAATGTTTGAGAGACAGAGGGGGAATAAAAAACTCTACCTACACTTATACTTTAATTTTTAAATTAACACTTAATTCCTCATAATCATTGGTATATCAGTGGAAACATTAGTAGAAGTTACTTACACCCATGTGTTACTTCTATTTTTATTTGATTTACATGTGTGTTTTTAGACTAAAATTATTTTTTTGTATTGTCATGTCAAAATATGTCCAAAATTATCATGTTGTTTTCACAACTCTTTAGCCTAAGAGGTGTTTATCTATTTGTGTTGCACTTGTTGCCTTGGATATTTTATTCCAAAACCATTTGTGTCACTTTTTTAAATAGGGCATCATTACACTGCCCATTTCATCCCAAACTTTTGCCTTGGATATTCTAGTCCAAAACCATTTACCATAACATTTATTTGAAGGAGTGTTGTTATGCTACCTAAGTCATTCCAAATCTCTTTTTGCTTTTGAAACCAAGTTCCAAACTTTTTTTATAGCTCTCTTGTTTCAAATGCATGGTTATGCTACCCATTTTGGTCTAGCCTTTTTGCCTTAGACTATTCAAGTCTTTTCACCTTAAATTTGAAACTCAACCTTTCAAAGTGAAAATCCTAAACTAATTAGGTTTACACCAAAACCTCATCGAATTTGAGATTAGGTTGTCTACCTTTTTGTGTTTGGATTGTGTTACTTGGGTTGATTTCTTATTTGATCTAAAATACCCCCTTACCTTAAACTTAGTGGTTTTTATTTGTTTTATACCTTGTTTGAGCATATTTTTGAGCCAAGTTATTTCCACATGCCTTGTTTGAAGTTTGTTGTGCCAAATTTTGAGTGTCCTAGTTCTATTGTTCCAAAATGTCTCTTTTAAATAAAATTTTGTGTATTAGTGAGCTAATTACTAAGTGTCATCTAAGCTAATTTCCTTAGTTTGGTTTGTTTTCAAGTTCTTATTTGAGTTCTTTATTTCTGAGTCTAGCCTTGTTTTTCATATTGGATTGATTATAACTAGATTTGGTAAATCATTGCTATCTTTTAATCCTAATTTTCAATTATTCTACTTTGTTTATACACTTTTGTCAATAATTATAACTACCTTTAAGAAAATCAATATCATTTCATTAGACCAATCTCATGTTTTATTTTGTTCTACCTTTTCCTAGTTTAGTTATTTATCTTTTTGTGTCTCTTTTATAGAGCCAAAGGTTCTTTGTTTTTAGACCTCACTTGTTTGTTACATTTATACCCTTTATTTTTCATGAGACCTATTCATGGATCTAAACATGCCGCATTACACACATAGTAAGACCATGTATAATTTAGGATATGATAAATTTATGACCAATGACCCTTTTCTTCAATATTTGTATGACGATGTAGCTTATAAGATGGATCCCTATTCATATTATAAAATTCCATATGTTGAAAAAAGGTATGAACATTTAGCATAGTAATTGGTGACAGTGCCTCCTTATCCAAGCCAATAACTAGAGCAAACATTATAGTACCTTGCTCAAATGATGCCTCAAATTGAACAAAGCCAATAATAAGAGCCTTAATATGTTACGATGCAAACATAGACAAGATATGATCTATACTTGTTTGAACATCATTTTTTAGAGAATAAAAATGAAGTACTCATTAGAGCTATTGAAGTAGGAGACAAGTTTATGCTAGACCTTCCACTCTAAATTTTAAGTAGTTTGATTATAAATCCTAGTAATGCACCTTGAATTTAACAATTTGAATAAGCATCAACTAGTTATATTCAAGATCTAGTTCAAATTCCATAGCAAGACTAAAATACGCTTGCAAAAGGGAAAGCTCCTATGGATGAAAAAATAGAATAGGTACAACAAGCATACAAAAACTATCTCAACCTAGATTTTAATCTTAAAGCAAGGGTTATTTCTAACATGTTTATTATTGAGATAACTCCATCAACAGGGCAATAAACATATACTTTGAGCTATACAAGCCAAAACATAGACCCATTTAGCCAAAACATGTTGGATGGTGACATGTATAATGTCCATATTTTGATGGAAGAGATTGACACTCAAATAAAAGACCCCACTCAAAATTTTATGGATGACACGCAAGTACATTATAATTTAAACCAAGTGGGTCTAATTTACCACCAAGAAATACATAGTCAATTCCTCTAAATAATGCCATGAGTGGATTGTATAATAGGTAATAGGTATGCCTATTTTGCAAAATCAACAAATAACATGTACTCCTCAACCAGTTGCTTCCTTGAATGTGCAATAGGGGTAATAAGCCAATAATAGACAAACCTACCACTGTAATAGGTTCAAAACACCATGCTACCTCAATAGGTGATAGTGAATATTTTGACACAATAAACATAAACTAATATACCTTATCAATCATAAGCATTGTCTAACCAACAACACGTTCCTATTAGTCAAAAAATACTAGTTGATCAATAATAATAAATGTCAAACCCCCAATAGTTTCCTAACCAATAATAAGTGCCTATTCAATAGTAAATATTGATCCAATAATAGGTGTTCAACCAACAATAAAGTCTTTATGTATATCACGTACCAAGTGGTAGGCAACAATTTCATTTTACCAAATGGGTATCGTATGTGTAACAAGGATCCAACTACCAACACCTTCAATAGCAGGGATCTAGTCAGTGATGTGTTTCCTATATATAATAGGGTTTAACAAGTAAGTATCAAGTTCCCTCCCAAACCCAACAATACCAACACATTTCATAAAGCTAAATACCATTATCATAGCCACAATTCACTAGCTAAGGTTATGTAACCAATCTAACCCAAAATGTGCTTCAATAACAGTGTATCCCATATCCATATTATAATCCTAATGCATGGATATATGTACCTAATCATCCATCTAATTCAAACAACATTACATAATATGCCTACCCTCATAAAGGTAATCTACCTTTGACTGTGTGACCTCAACAATAATAGGCCACTCCTAATTTATTTTTCTAAGAGTTACAACAAATGAAGGATGTAATTTGAGCTATACAAGTTGGAAAACAAATGAATAAATTTAAATTAGATGAGATATGTTCTTAACCATTCAACATGGAGTATCTATAAACATTATTTTCACCAGGTTATGAGCCACCTAAATTTGACAAATACAAAGGCAAAGGTGACCCTAGAGAGCATTTTAAGGAATTCTTTGTTACCTACCATCCTATGGCATATAGAGGCATATACTTGCTTCTACTCTTCCCAAGGAATCTAGCTAGACAAGACCTAGTATGGTTACTAAAGTTATCAAAAAACTTCATATATAACTTTGATGATCTTTTAGAGAATTTTGTACAACACTTTTCATATAATCTTGAGCATGAGATTATTTTTGTGGATTTATGCCAAGCTAGATAGAATACTAGGGAAAACTTAATTACATACTTGTAATGTTGGAGAACACTAGTAAGATAGTTTACTCATAATATACCAAATAAATAGTTGGTCATAATACTTACTAGGAGCTTACACAGTGAGATATCCTACCATCTCAAGCTGAAATGTGCTCATACATTTGAAAAGGTTATAGAGAAAGGAATATAGATTGAGAAATCCCTTGTCAACAAAGGAATAATCAAGTTATCCTCCACTAATCATAACCAAAACTAGAATCAAGTCTAGAATCATAATCATAACTTAATTTAAATCTTGACTTCAATGCCACCTCAAGCCAACAATAATGAGAGACCTAAACCCTAAAACTACAATAAGAATGTTGTTGCCAATGGTATTAATAAATCATGCTATGTTTAGATGGTATAAACACTAGTTGTTCATTTACCTCCACCAACTCAACAACCACCTCCTCCATATATTCAACCAAGACCTCCATAAAACCAATCACCACAAAATCAAAACCAATTACAAGCCCCTCCTCCAAAGAGAAGACCACCCATATCTTGATAATTTAGTGACCTTGGTGAGCCTATTGAATTTTTGTTTCAAATATTAGTTCAATAAAATATGATCAGTTGGACGATGTTGAATTAATTTTTTTAAGGGATTCATTTTTTTTATTAGTACAAAGAACTTGAATTTTGTGAGTACCATCATGTTAGAGGACATTCCATAAGATGGTGTATCCAACTCAGACATCTAAATGAGAACATGTTGGAAAAAAATAGATAGAAAGAGCCACCCATACTTCTATGAACAATCATAACTTGGGTATTTATTAAAATTTATTTCTCAAACATAAAAATAATAACTAATAGCAGTACCAACAATAACAACATTAGAGAGTTCCACCATAAAATTAGAAACAACAATTCCAACCACAACAATAGTAGTAAAATGGTCAAAACCAAGGTTAAAATGATCAAACCAAACAAGGAATCTATCATGTCATTTTGTATCCCTATAACAATGTTGTGGGACATTATTCAAGCAGTCATGTTTCCACCACACTATTAACCCTAGACCAACTAAAAATAAACCTAGACCTTCACCCAATAATGTTTATTTACCAAGAAATACCTACCAACCTCCTTATTTTGGTGACTATTCTATGGGCCATGTTGATAAGTAGGCACCATACCATTCAATAATCATCTTTACAAGTCTCATTACCTACCCTTCTAACTACCAAATCCAAGAACTAAATTAAGATATGCAATCACAACTTGACAAGCTAGGGTCATTATTAAAGGATCGAAACCAAATACTACAAGTGTGCCTAATCATCCTTTTATTCCTATCATAAATAAACCAACTAAAAAAATTGAGGGAAGACCTATGATATTATGGAACAACTAAAGAATACACCTACACACATATCCACCATAGATTTGTTACATATGTCTACTATCCACAAAGACATCTTGAATGAATATTTGAACCAATCCCTTGTGCTAGATGATATCACTCTAGATAAATTCAAAGTCATGGTAGGACACTTGGCCTTTAGCCAACATCTCACCTTTAACCAAAGTGATATGTCTTCTTTAGGCCCTCTGCATAATAACCCATTGTATATTGATGTTGATATAATAAACCATAGAGTTAAATGTGTCCTATGGATAATAATTTGGGTCTCAACATTATGTCTTTGAAGTTAGTCAAAAATCTCATATATATATCAACCAACTTGCATCTAGATACCATCATTATCAAGGTATACGATAATGAAGAATGATAATCTTAAGGAACTATTGGCTTTCTAATGGTTATTGGGCCATTGATCCATGATACTCTATTTCATATTTTAGACCTAGAAATATCTCACAATTTGTTATTAAGATGACCCTAGATCCATGAAATCAAGGCTATACCTTCTACATTGTATAAGTGTATAAATTTTCCACATTCAGGAATAGAAGTGACTATACTAGATCTTCAGCCAAATCAGTAATGCAAGCACCTTAAGGCTGAATATAAAAGTTACAACTACTAATTTAGCATGAATCCTATGCCCAGATTAAATGGAGAAAAAGCAAAAAAAGGAAAATCTATTGAATTAGGCCCAAAAACCAATTACATTTACCCAAATAGTTTAGGATCTACCTCATCCATGCCTCCACAGGAAATTTCCAACCATTTATATATAACTGACAAAGGTCTTAGAGAATATAGCACCCATAATGCATTTCATATTGCCAAATTGACTAAAAATCCTAAATATTATGGGAGACCTAAGGCTAAGACTACTCATATAGAGTGGGAAACCAAATCAAATTCTTATTTAAATAAGCCCATTGTTTTTAAATTGACCTCTAGCTTAGAATAGGACCTCTTAGTAGAAGATGATTCATGGTTATACACTGATGAGTTATTTGATTATTACTAAAGTCCAAAGTATCCCATCCTAACCAGATTATGGATCACATAGTTTATAAAGTTAGAGGCCTATGGCTATACAAATAAGTCATGATTAAACCAGTCTCAATGACCATGTATAAGGGAACCCATGGTATTAGACTTAAACTACCTAGAGGAAAAAGATCCAAAAAAAGAAATCCATTGAATCAAGCCTAAAATCCAATTACAGTAACCCAAATATCTTAGCCTCTACTTCAACCATGCCTCCATAGGAAATTTCCAATTATTTATATATAACTGACAAAGGTTTTAGAGAATATAGCACCCATAATGCATTCCATATTGCCAAATTGACCAAAAATCCTAAAGCTTATGGGAGACCTAAGGCTAAGACTACTCGTATGTAATGGGAAACCAAAGTAAAATCTTAGCTGAATCAAAGGAAAACCCATAGTCAGGCTAGATGGAGAAAGGGCTAAAAAAGTAAAATCCATTGAATTAGGCCCAAAATCCAATTACATTGACCCAGATAGATTAGCGTCTACCTCAGACATGCCTCCATAGGAAATTTCCAACCATTTCTATATAACTAACAAAGGTCTTAGAGAATATAACACTTATTATGCATTCCATATTTTCAAATTGACCAAAAATCCTAAAGCTTATGGGAGACCTAAGGTGAATACTACTCATATAGAGTGGGAAACCAAAGGAAAATCTTAGTTGAACAAGCCCATTATTTTTAAATTAGCCTCTAGCCTAGAAGAGGACCCCTTAGTAGAAGATGATTCATCATTTTACATTGATGAGTTAGCCAATTTTTACCAAAGTGAAAAGTATCCCATCCTAACCAAATTATTGATCACATAGCTTATAAAGGCAGAGGCCTAGGGCTACATCAATAAGGCATGATCAAACCAGTCTCAATGACCAATTACAAGGGATCCCATGATATTAGATTAAAATCACCTAGAGGTGACCCTATATACCTTATTCATGTTCTAACGCCAATGACTAGTGATGATGATGCCAATAGTGATGTAGGGTCTGATTATATCATCTATAATGACCTAGGCACTAAAAATTTATTTACTCCCCATACCATTTACATTATTAACCCTATTTATTAACCTTTACATTTAACCCTTTACCATCCACAATTTATATACTAGGACTAATAAGAGTCAATAATTCCATTAGATGATTTCAAAAAATTATGAGGTCATATATCACTTTTTGGGATTGAGGAGTCGCATACCTCTTGGATACCACAAGCAGGTCTTTGCTATTATATTGGATCTTACTACCTACTTCAGAGAGAGAGTGAAATTGCCTAGCCAAAAATAAAAATAAAATCAAAAATTGAGGTCTAAAAGTAAAAACCTCTTTGGGGTGCTTTCTGACAAGGGAAAAAGTAAAGAGAAAGGCTAGTATCTTGGTGAAAACTAGTTTTTAGTGCCATTAGATTAGGATGTTCACCCCTCTTCCTATGAAGTATAGGTAACCCATATCCCACGGTCTATTTATGAATTAGATATTAGTACTAAGGAGTAGTAGGCTTTTGCATAGATTGTTTAAGAGTGCCCAAAGGTATTTGTATCATGGTTGATGCTAACTTTAGGAGATTTTGATTTGTCATGCTTAGGAGAATTAGACAATCTAATCCATCTAGAGAAATTTACCATTGCCAATTAGTTCAAATCCTTTCCAACTATTCTAGATGATAGTTCTACACTTAATATAAAAGGACACTTTAGAGGTGAATATTGGGACTCCAGAGGACCCAAAGTGGATTATACTAGGTACGTCTTTAACTAAGGAGGAACATGAAGCTTTTACAACCCTTTTGAGTAAATTTGTTGATATATTTACATGGGCCTATTTGATCATGCTAGGTTTGGACCCTACCTTGGTTTACACCATCTCATTACACATCATAATGCCAATATTATTAAACAAAAGTTACATACGATACCTCCTTGTATTATTGTATTCATAAAGAAAGAGTTGGAAAAACTTTTAGATGCAAAATACATTAGGCTGATCAACTAGTCAGAGTGGATTTCAAGCATTGTACCAATAAGTAAAAATCCATAAGGCATTAGGATCTACATTGATTTAGAGATATCAATAAATCCTACTTGAAAGATGATTTCACTTTACCTAATATTGATAGGATAGTCAAATCAATGGATAGTTATGAAATGCTTTCTTTAATGAATGGATTTTTAGGTTATAATCAGATCAAGAAAAAATTGGAAGACCAACACAAGATAGTGTTTACCACTCCATGGGGAATGTTTTATTATTAGGTAATGTCATTTGGATTTAAGAATTCTAGAGCCACTTACCAAAGAGCTATGATAGTGATTTTTCATGACATGATGCACGACATTATTAAGGACTATGTCAATGATATCTTGGGTAAATCAATAACTCATGTTGATCACCCAATCATGCTACAAAGAATATTTGAGATACTTCATGAGTATAACATTAATCTTAATCCCAAAAAATATGTATTTGGGATTAATTCTAGCAAAATTGTTAGGCTTCATTATCTATCATATGGACATTAAGGTCAACCCAACTAAAGTTCATGCAATTATAGAAATGCCACCACCATCTACCTTGAATCAGCTTTGTAGTATGCAGGGTAAGATTCAATCTATCAAATGCTTCATCTCACAATTAGCTAAAAAATGTCATCCATATATGCACTTGTTGAATAAAGGTGTTACATTCTCTTGGAATGAAGAGTGTCATAAAGTATTCAATAAGTGCAAATAATATCTTTCCAACCCACTTGTTTTATTTCCACCAATGCCAAACAAGACATTACTTCTTTACTTGTTAACAATTTAGAATGTCCTGGGGGCACTTTTGGAATAAAACAACAAATAGAGAAAGGAGGATGTCGTGTATTATATAATCTAAACATTGGTTCCGTATGAGAATAATTATATGCCAATTGAAAAGGCATGTTTATCAATGGTATTCATAGCCAAAAAATTATGTTATTATATTCTAAACACCAAGACAAAAATGTTATTACCAAAGTAGATCCACTCAAGTATCTACTTTCCAAATAAGCTCTACAAAGCTATATGGTAAAATAGATTATAATATTGAGTGAGTTTTAAATTAAATATACCAACTGAAAGGCCATTAAGGTTCAAGTACTCACAAATTAGCTTGTTGAAGCTCCTCTTAAAGATATTCAACCTCTCACATTTGGATTTCTAGATGAGGCCATTATGACCATTGAAGAAGTAGATGCACCTATTGAGGCTGAATAATGGAAGATGTACTTTTATGGATCATTCACTAGTTATGGATTAAGGGTTAGAATAGTATTTATTACACCATAAGGGGATCTCATTCTCAATTCTTTTCATATTGTATTTCCTTGTACCACTAACATGGCCAAGTATGAAGCACTCATTTTAGGGCTTCATCAAGTAGTATAGTGGAATGTTCAACATTTATTGGTGTATGGTGATTCATAGTTAATCATCAATCAGGCCACAAACTAGTACCAGACTAAGGATAAGAAGTTGGTACCCTATAAAGGTATGGTTGATATTCTCAAGTAGCAAATTTCTAACATTTAATTTGAAATAATACCTCAGGCCAATAATATAATAGTCGATGACATGGCCACTATTGGTTCCATGATCCAAATCATAGATAGAGTTATGGATTATCAATTTTGTTAGGAATAAAACAAAAAACTAATGTAAAAAAATTTCACAAAATCATAATAACAATAGATATAAATAGAGATGTAGAAGGAATATAAATAAACATGCAGAATAAGAAGACCAAATTTAATGTGGTTCACCCAATGTGGGTTACATCCACTAAGAAACACTTGTTCAAATTTTATTACAAGCCATGAGAGTACAAACCACTCTCAGATCAGTCTTCTCACAATTATAATGCATAAATATTGTTTGGAGTTGCACTTAACAAACCCTCCTAAATTCACACTTAAATTCACAAACTATGTTATTGCTTCGCAAATGCTTTTTCTCATGATGTATTACCTAAAAAATATCTATCTATACATAATACATCAACAAATCGGTATTACAAAATAATGGACACCAAAATCATGGACCAAGTCAACCCAAAAAATAGTTTCCCATTAAAGGGGGTCTAGAAAAAAATTTGGGGGCTACCACCCTTGAACCCCCATTTGTCAAGGGCTACCACCCCTAAACCCCAGTGAGAATACATATAGAGTGTATAGTGCATTTTAAATGTATAGTATTTGAAATACACTATAATTTATAAATAGGCTCCACAACACAACAAATTTATTGTTGAACATCTATTAGCATCGGCACATGAATAATTAACCATCAATATGGTTTATGACATTATTCATCCCATGTCTCCTTGGTACTTTTTGAGGATCAATATAGCTCAAATAACAGTAGCTAAATCTTATCTTTGATACCATTTGTTAGAAAAATAAAACATTCCACATTTGTAAGTAATAAATGTAAAAACATAAAATGAACTACAATAAAATAAAACATAAAATAGGAGAGATAGACCATTACACAAGATATATGTGGAAACCCTACTAAACCAACTAGGAAAAAACCATGGGGCAAAGGTAGCATCTAGACATCGTATTTCATCATCAACTCTTTCATTTACAATAACTCCTCTCAACAAATCATTTCTAGTGCTTACAATCACTCAAGTGAACCAAGATTGCAACCAAGCCTTATAGGCTCCAACCTCCAAGCTGTAACATGAAACTCCATCATGATGCTAACACTATAGCATTTAAGGTGAGATACAAATATTCAACCCCCATCTCCATGAGTTGATTTAACAATCTTCCAAGCTCAATGTCTTCATCCAGGTGAGCCAAGCTAACATATCCTTCCAAGCTCTAACCTCTAATCTCAAGGATCTCCATGCTTCAAAAACTAGGTGAACCATGCTCTCTAATCCTTATAGGGTCTAACCACCTAATCATTATGATGCTTATAACCCAATAATATAAATTAGTTATGCTTATAATCCTTTCTAACTCTAACCTCCTATCATGCAATCACAAGCTTTCAAGGATCCAAGTGATCCCCAAATGGGATGATCAAAATGATAGGAGAACATAATGCTTTATAGAATTTTACAATAATGAGAGAGAGAAGAGAGGGAGGGAGAAAAATTCATGGCTACTCTAATAAATTTACCACATTTGAGTGGGCATAATGTGATCTTAGTGGTGGTTATGCCCATGTGCTAAAATTCATCAAAAATGTCACTCCACTTAGACAAGATCTAAGGCCACCTTCATGTGGCTCCAAAACTTACTCCTCACTTCCACAAGTGAGTCCAAAAACTCAATAGTGTTCTTCTTATCTTCATCTCCAAGGGTCAACAAAGTGGAAGTTCCACTTTAAATAAGATCTTAGCCACCCCATGTGACTCCAAGTAGTGTACCCCACTCACACATGTGAGGACAATCTATAGTAGTGCTCATCTTGTCTTCATATTCACATGTGATCACAAGAGTCTAAAAAGTGTTGCAATCACTATTTGACCATCTTTACACATGTGAATCATGGGTTCCCTTACAATTTTGACCCATGCATGACCCTTTGTCTTTTGCACCATGTGACAACCCACACGTGACTCATTAAGGACAAAACCCATGTCCTCTAGTGGATTACTACACCCCACACCTATCACATCATCATCATCACACTTGGGACCCACCATGGGCCCCATCACCACATCACCTTCTTGCCACATCACATAAATTCCATGTTACCTATATGTCACATCATCTACATATGCACATGCCACATCACCTACATGTCATGTCACTATCAATAGTGATTATGAATAGTGTCTATGAATAACATCTTCATACCCAATAGTAATCAAAAATATATACTTACCTTCAAGACAAAACCATACCTCTTAATTTATCACATAAAAAACAAAAATCCTTCACCCACAAATCCTCTTTCTATACCCTACTTGGACCAACCTTATATCATTGAAGTTATGATGGAACTCGCTTCATTATTTACCTTTAGTAGAATCTAGACTAGAGTTGAGAAAAGTTCACAAAAGTGTGTGTGGAACCCATACCAGTGGATCAATCTTGGCCAATAAGTTACTATGTATTGCTTATTACTAGCCAATGATGGAATTAGATATAATTGCATATGTGAAGAGGTGTGTCAAGTTTTATAATCATGCCAATCTAATTCATGCTCCAGCCAAGACACTCAAACCATTGAATACACCATGGTCATTCTCAACATGAAGACTCAACCTCATCGGTAAAATCAATAAAACATATTCAAATAGCCATAAATATGTTCTAACTATTATTGATTATTTCACTAAGTGGGTGGAAGCCATTCTCCTCACTTATGTCATTGATAAGTGGATCTCCAAGTTCATATTCAATCATCTCATTTTACACTATGGCATCCCCTCCAACATTATATTTGATAATGGAAAATCATTTAATAATAAATATGTGAAATCACTTTGTTCTCAATAACACATCAAATAAAATTTCTATACCGCCTACTATCTACAAGGTAATGGCCAAATTCATGCTTCTAATAAAACCATTGTCAATATTTTGAAGAAGATTATCAATAACTCTAGTCATAATTAGCACTTGTAGCTATTTAATTCCATCTGGTCATACTATACCACATTTCATACTCTAATAGGAGTTACACTCTATTTACTTGTTTATGGAACTGAGGATGTTCTTCTTATTGAGGTCAAGTTGCCTTCTCTCTGAATTTCATTGTAACACATCATTGACATTTAAGACTATAGGGTAGCTCACTTACAATAACTAGACCTACTTGATGTAAAATGCTTGGCCACCTTGAATAATATTTAGGCATATTAGAACCAACTAAAGGGACAATAAAATAGGCATGTTAAGCATCATGAATTTGAGCTTGGTGACCTTGTACTCAAATAAAATCAAAAAAATGTAAATGCTAAAACCCAAAAAAAGGGAAAGTTCTAACCAAATTGGTTAGGGCCCTATATAGTTATTACCAACAATGGTTCAAGAGAATACAATCTCATTACACCAAAGGGAGAATAACTTGATGAACCAATGAACATAATACACCTCAAACATTTATATGCTTGAGGGACTCAAATTATTATCTACAAGGATCATCTAAGTTATGTCACATTAGACCTATTATTTGTACTATACCCCTTACCATTCTACCATACCTGTAACACTTCACTAGCTAGCTCTTTTTGTATGCACTTAAAATCTCTCACTTCATTATTGTTGACTAATATCCCTATGAATCAACAATTAATTCCACTTAACTTATTTTATTCCACTAATATATCTTAATCATATCCATTCATCTAATATCCCCATCTATTATCATACATTCACTAACCTTATCCCATCCCATTCCTTCATTAATTCTATCCAAATCCCTATTATCCTAATCTAATCCTAGTTATCCATTATATGGGAATTTAAAATTCCCATAACCCACCTACCCACCTACTAACCTACACTCTAGCCTTTCCTACATCCCTATGAGTCATAATCCTCATTAATTCCTATCTAATCCCCCTCATTATCCCTTAAACCTATGGAGAAGCCTCTAGAATTGGAAAATCTCCTCCAAGTCTCTAGAGGTCTCTAAACTAGAGACTTCTAATAATTTAAAATTATTCAAAATTCTCTCTATTTTTCCTATAAAATACTGTGCTTGGGCAATGGCAAACTAACTACAATTTTTATAACATCATCATGCCAATCTAATCCTTCAAACATGAATCCTCATAGAAAATCCATGTCTATTTAGCAATCAACTAGAATTTCTATAACACCATCATGCCAAAATCAATCCTCAATCAAGAATCCATCATTTATCATTTTGATCAAACATCCATGTCAATTTGAGTCTATAAGCAATCACTTGATCATTTGTAAATCCTTGAAGGAGGTGATATGAAACAAGGAATTTAGAAAGCTTTTAAATCATTCTAATTTGTTTTATAAATCCTTCCTATTATATAGTTTGATATTTGAATTGGTTGAATTACATAATTTAATCTATTGAGCTCAAATTTCATGTTACATTTTGGTAACCACATTGGGACCTATCCTCTTTTAGAACTAATGATCTATTGCCTTGAGTGTGTTTGCTTGGGACTATAAGAATAGACTGAAGTAAAATCTAATGGCTCCAGGTTTCGTATTATTCACCATGCTATATTTTTCTCTTTGTTAATGATAGTTTATGCTTTGACTTATATTGTTATTTTTTAATACTCTATTCTCTTGTTTTGATCTACTCTCTTCTATCACATAAATAATAAAAACTTAAAAAATTAGTTCATTTAAGTTTATGGGCCATTTTTATTAAAAATAATCTATATGTGTTGAGTCTGAACTAATCCACAAATCTGGGAGTGTTGTCTTATAGTTTTTTTTATATTTCATAGTCTATCTTTTTAGTTAGTCCCACTCCAACATCATCATCATTGTCTTTTATATCTGTAGGTCATTATAATAGTCATATCCCACCCCACTTTGCCTTGTGTCTTGTTGGATGCTCGTGCTCTATTTTAAAGTTTCTAAAATTGACATTTTTAGCATACGTTGGGAGGCATCAGTGGAGGTTTTGGACTTTGGCTTTACACCTACCAAATTTCATCTAATTATAAACCTTCAACACCTTTTGTATTAATCCTGAGCATACCCTACAACCACGGCACCCAATGAGTGTTGGAGTAAAGTGTGTAAGCTTAATTTAGGAGTTATTATTGTTGGAGATGTTATTCTATTTTGTGCACATATTTGTTCAGTGCACAATAGTAAATAGACACCCCTATTTTATGGTTATTCATGTAGTAATACTTTGTTTCATGAAACAACCTACCTCGACTATTTAATAGGCACTCCCATGTATTTTTAACTTAGTCAGTTCTTGAGACCCACATGGAGATTGTGAATACAATATAGAGACTTATTGTGCAATGTTTGTGTTATTATTTTTGTGGTAATGGTTTGTAGGAGAGATCCTACTGGTTATAAATTCATCATGAATTCTAGTATGGTATTAGAGCAGATTGTAGATAGCTATCTAAATGATAGCTGGTGGGTGACAGTGACTATGCACAATCCAAAAATGTAAGATGAGGATGGAGTGTTGATGTGGTTAAGATGTTGTCAAGGAGTATGTTTCATTGGATTTCCAAAAAATTGATGTCGATGATGAATGAACTATTGGAGGGTATAGACACTACATTTAATAATAATAGCTCGATAAAAAATGTGTTTACAATCAAACAAGGTTGTTCTAAGGTTGGTCTAATCACTAGAATATTTTTAAAGCCACCAACAGTAATTTTCTACTTTGTAACAAACTGCCACCTCCCAAAAAATAGTGATGGCTAGTTCCCATGTCATTAATGAAATGATAGGGGATTATTCAGTCAAATATAATAGTTGATTTTATGCCAAGATATAAAAAATGTGACCCAAATATTTTGTTCCTATCCAAGCTTCTTTCCTCTCCATCTATCAAATTACCTTTTATTTCCATGTGATAGTGAGGAGTCCATGAAAGCAAGATTAGGTTGTGGAGGAGATCAAACTTCATGGAAAAATGCCATTTTGATCAAATCCTTATTGCTAGGGTTTTTTATAAGTAGATATCATTAAGCAATGTAAAGAGGGATGGACCAACCATGTGGAGGAGGAGAGTTTGTTGAAGAGAGTAGGCTACACAAATCTCATAATGGCCAACTCTATCTAGAAATAGGACATATCTATGACTAGTAATCTTGAGGCCTAAGTGTATGTGAAACATGGGTAATGGAAAAACACTAGTGTTTCAAAAACTTCATGGACCTATTGGACATAATTTGGATGCTTTAAAATGTATCCCTTTCAAGATCAACAAGCCTTGTCAAGAGGTCTATATTATCAATAGCCACAAATTGAAAAATAGAGTCTTGGTTCTTGAAGATTGGTTGTATGGAGGCCAAAGCTAACATCTTTGAATTTTTTGTACAATGTGTGCAATCAAAACTAATCAAAATTTTTGACATGGTCTTAAAAAATTTGTTTCTCACTAAGCTAACTTGATTTGAGCTGAACGTTGACATTCCAAGATCTCTATGTGAACTATCTACCTCTCACATAATTTGAGCTTCTCAAATGTTTGGTGAGTTATATTTTATATTCAAATACTTGTTTTACTATATTGACATTTAAGTCCCAATAAACTTGTGTCTTTTTAAATCATTTTGGTAAAGCACCCAATGTACCAAAGCTCTTAGGGTCAAACCCTCACACTACCACCAAAGTACATACTTTGGTGAAAATATATTTGAGAAAGGTATTTATTTAGGCGATGAAATGTTAAAGAGGACGAAAATTTTAATGGGGACATCCTTTTATGATTTGAGGCTCAAACCTTTTATAGTGGTAAAGTTGGGTGGACATCTTTATTTAAGTGGCAAAAATTATTTGAGGAGGGAAATTCCTTTTAAAATGAAGATGTAATTTTTTCATGGGGGGATTTATACCACTTTTTAAAGTGGTGAAATTTTTTTTAAAATAAAGGCATATTTAAAGAGGGAACATTCATTTTTTTGTAGTCACAAATTATTTTTTGTTGACTTTTTGAGTGCCCATGGCATTTTTTGTAAAAAGTTCATTATTTATCATTTGAATTCCCTCTTTCAATTTTGGTTGTTGAAGATGGAGGTGAGGTCCGATATGGTAAGAGGTTAGACCCCCTCACAAATAGAACAAACTTTTTCTTGCTTCTCCTTACCTTCATTTCATGTATGTCATTGTTATTGTGCTTGTGTGCTCTTGGCCCACATTATTGACCTTGGCATCACACTTTGCACTCATGGATGCATTATCGACAGAGTTCAACATCCCATATTTTAGTGCATTATTTTTTGTGCCACTTTTGTACTCACAAATGCATTTTTACTAGAGCTCAACATCTTACATTTTTTATTATGGTTTTGTGTCACACACTGCTCCCTTATTTTAAGAGCAACTCTCTTGTTCTTGATGGGGTCTTCTACAGATTGATTGCATTCTAGGTTTTATGCATCATCTAGTGTTTTTTGTTGTATAGAATCATTATTTGTGGTCACATTGAGAGTCATGGAGTCTTTTTCTTTATGTTTGTTTGCTCCATGTTGAGCACTTACTCTTCAATTTTTAACTATCCCATCATCACTAGGGCCATTTTATTGAGACATATTTGTTTTGTATCTTTGACATTTTTTTTATAGTTGACAATTACCTTTAGATTTGTTGTGTATCTTGATCTCCTTCTAAAGATTAGTTATTTTGATGAATATAGTGTTAGCATGTTAGTGTTCAAGTAGTGGATTCAGTCCACTCATACAGACTTTTTTGCATCACTCCACCCAATCAATAGTATGGTGGGTATGGTGTAGATCATGCTTCTTCAATTATCTGTTGGGGATCAACCAACAATGGATTACACTTATGAAAGCAATCAATGCGGAAATAAATCAGATAGATAAGTAACTGAAATGATAAATAGCACAGAACAAGATATACAAGAAAACACCCTAAAAACTTGTATTAAAAACTCTTTACAATAGGAATACAAATGAAGAACTTTGTTCTTCCACACCTCTCTCAGATGCACACAAGATCTCTCACTAGATCTCTATTCCTTAAGAGTTCTCTCTAAAGTACAGTCCTTCAAACATTCACAATGTTCTAATTCGTACTCAATTACACTCTCATACACTTTATCATCTTACAATAGCTTAGAAGATCTCTCCTACATATAGAAATAGGAGACTTGAGCATGCTCTTACAACAAACAGTTAAGCCTCTTCAACAAGGGCTCTAAAGATAACATTGCTAACAATAGAGACGCGAGCATGAGTCTACAACTCAAACTCATCATGCAAACACTCGCTTCTGTCCTCGGAAATAGCTCTCTGGACACGCAGGTAACCGACGTCGGTTCCTGTCTGTTCGCCTGTGACCGTCGCCGGCCGACCATACTGCCGACGTCGGCGCCTCTGAACTGCAACTGACCGACGTCGGTCGCTCCTGACCGATGCCGGCGTCTGTGTAGACCTGAACTTGTTTGTCTATGCTCCTTGGTGAAGCTTTTAGCTCCACATACCTAACAATCTCCCACTTGGAGATAAACCAGCTGCACCAATACCTGTACAGCAAGATCTTCTAGCTCCTCCATCTTCAACTCAATCATGAAGACCAACAGAAGTTGAATGAAGATTCAACTTCTCCTTAGTAACCGGCTTTGTTAGCATATCCACAGGATTCATGTCTGTATGGATCTTCTCCAGCTTCAACTCACCATCTTCCAATACCTGCCGTATGAAGTGGTACCTTAGCTGTATGTGTTTGGTTCTAGAATGGAAAGCTGAGTTCTTAGCCAAATGGATTGCGCTTTGACTGTCACTATGCAATCTGCAACTCCCATGCTCCCTTCCAAGCTCTTCCATGAACCGTGTCATCCATATCATTTCCTTGCTAGCTTCTGTAGCTGCAATATATTCTGCTTCTGTAGTTGATAAGGCTACAACCTTCTGCAACTTAGAAATCCAACTAACTGCCGTCCCACCTACAGTAAAAACATAACCTGTGGTGCTCCTCCTGCCATCCAAATCCCCTGCCATATCTGAATCTACATAGCCATGTAGAGATGTATCTGAACCTCCATAGCATAAGTGTCTACTGCTGGTTCCTCTCAGATATCTAAGGATCCATTGTACTGCTTTCCAATGTTCCTTTCCTGGATTAGCCATATACCTGCTTACTACTCCCACTGCTTAGGCAATATCTGGTCTAGTACACACCATTGCATACATCAAACTTCCTACCGCGGAAGAATATGGAACCTTGTTCATGTACTCTACCTCATCATGTGAATTGGGACATTGTTCTTTACTTAACTTAAAATGTCCTGCCAAAGGTGTGCTTACCGGTTTCGCATCCTGCATGTTGAACCGTTTCAACACCCTGTCCACATAATCTTCTTGAGACAATATCAACCTGTGATTTTCTCTGTCTCTCTTAATGCTCATGCCAAGGATTTTCTTAGCTGCTCCCAAATCCTTCATGGCAAACGTTTGAGCTAACTTCTCCTTAAGCTCTGAGATGTCCTGCATGTGAGACCCTGCAACCAGCATGTCATCTACATACAACAATAGAATAATGTATCTACTGTTATCAAATCTCTTAAAGTATACACAATGGTCTGATTGACACCTACTGAAACCATGCTCAGTCATAAACCTGTCAAATTTCAAGTACCATTGCCTTGGAGCTTGCTTGAGGCCATACAAGCTTTTCTTTAGCCTGCACACTAGTTTCTCCTTACCCTTGACCTCAAAACCTTCTGGCTGTTCCATGTAAATTTCCTCATCTAAATCTCCATGAAGAAATGTTGTTTTAACATCTAGCTGCTCGAGATGCAAATCCTCAAAAGCAACCAAAGATAGTACAACCCTTATAGAAGTCATCTTAACAACTGGAGAAAAAATTTCGCCAAAGTCAATACCTGGCTTTTGTGCAAACCCTTTTACAACCAATCTGGCCTTGTATCTCATCTGACCATCCTCACCTTCCTTCAACCTGTAAGTCCACCTGTTCTTCAGTTTTCTCTTACCAGCCGGCAATTCAACCAAATCCCATGTTTGGTTCTCTCTTAAGGACTCCATCTCCTCAATCATGCCATGCTCCCACTTACTCCTGGACTCCACCTGTAAAGCTTCTTCAAAACTTTCTGGTTCTCCACCATCGGTTAGCAATAAATAATATAAAGAAGGAGAGTATCTAATTGGAGGCTTACTTACCCTTTCAGACCTCCTGATTGGTGTCTTGGACTCGTTTTCAACAATCTATCCATCCAAATTTTCTGACAGTGACCGACCTCGGCCACCTGTAGACCTGTTACTGGCCGACGCCGGTGCCTGGTCTGCCGACGTCGGTCTCTGTATGACCGACATCGGTTTCTGTATTGCCGACGCCGGTGCCAAACCTGCCGACGTCGGTCTCTGTGTTTTCCTGTAAGTGATTATTTCTTTTTCCCGCGAGCTCATTTTGGACCATAACTTCGTCCAACTCATTATTGCTCTGCCCAGCTTGATCTAGCTTCCTTGTCTGATCACTGTACATCACTCTTTCGTTGAAAACAACATCACGGCTCCTGATTACCTTGTTAGTTCCTAGATTCCAAAATCTGAAGCCAAAATCATCTGAGCCATAGCCTATAAACGTGCACCTCATAGACTTAGCATCTAGCTTCTTTCTATTTTCCTTATCTATGTGCACAAAGGCTTCACAACCAAAAACTTTGAGATATGAAAGATCAACCTTTTTACCTGTCCATGCCTCTTCTGGAATTCCACCATCCAGAGCTGTAGAGGGTCCTCTATTGATCAGGTACACTGCGGTGTCAACTGCTTCTGCCCAAAACTCTAAGGGCAACCCTGCATGCAATCTCATACATCTAGCACGCTCCATAATAGTCCTGTTCATCCTTTCAGCAATACCATTCTGCTGAGGTGTCCTTGGAACCGTCCTTTGCCTGTGGATCCCATTCATATAACAATACAATTTGAACTTAAGACTGCAGAACTCACCACCATTATCGGATCTCAAGCACTTTAATCTTTTACCTGTTTCATTCTCAACCATGGCTTTCCATATCTTAAAAGTCTCAAAAACATCATATTTCTTTTTAATACAGTAGATCCATACCTTTCTTGTGGCGTCATCTATGAATGTAACATAGTACTGTGATCCGCCAATAGAGGCTACGTGAGCCGGTCCCCACACGTCTGTGTGAACAAGCTGCAACTTCTGCCTTTTCTTAGTAGACCCAGTCTTTAGAAAACTAACCCTTTTCTATTTTCCAAACACACAATGCTCACAAAATTCTAGATCCATACTTTTCAAATCTGAAAGCATACCTTTAGACTTAAGGATAGACATCCCCTTCTCACTCATGTGGCCAAGCCTTGAGTGCCACAATTTAGCATCCACATCTGAAGTAGATAAAACTGAAGGAGATTTGTTAGTAATACAATTACACAAATAGAGAGTACCTTCTCTCTTACCTCTGGCCATAACAAGTGCACCCTTGGTCACTTTCCAAGAATCTGCTGTGAGAGTTACTGTACAACCCTCATCACCAAGCTTACCTGCAGAAATCAGATTTCTCTTCAAACTAGGAACATGCATCACATCCCTCAACACCCATGTGTTGCCATTATGCATCTTTAGCTGCACTTTACCTTTGCCAATAATCTTGCAAGGCTCATCATCCCCTAAGTATACTATTCCAAAATCTCCATGAACATAGTCACTGAAATATTCTCTGTTAGGGGTAGTATGGAAAGACGCACCAGAATCTAATACCCAAGATTCTATGTTATTATGCAAAGAGAAAATAAGAGCATCCTGTGCAATACCTGCAACCTTTGTCTCTTCCTTTCCTTCGTGCTGATTGTCCTCCTTAGGCTTTGACCAGCAATCTCTGCTTATGTGCCCCAACTTTCCACAGTTCCAGCATTGTGGCCTTCTGCCATTTCTGGATTTGGATCTGCCTCTTCCCTTAGACTTAGATCTTGATCTCCTCTTGCTCCTTTCTTTTTGCCTTCCTCTGCTCTCGAAATTTAAAGCGTTCCCGGATGTCCCAGAAGTCTCTTCTGTGCTTTTCCTGCGTATTTCCTCATTCAAAATAACACTAACCACATCCTCTACTTTTAAAATATTCGAAGCAGAAGCAGTATTAGAAACTGCCATTACCAAGCCATGCCAGCTTTCAGGCAAAGAACATAAAATTAAAAGAGCCTTTATTTCATCTTCAAATAAAATATTAACAGAACTTAACTGATTAACAATACCATGGAAATCATTCAGGTGATTAGAAACAGATCCACCTTCTTGCATATGCAAATTAAACAACTGCTTCATTAAATATACCTTATTTGAAGCGGAGGGTTTTTCATACAAATTAGCTAACGTGGTCATTAAGTCTACCGTAGTTTTTTCCTGTGACAAATTGGATATCACAGTGGAGGCCAGACTCAGTCTTATAGAACCAAGAGCCTTTCTGTCAAGAACTTCCCATTCTTCATCCTCCATGTCCTTGGGCTTCTTTGCTATCCCACCTAACGGTAAGTAAAGATCCTTCTGATACAGATAGTCCTCTATCTGCATTCTCCAGTGCTGATAGTTCTTGCCATTAAACTTTTCCATTCTCAACTTACTTTCCTCTGCCATTGCTTCTCCCACTCAAACAGAAATCCCTGTGAGCAACCTGTAATCCGAACACACTACACAGATCTGAACCACCTGTTAGTGAACCTGAGCTCTGATACCACTTGTTGGGGATCAACCAACAATGGATTACACTTATGAAAGCAATCAATGCGGAAATAAATCATATAGATAAGTAACTGAAATGATAAATAGCACAGAACAAGATATATAAGAAAACACCCTGAAAACTTGTATTAAAAACTCTTTACAATAGGAATACAAATGAAGAACTTTGTTCTTCCACACCTCTCTCAGATGCACACAAGATCTCTCACTAGATCTCTATTCCTTAAGAGTTCTCTCTAAAGTACAGTCCTTCAAACATTCACAATGTTCTACTTCGTACTCAATTACACTCTCATACACTTTATCATCTTACAATAGCTTAGAAGATCTCTCCTACATATAGAAATAGGAGACTTGAGCATGCTCTTACAACAAACAGTTAAGCCTCTTCAACAAGGGCTCTAAAGATAACATTGCTAACAATAGAGACGCGAGCATGAGTCTACAACTCAAACTCATCATGCAAACACTCGCTTCTGTCCTCGGAAATAGCTCTCTGGACACGCAGGTAACCGACGTCGGTTCCTGTCTGTTCGCCTGTGACCGTCGCCGGCCGACCATACTGCCGACGTCGGCGCCTCTGAACTGCAACTGACCGACGTCGGTCGCTCCTGACCGACGCCGGCGTCTGTGTAGACCCGAACTTGTTTGTCTATGCTCCTTGGTGAAGCTTTTAGCTCCACATACCTAACATTATCATGTTCCTTACTAACCCATGGTGCACTACATATCTTGGTAGTAGATCAAATTGAGTTGGTGAACCATTTTTCACTATCGACACCTTTAATAGTCTCTTTTTGTAAGAGCTATTCTAGTGAATTTTAGTAATAGTTGTTTTTTATGATCAAGCAGTAGATCTAGACCACTCATGTAGATTTGAGTTTTATTGAGACTTTGATGTCCACTGAGTGCATTTTTATTTTATGGCCTTCATTCTATCTAGTGCACCTCTTTAGCATTATGTTTGAGTATTGAGCCATTTGCTTTCTTGAGATGCCTTGTAGCATATGTTTTTTGATCTCTTGACTTTAGTTGTTGTTACTAGTTTTTGGGAACCTTGCAGTGATACATTTCATCCTTGATGACTCTTTTTCCCAGTGTTTTGAGATCAGTGTTTTTTGTAAAGTTAGCCTCGTACAAAGTGCTAGTTCCTATTTGACTTGGAGGTTACAGTGATTTGTCATCCATCTAGTTTGGTAAGATGGATTGGTTATCATAGGGATACTTTGTATTTTACTATGATTTTCTACATGGGTACCTAATCAAGCTTAGTTATTGAGACCCATCAGTCTCTTTACTTTCTCTTTTCTTCACTCCTTATTTTGCTCCTAAGGGAGGGTGTTGGAGTAAAGCATGTAAGCTTGATTCGAGAGTTGTTTTATTTTTGGAGATGTTATTCTATTTTTTGCACATATTTATTGAGTGCAAAATAATAAATAGACACTCATATTTTATGGTTATTCATGCAATAATATTTTATTACATGAAACAACCTATCTTGCCTATTTAATAGGCACTCCCATATATTTTTGAATTGGTCAGTTCTTGAGACCCACATGAAGATTATGAATATAATGTAGAGACTTATTGTGTAATGTTTGTGTTGTTATTTCTATGGTAATGGTTTGCAGAAGAGATCTTGTTGGTTATGAATTCGTTATGAATTCCAATAATGAGACACCACTTCTTTGAGCATTTCATCCAACTACTCAATGCATTATTCTCTAATACATTTATCAAATAGTTCATGGGCCCTCCATTATTTTTCTTGTATGCCCATACCCACCAATCCTTGGTTATCACCCCATCACTCATATATCCTCATCATTACCTTGTATATCCTAATCTCATCCCCTTGTACATAATTTACTCTCGTATCCATCCTACTAGTCTTATCCCATCTTAGTTCCACCTATCATTCATCCATCACACACCCATATTAATCATCATCTTTTCCACCCCTATCTCACTATCACCTCATAGGTATAATGCTTTTATATTTTATCCCATCTACTATCTTGTCTTAAACATATTCACCCATCCTTAGTCATACCCCTATCACCAACATCTTGTACATATTTATCTCATTATTCTCTTGCATATATCCTTTCATCTTGTACATCCTTATTTTGTACATATTATCCTCTTATAACTTTGTTATTATCCTTATCTCATCCCCCATTTCTTCCTCATACCATCACACCCACTCATCATTAGTCACATCACCTATATATCATCGTATACATCCTTATATTATCAACCTTTTTGTACATATCATTCTCTTACATCCTTCTCACATCTAGCATCCTTGATTTTATCCCATCCTAGTCATACCCATTCATCATTAGCCACATCCCCCATCACCAATATCTTATCTTGTACATTATTAACATCATCTTGTACATATTTTCCTCTTGTACATCCTTTTTTCCATATTCTTGTCTTAGTAAAACTATATCCACCACATCTTCCAAACTTGACCTTGTCCATCTTTGTTTCACCATCATCCCCATATCATTATCTCAATTTTCCTTTATTTTGTGCATCCTTGCCATCATCCTTTTTAGCCTTTTCATCCCATCCCACATCTTGTCTTAATCTCATCTACTCATCATTGGCCACATCCCCATCACCTATATCTTGTCTTAAACATCATTCATTCTCTTGTATATCCTCTAGTCACATCCTATCCTAGTCATATACCATCACTTACATTTTATCTTATGCATCTCCCATTCCCCATATTTCCTTCATCCCATCCTAATCTAGTCATTTCCACCCATCATTTAGTTATCACCCTATCACTCATAACATAATCATCATCTTGTATACCCTCTTGTGTATGTTTTTTTTTGTACATCTTACTAGTCATATCACATTCTAGTCCCACTTATAATTCATCATATCCTTACAATATCATAATCACATCTTAACACATCATCCACATCATATCATAATCACATCATATTCTATCATTTGTATCTTATCCTAAGTCCAATTTCAATCATTTATCTTGACCTTGTCCTTATCACCCATATAGCCTAATCTCACCTGCATTTTATCCTAGTTGGATCTTTAGGGTCTAAATTATCCTCATATCATTAGTCTTTATCATCCTCACCCCCATCCCATCATTTACCCCTTCATCAGTATATTGTCACCTATCATTATACTTATTGTCCTTTCTCCTAATCACTTTCATCACATAAATCATATCCCATCCTATCTTGAGACAAATTGGTTTAAGTTCTAAGTTAGTCTTGTTATCCACATCATCCTATCATCTTTATCCACCATCACTCATCACTTGGTCAGATCTCATACCTAATCAATATCATATTAACTTATTATCACTCTATCAATTTCAATCTAGCAAATCCATCATCAATATAATCACCCCTAGTCAAATCATCCCTGCCTACTCATAACTAGCACCCATCATATCATCATCTTGCTAGTTTTAAATCTAGGCACCCATCACATCTCCAATCTTTTTAGTAGCTTGGAAACTAGACATCGTTGATAGGTTGTCAACACCTATTATACTACCAGTTTGAAATTTAATCATAGTATTTAATCCATCAAGTCTCTCCCATCCGCATTATCATCCATCCTATAGCTTGGTCATTTGGCCTTATTTTATTCAAATAATCTTTAGTTTACCTTCACATCTTCATCTATCTTTCCCCATGGATTTAGACTTGGTCTTCATAGACCAATATATCTTGGCCAATAAGGATGAATTCCTTTTCTATGAACTAGAGTTAGGTGCTCATCTACCCTCAAACCTTGATCCCATTCACCCCAAATCACCATCCTATAACACCACAAAATTAGTCTCAGCCTTCCTTGATGTGTTCACCCTTATCAATCAATACATTATAGAGAATAAAGATGAATTCCTCTTGTAGCTATGGAAGATGGGTGTTCATTTTTTTGATCATTTTGACCCCATAAGCCTAAAGTCACCTCCAAAATAAGTCCACCATCATACCTTATCTCCATATCACTCCCTTTCACCATCCACTAAGTCTATCCAAAATGCATTAGCCTTGATTTGTACTTATCCACAATCAAATCTTCCATCTACCAACCATAATCCATCACCACTCCCTCACCCTATTATTAAAGGATATCCCAATTTGTCAACCTAATTCCCTAATAATATGACATCCATATCACATCCTTATAAATCCAATTCTCTATCCTAGCAAGTCCCCCATTCTTTATCACCCACCACCATGAGCCTCAACCCTAATTTCATAGACCAATACATAGATGATAACAAGGATGAGATCCTTTTTTAGTTCATTATGATTGGTGTACCACTTCATGAAGGTGTTAACCCCCTTCAACTCATTTTACCTCTAATACAAACCCCTTCATGTCAATTTCATGTACATCCTCCATCTCCTGGTCATAATCCCTCATCTACCCCTTCTTATGCTAGCAAAGGGAATCCAATCTTGGCTAGTAGTCCATCTACCCAATCATGTCAAACACTATCTAATCTAAAGTCCAAAACTTCCACATCTAAGTCAAGAAGTGAAGTGGGTTCTTATACTCCCCTTCCTATATCCTTAAAAGCCCTTTTCTAGTAATTTTTCACTACCAACATGATCATCTATCCACCCATACCACATCTTGATCCCACCAAGCCTATTTCCTCTTGTTATGAAGCAAATCAATGTTTTCTATATCATCAAACTTGGGGGAATTCCATTAAATGATGTCAAAACTTTCGAGACTATGTCCAAGACCTCATCAATAGTGGTGACATAATAATCAAGGATGAATCAGATGAATATAAATATTTGGGTAAATAAGAAGAGGAATACAAATATTCCATTCCCTATCATAATCATAACCTTCCCCTTTCAAGCCAAGGTCAAGACATCCTCTTCATCCTCTTTGATCCCCCCATCTCTGACCACCTATCCATTCAAAACAAGTCTACTCCCCATAAATGTAGTCCTTCTATATCCCATAATCCCTTTTATGGACCTATCTTTGTTTCATCCATTATTCATTCATCATATCCCTCTCACCCATCACATCAAATACCCCACATTGAAAGGACAATCATAGACAATAACTCCTTTACTTACAGCATTACATCATGTACATCAAAGTTAACATTGGAATCAAAACAAGTTTTATCTACATCTGGATAATGTTTTGCACTAGCATCCAAATTAGATTCCTCATCAAAATCATCATTGCTTATCGATATTATAGTACATGGTGATAATTCCTAATCTTTTGAAGATCTCACTTAGGATGATGATATCATAACTGAGTTCTTGAATGATTTATCTAATTTTTAGAGTGGATCTAATCCTACCTTAGAGGCATATATTAGTGATCCTTTGGATATTTTTTAGGACACTTTATCCAACATTGAGGCTAGGGCTCTTAGTGACCTTTATGAGGACTATGATTCCCATTATACCCTTAATCCATCACCCAACATTCACCATCCACCTTACCTCCATAATCCTCATATCCCACTCCATTAAGGGGATAAATAGGAACATGCATCATTGGATTCCCCTCTGCATTCCATATCATGTGTCACAAATACAAAGATCCAAGAATATCATCCAAAAATCATAAATCGTGATCAAATCATCTTTGATCCTATCCATCAAAATCAAGTAAATCCAAATCATCAGCCTAATAAAATAATGTCTCCCCCTAGCAAAGCCCAATATCAAGCACTAGGGGAATATCAAAGTCAAAATAATCATTATATATCAAGTCAAAAATCAATCCCCTCTAGTGAAGCCCAAAAATTGGCACCAAGAAAAAAATAAAGTCAAAAATCATATGGCCAACCATTCTCTTAATGTTTGGATCAAAGAATTAGTAAATCAAAAAGTCTTGGATCTCATAGTCTCCTATCATCAATCTAAAGAATCCCCTCTACCATATCCAATAGTGTATGCAAATATTGAAAACCAATTCCACTCCCCCTCTTATCATATCATCCATCATGATCACATCCCTACTTCACACCCTATACCCCCTTATCACATTCATAACATACCCCCATCCATACCATGTCTCAAATCCTTGGTAGCATTGTCCCTTGTAGGGGTTATGAAGACACCTGGTTAAAATGTTTGGTAGATGTTAAATCAAGAGTCAATAAAGGTCACCATTAGATGATCCTAGCATCACCTTTTATAGAATATGTTTTAGATAAATCATTCATCAATTATCATCATCCTTTCATCTCGTACCCATGCCTAATAACTTGAGATACCCAATAAAGTCAAAGATTAAAAAAAAGCATTCATCCAATGGTGAAAACTAGGATTTTGGCACCTTGGGAAAATACCATGATGAAAACTAGTTTTTGTCATCATGGTAAAATAATCTATTGTCTACATTTCACCTCACCATTTGAGGGCACACTCTATTTTTCTATCCCTCATCAAACATGTCCATATCACCCCTCCATCTTATCCCTTGATCTATTGTTCCTATCCATCATCATATCATGCATCCTATCTCTTCTTCCTTCCCATTTTGACCTTTATAAGGAAGTGGAAGGTGTCCTGATAGCTATCCCCAAACACCTCTTAGCATATCCTCCCATGGACATTTAGGTAAATAACCATCTATTTCCTTTGTGATGTGGTCATTGGCTATACCTAGTCCCTTCTCTCTTGGTCCTCATCTCCTTATGGTCTCATCTACCATCATATTCATCATCCCTCCATCCTTCTCTTAGTTTCTAGGCTTGGTATTCCCTTTTATAGTAACCCCATTTATATAATGTATATACCTATCTCAAAAATCCCTAAATTTTGAAAAATGTCAAAAACCCTAAAAATCATAAAATTTGAAAAAGCCAAAAATAGTCCCTAGTGTCTTGTCCTAAATCCCCTAGTCAAATCCATCTCTATCCATCTCATATCATCCCCATTATCATCCTTAGACACTATGTTCAGTCTTGGAACCAAATCAAATCGGTCACCCATCTCTCCATCTTTTCAAACTCATCCTTTTGGCCTAGGTATTATTGGCATACATCCCCTTATCAAGTAATCTAATATGGCAGCCATCACTTATTATCAATTGTCTTTTCATATCTATCACACATAAACTTACTTCTTTTCTAGTATGAAAGTTAATTGATCCCATCACCTTCCTTATCATTGCCTCTTCATACGTAGCACCCATCAAATCACTCTTGGTAGTATGAAAGGTATTTGATCCCATCACTTCCTAGTCTCTTTGTTAGATTATATTCTTGTAGGGCCTTGTTTGTTAGTAATCCTTAGTCATCACTTTGTTCCATCCCATCCTTGGCCACTTTTTGATCTAATTTCAAGACCAAATTTAGTATTCAAATACCTCATCATGTCATCCATCCTCCTATCCTAAACTAAGGGTAACACCTCATCTTCATCCTAATCATCATCATCTTATCCAAATCCAAGTCTATCCTCCATCCCTATCACAACATTATTATCCTAATTAAACCCATCACCTAATCACTCATCCCATCATTAGATAAGACATTATGACACTACATGTAGATACTTGTGTGTGTTAATTTCTTGTTCTATTTATAATGTTTGATTATCTTTTATCATGTATATATCTTGTTTGTCTTTTGTTTTATTTGCATCATCTTATTTTTTGTCCATTAGACCATAAATGAGGACACCAAAAGTACCCTTGAAGATGTAGAGTTTTCTATTTGCCTAATGCACTTGGACACCATATCCCCTTGTAAATGCTTATATCATGGGGCATACTACCAAGTGCCATATTTAATAAATTACTTAGACTATGATGAGTCTTATGAAATTTATGATGGCTTGATCACCTACACTTAATCATTTATCTAATCATCTATTCATGCTTATCCCTATCCATTAGACTAACATCCAATCTTTTTCATCTAAGTCATATATTTTCATCACTAATGTATTCCCTAATCACTAATCATCATCATCCTCTATCCTCTAGTCAGAACTACATCAGCTTGAGGTCTTGTTAGACTATGTAGGTAGCACTTGGTCACTATTTTATGCCCATGGATATATCATCCACCATCTCTATCATATATCCTCATCTCCCAATCCTTTGGTCACTCAATCATATCATTTTTTCTCTAACATCAGCAACATCATATTGATTGGCTTAGCTTTGAGCTACACCCATCATCAACATTATCAAATCATCAATCTTATCCTGGAAAACATCTCTCCCTTACATGTGTCCTTGATTTGGATATGTTTAAATCTTGTATCCTTTTAATCATATCATCATCTTGTTATGTTTGATTCCCCTTTAGGATGTGTTGACAACCGTAACACCCATCATCTCTACTCCATGTGCATGCATCCTTGTCAGGGGCATCATCAATTTGTAGCTCATTTTTTAAGTCAAATTCATCTTCCTCATCTTCTATCTCACATTTTCCATCCCATCCCCTCATCTCTCCATTGCATCCCACCCCTCATTTCTTCTTTTGAGCAGCCATCTGTCTCATTCTTTCCTACATGTCCCCCTAGAGGGGGTATCGTATCCCATAACATCATCAAGTAACATTCATCCATGACATGTTTTTTATTTTAAATATCATTACTTCTACTTCTCTCAACTCATAATGCCCTTTTAAAGAGGGGAAAAATGTATGTACCTAAAATCACTCACTTCATTATTGGTGACTAATATCCCTATTAATCAACAACTAATTCCACTTAACCTATTTTATTTCACTAATTTATCTTAATCATAGCCATTCATCTAATATCCCCATCCATTATCCTACATTAACTAACCTTATCCCATCCTATTCCTTCATCAATTCTATCCTAATCCCTATTATCCTAATCTAATCCTAGTTATCCATTATATGGGAATTTAAAATTCCCATAATCCCACCTACCCACCTAATAACCTACACCCTAGCCTTTCCTATATCCCTATGAGTCCTAATCCTCATTAACTCCTATCTAATCCCCCTCATTATCCCTTAAACCTATGTAAAATCCTCTAACATTTTAGAAGCTCCTCCAAGTCTCTAGAAGTCTCTAAACTAGAGATTTATAATAATTTAAAATTCTTCAAAATTACCTCCATTTTTCCTATAAAATACCATGCTTGGGTAATGATAAACTAACTGCAATTTTCATAACATCATCATGCCAATATAATCCTTCAAACTTGAATCCTCATAGCTAATCCATGTCCATTTAGCAGTCAACTAGAATTTTTATAACACCATCATGCCAAAATAAATCCTCAATCAAGCATCCACCATTCATCATTTTGATCAAGCATCCATGTCAATCTAGGTCTATATTCAATCACTTGATCATTTATAAATCATGGCAGGAGGTGATATGAAACAAGGAATTCGGTAAGCTTTTAAATCATTCTGATTTATATTATAAATCTTTCTTATTATGTAGTTTGATATTTGAGTTAGTTGAATTACATAATTTAATATATTGTGCTAAAATTTCATTTTACACTTTTTATCTCACCCCACCTATCATATTTGTCCTTGGTTCTGACTCATTTCTACTTTAGTCATGTTCAGTGGTTTATCATAGATTCAGTTCTAGCAGTTCTTTTAAAATTACACATTCAAATGATCGTATGTGAAAGAAGTATGATAGTGGTCCTAACAATTGCATCCTTCATTTATTATTACATTCTCACATTGTGCTACTAATTATATCTACCTATGGGCAAATTAGTACCATTAACCCTTTGTCATTATTTCTTAATTTTAATTACTTGATAAATTAGGGACAATGCCTTTACCATGCATTACCACATCACATTACCAATATTGTTATCATGTGTCTTGCCATTTGTCTTTATCTTAAAATTATTGGTAATTAGTTAGACACCTTTTGTGTAGGCATAACTTTAGTCACTTCAGGTCCTATGGGACTATGTAGGTAGTGCTCAATTCATGTTGAGGTTAGCTCAATCACATATTTTTCATGATCTCACCATTTTACAAGTTTGAATCATGTTGCATCTTGTAATTTTATATTAATTTGAGATACCCAAAACATTGGAAACATATACCACCTTCACTATTATTGGTAGAACTACAGTGACTTGAGGTCTTGTAAGATTATGTAGGAAACACTCAATTCACATTGAGATCAACTTAGTCACCCCTTTGTCACACTCTCACCATTTTATGAATAATTTAAGTTTGAATGCTTTTTCTATTTTATGGGCAACCTAAGCCATGTTCTCACCATTTTGCAAGTTCAACCCTTCTACATCTCATAATTTTTTAATGAGTTGAGATGCCTAGAAAATTCTAAAAATATTTGCAAAAATTTCAAAACCTTAAACTTTTGTAAAACATCTTTTAAAACTTTAAAATCACACAATCATGAAAATTAGCTTACAATTTCCACATGAGATATAAAGTCATCAAAATTTTCTAGGATGGGCCATTTTATCTATTCAGTTTCATTTCTAAAATGCCTTGGTCTTTTTCCTTCCATTTTTGAGAGAACTACATCAACTTGGGGTCCACACAAACTATGTAGATATCACTTAGATATATGGGGTATCTAGGGTTATCTCAGCCACACTTTCTTTTTTTTTAGCCACTTTTTTACCTTAAGGATTCTAGGACTCCTAATTATTTCACAAGTAACTACTTGTCATTTAATTTCCCCATCCTTATTGGCCTTAACCATATGCTCTTTCCATTTTATGAGTTGATGTTATGAGCATTATGTATTCACCTTTGATACACTAATTACCACTTGGATTTTCATATGCTCTCATCATTTTGTGAGTAACCATTGTCTACACTCTCACCATTTTATGAGCTCATTATCATTCTAAGCTTTAGATGAAGTAGATACTATGAATTTCCAATTTAATTCACTAGTGAATACTCGTCTCTTGAATTTTAGTGTAGTTTTAGCCTAAACCACACTCTTGTACTTGTGTGATTTGTTTGTGTTGATATTTTCATGATTGTGAACGTCATCCCTCTCTCTTATTTCATGTGCTCACTATTTTATAAGAATGTTCCTATTTTTCTCTACAATTCACTCATATTTTCCTCTTCATTCATTTTTATTCTATCACATATCCTAAGAGAACTACTTTGTCTTAAATTTCACATTGGATCTTGTGTCCATGGAACTACGTATGCAATGTCCACTTGTCTAGTGCATCTAGAGTCAGCTCAGCTACCCCTTCTTTTTCTTCTATTCTCCCTACATTTTGTTTTTTTTGTTATCTCTTATGGCATAGGGTCAATATTTGTTTTCTATTTATATCATTGTCTCTTATAACCTAGGGGCAATGTTATCGTCTCTATTTGTATCATTGTTTCCTTATAGCCTAGGGGAAATTATTAGTCTTTTATTCCTTTGTTGTTTTACCTGTGTTGTTTCTATCTAGCTTAGGGTTCTCCCAGTCACCAAGAATAACATTTTTTTTACACACACATGAACAATTTGTTTTATGTTTGTAATGACATTGTAATTTAACCATTATCTGTATATTATTCTTTATTTAACTTTGTTTGTTTGTTTTTATGTGTTTAGATTAGTTTCTTTTATTGCACTTTTCTTTGCTTTGGATTGTTTAGTTTTTTTTTTTATGTTTAGTTGTTTAGTCATGTTTTGTTTATTATTGCTTTGTGTATTTGGTGTTTTGTTGATTGTTTGTAAAGTTTTTTTTTTTTATTAGTTTTGTTTATCAGTTTTGTTTGTTTGATTATAACCTTGTTTGTTTATGTTTTTATTTGTTTATATTTCATTATTTTTACATATTTGTTTGTTTTGTTTATTTTTATCTTTTTTTTTTAATATATTATTTGTTCCTTGGTTGCCCTAATATTATTACATTTTATTTACAATTCAGTCTTGATTATCCACATCATGTATTTTAGTTATGAATTTTTATATTTAGTCTTACACTTCATTTATTTATTATATTTACACTTGGAATTTGATTATTTGTATATTATTCTTAAGTTGTTTATATTTACATTTAAATTAAGTTTTCCATTCTTAGGTTAGATATTTCTATTTTAGTTATCCATAATTATCATGCATAATATCACGAGTTGAATTAAAAGCATGCACATTATGTTTATTCTAACAATGCAATTACATCATCTCTCTGATATATCCAAAACCATCCAACTAGCCTAACACATGATAAATTAATGAATAATAAACAAGAGCAACAAATGATTTATTATGTGTTTCTATAGATGATCATCTTTGAATAAACATCCATATAAGTCATACAACACAATCATATGATAACCAACGAAATGCCTCATAAACCAGGCCACCTTCTTGGGCCTCTCTTGAGACCCATTTAATAACATGATTTTTCAACCTATATCCCATGTTTGTTTGAACATGCATCTTTAAACTCACATTTAGGCTAGAAGTGTGTTGTTCTTTGCCACTTCATCGTAAATCTATTTTATATATTTTTTACATATGCTACCCTTGCCAATTTACTCCATTGTGATAAAAAAAAAAATTCAACCAATTTAATGATTATAACCACCTTTAGGCAAATCATTGTTTTTAAATGCTCCACTCACACTTCTAAGGTAAATGCATGTGTTCTTGATTATAACTACCTTTGGGTAAATTAGTGTTTCATATTTTTCATACCTGATTATAACTTTCTTTAGGCAAATTAGTGTTTCATATTTTATGTTCTTGATTATAACCACCTTTGGGCAAATCAATATTTCTTATTTAGTTACTGATTATAACTACCTTAAGGAAAATTAGTATATGTTCCATTACCTTACTAGAATAACTATTTGTGCCACTGCTTATAACCACCTTTGGGCAAACCTATGTCACACCCTTCATTACTGATTATAACTGCCTTTGATAAATTTATTAATCCCACCCCCATTACCACTAGATTGTGTCATTTTCTTTATTTTGTAGGTACATTTAATTATTCTATTTTTGTTGCCCATTCCTTCGAGGGGGCATCAAAGTCTTATCCACCACCCTTTAGGGAATGGACCATTTGAATTAATGACTTTTTATTCTTTGAAAATAGGTTATTGTGTATGTGTCTTGTAATGCCTTCTCAAACAAGGGCAAATTATAGACACTTAGTTTTGGCTACTTTCATGTCTAAATTAGGGATTTAGTTTAATTTCTAGTAAATGATGTATTTCAAGTCTATAAATCACTTAAATTTCCAAAATTCATCTATGTAAGGCATTTAATTATGTAGAAATGTGATGAGGCTAACTTATTTGATGTATTACCCTGTATACACCACTAACCTAGTTCAATTCTAACCCTAGTCAAATTATGACCTAGTAATTTGACATTTTTGACCTATCAAGATATTAATTCATAACATTTAAAATAATTTTCAAAATCCAAAAAGCATTAAGTAATACTAATTACATTTCAAATCTTAATTAACTTGCCTAAACAAAAATTTCAAATCAAATTAGTGAATTTCATTTATCAAAAAATAAATTTTTAGCCAAGTATAAAGTCAAGGGTCAAATGAGCTAATAAAGTGATTTATTATCTCATAAATATTTTAAAAATATGAGTCACACCTCAAAAATATCTAAAGTGAGTTTTCATACCTCATAAATATCTAAAACTCAAGTGTCAAGATTTCATGAGTGCTTTAACTCAACCCAGGGTTAGACTAACTAACATAGGTTAATTTAGACTCAATCTAAGTTATAATTTGACCTAACCTCCCTAAGGTTAGAGTTAGTTATTTGAGATATAAATACAAGCGTCCACACCATATTCCAACAAGATTTTGTGTGTAAATTTTTTATACTAGAATACCTTCTTGAATCTTTTGATAGTAGTGTTATAATGCCCAATTTATGCCAAGCTTCACACCAAGACATAAATGGCTATTAAAGATATGCTACCACCATGGAAGAGTATTGATAAAAGACTCAAATCATCATAAGTCGAGAATGAACATCCTTATACAATAAGTAAGCATTATATTCAATAAAAGAGGTAATAAATTTATATTGTCTTTATCTTTATTTTATGATCTTACTTATTGTGTTATGTTCTCCCTAGTTCTTAAGCAAGAGTATTTAGTTCTAGTCCATTGGTATTCTTAATTTTTTGTCATTTGAACTAACAAAGAACTAATCTACATATTGTTTACTCTTTGAACACCTAAATTAAAATCCTCACCTAATCATCAACTAATCATCATTACTCATTCTTAAGATAATTTAGAATTCTCTACATTATCTAGAATCCTCTACACTCCTCTCTCTCTAAAATATTCCAAGGAATTATATATTACTTGAAAATTCCTCTCCACCTATATAATCATGCGCAAACCATGAATGAAGGAAAGAATTGGGAAATAATTTTTCAACTTGTCTATTATCCTTTATCAAGCCATTTGTAGATAAATTTTTTTATTATGTATCACCTCAATCTTGTACACTTGAAAAACTCATACCTTGTTTTTTCCTCTTAGTTCTACACTTTCCTTATACAATCCTGGCATCTACTCTATATTATTTTCCCTGGAATATATCTTAGTCTAACCAATCTTATATTGATGACACAGACATTCTATCTTTCTCAGAATGCTTAAAATATACTTATCTTACACCTCTACTAGTTCTAAGCTTGTACCTATTTTTATACTCCTTAGACACTGAGTCTACGAGATAGTAGCATCAACATTATTGTCATACCCCAATGCAAGTGTATATTACCCTAAAGTCATTAAATTTGCAAATGAAATATATTCCAATGGTCGACTTAAGTGCTTTAATGTGATTTATTACTCTAAAATCATTGAAATAAATACAAAATCAACCCTCATTCATTCTTAACCTACAAAATATAACAATTATACCAAAAAAATTTAAAGAGCATTCAATTGAAAAAATATTCCCTAATTATTCTTATTTCTAAACCAATCATAAGGACTACACATCTACAAGTTTAAAGTACTAAAGGAACAACCTAAGATCTTGATTTGCCAAGTTACAAGTTAGGTCTCTATTATATTTGTTTTACACACATTGCATGATTCACACACAAACCAACATTTAAGAGAAAACTACATCAGTGTGAGGCTTTCTTTAGATTATTGATTATGTAGGCATCATCTTTTGATAGCGGGGTCATTGGGGTTAGCTCGACATCATGTACCCACTAATATATTTTTTCAAAGGTCATATAGAATATGAGAAGCTAGGATTTTGTCATTCCACAAGGAGAGATAGTCCATGACCCATATCTAAATGCACTATAATAAAGTCAAATACAAACTTAGAAGTATCTAGTTGGTTGCATCTTATTTCACTAGATATTATATATAGAACACTATCATCAAAATCAGACACTAGTATCAATGCAACCATCCATGGCTAATATAATTGTTTAGATAGCCAGAGATACATAATCTAAAATATAATAGTTGTTCTATAATTGTCTTCCCACCTGGTTTCAAATTATTCTAGATATAGAATTGCATTAGCATCAGATCAAGCTAAAGACTCCTCTTCTTTATCATTTCTATATCTATCCTAGTTGTACTTTTCATAATTAGACTATCTCATCATAATAAATTTAGTGTATGATTATATCTAAGTTTAATATTTAATTGGCCTTAAATAGATCTAATTATCATACTTATGCCATTTCATTTCTATATTCTTAACCTTATGGTATAAAGTGAAAACATATAACAATGTTTAATTTTAGGATTGAATAATTGGTGAACCCAACATATGTGAATGTAAATTTTTCCGATTCCTAAGGTTTTAAACCATCTAGGGTTTTAGGTTGATATAATTTTTAATTTATTATTTTTACTATTTTGCATGAAACCTAGGTGTAGCCCTATGTTGTGGGTGTGTCTATTAAAAATATAGAGCTTCCCCTCCACCCATCCAAGATGTCTCAAACCAATGCAGGGTCTCATACCTTATATCATGATGATACCTAGGTGGAGAATGAATAAAATGATGATAGAGTTATCATAGAATAAGACTCTACTAATGAAAATTGGGAAACAAATGAGAATGAATACGTAAACCATGATCAAATGCATGTAATTACCTTATTTTTTTACTATATTTGACAAAATCCTGAAGATCTTGATAAGGTCTTAAAAACTATACCTAAATCCAAAATTTCCAAACTTTAGTGGACACGTCCCTCCCCTTAAACACACTACAACTAAATACATCTGATGGTGCATGTATTATGTGTTTAAACCTTTATTCCTTGAAACTATTATTAATACACCTATTATAGAACTACCCATTGTTTCAGTACAAATATAGGTTTCAATACATATTACTACTCAAAACATGTTTTCATCTCCTTTGGTGACTACTCAACTTTCTAATATAACTCCCACTAGGCCTACATTTCAATCATTTCTTCAAGTTATAAAAACCTTTAAAGATAAGATTACAAACATTGAATAAAAAATTTTAAAATCCCCTCATGTTATAGATTCACAAGATGTGTTGCATAACCCTCTCGCAGTTAAAATCTCTTTGCACCCTTTTCCAACTAGATTTGTTACACCTAATTTCACATTTTATGATGGTAAGGATGATCCTAAACAACATCTTTAAACATTTTATGTGGCATGCATTGACTATGCTTCCAATAAACTTTTGACCAAATTATTCTTAACAAGTCTCAAAGACTATGTTTTGAAGCAGTTCTATGATCTAACTCTCCAATCTATAAAAGAATTCAAACCTCTTGAAAACCATTTTTTAACACACTTTTCCATTAACATTTTTTAAAATATTTCTTATGTCCAAATTTCCAAAATCAAACAAGGAACCAATAAACCTATCAATGAATATGTCTTAAGATATAAGACAATGTTAACCAAAATAACCAATATTATGGCAAATAATGAGTTATAATATATATTCAATAAAATTTTGATTGTTCTTTTACATGAGTCCATTATGTTTAGGAAGTCTCAATATTTCAATTACTTATGCCATATTGTATGACACCATGAAATGAAGTTTATATCATTGAAAAAGCTCAAGTATGTAGAAAACACACTAGTTGCACCTACATCCAATGCCAAATTTACAATCAAATCAAGTTATAAGGTAAAACCTTTTAAGCCTAAAAAAGAAGCAACCACCATAATTTACATAGTTGCACAACAGCTTAATTAGCTAGTCTTATTTAATGCACCAAGGAGACAATGTACATGTTTACCTGAGTCCCTAGCTTCATTACTCCTATGGTTACTAGAGTTCCAACTTATATCTCCCCCTTGTCTTATTTAAGTTTATATGATTTAACCTTTACCTAAAGGATATGGTGTGAATGCTTGTTATTATTATCATCATGGACCAAGATATTCTACGAGTAGATGATTTACCTTAAATCATAAGATCCAAGATTTTATCAATGACCAAAAGCTTACATTTGAAGATCTTTCAAAGGATTCAGGTTCAAAATTTGGTGGTCATCATAAATAGAAAATATTTAATAATCTTTTATAATACCATTCTAAAAAGGAAATAGAAATTTAAATGGCATATAATGCACATCCTCCTCCATCAAATTATACACTAGATGGGATTATCGGTACTTACATGCAACATATACCTCCTATGGTTCAAAGACCTTTTATTTATTTTGATGACAGTGAAATTAAGGATCATGACTCTGATCTTAATTTCCTATTCATTTGAGCATACCTAAATAAACACCCCATAAATAGTTTTATGATTGATAATGGTGCAAGCAAAAATATTTGCACCATGACATTACTTATGCACTTGGGTTATACTCATCATAATTTACACCCCTCTACTAGATCAGTTAGATCATTTGATGATACCTCCCAGAAGGTTCTTAGTGAGATTGAATTATCTTTACAAGTTGGTCCTACACATGTGGTTACAACTTTTTCAGTTATCCCTTCTACATGCATTTTTGATATGTTATTGGGAAGACCTTGGATACACACTCTTTGGGTAGTACCTTATATAGTGCATGGGTGTGTTAAATATATTCATGCCCATAAGGTAATTATAGTTTTTATAATTTCATATTAGTATCCTCTTAAATAGAAGAAACTTATACCCAGACAACTAGCTATCAATCCTACTAAGGCTAATCCATCATAAAGGGGTGAGCAATAGGCAATCCCCCTTACTAAACAATCGGTACTTGAGAGACCATTACATCAGAGACATTTAATGGATTCCATGGAATGTCTATCCTTTACTACAAATCATGTTCATATTTCCAAAACACCTACACCTAAAACAAATAAACAAACAAGCACTCAATGATGGGTTTTGAAAACCCCTACTCTTGTTACTCCTACTATTTATTCATAACCATAGAGTCCTATTTTACATACATAGAGAACCATCAATATCATAATGATAGATATTACACCTATATATGCTCCTTGGCTATGTACATAGTGTATTACACCATATTTATAATGAAGAGATATCTATGACCATCAGTTAGATGGCATCATAGGATGATCTATCCTAAATTCCAAAAAGACAAAAAAAAATCAAAAACATTCAAAAAACCAAAAACACTATCGATACTTACCTATTATTTTGTCTCCTTGGCAACCATATGTTACTTCCATATTGATGGACTATATACTCATTTACTCCTACATACACATGTATGTCATACTTCTACATTGGGTGTGATACATGCATACACATATACATGATACATTCTTATTTTGGATGTTGGGATCTCCCTCTACTCATGTCATATGGGCATTGGGGCCATCCACTTACTTTATCTTGATATACATAGGTTATATCATTTGATGATCACTCTACACTATCATGTTTGAGCTTATATATGTACTTACACATGCCCATTATCCATGATTATATCTTATATAAGTTGCTTCATATGATATACACTTGACATAATTTTATAACACATTGAATCCATGGGCCACTATGACATGTTTATTTTGGTTGCTTATGCTTTACTTTATTCACTTCATTGAGTGTCTTGTCTTGTTTATTCAAGCATTTGAATATGATCCTTTGCTTGTGTCCCCCATGCCTATGTATAATTTTTATGAAATTTACATCATTTCATTTTTTATGGTATGGATATTTGAATATGTCATTCTTACTTTCATGGACATTCGACTAAGTCATCGCCCTTCGATTGTGTGGCATTTGAACATGCCCCTTGTTTGTGGTCTCTTTGAGCCATTGTTTGTTGACTTGATTTTGAGTGCCCTTGTGTGTGTCATTGTTTGATTTTTGAGCTTGTATTATTACTATCTAGATGTTGCCATGATAATTATCATGCATCTTAGGCCGACATGTGATCACATTGGTTATATGCACTTCAATGATACATGTACCTATACATGTTCTTTCTATATGCTACATGGTTACATTCATAGATTTTACAGTTGTCTTACCCTTTTGAGATGAGTTAACTCTCAGTTATTATTTTTACCTCACCTTAAATGGGGGGAATATTAGTGGGGGAAATCTTAGGAAGCATATTCTCCACACATGGCATAGTTCTCAGCTCCAATGGGGGCATGCTTTGGAAGCATGTTCTCCACACTCATTCAGTATTTGGTACTTATATCAATTTATAGATTCAATGGGGGTATGTCATATGGGCATGGCTTACACATATTCATAATTTTTAGATTTAGTGTGGGAATACTTGAGAAGAATGTTCTCCACATTTATTTAGTATATGGTAGTTATATCAATTCATAGATTCAATGCTTTGGAAGCATGTTCTCCACACATATTCAGTACTTAGCATCTCTTGTTTACAATGGGTAATGTTTTGTAACATGTCCTCCACATTGGTACTTATATTATTTTTCAAATTTCTTCATATAAATTGGAGGCATGCTTTGGAAGCATGTCTTCCACACTTACATAGTTATCCAAACTAACCAAAGAACATAGTTATATGATTTAAATTCATAGTTGTGATAGAATTATATACATTGATATCATTTTTATACACATTTTTAAAATGAAACATATACAAGGTGCATACGCTATGAAACATGTGTCTAATATTACAAAATTTAAATTAGTTTTAGATTCTAAAACTATTGTACGTACTGATACCCCACAAAATTTTATGAACCATATTGAGCTAATCTATTGTAGTAATTAGTTCACCTTTTGGTATGGTTGAGGTGATAAAATCACTCAATTTTTCTAATTTTTTAGGTTGGACTTAATCATCTAGCACTAGGTTATAAGTATCATTGGGTTGCACAGTTGAGCTAATTTTAACTACCATGTGATAACTCACTTTTTTTCTAAATTTGGGGGCATTTGCCTTCTAATCTCTCTCTCCCTTTCTCTCTATCTCCTTAGATATATGCACTTTAAATATTTATCTATATTTATCTTAATCTTAGTTTTAGATCCTTATAATGATACATCTTTTTTAAAATAACTTGTCAATAAGTAAGACGATTACATTGACACACATGTGTACTCCTAAACCTTGCTCTTTCATTTCAATATATTTCAAGTACTTTTAAACCATATTGTATACATTGATTTTACATTATAACATGCTCTTGGTTGTAGGTCAACCACCATAAAAACACTCAAATTAAACTTAATAAAAGACAAGGTGTGCATATGCACCCAGGTACTTATTCCTTTCATTTAAACTAACAATTTTATTACTAAATAAGGGGGAGGGGGAATGTAGATGATATTTTTTTACTATGTAGCACTTCAGTCTTATACACTTGTCAAACTCAAACTTTGGTTTTTCCTCTTAGTTATACACTTTTATTACTTCTACAAGCCTCACATCTACTCTATCGTATGCCCTTTGGCCTATCTCTTAGTCAAAGTAATCCTATATTGATGACACAAACATTTTATCTTGTCTAAAATGCTTAAAATTTACTTATCATACACTTCTACAAATTTTGAGCCTATACCTATTTTGATACTCTCTAGACACTAACATTTAGGACAAACAGTAACATCGACATTACTATCCTACCCTTATGCAAGTGTCTAGTGCCCTAAATTTATTTAATTTTTTAAATGAAACATATTTCAATGGTCAGCCAAAGTATTTTAATATGAGTTATTACTCCAAAGGGATTGATATAAATACAAGATCAACCTTAATTCATTACTAATCTACAAAACTTAGTAATTAGACCAAAATAAGATTCAATTGAGTGAGGCTTCTCTATTTATTCCTATTTATAAACCAGTCATGAGGACTACACATCTACAGGTCTAAAGTACTAAAGGAGCAATCCAAGATCCCGATTTTCTAAGGTACAAGCTAGGTCACTATTGTACTTATTTTACATATATTACATGATTCAAACACAAGATAACATGTAAAGGATAATTACATCAATCTAAGTCCCTCTTCAAAGTATTGGATATGTAGGTAACATCCTTTGATAGTGGGTCAACTTGACACCATGTACCCACTAACCCATTTTTATCCAAGGTCACCTTAAATATGAGAAGCTAGGGTTTTACCATTTCATAAGGAGTGACAGTCCATGACTTGGATATAAATATACCAGAACAAATGTGAAGATAACCCATAAACATCTAAGTGGTTACATCTTGTTTCACTAGATATTTCATACATGACACTATCATCAAACTAAAACACTAGTGTCAATGCAACCATCTAACGCTGATGCAACTATCTAGATAGCTAGAGGCACCAGATCTAGAATCTAATAATTGTTCCAAAAATATATTCCCCCTAATTTCAGCATATTCTAGATCCAAAACTACATTAGCATCATAGTAAGCTAATTACTTATCTTCTTTATCATTCCAATAGCATACCTAGTTGTACTTTCTATATTTAGACTATCTTAGCATAATAAATTCAATGTATGTTTATATCTAAGTAGAATTTAATTGACTTACTATAGATCTGATTATCACCCTTATTCCATTTGATTTATATATTCTTAACCCTATAATATAAAGTGAAAACATACAAAAATAATTCATTTTAGGGTTAATACCATCATATATCCTCCATTTCTACAACAAGTCTTAAGTCACAAGGTAATCCAACATTACAAATCAAGAATCAAGCATCTACTTATCATAAGGAGCACATCAACTATATTTTGGAGATATATTGGATTGCATATTGAAGGTATAATTGCATATTTTTATTTTTATTTGCATTCCTCTTTATCTACCTTACCCAATCAGAGGTGTGTTGTAAGTTGGGATAGTTGTAGGTGATAATCTCCACTTTTGCTTGCACTTTTTATTCCTATTCTAATTTTATTCATCACATTTTTGGCAATCACATTGGAATAAATCCTTTAACCTTTACTTTTTGAGCTCTTGTGTGCTTGGGTAGGCTTGCAGGTTCCATTTGAAGAATATTTGGTGGCCTAAAACTCATAATTTCCTATGAATTTACATCTACAAGATACCAATAACTTTGGTCTATGTATCAGTGACTTTGTAAGAGTGATTTAATCCAATTAAATCATGACTTTGTCTTGACCATCATCCTTAATTGCTAGTCATTCCCAGACATTTTGAATTTTTGACCTATTTTCACAAATCCTTTATTATCATTTTTTGTAATCAATGACCTTGTCAACTGAAATAATGATTTTGTATATACATATAATTCTCTTTTGGCATATGATTATGAAGTCACTATTGTCCTTAATTCGAGAGTAGTGACTTTGTAAAGATATTATAACAAATTAATAATCTATTATCAATCAATTTTTACCTAATTTATGGTTTGTATCTAATTAATTTCTAGTCAAAACTTTCTAGTTAGAACTTAACCTGTTAATTTAATCATTGTCTATTAGATCCATTTTTTACTCTATTTTGCTCTGTTTCTATTTTGTACAAAATTTTGTCAAAGTTTCTACTCTGCAAGTCATAGATTAGTAGCTTTATCACTGAGATTAGTGACTTCATCATCAAGATCAATAACTTTATGGAAAATTAAATGACAAGTATAACCTTTTATTTAATTTTTATTCTCAAAAGGTCATTATTTTTGGTTGTACACAATTAACGGCTTTATTTTTTAGACTAACAGCTTTATTAACCCTAATAGTGACTTTGTCTATACACATTTTTATTTTCATTTTTTATCAATTTTTGTGACTAACCTATTCCTGATCAGCTCCTAATTAAATTCTAATATATTCTTGGTCTGTTTAGGTAGTTCTTGTCTTTGTTTTGCTTTGTTTTGTGATTTGTGCAGGGTTTATAAAAAATCACTACTCTATAAGATCTCCATCAATGTATGTCATAGTGATTATCGAATTTGTCAAAGAGATCAATGACATTTTTAGGTATAATATTTTATAATTATTTTTAAATCATTAATATATTTATTCACAATTAATGGCTTTATTAATTATATTAGTGGCTTTGTCAACTAAAATAGTAGTTTTGTCAAACTAACCCTGGCCTAATTTTGTCTCATTTTACACAGTAGTTTTGTACTACATAGAAGTGGCTTTGTTATGTATAAAACTTTGTACTTGAATCTAACTCCTTTCTCAAATTTACCCCTGAAGAATATAATCTAAAACTACTAATTAATTAGCTTGTAGGCTGCTTGTCCAACAAATTTGTCATTTGAAACTCTTTCGATATATTTTTTCCATAATCAAGTTTAATTAAACTTTCCTGTATATGCTTAAAGTGAAAACAATTTAGCTTAATTTTTTACTGCTTTTTTGTCACTTGGGACTAATAATATGTATGATCTCCCCTTACACCCATAGGGTGATTCTTAAGAATCAGAAATAGTTGATAAACCTCCACATTCTTTTATTTTATAAGGGAAGCATGATGTGGTATTCATCCCCATGCACTTGGCATAGTAATTATAGGACTATGACATGGATTTCATCACCACATATAAGACCACACTATGTGTTCTAGTGAAGTATAAATATCAAGGATAACTATCGCTAAGCTACACATAAATCCCCATACATGAATCTGTGAAGTGAGGAGGTAACACTCTACTATTATGTAGCTGTTAGATAATAACTTACATAGACTCAGGCCCCACGTACTACAAGGTGTTTATGGGTCTCCCTTAGAGATCCATTTTAACCTATATTAATACCTCTCAACCATAACAAGAATCCATGGCAAGGGAAATAGCATCCATGGAGATCACTCAATAGGTATGGATGGTGAGAGAGGGTTGGGAGACCAATCTAGTCACCTCTCATTGTGAGTCATTTGGGTTGGGTGTTGAGTTGTGCTCTTGTGTCATTCACTACCATAGGATTATGGGTTTATTACTCTTATTTGTGTGTTTTCAAGGCTAGTATTGTTTTCAAACCTTAAAACCTACACAAAAAATAATTACCTAATCAAAAATTAACACTAGGTAAAAACCCAATTCCTTATCCCCTCTTCACAAGTCAAATCATCATATTACCTCATATCATCTTAGTCAAATCCACACATCATCATACCTAAGCTTTCCTTGATCATAATTTGATCTTGATCATCATTTGATCTTGATCATGTATAAACTTTACTAAACATCAAGTTTTTTAGTTCAACTCATCTACAACTTAGTCATCACTTTTGACATAGTCTTAACTCATCTCAATCCTAGTCACCCGTGTGACATTAAAATAACACATCTTATCATTATCAACCTTTAACAAAATTATCTAAATAGTTATATTGATCTAGTCCTTGTCAAAATCTACTAGTATGGATACCCTCCCTTGGTCAAATCTTGTTGAACATGTCATTTTATTGGTTTGAACCTAACACCTGTCATTATCCCATCACTTTTCTAGCTTGAACCTAGCACCCATCATTATCCTATCATTTTTTTTTGTTTGAATCTAACACTCATCATCATCTTTTTAGTACCTATCATTCTACTAGTTTTAAATAAGAGACTATATTTAATATCAATTTTTCCAAACCTAGTCAAACTTAGGATAGCGTCCCCTATCATTGTCTCAAGAAAATCATAATAAGTCAAATCTTAAGACATATTTTCTCAAAAGTATCCCCTATCTAAATAATAATCATCTATCATATCAAATCAATCAACCTAAAGGTAAGCTTAATATATCATTTACCTATCCAACACATCATATCCACCTTACATCCCCTAACCCTAGTGTCCCTTTGTGCCCCTTAGTCTAACATCCTTAGTCTAACCCCCAACAAGTCATAAATTCCAACCTCATCATTACCTCATTAAATGACATCATCTATAGTCTTGGTTTGTCCATACCCATACTTGTCATCTTTAATCTTGTCAAGTCTATAAGCATCCCCAATTATCAACCAAGTCAACTATACACTTACCTTGGTCCATGTTGGAAAAATAACCATAAGTTTGCTTGAATCTAAATTTAGTCAAGTTTGAGTCATACACTCCATCAAATCAAATCATCCAAGTCATATAATCCAACTTGAGTAGATCATTTGAGCTAGTCTAATAAAAAACAAGTTAATATTATCCAAGGTCAATTACGACCTAATCATGTCTCTTTGGGTACTCAAACCTATCACCCATCTTAGTCAAATCTAAATAGATTTTTTTATCTCATCGTCAAACCTTAATCAACAAGTCTAAACCATCAATAGTTAGCTAACACATATCCTAACCTGATTTGATTAATCTCATCTTCTTGACACCTATCACATTTCATCAAATGTCTCACATCACAAAATCAAACTAAAAGCAAGCCTTCATAAAATAGTCCAAGATTTGAGTCTTTCCCAAACATCCCACTATCATCTCTCAATATTTTTAATTCAATCACATACACCAACTAATTAGGGCTAATGAATCACATCATCCATACTTTCTCCAATCTTGATCCATGGCCTCTTAAACATATTTGAATACCACTCTATTTGAGAAACATCTCTTTACCAACAGGCAAACATTCCTTTTGTGGCTCCTAGAAATGAGTGCCAAACTTCCTATAGACTTTAACCCCATAAACATAAATTACCTCATAGGTAAGAGTCACCCAATCCTTCCCCATCAACATCAACCTGCTCCTAGCACCCATGCTATCCAATCCCAGTCTAACCCTCTACCTACTAGTTATATCCAATCATAAAACCCCTATCACACTAGAAAAGGGAACTCTATCTTGGAAACCTTATATAATACCATTCCAACCCCTATGCACATCAAATATCATGATCTCACTATATCATGGCATTACTACACCCCAAACAATCACATGGTTTAGATACAAATGCTTCCACATCTGAGCCAAGTTGTGAAGAAAGATAATATACTCTTCTCCTTATATCTTTAGAATCCATCTTTCATCAACTAGCTACTACAAACATGATCGTATACCCACACACAAAGCCTCTTGATCTAACCAAGCCTAAGCCCTCCTAGTATAGAGAATGACAATACTATCAATATCATAGAACCTAGTGACATTCTATTAATAGTTGTTACAAATTCAAAAATTATATCCAATACCTAATTAACCAAAATGACATTGAAATCAAGAATGAATCAAATGAATCCTCATCTAAGAGTAAACAAGAATGGATATGTCAAGATTCATTTCCTGATCATGATCAAGATCTTCCATTCCCAAACCAAGGCCAAGAAAATTAACTCATCTTTGATTAGCCCATATTCAAAGAACCCATCATCCATTAACTGTCTACCCTTCATTTAATACATCATATCCTTAATTTTCAAAATTTGCTTCATAATAAAGCCTCCATCACTAAGATAAAAGTGAAGAAGTTAATTTCAAATAATGCTCTCCAACAGGCCCTCCTTATGGCCACAATCCAAACATCATCTTCTAGCAATATAAAAACATCAATATCATCTATGTTAGCATTAGATTCAGCATCAGTAGTAGGATCAAATCCTTAATCAACATCCAAATCCATATTAGATTCCATGTTAGAATCATCATCCCTTATAGATTTCAAAGATCATGTTGACACCCACCTCTTTGAGGATGTCTTTATTTATATCAACTAACAGCAAGGTGTGTCTCTTGATCTATGTCAAGATAATAATGATATAAAAACAACTGTGGGACTTCAAGATGAGCTCTTAGATGATGATTATCAAAATGAATATGATCTACATGTGTGTTGTATGGAGAACCTTAGTGACCCTTTTATGAATCTTGAGGAGGTTTTCATCAGCATTGAATCTAAGCCTCATAATACCCTCTATGAAGATCATGTTGCCATTCTCCACTCATTGATATCATTAATTCATCCATTTCACCTTCATCCATCATCAATCCCTCTCTTCCCCTAGATAATCAATTCATCACACTCCTTAATAGGTGCAAATAGGATCATGCATGGTTGGACCATTTTTAGAGCATTGTATCATGTGCCAAATCTATCGATAACCATGATAACGGTCAAACAAGCAAACATAATGGTAAATATAGCTTTGATCCATCACTAATTTAAATTCAAAATGAGTCAAATAATCGGCCAAATCAAATACCATTATGGCAAAAGTTAAGTAAAAATAATAATTAGCAAATTGAAAATTCATATTTATTTGGTGAAACCTTCCTTAAGACACCAAGGGGAGTCAAAATTCAATCAAAGGACTCCAAATAAATATCAATATGACAAAAATATTATAAATACTTGGATCAAAGAATAGAAAAGTTTAAAATTCTTGGATCCCTTAAAGGCTTTTATCATATGGCACAATTTGAGAATAGCGCAACAAGCATCTCCAATGGTATGTGTGATTGCTATTTCCAATTCCCAATCACCCATCACACCTTCATATCACAAACCAAACCCTAATATCCACATCTCCCCAAGTATCATCATCTCTCATAAGGGCTACAAATATACTTGGCTAAGATGTCTAGAGAAATCAAAATCAAGAGTCAAGAAAGGTCACAACAGTTCTCCAAGACTAGCATTGCTTGAAAACCAATGTCATCAACATCATGCATCTCTCACATTTCCAATATGAAGAGGTGACATCAAATGACCCCATCCATGTATATTATTTTACATATTTCTATTTTGGAAAAAGTTTTAAAAAATCAAAAAAATAATAAATAAATAAGCATTCATCCAATGGTAAAAATAGGTTTTATGGCACCTTTTTGGGAAAGTGCCATGATGAAAATTAGTTTTCATCATCATGTGTAAATAAAAATCCACTCCATCCCTACAGTCATATCCTAAAACCCCTTTTCAACCCATTGTGTCATCCTTATCTATCCTATTCATCTATCCATTATCCACCTAATCATAAAGGATCATGTACCATCTTTATCCATCATGTTTCCCATCTTATTATGTTTATCATTTTTTCTTGTTTTGACCTTTTTAAGGGAGTGGAAGATGTATTCAGACATTTTTGGAAACATCTGGGATATCCTTCAAGTGGCACTTAAGAGAGAATATATTGATTCTCATACGATGTGGTCCTTGGATATCCACGGTCTATTCCTCATCATCCCTCATACCTTTGAGTACTATGCAAATCCTTTTGTCAAATCCCTCTGCCATCATTTTGCATCCTCTTTATTAGGATATATTTTCCCTTTGCTATTTACCCCTATTTTTACATACATATCCCAAAAATCCTAAAAAAAAAACCCAAAAATCCAAAGAAAAATCATAAAATTCAAAAAATCTAAAAACATCCCAGTTGTCTTATTTTATGTCATAAGAACTCCACATCCCTAATTAAAAACCAATTCCTAGTCCAAATTTACAACATCATAATACTTATTCCAACTCATTTCCTATCACTCATCACAATCCTATAAGTTTGTTTAATGGTCAAATCGTAGTCACCTCTTTTGTATATGTTGACCTCACTATCAGATCATATTATCAACCCTATCATTTTCAACCCATCCAGACTTGATAAAATATTGTTTAATCTCTTATTTGAGTTAGTCTTGTCAAAATAAACTTTTATTTTTTGAGCATGGTCATTGATGTTAGGTTGTCATTGATGTCACAGAGAGCACGAGATCCTAATGCATTAATGACAAAGTGATCAAATTGGTGATTTAGAGAGTGTTTGACTTAGTAAGGAAATTTATGGATGATATTGATGATATGGAAATTTTTTAAACACCCTATGGGGTTTTATGAGTTATTTTTTCACTTGTGGAAGTGAAAAAAATTTATCAAAGCAGTCATATGAGTGTTTATGTTCAAGTAGTCATCTTGATAGATAAGACTGAGTGAGCAGATTGATGACATCATATTTCACATGTGTGAAGGTTTCAAGAGTATTATAATACAAGTATAGATTCCCCTATGAAATTTTATCATATGGTTCAAATTTTACATCTAGACATTGAGCGTAGCAAAAGTTATTAAGATGTAAAGTTGGCTTCTTGGGCAGAGTTTACTAAGTTTCTATACTTAGCCAAATTTGCATTATGAAAGATCTATGGTGAGAATTTAATCAGATCATAGATCTAATAGTGATCATTTAATATTATCAAATAAGGATCCAGTGTTGTGGTTCAAATTTAAATATTCAAGATTGCACGTGTTAGTGTGTCACAATCACGGAGTTTGAGCAGCAGATCTAATGGTGAGAGTGAAACTTGTCAGATAGAAATCAATAGTGAGCATGAGATCATACATATTATGATCCAATGGAGTGTATTGATTCAATAATTCAATATAATGATTATAATTCATGTGTGGATTTCAAGTGGTATAATTTCATTAGAAGATTGACTGCAAGGTACGTAGAGGGTATGCAAGGCTACCAAGTGGCACGATCGTGGAAGCACATATCTAAGATCAATGGTGAGTGATGCAAGGTAAATAACATGAGACTTATAAGAATATAAATTTAATTTAATTTATATAACTTTTAGGGTGAATGAGATTATGATAAGTGTTAGTTGTTTTGTATTTACACAGTGACAATTGGAATTTGAATATTCAAATTAAAGAAGGAAAACAAGTCTGCAATATTTTCCTTATATCTTTTGATTTAGGGTGAATTTATTGATGGTGTAAAAATAAAATTTAAATAATAATTCAATGTGAATATAGAGAATCTATTTAAAATTTTTTATTATTTATACATTCAAATTTATTAAGCTCCAAAGTTGACTAAAAGTTTGGCCATGTTCTGCAAGTGATTCGAGAATGGTGATTAAAGATTTCTTGATGGTATTTTATTGTTTCAAGATGAAATACCTATTAAATATTGTTATAAAATCCATTAATACCATATTTATGTATTTTGGATGTTCTACCAATCCATATTTAGTATGAACAAAGGCTTAAAAGTTGACTGTGTTTATTGAATGCACTGACAGTTTGAGTGACCATCTTGCAAAGGTAAGTTGAAGGTGTTCTTATCAGATTTAAGGAATAAAATGAGTATGGAGATGTTCTATAAGTATATAAATCTTATAATAATTCATTGGTTTTCATATTTTTCTCTTGATCAAATTTGGAGAGTCAAAATATTTTGACTGTATCTGACCAATCTGAGTGGTCATTTTGAGAGAGGTGATTTGAGTACTTAAAGCCTGTGTTTAAGTGTCTAAGGTACATGGAAGTGTTTAATGGGTCATAAAATTTTCACCCATGTGATATAATAATATGTATATGTGAAATATTTGAGTAGTTTCTTCAAAAGTTTGAGATTGTATATTCTGTGTATGAAAGCCTAAAGAGCAAGGAGACCTAATTGGTAGGTTCAAGTGTTGAGTTGGTGTTCCAAGTGACATGGACCCATATGAGAGTGATAAATGGGATATTGGAGATAGGTTTTATGTTTTCAAATCATTGGTAAAGAATTAAGTTGATCTAATTAGTCTCACATGTAACATGTGAGTATAAAGACCTAATTATTTTAGGTCTCACCAAGACCTAATGGTGGTTTGGGGCTAATGAGGTGATGACCGACCTATGAAGAGTATGGTTTTCACATGTAACATGTGTATGTGCCTATTTTAATTGTGGTTAAAATATGTAAATCATCTCGGCTGACTAAAATGGGTTAAAGAAAGAGAGTGGTATAAGTACAAGGTCTAATTGGACTAATTGTGCTAGTTATTGAAGTACAGATTCAAGCGAAAAAAAGAACCTTTGAAAGAGAAAGTACAAGTCAATTGGGACCATAAAAGTGTGAAAAGTATAATACATATTTATTTTATATAGGGGGACACATAGGTCATTGGACCTAATGATCCTAGAAGAGTCAGTTTGAGCAAGTTAATCCTAGAGGTAGCTTGAGAGAGATTAGAGGTGAAGAGTGCAGACAAAAGTGATCTTCATCAGTTGAAGAGTAGCAACATATGTTCAATGTGATCTATTTAGGTATTTGAGTGGGTGCTTGGTTTCCTATGGGTTTGGTTCCTCTTTGCAAGTTAAAGCCTGTTAAAGGTCTAGTTGGGGTGCTTAGCTAGATAGGGGCAATAGCTTCATGTGGGATTGGTGTCTCACTAAACTAAGAGATGGATATTCTTTGATCAGTTGGTGTTGGTTTAAATGTTATATATTGTTTTATAGGATTATATTCCATCTTGTAGGGTTTAGTGGGTTTTATCTTCCAAGAGATTTTTCCATATATATGATGTGTTCATGTGATGTATGCTTTAGATGTATGTGCTTTCATATTTTGTTGCTTGATCAAGTTGATGTATGTTAAATATTTAAGAGTTTGGAATTGAATTGGATTATATTTCATCACTAAATCACCCCCCTCATTGATTTTACCTCTAACAATTATTATCAGAGTCAGACCTTCTTTGTAAGTTTAACCACTTGAAGGTGATCCAAGGTACAATATGGCTAAGCAATTGAAGAAAGAGAATCACTCAAGTGGAGGTTACTTGTGCATGTTCAAAATCAAGTGAAAAAATTGCAATCAACTCAAGGCACTTTTTGATAATTATAGAGTTAAGTTAATAAATTATGATCAGAATAACATCATGGCCTCAAGCTATAATGCTACTAAGAATGAGTGCATCAAGCTCAATAAGGAGCTAGAATCCTTGAAGGCAATATCAAGATCAAAATATGATAAAGAGAAGATCAGCATTCTTAAGAATCAATTAGGGGTTACAAAGACAAATTTGAGTTCAAAAAAGGAAGAATGCAGACGTCTCAAGACTCAGTTAGAAGAGACAAATTCCAAGTTGAGTTCAAAGCAAAGAGAGCATGATGAGTTGAAGTCCAATCTTGATTATATAAAGATTATTGAAGAGAAAGTAAGTATATTTAAGGATGGCATGACTAAAGAAGCTATGAGGGATAAGGAGACCATTTAAGATCTTAGAATTTAGTTAGAGGCTGCAAGTTCAAGTATGAGAGATAAAGAGGATGAGAGTGTTCAATTGAAAACTAAGCTAGATTCATTGAAGAATGAACATGAGAAATTTGTTATCAAGGTAAAAAAGAATGAGAAAGAGAAAGAGAGGTCAACTCAAGACAAGAAGGATGCAACCACCAAGATCAACAAGAAAAGATCCATCAGGTAGCAAAGTGCCATGAGGTATGAAACATATTTTAATGGTCATTGTTATGCTTGTCACAGGTTTGGTCATAAGGAAAGAAACTACAAAAGGGAGGGAAATTGGTCAACTAGAGGTATGGATAATGTAGTCTGCTATAATTATCATGACATAGGACATATTTCTAGATTCTACCTCTGAATGCATGAGAAAAGACTAACCCAAGTATGGAGACCTAAGACAGTTAAGCTTGAGCATAATGAGCCTAAGAGACAAGATGGTATGTTTACTGAGATTCATAATATTTATCAAGTATAAGGTTTTAATGATGTTATTTGTTTCTATTGTCATCAAGTTGGTCATATTGCAATATATTGTAAAAACAATCTCTCAAGTCATAAAAAGGTACATGGACATCCTAGAGTGCTCAAGAAAGGCCAATCCTTATTATGGAAACCTAAGGAAGTGAAAACCAAGAAAACTAATTCGATTGAGCTGAAATATCAAGGTGGACTACTTGTTAAAGCAAAAGAGGAATTAGATATGAAGAAGGTTTACGAATGTTAAGATAATGTGTCATCTATCTCGATAGAAAATGAGAATCAAAAGTCAGTTCAAGTCAAGCTCAAGGAAAAGACCAAAGTGCTAATTGAGGCTAGTTCTGAGGTATGTATGGATCCAAGATAATAACATGTTGTTTTTGAGCAATTTTCATGCAAAGAACATCAGTTTTCAATGCCCAGTGATGAGGTTCTTTCTTCAGATAAAAATGTATGTCATAAATATTTATTGTCTCCATGTATTGTCAATTTATTCTTAAAAGAAAAAGAGGCTATTGTAGTGGATGAACATGTTGCTTCTCTTAAGCCTAAAAAGAAGAATAAGAACTATAAGGATCAAATGACCAAGGAGAAAAAGGAATATGATTTGTGGGAAACTCCTGGTTTCACATTGTTCTAGGACATTGTGGGTCAGGGTGTCTCTATCTAGGCTTCAAGGAGACACTTGACAAGCAAGAGGAAGCTTAGTGAATGTCAGTTGAGATTTGGTTGATGTTGCAAGATAAGAATATCATTTGAATATGTGTTTGGCTAAGGGGGAGCTAATTTAGTTAGATTTAGTGGCTTAAAGAAGATGTGCATGATGTGAGGGGGAGCATATGTAAAGATGCTTCAGTCATGATAGAAGTATGAAGATGTCTGCTACAGTTGCAAATTCAAGAAAATTGATATAATGACTTGATCAAATCAAGTCATATGTTTTGAAAAAGTATTGAATATTTATGCATGATAAAAAAGAGCTTGTGAGTTTTGTAGATAGACAGGTATAAGGATCAGAGAACCACAAGTTCAAATTGGTGGATGTCAAAGAATAGATGACATGAGATGGAGTTTGATGTTATGGGGAGCTTTCTAAGCTCTATGAGCAGTTTGCCAATTCCAAGGATCAGAGAAGTCCAAGTTCATATTGGTGCATGTCAAAGGGGGAGAAATTAATTCATATGCTTGAAAGTATGTAAGTATATTGAGCATCTTAAATAGTATTTGAATGTGCACATGATGTTGAAGAATGATTGTTGGCATGTTGAGGAAGAGAGCCTTTGTCATTAATGTCAAAGGGGGAGAAAGATCATAATGAAGGAGTTCAAATGATGTCATTGTTTAAATGAAGTCATTTGGAGAGTGTCTTGTCATCAATGATAAAGGAGAATATTTTTTAGCATGGTCATTGATGTTAGGTTGACATTGATGTCAAAGAGAGCATGAGATCCTAGTGCATTAATGACAAAGTGATTAGATTGATAATTTAGAGAGTGTTTGAATTAGTAAAGTAATTGATAGATGATATTGATGATATGGATATGTTTTAGAGACCCTATGGGGTTTTATGAGTGCTTGGGGAACTTATGAAATTGAAAGTAATTCATCATAGCAGTCATATGAGTGTTTATGTTCAAGTAGTCATCTTGACAGATAAGGTTGAGTGAGCTGATTGATGACATAATATTTTATGAATATGAAGGTTTTAAGAGAATTTTGATACATGTATGGATTTCTCTATGAAATTTGATCATATGGTTTAAATTTCAAGTTTGGACATTGAGCATATCAAAAGTTATTAAGATGCAAAGTTGGCTTCTCAGGTAGAGTTTATTTAAGTTCCTATACTTAGCCAAATTTGCATTATCAAAGATATACGTTAAGCATTTTATAAGATTATAAATCTAATAGTGAGAATTTAATCTAACCAAATAACAATCCAATGACATGGTTCAAATTCAAATAGTCAAGATTGCACGCGCTAGTGACATGTCACAATCACAGAGTTCGAGCAACAGATCTAATGATGAGCATGAAACCTGTCAAATAGAGATCAATAATGAGCATGTGATCATATAGATTAAAATCCAATAAAGTGTATTGAATCAATAAGTCAACAGGATGTTCATAATGCATGCGAGACTTCCAAGTGGTGGAAGTTCATTGAAAGACTGACTGCAGGGTACACAGAGGGCACATGGGGCTGCAAAGTGGCACGATCATGGAAGTGCAAATCTAAGATCAATGGTGAGTGATGCAAGGTAAATAATAGGATATTTTTAAATATATCGATAGAGCACAATTAATTTATATTTCATCATGCACGAGATGATGACAAGTGTCAACTATTTTGTATTTACACAATGATCGTTGGAATTTGAATATTCAAATTAATGAAGGAAAACCAATCTACAGTATTTTTTTTATATCTTTTGATCTAGGATGAATTTATTGATAGTGTAAAAATAAAAGTTAAAGAGGAATTCAAGGTGCATCTATAAAATCTATTTAAAAGGTTTGATTATCTATACATTCAAATTTATTGAGCTCCAAATTTGACTAAAGGTTTGATCCGAGAAGGGTAATTGAAGATTTCTTGATGGTATTTTGTTGTTTCAAGATGAACTACCTATTGGAGTGTTATAGACTCTATGAGGACCTTATGTATGGATTTTGTAGGTTTGACCACTCCATTTTCATTATGAATAAAGGCTTAGAATTTGACTATGTTTATTGAATGCACTAACAGTTTGAGTGACCATCTTGCAGAGATAAGTTGAAGGTGTTCTGAGTAGAATTAAGGAAGCAAATAAGTATGGAGATGTTCTATAAGTAAAGTTGGCTGTCGTATTTTTCCCCTGATCAAATTTGAAGATTCAAAATAGCTTGACTATATTTTGATTATATATGACCAGTCTAAGTGATCATTTTGAGAGAGTTGATTTGAGTGCTTAGAGTTTGTGTTGAAGTGTCTAAGGCACATGGAAGTGTTGAAAAGGTCCTGAAGGTTTCACCCATGTGATATAATCATATGTCTATGTGAAATATATGAGTATTTGCTTAAGAAGTTTGAGACTGTGTATGTTGTGTATGAAGGACTAAAGAGTGAGGAGACCTAATTGGTAGGTTTAAGTGTTGAGTTGGTGTTCCAGTTGGCATGGACCCATATGAGAGTGATAAATGGTCTATTGGAGATAGGTTTGATATGTTCGAAGCATTTTTAAAGGATTAAGGTGGTCCAATTAGTCTCACATGTAACATGTGAGTATGAAGGCCTAATTATTTTAGGTCTCACCAAGACCTAATGGTTGTTTGGGGTTGATGAGGTAATGACCGACCTATGGAGATTATGGTTCTCACATATAACATGTGTATGGACCTATGTTAAATGTGGTTAAAATATGTAAAGCATCTTGGCTGACCAAGATGGGTTAAAGAAAGAGAGTAGTATAATTACAAGGTCTAATTGGACTAATTGTGCTAGTTATTGAAGTGCGGATTCAAGTGAAGAAGAGAACCTTTGAAAGAGAAGGTATAGGTCAGTTATGACCATCAAAGTGTGAAAAATATCAGACATGTTTATCTAATCAAGTTGATGCAAGGGGAAACATAAGTCATTGGACCTAATGAGCCTAGAAGAGGTAGTTTGATCAAGTTAGTCGTAGAGGTAGCTTGAGAGAGATTAGAGGTGAAGAGTGCAGACAAAGGTGATCATCATCAGTTGAAGAGTAGCAACAGGTGTTCAAGGTGATTTGTTCAGGTCGCTGAGTGGGTGCTTGGTTGTCTAGAGGTTTGGTTCCTCCTTGCAAGGTAAATCTTGCTAAAGGTCTAGTTGTTGTGGATGCTCAGCTAGATAGGGGCAGTATCTCCTTGTGGGATTGGTATCTCACTAAACTAATGGATGGGTGTTCCTTGATCAGTTAGTGATAGTCTAAATGTTGGATCTTGTTTTATAAGACTGTATTCCATCTTGTAGGGTTCAGTGGGTTTTATCCCCCAAGAGGGTTTTCCACATATATGATTTGTTCATATGATGTATGTTTTAGATGTATGTGCTTTCATGTTTATGTTGCTTGATCAAGTTGATATATGTTGAATATTTAAGAGTTGAGAATTCAATTAGATTATCTTGCATCATTGATTCACCCCCCTCTCGGCGATTATACCTCTAACATGATTAGGAAGAACCACAACCTAGTCAAGCTTGGTCAAACCACATCTTTGCTAGTTTGAACCTACCACCCTTCACAATCAATCAAATCCAAATTAATACCTTTAAGCTCACCATCCAAGTAAAATATTCCAACTTAGGATTACTCTTACCCTACCCCCTATTTCAACTAGCTCACACTCCAAATTTAAATTTTCTCAAAGACACCTTATCCAAACCTCATTATTCATCACATTTCAAAACTTTGATCAAAGCAAGCTTGTCAGTCCTTATCCCACAAATCATTGAAATCATCCATAAAATTTAACCTCATGGATCATAATATTACTTAGGCTAAAACACTGTCACATTGAATCATAAACAAACCACTCACCTGTAAGCTTTCGTCAAGACAATAGACAAGACATTAATCACATAATATGCATGTAGATACTTGTGTGTGTTACTTGTATGATCGTTGATGATTTTTCCTCATTTGAATGTCTTTTATCATGTATATATTCATGTCTAATCATCGATGCTTATATGTTTGTCTACATCTATGTTTTTTATTAGGCATTTTGTGAATATCTTTGTACATATTTTACCTTATCATCACCTTTTATCATTTGTGCAATAACATATGGCAAACATATCATCTTGGTTCCTTATACTAATGGTCCATAAATTCTACATGCTATGTGTGCAATTTTATTTTATAATATTTGTTTTCTTTTGCATCAGTCCAATATGCACTTTGGCAAAATGTCATCATGATTACATGCTTTTCATGGTGCATACTACCTAGTGCTACATTAAAAATTATTACAGAGCATAAATAGATCAATACCACAATACCATAAAACCACCCCCGTCAACATCCTACCATCATCAAATCATCTAAATCAACTGATCTAATTTCTTATCTAATATTTCTAACAATCAAACAAATCCCAGACATTATTAAAGCCAAGTCAAATCATCCATCAATCCTATCCAATCGAAACAAATCTAACTAACATCCAATTATCAATCTTGTTCAAAGTCAATCATCAACATTCAAATCCCATCATCTATAAATCAAATCAATCAAATACAATCCAATAATCAAATTGAGCATCTAAGTCCAATCATTTGTCTTGCATTTAATCATATATATCAATCACAATCATTAGTAATCTAACATTTCTACTAACATCTATCATCCTTGTCAATCCTAATTCGTCACCCTAGGGTATCCTTGGGGTATCATCATCATCTAGTCTAAATTATCATCTCTCATCATACCTTCCTGTTAGGGAAAACTACATTGGCCTAAGGTCTTTTAAGACTATGCAGGCAATGTTAAAGTGCCTAAGGTTAGCTCGGTTGCACTAACCACTTCTTTCTTCATCCCTTAGTCACTTGATCCTATATTTTGTCACACATATTCTCAATTTTATCTCCACCTGACAAATGCTTTGAGCTAAAACCCATAAAATATTCAAACTATCAATCAAATTAGTCTTGTTTGATGAAATCATGGGAAAATTCATTAGAAAGTTATTTGGTATTAATAAAGTTGTTAATGTTATGTTATTTTTAGGGAGCTCATTATGTTGAAATTATTTAACTAAAGCATTGACTAAATCCTCTAGGTGTGTAATGGAAAGTCTAGGAAGTTTGTTACACTATTCTAGCATATTTTTCAAAAATGTTTTAGCTAGAAGTATGGTAGTAGCATAAGTATTACTTTTAACCCATTATTTATAGAGATTACCAAAGTATTTAAGATGTAAGGTGGAATAAGTAGTTTCATCATATGTGATGGTTAGAGAAATACTTCCAATATCTATAGACACAAGGAAGGGAACTAGAGGTTCATTTTGAAGATTTTGAAGCATCTTATTCTGAATTAGAGGTTGAGGAATAAGGTTTTCATTGGCATCTCTAAGTGGAGGAGGAACATGATTCTGGTTGGGTTGAGTAGTGATGATTTGGGAGCTTGATTAGCAACTTGTAAGATGTGGTTTTGCATTTGAAGGATTTGTACAAGAAGCATGCATAAGGGTCATTTGTTGAACTATTTGTGCAAGGACTTGTGAGGCATTTACAGGGGGATTAGAATTGGAATTAAGATTTTGATTAGGTAGAGGATTCCAAATATTGGTCTCGGGAGGAATATTCTCAGTATTGGTGTTGGTTTCCCAGCTGATGTAGTGGGTGGGGAAGTTTACTAAGACTCTCGTTCTTATTTGGAGTATAAATGATATTATCATCAAGATTCTTAATAAACTTATCGAATCTCCTAGATCTGGATTTTTCATTGATTTGAATCATGTTACATTTGATAGATCTAGGCTAACATTGAGATAAATTATACCATGAGGAATTATCATCAATGGTGGACAAATTAGAAATAAAAGAGCAACCCATATAGAATTTGAATGGGTTGAGGCTTGCTAGAAAGATCCTAAGAGGAGACATTATGATGAAAATATGAGACAAGAAGATTAAAAAGAACGAATAATGTAAAAAATTATAAGACAGTGGCAGCTTAGGCGATGTAGTAGAAAGTTGAGCCAAGAAACAAAAATTTGTATCGAGATGGCCGGTACAATATTATTAAAAAATTAAATTGTATAAAGCTGACCAATAAGTTGGTGAAGACACAAAACTGTATCACACTGGCAGATACAGTTTTAAAATGACAAAACTATATCATGGTGGCTAATATAGTTATAAAAAAGATATAAAATTGTATCAGGCTAGTTGAAACATTTGTAGAAAGATATAGAATTGTATCAAGTTAGCTGATACAATTGTAAATATAGAAAACTATATCGGGTTGGCTGACACAGATGGACTAAAAGTTTCATTAAAATGTATGATGGTAGTGAATAAAATTCTAAGTAAAAAAAGAAAAATATGAAAATTATCCAACCATAGATGGGATAAGATTCACGTTGAGTTTACCAAAATGTATGCACAGGATAGGAAAACTTATAACTATCATCTTTCTCTCATTAGCGTTGGACTCAAATAAGGTCATAACAATAGAACATATGTATACTTAGAATACAAGTAGAGATCTAGAATAACTATATACTTAACAAAGGGTAATCTACACTCAAATGTCAAAAGGAAAGGGCTCCAAAGTCTAAGCCTATGGCATGGGGTATAGCTCTCACTAAGACTCAATGTAGATAAATGGTTATAACAAAGGTAACAAAGAGGTGTATCAAGGGTATAATAAGGATACCACATGCAAGGAACTGACAAACAAGGGTAACTTAGCTCCAAGATAGCTAAAATTAGAATAGATATTTTAAATATCTATCTGAAAAAATGCTTCGAGATATCATTCTCAAGGCCTTCTCTTGGATTTTTCGCGTACCTTAATTATTTATAATTTCATTACCTTCTTCAAATTTTTCCCTTTGGTTGGTGACATATCATGTTAATTTAACTACACCAATGTGTCAAGCTCAAAATAATATTTCTGCTAAAGGGGGGATCTAAACTCCATAGTATGGCCAAGATATTATGATTTTTAGATTGAGTTATCTAAGAAAATAAGAAAATTTTATAAGTGACAATCAAATGGACATCAAATTTAAAATTGGAATTAAAAATGAACATACTCACTACATTACATTCCACCACCACCCCTCGGATACCATTGTAAAATGTCTCTTGGCATAGTTAGTAAACTAATAAAAAGATAAATGGTGCAATGGTCAATCAATGGGCAGTCTATGCAATCTAAGGTGATAATGGCAAGCCTAAACAACCCTATATCTATACCAATTTATTCGGTACAAGGATAAACACATATATTCACAATAGAAATTAGCAAGCACTACTTATTCTACTAATTAAATAAATAAAAGAAAGTAGGGATAGAGATACTTACCTTTGAAAGTGTAATGTCCCCTTTTTAGGTGACATCGCTCAGAGTTGATGATTAGCCTATCATGCGACCCTCATAGGCTGATAGGATGGATAAAGGGTCTTGATGGAGCTTGGCTTGGCTTTGATTAGCAAAATTTTTACAGTTGGTTTTCATTCGGGCTCTTTCAGACACATTTGGTCTGAGCTCCTATTATTTAGGGATATTTGACATGCAGCGGAGCACCCTTATTTTGGTATGGTCATGTGCAGAATCATTCCCTGATTCAACAGCTTCAGACGGATCGAAGATCTGACATGTATTAAGGGAGATATTAATATTTGATTGATTTAATCAAATATTAATTATTTAGCCTATTTTTAATTAGAAACCCTAATTCTAATTTAAAAAACCCTAATTAGGGCAAGCACATCTTTTTGAGGGTATAAGGGTTTCTCATGGGAGAGAATTATGATTATTGATTTTGATATTGAAGAATTCTTCTGTGAAGACTGAGCCAAGGGTTCCAGGATTCCATTTGCATTGGAGAACGTCAACTCTTCAGTGTGTGCGATTCAGAGGTTGTGAAATATCATCCAATCTATTGTCAATTTGAGAGATAGCTTCATACAGAAGTTATCACAGAGGTTTACAGGTTTGAGAGATAACTTCACACTGAAGTTATCACAGAGATTTCAGGGATTTATTTCATTAGGTTTTGCTTGAGTAATTGTTCAGAATAAAGATCTTCTATATTAGAACCATATATCTTGAGATCAGGGGTTCAGCAATCAGGGTGTGCTATATTTTATTGGCAGTCGTACGAAGTCCATACAGATCAGTACAGATTCGCACAGAGACCGACATCGACAGGGAGAGATCCACAGCGACCGACATCGGCCGACCTATCACCGACGTCGGCAGGTTAACAACCCCAGTCGACCGACGACGGTAGTATAACCGACGTCGGCGACTGTGTTTTTGACACAGCAGGCCGAGACGTACCGGATTCAGGTTTTATTCTCAGTTTGCGGAATACTCAAGTTTTTAAGACCGTATTTGAATGTTATTTTATATGCATGACAGAGGATATCTATTGTAATCATCTGGACAAATAATAAGATTAGTGATTTGGCAGTTAAGAGATTTACTGTGGTTTATTTGTTTATTTGAATTTATTTTGCAAAATCGTATCTTTGTTCAGAGCTTTTGTCTTGCTATATTCCCTATTTGAAGGGGATATTACAGTGGTATCAGAGCTTTTGTTTTGGTATCCGAAGGGATATTACAGGGAGGACCCATCAACATCTCAATCTCCCCCTTTGGCTCAAGTGGCACTTTCCAAGAGATGTTATAGGTTGAAAACCCCAAATGGCAAGAAGAAGACTTAGATATCCTTAGTTGGGGACTCCAAATATTAGGACACCTCCTCGAATTGACACTTAATATTAAACTCCAAAGACTATAAGCAAGATTAAACCTCCAAGAAAAGAATTCAGTCTCTAATTCTTCCAAATACTACTTGGGACCATAAATGCAAGCACAAGCGGAGCATATAAGTGTGTTATAGGGTTTATGAATGAAATATGACCTCTATATATACAATTTGAATACCTGAAACTAACCTTTAATTCAAAGTCGACTATATTGGCCAAGTTGATACAGTTGAAAAGAGGTCGGCTAACACAATATTGTATCAACTAGGCCGATATAGTATAAAATATAAAAGATAGACTCATAACTATATTGGCCAAGCCAATACACTACAAGATGACATGTATGAAAGAGACTATATCGGCCTCGATGATACAGTAGGATATAGGGAAGATAACAAATTTGAATGGAAAGTAAACGAGGAGGTAAGATAGAAACTCAAAGGAGGTCCAACTAATAATAATGAAGGTATGACATAATAGTATGCAAATATCTCTCGCAATGTACCACGATCCGATCCCACCCCATTCCTGGTGCACCCTTTAAGGCGTGCACTCAGAGATATTGATGTGCTAACAAGCCCCTGCAAGAGAAATTGTCAGTAAAGTGATAAATTAAAAAATATCAAGTGTATATAGAGGGAATCCCCAAGTCCAAAAAACACAACAGAGAGAAAACATAAGATAGAGGATATAAGGAAGCCACACAAAGAAGAAATAGAGAAGAAAACATAGATAAAAGTGCCAATAAGTACCTAATCCAAACCAATGGACCATGTGCACAAAACAACTCTAAAGACATTTCAAAAATAAACAATGTATCAAAATTAAGTGTCTATAGTCATAAATTGCATATTCATATTGTGAATAGTATTACTAGTCTTGAGGTTTGGACTAGTTAACTAATGTTTATAACTTTGTTAATGAATATAATAAAAATTAAGTTCATATTCTAATGTTAATAATATGGATGTGTGTTAGCTCATCTTATTTGACCCTACCCATTGGCCTCTTAAACTAGTGTCACACCACCATTAAACATCCCCTCCCATATAAACCCAATAAGCACACGCTCTTAGTCACAGACAAGTTAGTCCCAAACACAAATCAAAGCAAATATTTATAATGCAGGTTATGCTTATCTATTTTTAAAATGGGCACAATTCTAATAATAAAGAAGCAATTATTTTTCCACTCCCCCAACAACGTCTAGGTTTTAAGGCCCTTTGATTGTTATTTACAATCGAACAAGCAACAATGTCAATCGAGACAATGAAGAAAATACTTATCTCCAATCCCTTTAATTTTAATGACGTATTTAGAAATAGATAAAAATTGAGGGATTTGGGTACCTTAGTTACTTATAGCCTCGATCTCAATTTTACAAGGTGTTTTTCATGGGCACCATTTGAAGCTAAACATTACATTAAACTTGGTTTTTTTAATTTTCAATAGTGCTAAGTAGTGTTAAGCTCTTATTATTATAAGGTTGCATTTTGGCCCCATGATAGCTCATCTATCTATTTTTATATTTAAATGATATGTTTTTAATTGTGAAAAAGAACGCACTAAAGTTTCATTTAAATCCATTATGATATAACACTTTGCATTTCCTTTCAATTAGGAAAGATTCAAATTCATAGGCATTCCCTTTACCTTTGATAGTTCTCTCTGAGTTGCGCCATAATGTGTTTGAAAACATTGAGGAGAAGATAGCCTACTAGATCACAAAACTTTTATTGTTGGTGGGTAAGTTCCAAATTTGTACCAAAATTCTTTATGTTAGGCTTTCCTTGGGCTATAGCGAAGCAAACTAGAGGTTTCATAGTGGCATGGGATGTTTCTTCTCTCCCTCAATATAAGGGAGGAATGGGCATCATTGAAATACATAGACATAGCATTGCTCTAAGTGCCAAATGGGTTGTTTATGCAATTGAAGGCCCTGAAGCTTGGAAAGCCCTACTTCGGTGTTACATTGTTGCAAGGTCTCCATATGGCAAGACTAGTTGGATAAAAATATTGGTTTGCATACCTTGCTCATTACCTCTACTGTAGTGAAAATTGAAGGTCTTTTGTGGTTAAAAGTATACGAAATGCTTTTGAAGCTATTAAACCATTTCTCAATGGGTTAAGGATGGGTTTAGATCTGGGTTTTCTTTTAATGACCACAATTTATCATAGTCCCCTATTATGACCAATAGCACCCTGCGGCTCGCTGAAACTCTAGGTATCAAAGTCCATCGGCTATGCAATAAGGTGTTCACACTGTAATGGATCTAGTCTCCTCTAGAGATTGGTCTCCTTCACTTATCCTTCAAACAAAATATAAATTGATAGCTTCTTATTTACATGTTATCTTACACATTCAAGGATTCGGCTCGGATGTTATGTTGCATATACTTGGCCTTCAACCTCCAATAGCTTGGTGGAAAGATTGGCGATGCAGTTGGACCACTACTTTCAAAAACTACTCTCTTGGTTTGCTATATCAAGGTATGAGCCCCTTTTCTTTGGGTCTCAGTGAATTAAATAGTCATTGGAGTCTAAATTCTTCTTCTCTAACATGGCTTGCCCGTTTCAACCCAATTAAGTTAGACCCATTAGGGGAAATACTCAAATACATTAATCTGTCTCATCCCAAGTATCATGCATTTCTAGAGCCAAATTTAAAACACTCATTCTATACTTGCTCCCAAGGTCATGATGCTTGCCAATGGATTCACAATTGTTTTCAACATTTTCACCCAAAGCCCATTCACTAGAGAAGGGCTTTGTTTGAAGATCTTTCTCAATGACTAACATAAATAACATTATTTTGGAATTTTTTAAGCTTTCAACTTTAGAACTCTAGGAATGTTATCATTTTCAATATGAAGAATCTTTCTCAACAATTTTCAATTACGAATAAAAACTTAGCACTCGCTTTTACTTGTTTACAGATCACAAGTATACAGCAAGAAGGTGGCCCTTGAATTTCAACATTTGTAGGAGCTATTTAATCATTGGGAAAGTGCTTTGTGCACCATGAACAGGTTCTCTCCAAATATGCCGCCGCACAAGACTCCGCTACTAGTACCCAAAGGATGATGGAGCCACTCGAATAGTCATTTATCCTCCCCTCCCCCTCCTCAACAAGTGGGGTGGTGTCAACCACGTGGCAAAGCTTTTGTTGGGCCATCTCATTAGTCCTCTTTAGCGTAAGATGGTAAACAAATTGGCATTATGGTGTCTTTGCCACCTGAGTAGGGCATTATGGTGCCTTTAGCTCCTCCAAATAGCACTCAAAACAATTGGTTGGCTCCAAATCCACTTTCGGGAGAGCCCTCATCTTAGGTAGTTCTTCCTCCCAAGGATTATCCACCACCACCTCCCTCCAATGTTTCCCATGCTTAATGTTTACACTTTTCATTATATTTTGATACACTGTTTTGAGATTCTTGATGTACAATCGTGTGTAGCCAACTTTTTTTTTTGAGTACTTTGTGATATTACTGTATTTTTTACCAACATTGATATCGAGTCATGAATACCAACCGACCACCTTTTTATTGTATCCATCTATGTACTTTTAACTTCAATTTTTGAATAATTAATATATCAATGTGTTCTAATAAAAAATAGTATACAACATTGCAATGTATGAATAATACTCTACCTAAATGATATTGGCATCAGAGGAAAGTACAATACAAGCAAGGCGATACAAACTGAAAATTTGGAAAACAAATGACATTAAAGTTCAAAATGGAACCAATGTCTGGAATGAAATGATTCTTCTAAACAAATCAATAAAATAAATAATAAAATGTTAGAACACGTCAATAAAATAAATAATAAAATGTTAGAATTGTAAATCTAAGAAAGTCTACTAAACAACCATTCATATATCCATGTCATATCGTATCCTGGTTTTTTTTTTTTTTAATGTCACATCTAGACCAGTATCCATATTCACACCCATATTTGAATCTTGGTAATGTCTTATTCCTCATTTTGACTTTCCAATTATCTACACTTTGAGAACTACAAATTGCACTCCAATAATTTCTTATGAACATACTATCAAAATGTGCTGCTAATAGCTAGTTCTTCGGGTATCCTTAGATACCCGAAGAGGGGTCTTCGCGCTAGAGGTTGTTGGTCATGATGCATGTCCACGTAAACAAATCAATTAATAAGGAGACTTGTATTTCGTTTATGTTTTATTTTTGTTAGAGAAATCCAAACTGCAACCAATCTAAACACAAGATTATTGCTTGACACATTCATTTCTATAGAATTATAGATACCCTGAGCCAGATGTACTTGACTGAGACCATAAGCCCAAATCCCAAATACTAATTGCTGATTGTGATATCGGTTGCAAACAAACCAATTAATAAAGACCTTATCTCTACTTTCAGTAACGCTTAGCTAAATCCAAACTGCAACCAATCTAAACACAAGATTATTGCTTGACACATTCATTTCTATAGAATTATAGATACCCTGAGCCAGATGTACTTGACTGAGACCATAAGCCCAAATCCCAAATACTAATTGCTGATTGTGATATCGGTTGCAAACAAACCAATTAATAAAGACCTTATCTCTACTTTCAGTAACGCTTAGCTAAATCCAAACCTCCTGATCGACACGAGCTTATGATTGATTAACTTGTTATGAAAAATAACATCCTCTAATAGTGGAATTTGAAGCCCTTGCCCATATAGAAAATCTTGTCATCATAAGCCACATTATTTCTTTTAAATAATGACAGAATTTCCTCCTCAAATCTCTATTATTCATAGAAACAATGCAAATAGATACAGTAATCTTAGCTAAATCCAAACCTCAACCCATCAACATGAGTTTATGATTGATTAGCTTGTTATGAAAAAGAACACCCTATAATAGTGGATTTTGAAGCCCTTGCCCGTATGGAAAATCTTGTCATCATGAGCCATGTTATTTCTTTGAAATCATATCATAATTTCCACCTCAAATCTCTATTACTCATAGAGACAATGCAAATAGATATAGAATGTTTCTAATGCTCGGATTTCTATTTCCCACCTAAACCAAACAAAGGCAACATTTGCTTTAGTAAGAAGGGTGTGACAACAAGAAACCTTAGCACTCCATTGTGAGAACATGATATAAGATAAAGGTTATACCCATCCAAAGGAAGAAGTCATGGGTTTACAACTACGGATCAAAATACATGCTACAAGAAAGACGATGTTTCTAAGAGATCAATACATCTCTTGAGAAACAAGAAGTAATGTAATTTAAAACGGTATAGAAAAAGTAACAACTTCCCCAAAAATTGTACTCGTTAAAATTGAAAATAGAGTGTAATTTTTAGGCAAGCTGTTATGTAGTCCCACTAGCGAGGATGATGGTTTGTTACACCTTCCACCAGGGTACAAATCCCTCTAGATACCTGGTACAGACAGACAGGAGCCAAGTTTGTTTCCAAGATGACTTTGATGGATTGAATTCCCCCCAGTCATAACAGCTTAGCCAAAAGAGGCTCTGATTTAGATGTATGCTTACTCAGCATGTTGTAATATGCTTGTAACCCAAATACATGGGTAGAGATGCCAACATCTATGTAATTCGGTTGTTTCCAAAAAAAACAAAATAGAGCTGCTAGAATATAGATACAAAAAACTTAAGGTCTTGCAATAATGCATTAGATACAATGTTTCAAACAAATGTGACTTTACATTGAAGTTTTATGTAACACAAATTGATGTGGAAATCACCTATACGAAACATCTGTGTGAGCTATATGAAAGCCTATGTAATTATTTAAATAAAGCACAAGGCCACTACTGAGAAGTAAAGAGGCATCATCCAGAACTGGGCTAAGGGATTTTACTACTTATCCAGATCTAGGACTCAAATCTAAACAGATTCAAGGACGGCCTTTCTATTTCCTCAAAGGCCAACATCCACCACCTTGAATGTATTAGCATCTCTAAATCATATGCAAGGTATCCAATCTTTTAGCAAACAAGCACCTTCATGAGCAACAAGAATAGATCCTTGCTCTTTCTGTAGGTCTGTCTTTTAAAACCATACCAGACTGTAGAGTGGGTTGTGCTTTGGGTAACCTTCGTGCTGTGGAGTCACACAGGAAAAAAATCAGAATCTCATGCTCAAGAAATCTTGAATAAGAAGTCCGTATACAACAAGAAGCTGATCATCCAATTGCAAGAGAACAAATTTATTAAGCTCAAATTATGAAACCAGTGCGAGCAATTATAACCAACAATTACATTCAAAATACTAGAAATTCAAATTTGAAGAATCCAAATATCAAACACATAGGATATTTCAAACACCTGCTAACCATCACAAAAATTACTATAAAGAAATATTCTAGAGAGGAATCAAAGCATCAAAGAAAGAACAAAGAACAAGTCAAATGATTATATATAGATAGTTGCCAAACCTAGCAAAAGAATATACAAGCAAATATATAGTCTAATTGCAACCACAAAAATAGAAACTTACCAATCTCATAGAATAATTCATTCACATTCTGGGCTGTCTTTGCTGAGGTTTCCATGAAAAACATACCATTTTCTTGGGCATATGCTTGAGCCTCCTGCATTGTAAATATAAAATTTATACATACAGATTCAGTCAATTAGTAAAATAGTTTTAACAGTACGAGTCATGTTCATCCAGTCAACATGTCACATGCATGAATGACCTATCGAAACACAAATGATAGAAACTACTATTGCAAATCCAACAGAAACAAATGCTACTGGAGTGACTGTAAAAAGTGGTAATCGAATCATCTCATAACATTTGAATTGTTATCAAATAACAAGAAGATTAAATCTAGTGTGATATAATGAATTTTTTTAATTTAAACATTTTTTTACCACTAAAGTGAAAAATAATCAATGTCAAAGTTTATGATAGAGGAAAAGAAACAAATACAGCTCTAGCCAAAGTTTGTTAAGCTCCTTAATTTCCATAGAAACTAATATGTTGGATAGTTGCAAGAAATGATTGCAGCGTGATTTTACTTAGACTCGTTTTATATTTAACCTAAAATAAATTATAAGATTGATAGGACTCAGATAAATATTGTACAAATGCAAGTTATGAGGAACCAGTGAGATATTTTGCAATAATGCTCCACTTAACAATATTCACTTAATTCACAAGACAGATCGCTAGATTCTGTACAAATTGACTTACAAATATCAACTTTATGTCGGAAGTGGCAAAGAGGTGACATTTTTCTTAATTTGTACATTGGCATGCAGCTAGAACATATTCAGCAAAGAAGCACATAAGTATTCAACTTAATGTAATCGAACTTGACAAGTCCAACATCAATTCAAATACTAACAAGCTTCGTTTACAAAAAAAATGACAGTTAACAGTATAAATTAATGACTCTACCCAGAAATTAGAAGTGAAGAACACCTCTCTATCCTAGATAGTAAGTTTTGGACTACTCTTAGTTCTGATCGCCATAACTACTAATAGATCAAATATGATATCTCACAACATAACAACACATCCAATGGACCAATACCTATAAATAGTATTCATCATCGAGAGAATTAAAATACCTCTTGGTCCACTTTTCTCTTTACTATTAGGTCACCCTTATTTCCTGCCAAAGCCATCACCAAGTTCGGATTGCCTGCAACAAAATTTTATATTCAGATTCAATCGTAACTACCAAATCAATTCCTTGAGAATAAAAACCTAAATAGTAGAATATAGACTTTGTAACTACCAAATCAATGCCTTGTGAATAAAGACCTAACTAGTAAAATATAGACTAACTGCAAATAGATATCCAAAAGGAAGACTGAAATTTAATAATTGAAATCTCGCATCAGCAACAAAACAAATTGAATTCAATTCCCTTAAGTAAGCATGTTTTAAGATCCAACAGTAGAAGACATCAAGCATCGTTAAGAATGCTGATCACACACGACAGTTTCAACAAATTCCACACTCACTTACCTTTTACATATTGTAGACAACTTCCCTAAGCAGGAGTCTCTCACTGAGTAATAAATACAAATTGTAAAAAACTTTCCAAAAACAGCAACGTCATATCAACTCACTAAGCAATTAGATGAGCATCCAATACCTTGTCTTTGAAGTTCCTGCACCCATTTCTTTGCCCGAACAAATGAATCCTACAATTCAAGCACCTTTGATTAGACCCCTACAAAGTTATTAATAAATTCACTAAAGCTTTCATAATTCAGAACCCTTAAGTTTCTTATGATTTAAAATCTCACAAAATAATGATAACAAACCACCTTAAACAACAAATGTTTCCATCTGGATCTAAATTGGCAATGTTATCAAAACCAGTACACATTTCCAAAACAACACAAAATGCTGACACCAACGATCTAGTAATATCCTTTCTGAACAACCTGTCCTGGACCAGCAACATCCTAAAGGTTATACCTAAACCCTGAATAAAGTTCTTCGATGACCTATTTAATTTTTTTCTTACTTTCTAGTTTCTTGTTGATAGAATAAAATTAACCACGTAAAATGACGTCAAAAAGTGATTGATGGGTGTCATGAATCGTTTCACCAACAATGTTTACAATTTGCATTTATCTCTCATGGGAAAAAAAACAAGTTCAATATCTGAGAAAGAGATCTTTTCATAAAGAAAGAATCTTCAATCACTTTCACTTTATGTAGTTAAATAATACAAATTAAGAATGACATAACAAATATATATAAAGCATATTGTAACGGATTTCTAAAAATCACTTAGAGATAATAAACTAAGATTTGAATAAAGATTAATTTGCTGCAAAATCAGAATTGTGTTTTAACTTATTTTAGATTTAGTAGATCTAAATAGACCAAAACTATTGAAATTCAAATTGCATACGATATAGCATTAACTACACAAATCTGAATTGCTAAACAGAGATTGATTGCACTTACTAAATATATAAATGACCATGAGAGAAGACACCTAGCTGATATTATGTTATTTATTGCTCATTGCCTATGTACAGTCCTCTAAGATACTTTGTGACTGCTCAGCTCAGTAAACAAACTATCAAAATATGCGCGGACGTTGTCAGCGAAGCACAAACCCCTGCAACAACCAGTCATGTCCACTGTCTGCCAGAACAATGCCTGTTAATTTTCCCTGTGTTCTGCCACAAATCGATGCGCCTACTTGACTACATAATTTTTGTGTAATTTGTTGGCTCGGTACTGTGTGTAGATCTTCATTTTTTCTTTCTTTGCTTTGAAACCCTAGCTCCACTTTCAACACTAACTTGTCCTAAAAGAAATGGGTAAAAGATGGGTTGGACAGCCCCAACCACTCCTCGTTGAGTGATCAAGCGTTGTCTAGGTTCCAATACTCCGAAGCGGGCTCAAACTGCATGTAGTTCTCTCACCTATGTGTATGTGTGCTCAATTGTGTTCCACTAGAATGCACTGCAACTTTTTGGCTTTCAACACTTAACAACATGCAAATTTGAACCTGTATTAATGTTCACCGAGGGGTTTTCAGATTTGGATGCTTTTGAATAACAACCTCAAGGATGTGCAAATGGGTTTCCCAAGCTTGATGTATATTTATAGATGACTATTTGGTATTTTCTCCCCACAACCATGTGAAACATGTAAGCCAACCCAAGGAAGAAATCTGAATTTGAAAAATGGTCGATGAAAGATCTTGGATGCTACCAGTAGAGGCAGACACCTACAGTAAGCATCAACATCCGACTGTTGCACACAATGTCTAGAGAGGAAAAATTTGAGATCTTGAATATGGCAAAAATTTGCTTAGGATAATAGAGCATTCAGGCACAAACCATAGATATCCTAAATATGAATGACATCAAATTGAGTTGACCAAGTCAATAGATAGATAAACGGACAAAGGAGAATGTGAGCAAAAGTCAAATGTGTACGCACAAGTCATATATGTCAAAAATAAGTCAAAATTGATGGTGTTGAGTGTCTAAAAATGGCCCCCTTTTATTCTAGTATTAAAAATACTATATTAAAAGGATAAAAGAAACAAATTTAGTACATAAGGTATGCCCCAAAGACCCAGCTTGCTCCATGAAAAACCTACAAAGAAACATGTAGAAATAAATATCCACTCATGGTATAAAAATCTAAAATAATCTAGATCGATTAATTATTTGAAATTAAGAAGTCAAGGAATGAGGACACCTGTGAATATGTGAATCAAGCTATCATTTGAACTAATTTGGAGAATGCCATGGGGTGATCATGCCCCCAAGAGATGTCACTATTAAAACCATGAATTGAGAAGTACAAATGCCTCAACCCCCATTGAAAACAAAGAAGTGCTAGAAGTTGAGCAATGCAGAACTGCAACCACACCACTCCAAATATCATCATAACTCTTTTGGTGGAACCCCAAAACAAGTTCGTATGCAAAATAAAGCTCTAAACCAACCACTGCAAGTGGATTTTAGACCCAAAGTGCTTATGTAGTACCATCGATCTCATCATATAAAGAGAAAAGTGTTTACATGAACAATATTCATACCCCTCATTGATCCATTTGGACCTCAATGTGATATAGAATGCCATAATCTTTATGTCAATTTGTTAAATCTAATCAATCGTATAAACCTACCCAATCTAATCCATGTAATCTAATAAATGTGTTCAATCTAACCCATATAATCTATCAATTGTATCTCATAATCATGTAGAATGTCCCACATATGCCTTTATGTCTCAATTTACTCTTTTTGTCTTAATATAAATCACGTAATCTGACCCAAAATTTGAACCGTCTGTCACAGCCTAAATCTCTAAGACTAGAATTAGTTGAATGACCCGCTCTAGAAGAACCTTGTTCCAATTTTACAACATTAGCTTGAAGATCAAGAATAGTTTGCAAAAGAGTTTAAGCAATAGGCATAAATGATTGAGTTGCAATAGATGTTGTCACGAGTAGCAACCCTAAAAGGTAAAAAAGCATTTTGCACAGAAATAGCCATAGAAATATGAGGATTAACTTGTGTTGCCCGCACACGATGAGTGGGCATCACATGTGTAGCCATAGGTGTAGACATATGAATAGTATAAGTATTAGTAGTGCTCTGAACACCTATTATAGAATTTGTGTCTATAAAAGGTAGATCAATATTATCATTAAAGAGTTAAGCATTTCACTCCTCAAATGTCAATTCCTTAGCAATCTTTTTCATTTCATCTCTAGTTACATCTAATAATGCATCAACCATGTGTGGATTCATTTTAAAATATTCAATTAATTCGCTTTGATCTATATCATCAAATCTATCATGAAAAATTGTATAATCATTCCTCTCATTAACATCCACATCAATTATAGTGAACACAAAGAAAAAATAAATAAATAAATCCAACCCCTAATGTAAGATAAATCTAAAACCTTAAGAAGGAAAGAAGAAACCCTAAAGGAAAACCTACAATTTGCCACACTCAAAAGAAAGATCGGGTTCACTATAATGTTTTAACTTATTTTGGATTTAGTGGATCTAAATAGGCCAAAACTATTGAAATTTAGATTGCACAAGATGCAACATAAAACATAAATCTGAATTGCTGAATAGAGATTGATTGCACTTACTAAATATAAAAATGACCAAGAGAGAAGACAATTAGTTGATATCATGTATTGTATTGCTCACCACCTGTATACAGTCCTCTAAAATGCTCTATGACCGCTTGGTTCAAAAAACAGACTATCAAAATTTGCGCGGATGCTGCCGACAAAACACAGACACCTGTGGCAACTGGTCCCATCCACTGTTTACCAAAATTGTCCCTCTTACTTTTGTCTTCTATTCTACCATAGATTGTTGTGCCTATTGTCTAGATGATTTTTGTGTAGTTTGTTTTCCCTCAATCCTGTGCGCAAATTCTAATTTTGTCTTCTTTTGCCTTAAAACCCTAGCTCCATTTTCGACACTAACATGCCCTGAAAGAGGGGGGTAAAAAATAGGTTGGACAGCGCCAACCACTCCCTGTTGAGCAAATGAATGTTGCCTACATTCATTCACTCCTAAGAGGGCTCAAACAATATGTAGTTCTCCCACCTATGTGTGTGTGATCAATCGTGTTTCGCTAGAATAAAATGCAACCCTTTGGCTTTCGACACTTGACAACATGCAACTTTGACCCTATGTTACTGTTCAGACTTGGCTTTTGGACTATTCCTTTGAGGCATTTTCAGATTTGGATGCTTTTGGATAAGGCCTCAAGGATGACCATGCAAATGGGTTTCTCAAGAGGTGGAAGAACTATGTATGGTTTGAGCCCTCTTCATAGTATTGGAATGTAGGCAACGCTTAATCACTCAACGAGGAGTGATTGGTGCTGTCCTACATTCCAATACTCCGAAGAGGGCCCAAACCATGCGTAGTTCTCCCACCTATGTGTGTGTGTGGTCAATCATGTTCCGCTAGAATACAATGCAACTCTTTGGCTTTCGACACTGGACACCATGCAATTTTGACCCTACTTCAGACTTGGCTTTTGGACTATTCATTTGAGATGTTTTCTGATTCGGATGCTTCTGGATAAGGCCTCAAGAATGTGCAAATGTGTTTCTCAAGCTTTGTCAAGATAAGGCCTAGATGCTAGATAGGAATGGCCTTAGGCTTGAAGTGTATTTATAGATGACTCTTTGGTATCTTCCCCTATAACCAACATATGAGACGTATGAAGATGTATATTCTCTTTAGACACTTCCTCAAAATATTGAAATCTTGAATGCTAATTGCTTGTCTTCGAATTTCTAGTGAGTCTCTTGCCACTAACTGAGGTGCTTTATCTCTCTACAATTTTGCTTTTGTAATGTTATGATATGATTTTATTTCTGAATGAATATGTACATAAGAGAAGCATGTATTTATAGGTTATAAATATTCCAAAGATATTTAATGGTTCCAACTCCCAACCTCCAACTATCCACCTTTTAATTTATTTCTATCTACCCTTCCTCTGAACGATAACGCTAACCTACTTGCAATGGATTTGAATTATTTATAACTAAATAACTATAGTTAACACACTAACTATAATGGATGTACTCATCATTTCCTCCCTGTTGCCAAGAAGTTGTCCCAGATTCTACATGAGATGAGGGAAATTATCCACAAAAGATGACTTGAAGAACCACTTGGCCTACATTGATATAGTGCCTTTGTGGCCAACAAGGTAAGTAGGGTGTTCCCCTTTGCAATTGTTGAGTCTGAACATCAAGAAAAGTACCTTCAGCAAATTGGGAATGGCAGCCTCCGGACAAGTGATATAAATTACAACCTCCAAGTGAGATGGATTGTACAACTTGAGCTTGCTTGCATTGATAACATCTTGGATGCCACATTGAAATGAAAGTTTTATGCAAAAGACATTAGACCCAATTTCTTCAATAATAGTGTACGGTCTGCACCTAGCGGATTCTGCTCATATTGTTGATTATTGTAAAACCTTTGATTATAGTGTAAGGCCCGCACCTGACACACCAACTTGGAAAGAATGAGGTGCTCAATGCAAGTCATAAAGTGCCTTGAATTTGGATTGATTTTGTTGTAGAATATCCTGAATGTTTGTGTGAAGCTTGGCCAAACTTCACACATACAAAGAAGCTTTGTTTTGCTCCTTTTGTTGGTGGTATGCATCCAGAGTTGGAAGAGAAACCGGAATCTCATTAGATGCCAAAGGTTGGAATCCACTGCAAACTTTGAAACGAGAATGTCCAATGGAAAAACAGGTAGCCCAATTGTAGCTATGTTGAATAACATGCAGATAGTTGTCACACTACATACTCTTATAATGAGAATTGCGAAGATCACAGATTAAAGTGCGATTAATAACCTTTGTTTTGCCGTCAGTCTGTATATAAATATGTAAAAAAGGAAACTGACTACCCAAAAGTTACATAGTGATTGCCAAAAGTGAGTCAAGGAGCGTGAGTCACAATCTGTAATGACAGTGAGTTAGTGAGTGGCAATGCGAAATTGCTCCAAACAGACTTGAAGAGCAAGTCTGCCACATGTAGAGCATCAATTTTCTTTGTGCACTGCATAAAGATTGTCATTTTGGAAACATCGGACAACCACAAAGATGTAGACATATTGGCGCTGAGTATTGGAAAGACCACTAATGAAGTCCACGGAAATGGATTTCCATGGTCTAGAAGGTACTAGTCATGGATGATATAATCCAACCTTTTAATTGGAACGCTTAGAATGATTGCAAAGAGAGCAACGACAACTGTAATCCTCAACCTGCTTCCACATAGAATGCAAACAAAAGTAATGCTGAAGGTGTTTTAAGGTTTTCTGTATGTCAAAATGTCCACAATAGTGGGACAATTGAGCCTCCTTTTACCAAAAGTTGGCAAGAGGGACCCATGGGAACACAATGCTCAGTTACGCAGCATTATTCAAACAAAGGATAAATAGAAAAACATTAAAAGAAGGTGGGTGGATGAAATATTTTCATAATGAGTAAGTTACAAGCATCTAGCATCCAAAATGCAAATAAAAGAAGTTAGAAAAATGGCCTTAAGCCTTAATAGGAAAGAGATTTCTTGGAGGTTTTGTACTTCTTGTGTGTCCATACTTCCCTTGGAAGTTACAAGACCTGAGTAGGCGTTCACACTTTCTAAGAAAACTGTTTTTTATGAGTAGTATTTGACTATAATTTTAATGCAGTAAAGCCTTGTTTTAGTATTTTCTCAAATAATTCACTATGGTTTCAAAAAGCAGCAGTGTAGATTCTTAAAATCTCTCCGATTTCAGTCTTCAAAAAAAAGAATTATTCTGTTATAGATTTTTTAAATTTTTGCCATACTTATATCCATTTATTATCAATTCCAGAATTTGGAGCACAAGGGTGGTATCAAAGCCACTTTCTTGACCTTGGGGACGAAAGCCTACAAATGGCAGATTCTTTCAAAGTAGGGAGTCTATCGGCCCTCATCAATATCCAGGCTTATGGGAAACTAATAATGAAGCATCTCCAGAAGACCTTCCTTTTTCATAATATGCTGAGCTTTATAATGAATATCTAAACAGGTGCCTTGTAGAACTTGATGGTTCTACGATGGAGGCTACAAACAGGGATGGAAAGAGTCCAGTCCATGAAATTTTTGACAAAGATTCACGCCTTAATGATAGCCCTTATAAACATGAGGCTGTCAATGAAAATGTAGTTGAAAGCTTGCTCAGTTTTTGTGGTCAACATTCTTTTGCGGTTGTTGTTGAAAAAATACTTGGGAAAGAGATTCCAACAAAGAAAAGGGAAAGGTTGTGAGAAACCTCCCAATATATGTCACCTGTGCTCTTATTCTAGGATCCTGCTTGAATGAAAAAGAGGTACAAAAACTTATTATTGTATTTAACCTATATATCATGGTTACACAATTGACAGAAAGTTTCACTACATTTGCAACACCTTTATGAACTTGCCGCGAAGTTGAATGGTTAGGTGTAGAAAAGCAAGAAACATTGTCAACAAAGGGTTCAAAATTGAAACTTTGCATTGTTTTCCATGGATAGCACTTGCTGAAGCACCTTCTACTTTACAGTTATTGGGTATTAGTTTGAAAAATGACCTTCTATCAATTCAAAAAAGGGCAGTCAAAGTTTCTTCTAGATTTTACCAACAGTGACATGTATTTTGTGCCAGTAATAATGCAGTACTTTCCTCTACTCGGAAGGTGAAAGTGGGAGACATTGTTGTTCTCGTGTATGTGGTCAAGGAACATGGGTTTATCTTATTGAAATATCATATTGTTCTTCTCACCTATGTGGTCAAGGAGCATGATCTTATAATACTGAAAGCTTCTATAAATCTATTCTAGGCATGTTCCTATCATAACTTTTTATCTAAAGATTCTACTAGATATTATCATTGGCCATTAACCTAGGAGGCAATGTTCGTTACGGGAGAGATTCAAGAAGTTGTTGAGAAGGCTTGGAAATTCTTTAACACCTAGCTCTACAATTACTCCAAGGTCAAAGCAATTCAGGACGGGAAACTGTTATGATCCTAACTTGTAATTAGGTTGACACTTAAAAGTTGTTATTTATTTGTATTAAGGAAGTGTATTTAAATATATGAGTCATTGGAATTACAAATAATCTTGTCACAAAGGCCATAATGGAGTTACAATGAAATCTTGTAATAGAGGTCAAAATGGAGGAGTTGCAAAAAAGTCTTGTCATAAGAGCTATAAAGAATAAGGAAAGAGTTACAAAGCAGTTTAGGCGTCATAGGAGCTACAAGGCATCTTACATGTCAAAGAAGTTACAAAGAATCTCAGAATAATAAAAGAGTCCCAAGCATACATGAAAAAAACCAAATTGTGAAAAAAGCCTTAAACCAAAGGAAAAGGAGGTCCTTGAGGTCTTGGAATGGTTGTGTGGATGGTCAAGGACAACTAATCCTTGGCCAAGTGCAGTGTGCATAATTCTCAGGAAAGTGCTTTTTTTTCCTATGTATTGTTTGGCAATAATTTTAATACAGTAAACTGTAAAGCCTTCTTTCAATGGTTTCTCAAATACTTGGTTTGGTTTCAAAAAAAGTATAGAGTCCTGAAACTTTCTGACCTCAATCTTCAAAATAAAAATATATATATTTCAAAATTTTCAACTTTTGCCATAGTTTCTTTTGTTTATTATCAGTTTCTAGATTTTGAAAGACAACAGCACGCACCAAGAATGACTAGCTAAAGCCACCAATGTTATTTACAATGTATTTTGATGCACATGGAAGTGAACCTTTTTGGTTGTTTGAGGCAACTGTGGAGATATATCGAAGCCAAATGTGTGTATCCAAAACTGATGTGCAACCTGAATCAAGACATAGCCCAATAGATAAGGCTTCTAAAGTGTCAAGCAAACTAGCACTGCTAGATTGCATGCCCTGTAGAAGACAATCAGCCTTCCTGTAGATTGTGTTGCAGTTTTTGTCACGGAAATCAAAACTCTCGAAATTTTCAGAGTTTGGGAAAGATGAAAGTACAGACAAACAAATGCTACACTAGAAGGCAACAGAGGAAAATCAGAAGTTATAGGGAAGTGAATGGAGCTGGCCTTGAAAGGAATGTTGCTCAATTTAGGTAGTTGGAAGAACCAAAAATAATCTAAGGACACTGAAAAGTACATGAATGATATGGGCTGCACAAGTAAACACGAACTTGTTTTAACTTACAAGATTGGAATTACTTGCAAAGTTCGTAAATTTTTGAAACAAGGAAACAGGTAATGCATTGTTCCTAGAAATGGGTCTTTACATACACAAGCTTCTAAATAGGTGAAAGGTAGAAGACCGTTCTAGAGCCAACACATACAAATTGACAATACCATGGCACAATTGTAGCTATAAGCAAGGGGTTGTTATCATGTAATGCAATAAATAAACTAAGGCTGAGATGGGCCTAGAAATAGGTTTCTAAACCTCTAAATAGAGAAAAGGGTAGAAGGCCTTTCTAGGGCCGGTACTGAAAGGGAAATAAGGTAGGCTATGGTGATTAGGTCAAGGACCGTGGTAATAGGAAAGGGCCGTGGTAATAAAGTAAAGGTAACAATATAATAGATGTTAACAAGCATGAGCTACAACATAAGTGTTATAAGCCTCACTCACACAATAACTAAATAACAACACTAATTGACTCATATATTGGCTAAAACACACATTACACATGCCCTTCCTTTTATGGAAGGAATAACTACAATAACGGGCCACTTCGAGGGGGCTACCTCCTTGAGCACAGCTCATTTACAAATGACTTCTTGGATGCCTTACAATAGCCTATGCCCCTATATTTATACTAGTTCTAACCTATCTAACTCTTTATTCTAATGCATGTGGTACTAAACTACCATTCCTTACTATTCACTATTCTACTATTTATGCTACTATTCTACTCCTCCCAGGCATATTACATTCATCCCCCTTGACATGTTTTGCCCTCGAAACATGCGAAGAATTACATGTGAAAATATGTAGATGCCAGAGGGAAACTCTGCCATGTGTTATTTTCTGCTTCCACTTTTTCTGCCTAGACTGGGACATGAACATGTACATTAACAAGGTGAAATTGATTACTCTAATCTTTGGTGGAAGTGCAGCGAGATCAATGTATGCAATAACCTCAACTAGAAAAATGGCATTTGGGAGGTTATAGTTAGTCACTGAAAGTTGAAGCTTGGTGATCATCACATCAAAGCTAGAACAAGGGTGCACAAAATAGTCAGCCTAATGAGCCAACCGAGGGTACATGCCATCCCACTTAACATGGTTCTCTTAGGGATTTGAAGCTTTGGGTCCTTTCTTGGGCTCTGCAGTTTCCGATGTGGGATTTGTTAGTGTTGGCTCAAGTGTTGTTGTTACCTGCTCAGGGTCTACTAGGCCCTGTTGGGGTGCATCTAGTGTTGTCTCGGGTGCTTTTGTTGCCTCCTCAGGGACTATTGGTGCAAAGTGATGGAAATTAGAGGACCAGGTAATACAAGTAGCCTCGAAATCCAGCCATGCAGTTATATCTGTGGCATATTCTTCGACGATAGGAAATAAATCCTCATGCCATTCTGTGTAGTTATTCTCCCAATTGAACCAGGGATCTACTTTGTCATCATATTGTGCTAGGATATGGGAGTGAAGCTTAAATCTATCCAAAGCATTATGCATATCACTTGTGAGTTTATGCATATTACTTTTGATGTGATGCATATTACTACTGAATATTTGCAAAGTATCAGCCAAAGTGGAACATGCAGTCGTCATTGTAGTAGGTGGCAAAGAAACAACAGGGAGAGACAATTTCTCTGTCGTTGGTATACATTTGGGAAGCTGGAAAGAAGATGACTTGGAGGGTGTTTCACTGTAACGTCGGTTGATGCAGTCTACGGTGAGCTTACCTAAGCCCACGACTTCCATCAAAGTGTGACATTTGAACATGTTAACCTCTGCTCGAATGTCTTCCTGGAGTCCATTGATGAAGAAAATTTTGAACAAAGCATCAAGTTGGCCGACAGTCTGATCGGCTAATTTTTCAAATTTGAGGTGATAGTCGCATACTATGTTGGTTTGATGACGCTGAGTGAAGGCACATGTGATCTGAGCTCCAAATAAAAAGTGAAACCCCATGATTACAATTGAGGGGATGTCGGCTTCAACCGAAAATGCATCCTTTACAATGACATGACTTGCAATTGCATGATAAAAAACTAGGGTGCAAATGTAATTTTTGACACTAGACAAAATGACGGAAACCTAATAGCATTTGAGATAAAGCGACACTAGACACACAATGACACACAAAGATAACTAACAACTTAATTAATACATGACCTATTAAGACTCAATAAAAACATCTTAAATAATTGCTCGACATTAATACAAAAACTAGATGAAAACGTTAAAATATCTAATGACAATACAATTTATAAGACTTTGTAATTCAAAGCATTAACATTCTAGTGACAATCCAAGCAATACTAACAGACCATGAATCGACAATACTAGTAAGTATAATGACAAAACTAACATAAAATACTAGAGTAATAAAAAAACAGCATAAACCTAAATATGAATAATCAATAAACCTAAACAAAATAAAAACCCAAATAGCGACTAATTACAATACCATACAACTCAAAATACAAAACCACGAATTAGGTGAGAAAAACCATGGGCTATCTTGAGAGGTGGTTTCAACGAAGGAGTGGGAGCGAAGGAGAGGTGAAGATGCAGATCTGCAAACTGCCAATCAAGAAAGGAGATTGTTGTGATAGGTTTTGGCAAGCAGTGAGTAGTCAAGTCAGGGTGGACCCATACGTTGGACTGGGGCGATGGCGAAGAGTGACGGCATAGGGAGCTTGAATTGCTATAGAGGGGAAGATCAGGGCATGGAGAAGCCGCGATAAAAGACTGCAAGTTGAGGAAACTCCAGGCAGGCTTCGAGGGCGACCAATTGGAGGTGGATCTCACAAGGGGGCAAGTTTCAAACAATAACCGTTGTAGTTCTAAGACGGGAAGCAACATGCACTTGATTTGGGAATCGATATGGGCCAAGCCGTTTGACTGAATCACTGTTGATAGGGAAGATGACATGCACTAGTGAGGGCGACTGCAACATAAAGCTCAAGCAGGATGCAAAGAAGACCAAATCCATAACCTAGTTTGATCCAAAAAGTTCAATAACAATAGGGTTGACCCAACGTTGAACTATAAAGCCAATGCAGGATTTGGGCTTGGTTGCAGCCTCCAGCAGAAGATCGGGGCAAGTTGGGTGCAAGGGTGCTCGTGCTGAGAGAAAGTTCACTGCAGATGGAGGAGCTCAGAGAGGATTGCGCAGGGGATGGACGTTGCCGAGTGGAGCCAAGCATGGCAGAGCAAGGAGATGTCAAGGTGGAGGGAGCAAGTCGATCGAGCAGGGAGAAGAGGCAATCTTCTTGTGCAGATGTTAAGAAGCAAACCGATGCAAAAAGACAACTTTATACCAAATACTAGATAGGGTAGGTATTCAAAGAAACCTTATACGACAAGTTTTCATAGGAGATTCAAGCAATAACTTGCAACCCTTAGATCTAGAACCAGAGCCAAGAATCAAATCCGGATGTTAAGAACCTCGATCTTTGAATGGAGAGCTGTTGAGAGCCGAGTACCCCAGGGTTAAGGTGGAGCAAGGGCTTTCAATGGAGATCAAGTAGATCGATCCAAACTAATATATGATCTAGTGCTTTATGTGGCGATGTTCGATTTGGGCAGAGGAGTATTGTGAAATACGGTGGGAGAGGCAAGTTGGGGGAAGAGAGACGACATATCCAGAGGGAGTTGGAAGGGAATGGATGCAAAGTCGTTGATGCAAGCAGTGGATGCAAGTGGTGGACTGCAAAGAGATCTGAGGTATGAATCAATCATAACAATATATCATAAAAAAAAAATCCCCACCAGCATAGGCTCCAATCCTAGAGGCTTAGTGTTGAAGGAATATGACTAGGAACCACCTCAAAGCGATGAGCCGTGTTGGAACTAAAAAATAGAAAGAACAGCCCTACGTTCTTTTTACCATTGGATCTGAGTCAATCGATAACAAAGCCAATGCTCTTCAAGCTGCAACCGAACTCGATGCTAAAACACAATCCAATGCAAAAAGACCATAATGATGTGGGGGGTCTTCAGATCCGAACAAAACAAGGCAAAATAGACACACACAAAAAAACTTTCCTATGCTAAGATGCTTTATGGAAATGATGCTTTGAGATATGCAAATGGAAATCTCACATGTAACAAGACTGCAACTCACAATAAATTGCAACTATATTCACTACATGCACCAAAAAAACTAAGTGACTGCAAACTGAAATCTCTCAAAGGAACTAGATGTTGCATCTATGAACCGCACACCCTTATAGAGTATAAGCACACAATAAATAAAATTACTGCAGACTAGAATACTGCAAATTATTGCAAACCTCACAATAACTAACTGGAAAGAAAACTAAATGATTGAAAACTCTCTCTCGAACCTCAAAGTCCACTGCAACGGAAAAAAATTGGCCCTGGAAAGGGCTCTAATACCAAATGTTATAAACCTCATTCACAATAAATAAATAACAACATTAATTGACTCATATATTGGCTGAAACACACATTACACGCAACATTCCTTTTATGGAAGGAATAACTCCGATCGCGGGCCACTTCGAGGGGGCTACCTCCTTGACCACAGCTCATTCACAAATGAATTCTTGGATTCCTTACGATAGCGCATGCCCCTATATTTATGCTAGTTCTAATCTAACTCTTCATTCTAATGCATGTGGTACTAAACTACTATTCACTATTCTACTATTTATGGTACTATTCTACCCCTCCTCTATGGTGATTAGGTCAAGGACCATGGTAATATGAAAGGGCCATGGTAATAAAGTAAAGGTAACAATGTAATAGATGTTAACAAGCATGAGCTACAATATAAGTGAAATGAAGCATTCAAAATCACACCATGCACAAAATAAAGGGAGACATGGAAAAGGGGTATTTGCCTTGAATCACCTTGTTGGCGCATTAATCTCCTCCTTGGCTTGAGCACTTTATTAGAGATGGTTGTTGGTGGAAGTCAAGAAGGATAGAAGAAACCCTTAGTAAACCACTATTAGGGACTCCAAAGACTCCATATATCTCATTGGTAGATCTCCTATTCTTGAATCTCCAATGCCATTTATTGCAACTTGTCTTCCTTAAGTGAAGCTCCTTTACCCTATTCCTCTAAGAAACCCTATGTGGGAATCTTGATTTGTGGCACAAGCAGAGCAAATGTTGAATTCTTGTCTTTGGAAATGACTAAAAAATAATCCTATAAATAGTAGTGTGAGTTCCTAGGTCATATATCCATATAGCCGACATCATCAGCCATGGCCTTTGACACCGTATATATTCTCGGTAAAAATAGTGCATCAAAGGCCAAGTCTAGTGAGGTAGGCTACACACAAGAATGTAAGAGAGGGGCAAGGGAAGGCAGAGGAAGGACCAAGAAGACAAATCATAAGGTATGAAGGTGGTGAGTAGGTACCCACAACACATCTCTCATAGGTTGACCCAAAAACAACCCGCCCCAATCCTAAATATGGGAGATTAACGTGTCAAAGAGTCTTTGACACAACAAATGTTAGTAAAGCAAATTTAAGGTGCATACAAATAGCATTTTATCATCAATGATTGCAAACCCCAAAAGAAAACCAAGCAAAAGAATTAAGGGTCACTAGATGTGGCAAATCCAATGTCTTAATATTAAGTTCAAGGTCAGAACCCACCATTCCAAAACTTTACTCGTTACCAGAACCAAAATGAAAAATTATCTAGGGCGGTAATATTGACAAAATTTAAAGATTTTTAATTTACTTTTTTATTTTTTGTTTTAATCACATGACTAATGCAAAAAACAAGTTACCAAGTGAAAATGTTCAAGAATTATCCTAGTTGTTAAAAAACACGTATCTTGAATATGTTTAGAAAGTCTTTAGGTCCATTTACTATTTTGTATTAACTAAAGATTTTGCAAATACTAAATAGCTACATACTAGCCATAAGAACTTTGAAAGGTAAACATAACCAATGTCAAAAAACCTAATTGGTACCTCATAAATGACAATTTTCTTCAAATTCAACTTTTTCAGTTGTTTAGGACCTTAGGTGATTCTTACAGGTTTCAGAAATAGAATACAAGGTGAAGAATAAGTATCTTTTATGGCATTGGAGTCAATGGCTTGCAAAGCAAAGGTATGTTCATATGGTGACCTGATTCTAAAAATTAAAGAAGCCGTGACTAGTTGCCTCTTACTCCAGCTGTATCTACAGAACTTTCGTATCTACGTACTGTTAGATGCATTGTCTATTAGAAGAAGTTCTTGACGAATTTCAAACCACCATAAATCCTAGAGAGGTAGGTCTAAGGTGGATTATCAGAGAAAGGAAAATGAATTCTGATTAGAGACCCTACAAAAGGAGATGGATCACTGTTACCTTCAAACAACATACTGGAATTTGGTATTCAATGAGGGAATAATTGGATGTAAATTTCATGAGTTGTTAAAGGGGGACCATTGGAAAGCTACCAACACACTTGATCCCATGGTCACTGAAAATTTATAATATACCGTTTGGGAGTAGACAAATGGATTCATGTAAGGTCCTAAAAACATAGTAAGAAATGAGACGAATAGAGATTTTGTAAGATGGATCCAGAGTTATGTTTGTCCAAAAAGATTGTTTTAAGTTGTCGATCTAATTCTGCATATGAAATCTGCATCTATTTTCAATTTCTCACATGGTCCCTGAAATCCTCACAATAGGACTTCATTCGATTGTATAAATTTAGAGTTACCAAAGTGCTGATAAATAGAAGTCTTTCGCCTCCTCTACTTGAACAATTTTTATATTCACAGTGTGAAAGCCTGAGTTACTGAGTACACCAGCAGCAGGGGACCGGTCCCACTACAGTGCATATTGGGTCCTGGTTCCCATCCACAATGCCCTCGGGTTCAGCCCGTGCTTGAAAACATTTTTTTTTATTTTAATTTTTGTGTTGACTGATATTTCTGGGTCCATCCTTGAAGACTCCTTATGACCAGAACAATTATGTTCTTTTTCGATCTGAAGAATTATTTACAAAATTCTGCCATCTCTGAAGCTGGGCGATCCAGAAGAAGCTGCTTTGAATGACGCTCCATACTTCTTTTGCTTTCCAGGACTAATATCTCTGATTTAATCTCCTTTGAAAAAGCGTTAGCATACAACTAGCGGCTGACTGTAGAAAACAATAAGGTCACCTAGGTTTTAACAAATATATATATACAATTAAGAAGCAGGCTTAGAGAGAGAGAGAGGCATTATCCGGCAAATCAAGGAATTGAAGGCTTCCAAAATTAAACTTTGTAAATATTTTCATTTTATTTTCTTTTGTTTACTTTAAAAAATTCATCTATTTTTGTCCTTTTGGGAGATTTAAATTAGTTTAGTGTTGTGACTTGACTCTACTAGCTTGATGGTGATCTTTAGTAATGCAAAAGTTCAATTTTTCATCTAATCTTAGAAATTTAGTATTTAAATTTGCTCTTAGAGATATATATATAGGATTAGCTAAGCATGTTTAAAAATAGAAGATAGTGGTTAAAATAAATGTAGAGATTTATTAAGCCCATAGATAGTCATCAACAAAAATAACACTCCAAATTTTAAAGGATAAAATATTTAGAAAATCCTCAAGTAGATAGTTTCAAAAAGAATGAAACCCGACTTGAGATATCCCAAGGTGATTCGGCAATTATTAAGAAATTCTTATCATTTTAGAGAGTACCATAAACTAAAGTTTATATGTGCAACATGTAGTTTGACCACTGACTATTAGTCTATTTTGATTTAACATGACATTTGTCTTTGAATAATCAATTATCAATTTATTAGTAGTATATTGTGGTTATTTTGTTTATTCTTTGCATATTAAGTCGTTAACTTTGCATATTTAGCTATATATTTTATATTGTTTATATTTTTTGTACAGCTGTACCCAGGCCATTCCCGGGGCGGAAAAACATAACAGTATCAAAACCCGAGCCAGTACCAAGACCAGTAATTGAAGCCTGGGATTTTTCATTTTGCTTGATCAGGACATATTATTTGTTTAAAAGCCTTGTGTTGTCTATCTGTTTTCTTGTTTATCTCCAGATGTTCCACACCCTCAATCGAGCATAACTCACATTGCCATTCAAGCTGTCAATTTTATTTTATCATCTAAAACCCTAAAATTCACTGCATGCTCCTGTTCTATATCCCACACTTCATACAGAATTTTCCACACCCTAATTCAAACAAAATTCCCATTGCTGATCAAGATGCATATTTTATTTCATCATCTGCAGTTTACGCTCTAAAGGTAACTATATTCTCCTGTTCCATATCTCACGCTTCTTTATAAAGACGTTTCTAAAATTGCAAGAAACACTTTCCTTAAGCAGGAAGGGCATCCAGTTTCATTGGATCAAGCAACCAAGTATTGGCAGCCTTCCCTTATTGGCAAAGCAATCCTTCTTTACATGAATAATTACATATGGATCACAACTGCTGCAGACCAAAACTCCAATTCGGATATCACTACCTGGACCGAGCATCATTACTTGTAGTAGGTTCTCCATGTGAGCAAATACCACAAAACAACCACTTCAACGCCATCCAAATCAAAGACAAGAACCGCAAATCTGTAGATGAAGATGATGTAGCTGGATCTTTTCACCCAATTCACCTTCCCAAGTATTGGCAGCCTTCCCTTATTGACAAAGCAATCCTTCTTTACATGAATAATTACATAAGGATCACAACTGCTGCAGACCAAAACTCCAATACGGATATCACTACCTGGACCGAGCATCATTACTTGTAGTAGGTTCTCCATGTGAGCAAATACCACAAAACAACCACTACAATGCCATCCAAATCAAAGACAAGAACCGCAAATCTGTAGATGAAGATAATGTAGCTGGATCTTTTCACCCATTGGTATTAGAAAATGGGGACAATTTCCTCCTAACCAGGTGGTAAATGATAAATGTTATATGTTAATGTTTATGACATTATGTTAAGGAGCCTATGATTGTACTCTCTGAGTTAACAAGTCTTATTTAGCATCTAATGTTAAATAAATTTTATTAGTTACAACACCTTAGTATTTAATGCTAGTTTGTTTGTTTTTTCAGCGAATTTTAACACTGAGTTAGTTGTCATTTAGATTCGTTTCAGTTATGAAAGGTGGCAGTTAACTGGGAAGGGTTCTTCATCTACAGTAAGCATTCCATATGATTGTACAGAACCAGAGCTAACAAAGTTCATAGTGGAGCAAGGCACGTGTTCGTACTTTAAAAGCATGGTCTTCCCTATCTCACTCACTTGGGGCACATCAATCGATAACGTATACATAACACTTCAATGTACCATATATGATCTAGAAATAAATGCAAACATGCCTAAAAGGAATAATATAGTGACCATGGACATAAACACAAAAGATAGTTGAATGCAAGCACTAATTCCAAACATGGTAAGCTTCAAATGGAAACAAAATATTTCATAAAAGTCACCTCATTGCAATGCCATAAATGTTATGAATGCAGGGATTCAAAAAGATGATTGCCCAGGGATAAAAAGGAACAGAAGTTTAATTTTAAGATACATTTCAAAGATTTTCAACTGTTTTTGTAGAATTAAATATGTAATCACTAGAAACACTATACTGAAATTTTCTATTCCGGAGATAGCAGAAGAATATATATTATGATTAAAGCATAAGCATCCCACAACTTATCTTCTGCCAACCAATGGTCTGCAGGATTACAGAAGAAATATAAAATTTTATTGTCATAAAAAACTGCTACTAGTAGAATTCTACGGGAACGAATTAAGGAAAATTTAATCAGAAGTCATAACCATGCAGACAAGCAGACCCACTGAAAAATTCCTAGATGAACCCCACAAAAACCAGACTCATGGAAATAAGAACTCTAAAATGAAGTAGAGAGGATGCCCTGCATAATAATGAGGGCATCCAATGGAGAACACAAACATGCATGTCAGTCACATTACACATAAGGTATTCAACACAGACATTCCAATCAAAGTTCATAGAGGAGCAAGTCGTATGTTCACACTGTGAAATCACACTCTTTTCTATCTCACTCACTTGGACCATAAATCAAGAATATGTAGGCAATACTGTGATCTAAAAGTGAACGCACATATGCCTAGAAAAGATAATCATGTGGCCCACAGAAAAGATAATAATGTGGCCATGGGCATAAAACACAAAAAGAAAGTTGAATGCAAGCAATAATTCCAAACACGGTAAGCTTCAAATAGGTGCAAGATATTCATGAAAGCTATCTCATAAAATGCCATAATTGCAATGAGCACACGTATTTCAAAACAATAATGCCCTGGAATGAGAAGGAACTGAAAAAAATGTTTGAAATGAATTTCAAAATATTTTCAACTTTCATAGAATTAATTATGTAATCATTGTGTCCAAGAGGTTGTGGTGAAACGGTAAAGTGGTGCATTCATAGAGTCTGACTCAAATTCAAATCCCTAAATCGCAATCAAGTGCCCCACAACTTGGCAGACATGCCCATGTAATCACACATCCACGACTAGGGCCTCTTCATCCCTAGAACCAGTCTGGGCCCGATGATGTTTCTATTTACCCTTAACAAAAAGAAATTGTATAATCACAGAAAGCATTTACTGAAATCTACTATCCTAGAGCTAGCATAAAAATGCTCATCAAAGCTTAAGCAGCCCAAAACTTATCATCCACCAGCCAATGGGCGGGAATAAAACAGAAAAGGGAATTGATGAAGCCCTAGCACAAGAATGGGTCTGCAGGAATAGCAAAGAGGCATATTACTTTCTTGTAGGATTCTATGGGAACAAATCAAGGAAATTTAATTGGAAATCAGAACCGAGATGACAAATTGACCCACCAAAAAACTACTACATGTATCTCACAAAACTGGACTCAACAAACTAGAAACTCTTAATGTTAACAAGAATCCTCTGCTAGAATTAAAGACATTCGATGACAAACACAAACATGCATGTTGATCACATTCCCCATAAGGTATTCAACAAAGACATTCCAATTATAACATTTTGGGAAAATCCATGTAAACCTCGTATTTAAAATACATAACTGCAAATTAAATAAATAAAAAGGTTTCTTACAGAGTTTGTGATATCATAAACAATTATAGCGGCTGCAGCACCACGATAATACATGGGAGCCAGGCTATGGTATCTTTCCTGTCCTGCAGTGTCCCATATCTCAAACTTCACCGTGGTTTCATTCACAGCTAAAGTCTGAGAGAAAAATGCAGCCCCTATTGTGGATTCCTGCAATGGTAATGAGAAAAACATGTCATCATATTACCTCAAAGTAAACCCAGAAGTCTGAAAAAAGTAAAGAAGGGGGAAAGCTTGTCAAGGTGGGGTGAAACCTGGTAGTCAAAAAATTGCCCTTTGACAAATCGGAGAACCATACTGGATTTTCCCGTCCCCATATCACCAAGAAGCACCTGACATATCCAATTCACATAAAGATTAATATGCAAAGCTTGTCCATTTAATCTTATCATGATTACCAGTCCACCCACACCCAATCAGAAATCCAGACATAAGTACAATCATAGTAGAGGGATTCCCCACGTCTTTGAAAAATCTCGCAAGCCTTAGTACACAGTGACCCCAGATGAATTGAGTCTGAGTCCACGCAAAGACTCTGTGGTCAATGAAACATAAAAAGAAAGCTTATATAGCTCAGTCAAAATCCATTTTGTTTCGATCAATATACCCCAGCAGCTCAATGCACAAGCAGACCACTAGTTTAGTGGGGGAAACTAGATTTATTAGTGATATTGATGATTTTTTGCAAAAATTTCAACTGTGTGAAAGGTTCTACAGCTGTTGATCTGTGCTTTACCAATTTTCCACAGATTTTCATCAGCACGCAGTGGCATGGGAAGAGGCAGAGGCAGAGAGATAGTCTTATGCCCTGAAGGAATACGCCAAGGATAAATCTGAGGTCGAAGAAGGTAAGTCGAGAAGCATTAGGCCTAGTAGCTCCCCTCCTGCATGTTAATTTTGTGCTCTTAATGTTTTTCATTCCATGGATTTTGGCGGTGCACATTGTTTTTGGACAATTTAGTACAGATCAAATATTTTCTTCTCAGTGAAATTCCACAATTCAATGACATTTTGATATCTAGAGCATGTGTAAGCATGAATTTGTTGTGTTTTGATGCCCTGAGCTTAATACAAGAGTACCAGCCAACTTGGCATATGAGTTTTGCCAAAGTCCAAGCCTGATCTTAGCGTGGCCACTACAGTTAAGATCACGTAAGACTAGTAGCTTATTTGGTTGATTTCAATCTCCATAGAATCGCATGTTTATGTAGTGCAGGCCTTCAAGCCAATTATGCCCCTGCCCTGCTAGGAAAGTGGGGGTTTCAATGACCCATGGAGGATGAATTCTCCCAAATTAACATTCTTCAATATTTATTCATACATACAGTGTCCCCTGCTATAATTGGCCATATCCAAAAGGCCATGGAACACATATAAACAAAGATAACCCATGAAGTTCGTAAATTCGTGAAATGGGTATGATAGTATTCAGAAATTTTTCCTTTAAAATTCGGAATAGATTATGTTTAAATCACAAGCTTATTCAGCAGACCCAAAAAAAACATGAAAGACAGAAAAACAACTATAAAAATGAATTTAGAAAATTCATGAAATGGGTATCATGGTATTGAGGATATCTGTCCAAGAAAATTGAAATTAATTATGCGTAACTCACCAGCTTGGCCTGAATATTGTTTGTGCCTGTTGTAGCCATTGGCCCTTCTATCCTCTCTGCTACAAAACTGTTTTTTCTCAATAGCCAAGATCTTTACAACACAAATTCAAAATTTCTGTTTAACTATTGAGATTGGAGATGGAAATTTGCACCGAAATCCTTCCGCTCCCTTACTTGCCGTGCAATGCAGCTCTTAGATGCCTTAGATTGGATGGAGCTATTGGACTTGTTCTTATTTAGATTTCAATTGTGACAAAAATAGAGTTTCTAAAATGAAACAAAATTGGGGGTTTTAATTTATCTTGGCGTCGACCGATCGTGCGACTATGAATGGTAGGTGATTGGAAAGGTAAGTTATGCCCGCCCGACTCCAATTGATAATACTCGTGAGATTTTCTAATCTCTCTTGATTTGTTAAGAAAAATCATTGTTTCCTAGTGTTTGAGGGGAAAGTGGTTTTGAGATCAAAATGCAATGCATATATATATATTTATTGATTGTAAATAATCTTTATTTCATTTAAATTATTAAAATTAGATTTAATCATATAAAATAATAATTTGTTTTAATAAACAATTAACATATAATTGTGATAAATAAATAGCGTAGAGTAAGTTTAGACAGTAAGATGAACAAAACTATAAAAATAAGAGTAAATAAAAATTGTTTCTTATAATTGTCCATATATTTTTAGAAGAGTAATATCATTTTTTAAAGTGTGAGGTCTATTATGGCAAACCACAAAAGTGCAAAAACTGATTTGACAATTATATTCATCAACTTCAAAGCTCTAAAAAAATTATTCACTTTTCTAAAATTTTGTACAAATATCTACGAAATTGATATCCTTCTTCAAAACCCTACCAAGGTATCAGTGCTAAAAATGGGAGAGGTGTTTCAAGGCCTATGTTCTCCTTTGTTGATTATTAACAGGGCTTTAGAATATTTGTACACTTTCAAAAATAACATTCAAGTATAATGCATGTTCACCCATGCAGTCAAGTGAATGCACAACCTATCCTATATGGCTTTTCTTGTTAAAATGAATGCATGGTGGAGAAATAAATACTTTAGATCTACTTGAATTTTGATCTACATATTTGAATTAAATGCTTTGGGACTTTCATAGTTGATCTCTAAATGGATTCCTTCAATTCTTTTATGTCCTATATACATCATTGTCCCTATTTATACAGACTTCTCAAAGTCAAATTAGGACCCTATTAGTACGCAAACTGAAACATAGTAGATAGAAAAGGATGATAAATTAGGAACATGTGATATGTGTGTTTAACCTTTTTTAGTACTGGTGTTATGGTTTGGATAAATAACAATTACGGGGTTAGAATAGTCTAATCAAATAGATGAATAAAACTATTATAAAGCATGCCAATCAAATTAACTCAGATAACACAATATACTAAATCTGGAAAATTACTAAATATAAAAAGTACAATAACAATTGATACCCTGTTAATTGCAACATAAAGAAGAGATAATGCTTAGCCAATTTTCAAATGCATAGGTAGATCTAAGATGTACAGGTGTAGGAATAGGAAGATTGATGCTTAGGGTTCCATCATCAAATTCTAAAAATATTATTTATGGATACTTAGACACTATTGTCGCCCTATGGAAACTATCTTCAACGCTTCTATATGTAGCTTGACACTTTTATCCTATACATAATATTTGTTGTATTCATATGCGACCACTAGAATTTTTAGGATTTTATGTCATATTTTTGTTGATGTGTCTAGATCATGTGCACAGGCTATGTATGACTGCATATAGCTCAAACCCTAGTTCTTCACCTTATGACATGTCACCTTGCCAAAAATGGGTTAATGGGATCATGAAACTGAGCTTACCTCAAGGACCCCTCTGTCAATGAGCATTAACTACATAGCCAATAATCCAAAGAGAGCCTCAGACATATGTAGTTCTCCCCTAAATGTGAGATTATGTATGCATAAGGGTACAATATGCTATATGCAAGGGCATACAATGATCTATTTTTTAAGTTGACAAATATTGACCATGGTTTGTTCTTTGAATGCTTTAGAATTTTAATATGACTGCTTTTATGATAGATATAGAAACAAGAAAGAATAGGGTAGTATAACTCAGTTGTGCAATTAATTAAATAAACTTGAACGGATGTTTTCTTGGTATTTGCTAGATGAATAATGAGTAGTCTTTGATTTGTATTTATATTGCACCTTTTGAAAATATCTCACGAAAGGGTTAGATAAATAGGCTTAATCCATATGTTTCAAAAGATTTGTTATTTAGATGACTTTTGAGGTACAAACACCAAATAAGGAATATAGACGCTAGTGTTCTTATATAGGCGAACACTAGTGTCCAACATGAGAAATTGTTGAAGATCTATAACTAACAGTGAAAGATATAAATCATATTTTAAGCTTTATGTATTATACATGTAATCTAGGTCATCAAAATGATAGATCCAATCTATAAGACAAACATTTAGGCACAGTGAGATGGCAAATGTGAACCTTTTAGTAATATGAAGGTCTAGAACTAAAGGGTAGAGCCCTTATTAGTATTTTTCAAGTGTACAATATTGAGATATTATATACAAACATATTTTAGTATCTACATTCCTCCCACCCCCCCCCCCCACCTTTTAATTTAGTAATGCATAAGGATGAAATAACTAGGTTAAAGGAAACAAATGTGCACATGGGTGTGTACAACACACCTTGCCTTTGTTTGAGCCATGGTGAATTTGTTGTTGGTGTATGACTTGTAACCAAGATCATGTTACAGTATAAATTAGTGCATGTAATCTAAAAATTGAATAATTGAAATGCTTGAAAAGTAAAGAGAGCAAGGAAGGAGTACACTTATATGTCAATGCAACCATATTGCCCCTTGGCACTTTGCTTTGGTAAATATGCTCCCTTATGAATCATTGGAGCTGAAAGAGGCTCAAAACTAAACCTTGGAGATTTGAAGAAGAAATTTGGAAGGTAATTATGCCCTCTATTTGGTGTAAGTGTGAGTTGTGACACGACCATTTAGATCATTAAATCTCATTCACACAACTTAAGTGAATCTATAATAAAATCAAGCTAAGTGGTGTAACCAACTCAACTTAAAAAAGGAGAGTAGTGTTAAGGCCATCAAGGGAATTAAATATCGGTCACACTACTTAAAGGAGTCAACTGCTATAAATAAGAAAGGCTCAAAACATTGATTCTTGATAAAAATGGTGCTTTTTGGTAAAAAAATTTTGAATATGTATTTGTAATTATTGGTGCACTTGCATGATATATGCACCTCTAATGTGTCTCAAGCTTAAGTATCTATTAAAATGTAACTTATGCTCTATATTGTGTATAATATTTGTCATAAATCTAAAGTAAATTTTCCCAAATCTATAAAAAAATAGTATCAAATGTATAAGATTCTTACCCAAGTGTATATATGAATCACATAAATTGTTTCAAATTCTGCCAATTGTGTATAGGTCGAGTCATGTCTTTATGACATGTCCCCACTAATATGTGGCCCTATTTTGAGGTGAGGGAGTTGAAATCTATTAGTCACCTTACCTTAAAAGGATAATATCACTATATTATTTGTGTATGAATCATGTGTCATATAAGAGTAGCATGTCTAAGTAGATATATCAATGAAGCTCATAGTATGTGATCACAACAAGCCTTAAAATGCACAATATGGATCATGGCAACGTCTAGAAATTAACAGTACATGCTTAAAAAACAACCAAGCACACACATAAGAACACTCAATGTTACACAAAAAGGGTCTAAGAAGATCGTAAACAAGGGGCATGTTCAAATGCCACACACTCAAAGGGAGGACATATTCAAATTTTCACCCACAAATAAATAACACACAATGGAAAAGGGGCCAACAAACAAGGAAAATATTCAAATGTTACACAAGCAAGACAATAACAAACAAGAAGTACACTCAAGGAATTAACAATGTGAGTGAATAAAGTATAAGCATCAACGTAAGCATATCATACTAGTCCCTACATATATGTGTTAGAAAAAAATGTCATGTAGCATGGCCTATCAAGTATACAGTGTAAAATGTAAGCATGAGTATATACATGTGCAAGAGTTAGTATATAAGCTCAGCATGATAATATCAAAGTGATCATAAAACAATATAACATTTATCAATCGTAATCAAATAGAACCAAGGTGCCCTCAACGTAGTGTGTCACGTGAAAAGAGGAAAGGTCCAACATTTACATGTGCGTGTATCACAGATATAATATATGTTTGTGTCACATTCAAGTACATGTGAAACATATGTGTGAATAAAAAAGAAATGATATGTTATTTATTAACATAAATTAAACAATGTAGATACCAATGAACTAGTCAACATGTATATTATGAATATTTTTGATTTATTCGAATGTTTTTGTATTTTCTTGGAATGTTTTAAAAAAATAGAGATTTTTATTTTTATTTTTGGAATATGTGGAAGGAAAATTCTAGCCTGTGATCCCATCTAAGGGATGTTTATAGGAAGCTTTGAACTTGGAATATGGTAGATCAAATTGGTGATACTACCAAGGGGCACATATATATGTCTTATTATAATTGTACAATCTATAGTACTTTATGTATGTCTCATAGGACTATGTAGTCATGAAGAGGTAATAGAAGGATTAGTGGTTCTTGGAACCCATTATTTAGTGCTATGTGGTTTCTTTGATGTAGTTGTAATTGAAACATGTTTATTTACTCTTGGTAACTGGGTGGACCATGTAGGTGTAGATTAAGACTCTATGGAGTCCATTGTGTATCTCTGGTGCAATGATCTCTCAAGTATCAGCCACCTAAGAAAGGGGATTGTTTGTTGTTTGCCATTTCATGCATAATTAACCTTAGTAGGTTTTATAATTAGCTATTTTAGAGTAAACTTCTCTTGTTCAAGTGAATGTTCATATGGAAATCCATAAACTATAATTCCCTTGTTGGTATGAATGTATTTAATACACCCATGCACTATGGAAGGTATGGTTCATAGTTTATGTATCCAAGGTCATCCCAATAACATATCAAAGACTCATCTATGGTATAATAGAAAAGGTAGTGATCACATGTGCTAGAACAAATTATAAAGGTAAATCAATCTCACCAATAACTTGATGTGATGTCCCATCAAATACTCTAACCATTTTGGTCCAAGGGTATAAATCATAATGTGTATATCCCAAATGTGTGAGTACATCATGATACATATGTTCTCACTATAAATATTATCAACCATAAAATTGTGTATAGGTTAATGATAGAGGTATGATCTAATAAATAATGAGTGGAGATCTGAATCATCATTCACAATTTCACTATCATTGAATGTAATAAAAGTTATTTGGACCATAAGAGGTGTAGTGTGGGCAAGTGTGCTAATAATCCCATCTAATGGGTGCCCATAGTAAGGTGGAAGAGGACATACATTATATGCCATTTGCATGTACATAGTTTTATTAGAATGATCTTGTAATGGATCATTAAACATCTTTTGGTTTTAATTGTCATTTGTAGACATTGAAATCTGGCCACTGATAACCTCCAATTAGAGTTTTGCTAGTTTCCACCTAAAATGCATAATTTGGCCTAAAAACACTAAAACATACAAAATGATGTGAAAATGACATATTCAAGTGTTGATTTTGGCTAGGGTATCACTAAATGGGGCAATGCAATTTATGGGTAGCTAAATTTGATTAATTCATTTCAAGTCAAAATGCCAAATTTGCACCCACGTTCTTTGGACTGCTCTTTCCTATCTAATCTTCTACACAAGGTGTGTGCCTTTGTTATTTGTTGTTGTCAACATCCTAAATGGGAATACGGTTCCAACACATCTAACATTGCCTTCTAATTCCAATCCAATCAAATTTTAGACCAATAACAAGGCATTCTTATCAATTTGGGTAATTTGTGCACAAAGTGCTTAATCATGCTTAAGAGCTAATTAATCCAAATTAGAGGCTAATCAAAAATTACATAGATATTTTTTAATATCTCAATATTGGAAATGAATATTGAATATCTACATCATCAAGTGACACCATTTCATGGGAAGACATCCATAGGCCATAAATGCCACAAATATCAGGATTCATGTCTTTCATGCATCATCAATGCCTTCCATGCCTCTTAATTGCCCCTTCTTCCAATTTCATGATGAGGATAATTACAAAATTAAATTAAAAAATTGAATTAATCCTCAACCACACATCTCAATCTTGAGATGGACGGTTCAGGTTGATTCTGATCAAATCCAAAAATCTATAAATAAGAGGCTTCACATCATTTCTAAGCTTAATTAGTGCAACTTGGTTCCAAAAGCTTTAAGCAACTAGTGTTATAATGTCAAATTGAATTCCAAGCCAAACCAAACCACATGCCAAAGGTGCCAAGGAGAGATGGAGGTATCCAAGCCTCCTTTGATGAAGACTTCATGAGCACAAGCTGAGAAAGCCACTACAACAAGCATTTTGGAGCATCCAAAGAAGGTAAAAGAGTTTTCTTTTGCATTTTAGTTATGTGTTTCATTCATGATTGTTAACTAAGCTCATCATAGTGTCTAGGCCTAGAGATGTTATGTTATTAGTGTGTTTGTTTCATTTTATTTTCATTTTGGAACTAACATCATATTAACCATCCTCTCTTGAGTCAAATTCCTAGATCACATTATGGCATGCTCGATGGGACTAGACGCATCCTACACATGAAGGAGATCTTTTTGCAACTTTAAAATATTTATTTGAGCTTTTAAAACTCTTGTAAATTGATTTTATAACTTTATTTTGTCATTTTTGGTTGCCACGATTTTTACACATTAACTGACACCGATTACTTGGCTTAACTGACATTGATCAACAGAACCAACATCAATTATATCTCAGTTAGCCATAACTGACATTGGTGGTAATAACTGACATTGGTCACTATGTTTTTCCAAAAACATATACTTAAGAGCTACTTTTAAAAAGATTATTGTTTCAAACTCAAAAGGGTTTCAAAGCTAAAGGACATGCTAACAATTTTGTTGCAGGACCAAGTGAGATTTTTGCCCAAAACATGTTTAAATCACTTTTTCATGCTTAAAATTTGATTAGGAACTTTTTTTTGGTGTTTAACAAAAAATTTAGGTGTTTTTGGTGAATGTTTTTCAAAGTTTACAACTAAGACCAAGGGGTCAAATGAACACCACCAAACCTTTCATTTTAGGTTTAAAATTGAACACACTTGTCAATTTTTTAATTTGCAATAGTTGTTTAGTTATATTTTGTTTGGCAAAGAGAGGAATGTTGTGTGTATGCTCTTCCATTTGTCCCCTATAGGGAAAATGTTAAAATCACTTTTGCATACGTAAATCACTTTTGCATGCTTAAATTTTGATTAGGAACTTTGTTTTGGTATTTAACAAAAAGTTTAGGTGTTTTTGGTGAATGTTTTTCAAAGTTTACAACTAAGACCAAGGGGTCAAATGAACACCACCAAATCTTTCATTTTAGGTTTAAAATTGAACACACTTGTCAATGTTTTTGTTTGCAATAGTTGTTTAGTTAGATTTTGTTTGGCAAAGAGAGGAATGTTGTGTGTATGCTCTTCCATTTGTCCCCTATAGGGAACCCTTGGAATCAAGGCTTATAAATAAAGTCATCTAAATCACTCCCCAAAAACTCATCAAAGTTTGGGTGATCTTGAAAATGACCCTAAAGTCTTTCTACTTTCATGCTTTATTTATTTATGCATCTTAGCTTGCGAGGGGGACTTCATCACCTCCTGCAAGTTCTTTAGGGAAGATTTGACCCAAAATTTCATCTCCCAACATTGAATTCATTTGACTCCTTTAGAATTGCACACGGGACGTAGTGGCACTTTAGACATCACACTACACTGAGCGAACAACAGGATGTAGTGGTTACAAAAAGGACTGGACCTTTTTAAAACAAGCCAAGTGATACAGACCCAAAATCTATGTTTTTTTTTGCATTATTTGGCATGAAAGTCATTATGTAATTGATTCCCCTATATTGTTAGGAAACTTGTTAGATTTTAGACAAATCCCCACTTGCCATGGAAGTATTGTTGGTGTAAGGTGTGCCTCAAGGTCTATGTCGTAGTACTATCATTTGAGAAAAGGGGGGATGTAAAAAACCTATTATATAATGCACATATACTTTTGGATGAATACTTAAAATCCTCTCAAATGACGTATATTGATGGATTCCAACAATACCAAATAACCTTGTCAGTTTAGGATCTAATGGTGATTAATTAGTTGGTCTTGTCTTAGATTAAAGTCTTGTTTGGAGTCAAAACTTGGTGTGAAAAAATAATCCAAAACCAAACACATAGTCCAAATTTTCCTTTGAACAAAGAGGCGTTATGTTGTTTGCGTGAGGTCATCAATTTGCCTTGTTCAAAAATTCATCAAAAACTTGAGAGTCATATCATCCACTTTGGCACATTTATGCTGCCCAATTGAGTCTATACCTTTACCAACTTTGTTTAAGTCCTTCACTTATAATCCAAATTCAGAATTACACCTTTACAAGTTCATAGGGTTGATGTGTTAAGTGGGTTCGCCATTTACACTAAACTTGAGGGAACTTAGGTTTAATTTCTAAACTAGGTTGAAGGCCATTTAAGACTCATAATCATTATCATCACTTGATAGACTTAAGCCATTTTGTGCTAAACACTTGCACTTTAAGTCTATACACCACCACATTTTGAGTTAAGAAAAGTAGTGTTATGCTGTCAGAATTATGAAAAATGTCTTTGCCTTAGAGATTTTTTGAAATAAATTTTTTGTCATACCTTTTGGGTAGTATAGCATCGTTACGCTGCCCAAAACATTTTGAATATTGTTTCATAAACCCTCTTACATAGAGTTCCAAATTTGTTCCTATAAAATCAGACCAATTCGAGTGTACTTTTGTGATCTTTTATCTAAAATGATTATACCGTTCACCTTTGTCTAGCCTATTTGTCAAAGAACCAAGTTTTATACCATTATTTATGAGAAAATAAACTATTGCTAAAGTGCCTTTTTGTTTCATACTTTATACCTAGTTGATCAAGTTCACGACCAAGAATCAAATGCCTAGTGTTTGTTAGAAGTGTTTCAAATCCATTAGATTAAAACTTTCATCTATTTTCAAAGTCTAGCTTTTGATGACGTTTGGCCAAGAGTCCTAACACATGCCTTGTTTGAGCCTAGCTTTTGACACCGCATTTGGCCAAAAGACCTAGTAACTTTTTAATTCTTAGATTAGACTGATTTGAGACACTTCGACCTTAGAGTTTGGAATTTTGATTTTTTAGTCCATTTACTTGTTTATCTTTGTGTGAATAATGAAACGTTAGATATTTTATGCTAGCTTGTTTCTTCACAAATCTTTGCATAAACCTTTTGATCCTTTTGACAAATCTAGACCAAGTTGAAGGCATCATTTGTTTTAGATTCTACCCTTTTTAGAGTTTGTACAAATCCTTGACCTTTTATCACAAAGCATTGACTATGGATCCCAACATGTATTCCTACGCTGATAGTGGACTCATGTACAATCCAAGGATTAGTAGTATAGTTACGCAGGAAGAAATGGTGCAAGACCCCTATGCAAATAACATTACTTATGAGATGGATTTTTATCTCTCTTATAATACTCAATCAGGGGCACAAAGCCAATATCCATTGGCTAATTATTTGGTTAACACACCACCTTATTTAGAATAGGACCAAGAACAAACCATGCAATACCTAGCTACAATGCCTGCAGTGGATGAGCTAGTTCTTCAACAATCATATTCTACTGATATAGCTTCCACGTATGATCCATTTTTGTTTGAGTGATATTTTTTAGAGAACAAAGATGAGATTTTGGTTAGAGCCATAGAGGTAGGGGCCAAGTTTCCAACAGACTTCCCCCATGAAAATTTACCAAGTCTAGTAAGAATGCCCCACAATATCATTTACGATCAACAGGCTTCTTTTACCAATCCTATGACTATAGTCCAAATAATGTATCAAGACCCCAATATATCCAATCGAGGAAAAAAAATCATGGAAGATCACTTTAACCAAATGAAAATAGCATGCCAAACCTACCTGAATTTAGCATGCAATTTCAATCAAATGAACATGGTGAGTAAACCGCTCATTGACCTAGTACCTTCAACAAGAGTGTTGATGGAATTAACTAGACAAGAAAATCTAAGTTTTAACCCATTTGTACAAACTGCTTTGATAGATAACTTAATCATATACCAGTTATTGAAAAAGTGTCTTCAGTTTCTATAATAAATAGTGAACCAAACATAGTGGACAATATGCAAATAGTATCCAATCTTGATCAAAGTGGTACTAACACACAAACAACTAGCCAACAACATGTGCCTATAGTTAATCCCATGAGTAGATCATCATACCAAGGAATAGGAGTTTATATATCCTATCCTCAACCAACTACTTCCTCAAGTGTACAACCTATGGGATTAGGTAATCAAACAATGACCAATGTCACACCTCAATGATAGAATGTGATGAATCCTGCTCCTCTTCAATAAGTAGAGTGTAGTATTCCAAAATAGCAAACACAATCTAGTGTATCAATGCAACAGAGGACAAATACATTGCCACCTTAATTGGGAAAAAAAATGTACCACCTCACCAGGTAATGATAAACACACCTCTTCAGTCATAGAATAATATGCCAATTCAAAACCAAGCAATGACTAGTCAAAAACGTACAAATATTGGTCAATGATAGATGCTAAATCTACAACCTACTTCCACTTCCTCATAGGGGTTCATGCAATAAGGAGGTCCCCGTGTTTCTCAGGTACCTACTAGGCAACCATTGGTTCAAAATGTGCCACAAATCTAGAGACAGGGTCTTGGTCCACAAGTTTCTATTCAACAACAAGGTTTGATTAGTCGATAACATGTCCCTTTTCAACCAAAATAGGCACAATATAGTTATATCCCCCAATCCCAACCACAAAATCCTCCAAGTCAAACCTTTATTGCCAACCCAAACCAGAATATTATGCAACCAAATGTGTAATTTCTAGTACATCCTAATCCATGTATGTGTATTCCTGGTCCATTCCCTAACCAAGCCAATATACTTCAATAGGTGTCCCCATCATACCCTAGTCAAAGTGTCCCACTTATGACCTCTCAGCCATTTACCCAAACCAACATTCTCCCTCAAACCAATATCCCTTCTAGTTTCCTCTCCCAAAAATTGCAACAAATGAAGGATGCAATTGTTGTTATTCAGGTGGGGAAGCAAACTAAAAAGTTCAAATTGGATGACATCTGTTCCTATCCATTCAACATGGAGTATTTGTAGATACTATTTACTCTAAGATATGAACCATCAAAATTTGATAAATATAAAGGGAAAGGTGATCCTAAGGCTCATTTGACCGAATTCTTTGTCACATGTCAACTAGTGGCATATAGCAACATCTACCTTTTGTTGTTATTTCCAAGGAGCTTAGCTGGCCAAGCCTTAGAGTGGTTTTTGAAGTTGTCCAAGAATTTAGTAATAGAATTTGATGATTTTTTGATAAATTTGTGTAGCACTTTTCCTATAATCTTGAGTATGAGATTTCATTAGTAGACCTGGCACAAGCAAAGCAAGCTAGGGAGAGTTTTGCGAGTTATTTAAAGTGATGGAGAGCCCTTACAAGCCATTTCACCCATAGTTTACTAGATAAACAATTAGTCATTGTGTTTACTAAAAATTTGCATAGTGCGATAGCCTATCTTTTGAAACTGCAATGTGCACTTACGTTCAAAGAGATCATTGATAAAGGTTTGTTGATCAAGAGGTTGCTCATCAATAAGGGAGTCATCAAGCTCAATTCAACTAATCAAAATCAAGGTACCAATCAGGGAAATGACTAACACACCAATCAAATATGAGCATCACAACTGGCACAGACCAATAACCAAGAAAAATTGAGGGAATTCAACTGCAATAGGAATGTTGTGGGAAATGGAGTAACTGAATCTTGTCATATGAAAATTGTGTAAACCTCATCTACACCATCTTTTTAGCTCACTCCTACCTAGAAACCTCTCCAACTAATGCCACAAACACAACAACCAAAACCTATACAACAAATACAACAACCATTACCATTGCAAACCCCTCCTAGAAGAACTGTGCCTGTATGTCATGTATTTAGTGACCTAGGAGAGCCCATTGAATCTATCTTTTACAAGATTGTTATTTTTAATCTGATTAGTTAACCTATACCAAAGCATTATCTGCAAGGTATTCTTGACCTTGATTGGTATTTTGAAAATTAATTCTATGACTATCATCGAGTCAACAAGCATAATCTATGAAGATGTGTCTAAATCAAGCATTTAATCAAGAATATGCTAGAGAATGGGGAGATAAAATTGGATAATGGTGCTTCCACTTATAATCAAACTCTTGGGATATATCAAAACCTCTTTCCCTAACATAATAATCAACAACAACAAAATAATCAGTAATGACAACAACAACAGCTAGTGCAGTAGAAAAATCAACATTATCAAAATCAAAGGCTGAACCAATAGACTCGATAAAATTAGTGACAGAATCCACAACAATAAAACAATGGACAAACCAAGGTTAGAATGGTAACAACTAACAAACCTACCATGCAGTTGCACATGACTACAATAGGGTTGTAGGTCATATTTTAGGGGGTAGCGTTAATACCATCTCCATTAATCCTAGACCAAGTACTACTTAGCCTAGACCATTGCTAAACAATAATATTCAACCAAGTTACATGGATAATCCTTCTTTGACTTGGGAGTGCATACAGACAGACCAACAAACTAGGACTTCCACTTTTAGATCTTATAGTGACAACTTGTTCTTACCATGTGACCACATGCAAGTGCATCGACAACTGAGACTTGTCCTATCTAGTCTCACACCATTTTCAACATCAGTTAGCAATACTGATATAGTATTTAATCTCAATTGTGCAATCACAACTCAGAGGTTGAAGATTACTATCCCATGCCCACAACCATCTGCCACTTTGCCTATCATCCAACCAACCATTCAGCCTCAAAATAAACCATTCACTACTGACCAAGACAAGAAGTTTGATATTGTGAAACAATTACAGATGACACTAGCACAAATTTCTATCTTAGATTTACTATAAAAGTCAATAATCTACAAGAACATCTTGAATGAGTTCTTGACTCAATCCACTATTGCTAATGACATATCCCCTAAAAATTTCAAGCTTTGGTTGGACACCTAGCTCTAACCCAACAAGTCACATTTAACCAAAGCGATATGTCTTCCCTAGGCCTGCTCCATAACAATCCATTATACATAGAAGTTTATATAAGATGACATAAAGTAAAATGCATCTTTATAGATAATGGATCTAGCCTCAACATAGTGTCTCTCAAGCTCATCAAGCTTCTTGGGTACACAATGATAGATCTTCAACTAGAAACAATAACTATCAAAGCCTATGATAATCAAGAAAGAGAATCCCAAGGCACCATTAGTTTGCCAGTTATCATTGGGCCTTTAACCCATGATACACTTTGTCATGTGTTGGATTTTGAGTTATCATAGAATAGACATCTAGGCATGCCTTGGTTACATGAGATTCATGCAGTCCCATTAACACTGGACCAATGTATCAAGTTTTCCCACTCAGGGATAGAGGTGAATATTCTAAGAGATTTACACCCATATGAACACTGTAAGCATCTTGAAGCCAAGTTTTAAATCTATAATTATTAGTATGACATGAATCCAAGTTCCAAATAGGATAAAGGAAAGGCTATACTTATTGATCCGTCATCAAATACTTGCATAGAGCTTAATACCTTAGATTCCCTTTCCCACATGCCACCTCCTAAAGCTTCTAATCATTTCACCATTTTAGACAATGGACTAGGAGAGTATGTGACTCATGATACATTTCATATCACTAATTTTCCTGATAATCCAAAAAGCTTTGGATGACCTAAAGTCATCCCACTTATGCATTGGTAACAAAAGAACAAAGATAAGGGACCTGTCACATTTATATCAGCATCGGGCCTAGAACCTGACCCTCTTGAAGGAGATGAATCATGGTTATACAATGATAACCAAGTTGATTGTTATAAAAATGTAAAGTATCTTATTCCTAATAGGATCATGGAGCATCACAATTATTAAGGAAGAGGCCTTGGACCGAATCAACAAGGAACCATTAATCGAGCCAATTTTCATGACTAAGTATGAAAGACCATATGGACTTGGATTTAAACCACCTGGGAGTGACCCCACATATCTTATTCAAACTCCATCACCAATGACTAGTGATGAGGATGTTGACAACAAAGTAGAGTCTGATCATAACCTTACTTTTGATAAATTAGCTCAAACCAACCTATTTGATAACAATGCCATTTGTACCCTTACCTTGGCCATTCATCACAATCCATTACCATTATAGTATCGCCAATTAATAGATTGAGACCAAGAAGAATCTAGTCTGTCGATTGATGAGTTCCAAAATGATGAGGCATTCTATGATTTCTTAGGCTTTAGAGACAACATTCCATTGGGAGATCACAAATTAGGATTCTCAATCACATTAGATCCTGTAGCCTATTTTAGAGAGCAGGTGAACACCCTTAGCCAAAAACAAAAAATTAAAACATTGAGGTCCCAAAGTGAAAACTTCTTTGAGGTGATTTTTGTCCAAGGAAAAAGTAAAAGTAAAGGTCAGTCTAGTGGTGAAAACCTATCTCAGGCATCATTAGATAGGGGTGTTCATTCTTCTTCAAATTTAAAATAAGAGACCACCAACGACGAACTTTCCTGTGGATATGAGTTCAATTTTGAGCAACAATAAGTATTTAATCAAATTCTTCAAGAATTTTTGACTATTTTTGTTACATGGCTAGATCTCCTATTAGGGGACTCAGATTCATAATGCCTAGGAGAAGTTGAATATCAAGTCCTAACAGAGGACCTTGACATAATACAACAGTTCAAGTCACTGCCTACTATCCTATAAGATGGTTCAACCCTTCTAGTTGAAGATATAATAAAGGCAAACATCAAGACTCCATCAAACCTAAAATAGATAAAATTAGGTGCATTCCTCACTAAGGAGGAACATGACATCTTTACAACTCTGTTGATAGAATTTGCAGATATCTTTTCATGGGCATATTCTGGCATGCCAAATTTAGACCCCACTTTGTTTTTGCACCACCTTGTGGTTAATCCTGACACCAAACCGATAAAATAAAAGCTATGTAATATGCATCCTTGCAATGTTTTATTAGTAAAGAAAGAGTTGGAAAAACTCTTCAAAGCAAGATGTATCTGATCCATTGACTACTCAAAATGGATCTTTAAATAAGTACATGTTAGCAAAAACCCTAAAGGCATCAGAATTTGTACTAATTTTTGAGACATCAACAAAGCTTGTCCTAAATATGATTTTATATTACCTAATATCAACATGAGTGTCAACTCCACAATAGGTTATGAAATGCTTTCACTCATGGATGGCTTTTCAGGATATAATTAGATCTGAATAGCACCAAAAGATCAACATAAAACAACGTTCACCACTCCATGGGGACTATTTTGCTATCAGGTGATGTCATTTGGCCTTAAGAATGTGGGAGCTACATATCAAAGAGCCATGACTATCATATTCCATGATATGATGCATGATATTGTTAAAGACTATGTCCATGATGTTGTTCCCAAAATTAGCTATGCTCATTTTTGGAACAAACCCTACAAAACTTGTCCTTTTCATATTTTTCTCTCTAGGTTCATCTTTTGATGCAAGTTTCTCTTGATCTTGGGTTTTGTCGACTGACATCTTTGAAAAGTTTGTGACCTTTCTTAGTTATGATTTCCCAGCAAACATGAAATTCATTGTGTTTTTAATGTGATCAGAATGCCCAAATTTTGATAAATTTCAAAGAGTTAGTGTTATTTTTTAGCAAATATGCAAAAGTGACAATTTTGCCACCACTGCATATTTTTCAGCAAATATGCAAAGGCGGCAAATTTTGCTGCCACTACATATTTTTCAGCAAATATGCAAAAGCGGCAAATTTTTCCGCCATTGCATATTTTTTAGCAAATATGCAAAGGAGGCAAATTTTGCCGCCACTGCATATTTTTCAGCAAATGTGCAAAAGTGACAAATTTTGCCGCCATTGCATATTTTTCAGCAAATATGCAAAAGCAGCAAATTTTGCCCCCATTGCATATTTTTCAGCAAATATGCAAAAGCGGCAAATTTTTCCACCATTGCATATTTTTTAGCAAATATGCAAAGGCGGCAAATTTTGCCGCCACTGCATATTTTTCAGCAAATATGAAAAAATGGCAAATTTTGCCACCATTGCATATTTTTTCTCATTTTAATTCTCTATGCAAGGGCGGTAATTTTTGCCGCCCATGCATACCTTCCCCTTGTTTTTGCTATCTTTGGAAAATTTTCATTTTCCTATTTTTCGAGCCCGCTTCCCTTTTGCTTTCTGACCTGCTCACGCCTCATCCCTTTCAAGCACATTTCCCTAATCGTGATCATTAAATGTGTAGTTTTCCCATATTTCTATTTTTTCTCATGATTGCACAATCATGATTCTTACTGTAGTTTCTCTAAAGGATCCCTCTTCATCGACGTCTTTTCAATAAAAGTTCTTCCAAATCACTAAAGTTTCTCTAAAGAAGTTGAAGACAATGAAGTACAAGTATCAAAGTGTTTTTCCAATCACCTCAATTACTTCTAATGTTGATGACATTAAGGATATAGAGATTGGGCACGTGGATATGGTCGAGTTCATAGAAAGAACCAAATCAAGCAATCTCAGCCATGAAATGAAGAAGACTGGCAATAAAGATTGAAGCTGTTCTTCCATGCTTTATTCAAAATGCACTTTGTAACTGACTTGGGACATTTGCACATGTACTTTTATTATGTGTAATTACATGTAAAAATTTAAAAAATATCTCAAAGTCAATGCTGACTCATCTTTGACTAGGTTTTCAATATTTTAATATTTTTCTAATTTTGAAAGTTTCCCCTATATATAGAGGGAACCTCTTTTATAAAAGGATCTCTGATAATTGAGAGCAAAAACTCTGCTGAAATTGAGACACTTCTTGAGACTTTGTGCTCAACTTGTAAATCATATTTTATCGAATGAATGAGAAGCAGGTTTATTTCAGACTTTGTGTTGAAATAATTTGTGTTATTTAGGAAGTGGTTCTTATGTCCTCTTTCCTGATAATCTCTTATCTGTTTGATTTAATAAGCAAAGTGTGTGTGTTGATATTAACTGAGGACATTTCTAAAAGATAGAAAAAAGACTTTGAGATACTTTTATCTTGGTGATCCTTTTATCCTTTATAGTTTTAGGCGAAGACTTTGTGCTTCATTTCACTCTATAGTTACGCATATTCTGGATCAATGAAGGAGACAATGAAAGACTTTGTGCTTACGTAGGTTTCTTGGTTAACTTTGTTACCTATTTCAGGGGATTTTCTACTTTAGGTTAGACACCATTCCTGAAAGAAGAGGAATGTTCTTAGCTAACGACCAAGATTTATCTCTCTTATTCCTTGGACATCATCTCTAAAAAAAGAGAGGTGGATGCTGTTATACTACCCTGAGTATTATTTTCTACTTACTTATATATATACATATAGCATATAAATATTCATAGAGAACCTCCCCTTGATGAGAGAGAGACTTACCTCGTTTAGATGTGGTAAACCCATAATTTTTGTGCCATAAATATCCTTGTGCTGTGGTTGATATACCCATTTTGTCATTAGTTAGTTGATGACAAAATATTCACCCAACAGCTTTTTGGTGACTCTACTGGGGATGAACATGCAGTCTAAAACCTCAAGTTTCAGATTGAAGCAGTCCCTACCCTTATCCATTACATAGTCTGGCGACTCCATTCCATGTCTTACCCATTATCATTATAGCCTTACCATCTTCCTCTATTTTCGTTATATTATCTGGTCTATAAAACCATAGCCGTTGGGAAGAGTGCACAGTTTGAAGTCTCAAGCTTCACGCTGAAGCAGATCCTGCTCTTTTCCATTTTTGTTCTATAATCTAGCAATTTCACATTATACAAGAAGCCAAAAATCTCAAGGTGTTGTTGACCCTAATTTTGAGTTGGTGTGGCAGAGTAATTTTGAGTTGTTTCCTCCATAACCTCACCTTCAACGAACTAGGAGTCTTCCTCCTAGCCCTACCAGGTCACTAGCATAAGGAAGAGCTTATTTTTCTACTACTAGCAGAGCTTTGCCTATCCATTCTACACCCAGATTTGTGATTCCACTTTTGCATAATCAAGTATGGCTCAAGGCCTTTGGGGTAATTCTTTCGGTCCACTAAATTTGACTCTACCTTTGCATGAGCTTCCACGTAGTTCAAAGAATAATTTCTCCAAATTCTTTGGTGATGGGAAGGTTCATCCTGATGAACACATTGTAGCTTTCAGTATAGCCTGCAGTGTAATAAGGGTGGAATTTGAAGACATAACGGTTAGGGTATTCATGGAGACACTACAAGGCGCTGCTGCATACTAGTTCTACCACCTGCAAGCCAGATCAGTGACTGACTGAGACACTCTAAAAGACAAATTTGAAGCCAGGTTCAAGCCTACAGAAGATGCACATGCCTTGCTGGCCCAACTCACTTAGATGAAGAAAGAGCCTCATAAACCTATGATGGATTTTATTGCCAGGTTTGACAAGCTAAGGCATAGGATTCCCATGGTCGCCCAACCAACACCTCAGAATCTCAAGTGTTTCTTCATCAACTCACAGCTGCCTGAAGTGAGTTTTTTGTTGAGACGAGCCAGAGACATAGACCTTGCTGTTACTCAAGACTTAGCTATTGAGGTAGAAGATGACCTTATCTTGGTTGGAAAGATAAGAAGAGATCTAAACAGAGGTAAATCTTCTCCTTCTTCTGAATACTCCCCTTCAGCCACCACTGTTCCAATGGTGCAAAAGCTAGCAAATGAATTACTAATCCTCAAAAGATAAATGGCCCAAGTTATGTCTACTTCTCCTAATCAGGTTATGCCAAGGAGGACATTTTAGAATCAGGCGTACCAAGGCAATGCTGCTAAGAATCAAAGGCAACTAGATTGCCTTCCTCCCCCACAGAGGAACCTTGCCCTTGAAGCACCTCCAACCAACTCAGCAGTTGGATATTTGGAAACAAAACATGATTTCTCTTTCCAACCTGAGTTTGATTAAGAAAATGACGCTGGTCTCTTCATGAAAGATCAAGAAGAATCAGCTGGCAACTCCCACATTGGTTTCCTAAACTATTAGGATGAACCCAAAAGAGAAGGCAATGTAGCTGAGGGGTCATATGTTGTATTCACCTGGTCCAAGAATCAATCAACTCAACAAGTTGATAAGGAGAAAGCAGAAGAGCAACCTCAACCAATAGTTTCAATTGCTAAGTGGGGATCCACTCTTCCTTTCCAGCTAAAGGACCCAGTGATTGTGAGAAAGGTAAGTACCCTAAATGCCCCTATGCCTTCTACTTCAAATTCGCAGTCCAATCCTCCCCCTTTCAAAAATAAAAAGGATGAACTCCCATCCTCTACTCCTAGCTCATTCTAGGCATTTGATATCATTGACCATATAAAGAAAACCAACATTCAAATGTCTAAATTTAAATTTTTACAATCTCATCCTAAGCAATTAGATAGACTAGTTCAATGTGTTAAAAACTAGAACGTCCCTATTGAACAAGCAATTCCCAAAGTGACACATGATTCCCCCAAGAATGCACCCACTAGGAACAACCTTGTCATTACTCCCCCTGCTGCTCCTGATAGGACTGAACCTTTTTATGTCTCATTGCTGATAAATAGACATTAGCTGAATAATTGCATTATTGATTCTAGAGCTTCAGACAATGTCATGCCTGCTAAAGTGGCAAAATCTCTAGGTCTCACACTAACTAAGACATTTGAGAGATGTTTCTCCATGGAGAATAAATAAGTGCCACTACTGGGGCAAATTAAAGACACCTAATTTGCATTTGTTGCCTTTTCAGACAAGTGAATCAAGATGATTGTCTTGGTGGCTGACGTCCTAACATCATATGGCATCCTTCTTGGGTGGAACTTTTGCAAGGATGTTGGAGGGGAATTAAGCATGGACTTGTCTCAGGCAAGAATCCCTGTGAAAGGTGTAATGCAGAGGTTACTTCCTGAAAAGGAGGCAAAATACGTTGTCACTCAGACATCAAGACATTCATTTTTAGCAGATGAAAATCCTATAGGTGATGATCTAGGAATTGGTTTAGATAGAACAACACCAAGTATGCCTGATGGTGCCAATGATTGGCAGGGATAATTATTTTCTGTCTACTGAAGACATTCATGTTTCAGCAGATGAAAATCCTATAGGTGATGATCTAAGAATTGGTTCAGATAGAACAAGACCAAGTATGCCTGATGGTGCCAAAGATTGGCAGGCATTGAATGGGAACAATCAAATCATGTGTTAGACTAAACCAAAAGAGCAACCAATTATGGTAATGGACCATGCTGTTGCACATCAAAATCAGGAAAAAAAACTTTTTGCTAAGAGAGCAAAGATTCATGGTTTTTAGATTAAAAGTCAAGTCTTGTTGTGGGGCAAGAGGAGAAAACCAAAGGGAGGACACAGAAAATTGGTTTCTTGGTGGAGAGTTCCATTCAAACATCATCGATTCTAGGGAGAAAATGACTTCTTGTTGGTTTATCAAGATAGAGCACCATTTTTACTGCCTCTCAGGGGACAGCATCTGAAGTACTTTAATTCTTGAAGCATTAGATAAGATCATCTGTGCATATGTACATTTGTATAGTCTTTAGTTCTTTTTTATGCCTTTCCTTTTCATTTTAATTTTTGTCACCTTACTTTCTTATTGGTTAGCATGACTCCATAGCCCAATGGCTTGGATGAAGGCACTTAGAGACTGGTTTCTACTCTCGTCAATTAGTTTGATCAACAGAAGTTCCCCAATAGGAGCCAGTTGTTGTTCCCAAAATTAGCTACGCTTATTTTTAGAACAACCCCTATGAAACTTGTCCTTTTCATATTTTTCTCTCTAGGTTCATCTTTTGATGCAAGTTTCTCTTGATCTCAAGTTTTGTCGACTGACATCTTGGAAAAGTTTGTGACCTTAGTTATGATTTCTTAGCAAACATAAAATTTATTGTGTTTTTAATGTGATCAGAATGTCTAAATTTTGATAAATTTCAAAGAGTTAGTGTTATTTTTCAGTAAATATGCAAAAGCGTCAAATTTTTCTGCCACTGCATATTTTTTAGCAAATATGCAAAGGCAACAAATTTTGCCGCCACTACATATTTTTCAGCAAATATGCAAAAGTGGCAAATTTTGCCGCCATTGCATATTTTTCAGCAAATATGCAAAGGAGGCAAATTTTGTCGCCATTGCATATTTTTTAGCAAATATGTAAAAGCGGCAAATTTTGCTACCATTGCATATTTTTCAGCAAATATGCAAAAGCGGCAAATTTTGCCGCCATTACATATTTTTCAGCAAATATGCAAAGGCGACAAATTTTGCTGCCACTGCATATTTTTTAGCAAATATACAAAAGCGACAAATTTTTCCACCATTGCATATTTTTTCTCGTTTTACTTCTCTATGCAAGGGTGGTAATTTTTGCCACCCATGCATACCTTCCCCTCATTTTTGCTATCTTTGAAATTTTTTTATTTTCCTATTTTCTGAGCCCGCTTCCCTTTTGCTTTTTGACCTACTCACGCCTCATCCCTTTCAAGTGTATTTCCCTAATCGTGATCATCAAATGTGTAGTTTCTCCAGATTGCTATTTTTTTACCTGATTGCATAATCACGATTCTTACTGCAGTTTCTCTAAAAGATCCCTCTTCATCGACATCTTTTCAACAAATTTTTTTCTAGATCACTGAAGTTTCTCTAAAGAAGTCAAAGACAATGAAATACAAGTATCAAGGTATTTTTCTATTCACCTCAGTTTCTTCTAATGTTGATGACATTAAGGATATAGAGATTGGGCACGTGGATATGGCTGAGTTCATAGAAAGAACCAAATCAAGCAATCTCAGCCATGAAATGAAGAAGACTGGCAATAAATATTGAAGCTGTTCTTCCATGCTTTATTCAAAATGCACTTTGTAACTGACTTGAGACATTTGCACATGTACTTTTATTATGTGTAATTACATGTAAAAATCTGGAAAATGTCCCAAAGTTAATGCTGACTCATCTTTGACTAGGTTTTCAATATTTTAATCTTTTTCTAATTTTGAAAGTTTCTCCCTATATATAGAGGGAACCTCTTTTGTAAAAGGATCTCTGATAATTGAGAGCAAAAAATCTACTGAAATTGAGACACTTCTTGAGACTTTGTGCTCAACTTGTAAATCATATTTTATCAAATGAATGAGAAGCAGGTTTATTTCAGACTTTGTGTTGAAATAATTTGTGTTATTTAGGAAGTGGTTCTTATGTCCTCTTTCCTGATAATCTCTTATCTGTTTGATTTAATAAGCAAAGTGTGTGTGTTGATATTATCTGAGGATGTTTTTAAAAGATAGAAGAAAGACTTTGAGCTACTTTTATCTTGGTGATCCTTGTATCCTTTGTAGTTTTAAGTGAAGACTTTGTGCTTCATTTCACTCTATGGTTACACATATTCTGGATCAGCAAAGGAGACAATGAAAGACTTTGTGCTTACGTAGGTTTCCTGGTTAACTTTGTTACCTATTTCAAGGGATTTTCTACTCTAGGTTAGACACCATTCCTAAAAGAAGAGGAATGTTCTTAGCCAATGACCAGGATTTCTCTCTCTTATTCCTTGGACATCATCTCTGAAAAAAGAGAGGTGGATGCTGTTATACTACCTCGAGTATTATTTTTTGCTTACTTATATATATACATATAACATATAAATATTCATAGGAAACCTCCCCTTGATGAGAGGAGAGATTTACCTCGTCCAGATGTGGTAAACCCACACTTTTTATGGCGTAAATCTCCTTGTGCTGTGGTTGATATATCCATTTTGTCATCAGTTAGTTGACGACAAAATATTCACCCAAAAGATGACATATTGGGAAAATCCAAGATCAGGGCCGACCATCTAGTAGTGCTGCATAAGATATTTAAAAGACTATGAGAGTACAAAGTCAGACTCAATTTGAAGAAATATGTTTGGTGTAACTTCAAGCAAATTACTTAGCTTCATCATGTCTCGTAAAGGTATTGAATTTGATCCAGCTAAAGTCCTTGATGTAACTGAGATGCTACCACCAACCAATTTAAATCAACTCCATAGTTTGTAGGGTAAGATCCAATCAATCCAACACTTCATAGCTTAGTTAGCAGATAAGTGCCATCTATTTATGCACCTTTTGAAGAAAGGAGTTGCATTTCACTATGATGATCACTGTCAAACAAATTTTTAATAGCTCAAAAATTATCTTGTTAATCCACCTATTTTATTACCTCCAATGCTAGGAAAGCCATTTTTGTTATACCTATCAGCTACTAATCATGCCCTAGGGGCACTTTTGGCTCAACATGATGACAATGGAAAAGAGCATATTGTATACTACCTAAGTCGTACCTTGATTATATATGAACATAACTATGCACCTGTTGAAAATGCTTGTCTAGCCATGGCCTTCGTATCTCAAAAACTACACCATTACATGTTGAACAATAAAACCATGGTCATTTCAAAGGTAGATCCACTCAAGTATCTACTATCCAAAACAACTTTATAAGGTAGAATGGCTAAATGGATCATGCTTCTTAGTGAGTTTGACATAGAGTATGTCACTCCAAAAGCAATCAAGGGATAAGTTCTTACAGATCAACTTGTTAAAGCACCTCTCATGGACACACAACCACTCAAGTTTCAATTTGATGATGAATCTATCATGATCGTTATTGACACACCCCTTGAGGGGTAGCCTTAGAGAGTATCAGTTCCTCATCTAGAATTTATTAGCACCAGCTCATGAACCGTCAATCATCACCATGATTTGTGATATTATTCGTCCTAATTCTATCTGGTACTCAGACCTTTACAACTACCTTCATGACCAAGTTCTACCACTTAACCTATCTCAAAAACAAACTAAAGCCTTCATTCATCATTTTACTCATTATACTCTACTTGGATCCACTCTTTACCATCGTAGTTTTGATGGAACTTTGCTTCTTTGTTTAACTTCAACAGAGTCTACATTAGCGTTAAGAGAAGTTCATGAAGGAGTATGTGGAGACCATTCTAGCAGGGCAATCCTATCTAAAAAGCTCTTGCATACTGGTTATTATTGGCCTATAATGGATACAAATGCCACTGCATATGTAAAGAAGTGTGACAAATGTCAACAACATGCTAATCTAATTCATGCTTCAGCAAAAACTCTGAAATCGATGTTGACACCATGGCCATTTTCTACATGGGGACTTGACCTCATTAGGAAGATTAACCCCACTTCATCTGATGGCCATAAACATATCCTTATCACCACTAAATATTTCACTAAGTGGGTTGAAGCTATACCCCTCACTTATATGATTGGAAAGCCAATTTCAAAATTCATCTTCAACCACCTCATCTGCTGCTACGGTATTCTCTCTAAAATTATATCTAGGATCATTTAAAAACAAGGATGTAGACCAGTTATGTACTAAATACAACATCACACAACACTTTTCTACAACATATTACCTTCAAGGTAATGGCCAAGTTGAGGCATCCAATAAAACCAATGTTAATATTCTCAAAAAGATTGTTAATGATGTTAGTCACGACTGACACCTCCAAATATTCCTTGTCCTTTGGGCATATCGTACCAATCATCATACCCCCATAGGAGCCACTCCATACTCACTTGTTTATGGTATTGAAGCCATCCTTCCCATTGAGGTCAAATTGCCTTCACTATGCATCTCTTTCAAGCATGTCTTGGATGATCATGACTATCGAGTAGCTCACCTGCAAGAGCTAGATTTACTTGTTGAGAAATGCATAACTATGCTCAATAATCTTCAAGCATATCATAATTGACTCAAAGGCCACTATAATCAATGTTTTAAGTATAGAACATTTGAACTTGGTGTTGTTCTTAAAGAAAAGCAAAATAATCCACAGCCAAAAAGAAACATAAAGAGAAATTCAAACCCAACTGGATAGGGCCTTTCATCATCACTATAGATTATGGATCAGGAGCATACAGGCTTGCCACACCAGATGGAGAAGAACTTTCAAAGCTAATGAATATTATTTATCTCAAGTGGTACTATGCTTAAGTGCTAAGGTGTATTGTCTGTAAGGACTATTTTAGTTATGCCTTTTTATCACTATTCTTCTTTGTACACATACCATTCTTATCCATCTTCTTTGCCATATTCACTTTCCATTTCTAGCCTATTGACCTAGTGTGTTCTAAAAACCTAGCCCATTTGACCTTGGTTTTTATCATTCATTACACAGTTTTAGCATCGAGGTATCTTATCAATTCATTAGTTTGTTTAAGAACTTCAGACATAGATCGTATTTTGGGATAGTGTGATATAAGTTTTGGTAGTTACATCCTTCATTTGTTATTCTTTCTTATCACTGGTCTTGCTGCTAATTATAAACACATTTGGAAAAATTAGTACCTTTGATCTATGCCATTGTGTCCTCGTTATAACTGCCTATGGGCAAACTAAGGGCAATATTAAGTTGGCATACCAACTTGCCACTTCCTATATCGTACTATGCCTTTTTACTAACTATGCATATTTTATTTGAATTGACTGCTGCACTAGTTAAAATTCCTCCGCTGTAAGGGTGGAACTATACTGACTTGAGGTCCTACTTTGGGACTATGTAGGTAGTGCTCAATACTTGTTGAGATCAACTCAGTCACCCCTTTTTCCCAATGATCTCATCACTTTACGAGCAACCTAAGCTACGCTCTCACCATTTTACAAGCAACCTAAGTTTGAAGGCTCTCATCATTTTGTGAGCTTGAACCACTTAGTGTCTCATCATTCTTGATTGAGTTGAGACACTCCAAAACACTTCCAAAAACATTTGAAAAATTGTTAGAAAAGAACAAAAACATTGACTATTTCTTTACCTTGAGGATTCTGGGAACCCTTACTAAGTTACAAGCAAATCACTTGTCACTTAGTTTCCCCATCCTTTTTGGCTTTTTCTCTCACACACTTGACATTTTACAAGACCATTCCTATTCTTCTATCACATTCATTCTATTTATTTTCCTTAGTTATCATATTCTTCCCATTCCCTAGGAGAACTACATTTAGCCTGAAGTTTTTTATTGGATATTACATCTATGGAACTATGTAGGCAACGTCCACTTACCTAGTGCATATGGAGACATCTTGTTCACCCCCTTTCTTTTCTTCTATTCCCCCATTTTATTCATTTGTTAAGTTGTCACCTATTTTCTAAGGGCAATATTCGTAAGGTTTCTATTGCATTTTTTTTTTAATAATTTTTGCTTATTTTGTTTATTTGTCTACCTATTTGTTTACTTTCAACACTATTGCCTTGATTTAATTTATGTGTGTTCATTGGGTATTTTCTTGTCCACACTTATACTCAAAGCCATCCATATTCATATGTTTACATTGTCATCATGGTTTTTATCATTACTACATTATTTTCTATTGACTATTGCATTATGGGAGTCAATCCTTATGCATATTTTGGCCAAGTCTTTATGGTGTTCTATCATGAAGCCTACCACCATGTGCTAAAAAAAACTTCAACTTCAAGAAGTCTATTTAGAAATGGTGACATCCCTTCAACACTGATAACTTGATTCCATCCTAATCATATCCCAAATAGAGTAATTCACCATGACATAATTTTAACCTTTATTAGTTTGGATAAGCATCTCCCTACTAGTAGGTTGTTCCAATTAATCATTACCCTCTCTATTAAGTTATCATCATCCTTGACCAAGTTTGTCATGTTTTCCATAATTGGGGTCCAATGATTATAACTGTTTATGGGAAAATCATTGCACACTATCCCACCTACATTTTTCAATGATCATAATCGCCTTTGGATAAATCATTATGTTGTTACCACTTTGCTTTTTTTGCCCATACAGGGGCATGTTATTATCTTGTTTGTCTATCCTAATTGGGGTAGCTCCATCTTCTCAATGATTATAACTGCCTTTAGGCAAATCATTATGTTATCATATCACGTTGCCACTATCAGGGTACAATGCTTATAACTACCTTTGGGCAAACCATTGTGCACCATCCCACTTGCATTCTTAGTGATTTTGACTACTTTTTCAATATCATTGTGTTTTCACCCCATCATCTTTCCTTTCTTTGGTCCCTCATTTTTCTTCTTTCTTTTTGAGGGACTATTTACCGACCTTACTTATGCCAACCGTTCCCTTGAGGGGGCATCATACAATTAGTTTATCATCATTACAGTTGTAGGCATACATGACCTTTTTCAATCTTTGAGAAGACATTGCTTTGCCTATATTTTATAATGCCTTCCCAAATAGGGGCAAACTATAGACACCTAAATCTGGCCATTGATAACCTCCAATTAGGTTTTTGGCTAGTTTCCACCTAAAATGCACAATTTGGCCAAAAAAATACTAAAACATACAAAATGATGTGAAACTGACATATTCAAGTGTCGATTCTGGCCAGTGTATCACTAAATGGGGAATGCAATTTATGGGCTAGCTAACTTTGATCAGTTTATTTCAATTCAAAATGCCAAATTTGCATCCACATGCTCTGGACTGCTCTTTCTTATCAAATCTTCTACACAAGGTGTGTGCCTTTGTTATTTGTTGTTGGTAACATCCTAAATGGGAATACAGTTCCAATGCATCTAACATCACCTTCTAATTCCAATCGAGTCAAATTTTGGATCAATAATAAGTTATTCTGGTCAATTTAGGTAATTTGTGCACAAAGTGCTTAATCATGCTTAAGAGATAATTAATCTAAATTAGAGCCTAATAAAGAATTTCATAGATCTTTTTGAATATCTCAATATTGGAAATGAATATTGAATATCTACATCATCAAGTGACACCATTTCTTGGGAAGACATCCCTAGGCCATAAATACCACAAATATCAGGATTCATGCCTCCCATGCCTCATCAATGCCTTCCATGATGCCCTCCATGCCTCTTAATTGCCCCTTTTTCCAATGCCATGATGAGGATAATTACAAACTTAATTTTATAAATTGAATTAATCCTCAACCACACATCTCAATCTTGAGATGGACGGTTCAGTTTGATTTTGATCAAATCTAAAAATCTATAAATAGGAGGCCTCACAACATCATTTTTAAGCTTAATTAGTGCAAAGTTATAATGTAGGATTGGTTCCAAAAGCTTCAAGCAACTAGTGTTATAATGCCAAATTGATTCCAAGCCAAGCCAAGCCACAAGCCAAATGTGCCAAGGAAAGATAGAGGTATCCAAGCCTCCTTTGATGAAGACTTCATGAGCACAAGTCGAGAAAGCCACTACAACAAGCATTTTGGAGCATTCAAGGTAAAAGAGCTTTATTTTGCATTTTAGTTGTGTGTTTCATTCATGATTATTAACTAAGCTCATCCTAGTGTCTAGGCCTAGATATGTTATGCTATTAGTGTGTTTGTTTCATTTTGTTTTTATTTTGGAACTAACACCATAGTAACCATCCTCTCTCGAGTCAAATTCCTAGATCACATCACTAACTTGTGACCTAGAATCCTTTGGAGGATCATCCAAGGTAAATGATTGATTATCAATAAGGTCTTGACTATTATGTTTCAAGGTATATCATATATTTTTATAATGTTTGGCACCTTGGTGATAGTCATAATATGCATAAACATCATATCTTTTTGGTAAATGTCGACTCATATCAACCTATATAAGAGGAGGGAGAGATATGAGATGACCCTCCATAAGATTATTAAGTAACGAACCTGGAGACTCAAGTAAGTGTGTAAATTGTCTCTTGGGTGCATTGGATAAGATAAGTTGATTAAGTTTTTATGACATTGCATTAATCACTGTGGTTGTTTCCTTTTTAGATTTTGTAGGTTTAACCTTGTAGCTTGGTTTGATATAAAATATGGTAGTATATGTATTCAAAGTGTTTGCTACATATTTAAACTTGTTCAATGAAATAAGTTTCATTTTATGATATCAGACAATATAACAAAAGTCATCAAAAGATTTAAACTTCTTGAAGACAATAGACTTATGTAATCATGCAAGCAAACTTTGCTTAAAGATGTCTTGAAGATATTTATCTACCACTAGATTTGTCATTTCAACCAACATTGATTTGTATCTCAAAATATATTTGTTAATAGGTTCATTGGTTCCTTGTTGGATGTTAGCAATTTGTGCATATGACATCTTTTCAATGAAGTTGATAGAGAAATGTGCTAGAAATTAATGTGTTAGAGGTTTTAATGCTTTCATTGATTGGATTGGTAAATCATAGAACCATCTCAAATCATAGTCTTTTAGGCTTATTAGAAATAATTTGGTCAAAATTTTATCATTGTAAGCATAATCAAGGCATGCTACATATAAATATCAAAGATCTTGTTGAAGATCACCCTTGCCATTATAAAATGTGAGCATGGGTGTAACAAAACTAGTTAGAAAAGGGTACAAATATATCTCAGGTACTCAAAGATTATGTAATAAATCTTGTGAATCAATAAATGAGTTAATTTAAATCATTTTATTTAATGTTGGCAACCTTAACTTCCAAATCTTGAATAACTTGGAAAAGAGTTTGCATAGTAGACTCATTGGGATTTATATTTGATATTTGAGAAGAGATAAAAATAACACTTGTGTTGATGTATGGATTGAAACTAGTGTTGGGCCCCTTATTTCAATATGTAAGGATTCATGTCAACATGATAGACATATCGATGTGAGACATCATTTTGAATGATGACATTTTGGTTTTTTAACACTAGCTAGAGGATTCAATGCACACCTTACACTAATTGGTAGGTGGCTAACCAATTCTAGGATTCCCAGGTCATCTTCCAGGTTAAATGAGACATGGTAGTCATAGCATGAAGGGCACAAGGTGATGGAGCTAGTGGAATGATCAATAAAGGCTCCAACTCAGCACTTGATGTGCACACTCCACCCTAGTAGAGACGCTCTTATAGAGCTATATAAGGGGCTCAAACCAGTGAAGTGAGAGACATGAATTGGTGTAACAAAGCTCTAGAAAATTGAGAATGCTTTGTAAACATTACTATAGTTGTTTATAGACTTAGTAGTGATATGGACACCATGAAGGCTCCATTTGTAAGCACCTGAGCTTGCCTGTGAGCCTCTAGGTCATTAAGTAGATTTAGCTAAGCATTTACTTTGTTCTTATCACCATAAATTGTTTAATCTATTTATTTGAGCTTTGATTAATAAAGAAGAATGGTTACAGTAAAACATGGTGTTTCTGGTTTGAATATCTTTTGCTTTGCTATTGAATTGTGTAATGAGTGCAATGTTATAAGTTAAAATCCATTCATGCTAAGTAAAATTCAAGTGAGCTCTTGGTTTATGTCATTAATGTCATCCTTGTGTTAATTGATGATGTTAGCATATCTTATATATCGACTAAGTGTAGATCCCGTACCAAGCATTGATATCCTTGCATGAAGTGTGAGCCTAGTATGAGTACTTCAACTAAAAGTAGCCCCTTGACCTATCTAACACCTATATGATATTAGGATTATCTTATCAAAGGCTTACACCCTCATGACTCTAAAAATTAGTCCCCTAAATGGGCTTATGCCTCTAGACCACCAAGAATAGCCCTTGAAAGGCTTGTACTAATGAATCTATTGAAGGCTTTCTTTCAAATGACCAAGTCCCATAGTTCATGACTTGTGCCATGGCATTACTAGCCCAACACAGGCCCCAATTCTTTCTCTATTATACTTCAGGTGAGCATATAAGGCATATGCCATATATGAATTGATGTTGATGTAGTTGAGTGTGAAATGTTGAGTGAAGAAAGACAATCCCATGTTTATGCCTGAGTGTAAGAAGTCCAAAACTGGTTTATAGATACCTTGAAGTGCTACTAACTTTTCTACAACGTTTTTGGGTCTATTACTAGGACCCATGGTGAGTTTTATATTACAACGGTGTGAAAGAATAATGTCTCAAATGTCCCTCAAAAACATTGAGTGTTAGTTGCAATAGGTGGAAGCTATCTTTGTGTTAAAGCATCCAACCTACACAAGGTAAAAGCTAAGAAAGTGGGTTCAACACAACCTGAATGATGCTCTGTCTGAGGTCTTTTTGTATGAGTTGTTTAAGCATGTGTACGAATGGTTGGTTACATATTCAACCCACCACTAAAGAAGTTATAGACAATGCTATGAGTGGATGAAGGAGCACCTAGAGAGACTTGAGACCCTGGATGCTATTTGGATAAGAGCTATAGACAAATGGTGGTAAGGAATGTTGACCAGTTACATGCTTAAGTTTGTAGTTTCAACATACTCATTCCTTGAGGAAGCAAAGTACCAATTTTTACACAAACCTAGAGGCATGTTTATGAAAGAGTTTAGTGCAGAGCTCAAAAAGCTAATGGTGGATTATGGCTTTGAAACTTTGTGGGTGAAAGGCTAAATTCCTTTTGCGTATGAGCATCACAAAGGGGGAAAAGGGGATGCGTAAATGAAGTGTAATGGAAGGGGATGAGAAGATTGACACCCAAGAGCTTATAAAGCATACCTATAATAAGAGACAACATAGGCTAATGGAAAATATGGAACCTAGAAGTACCAAGAGAACCTGTAGTGAGTGGTAAGGGCATAGGGAAGGATCTCTTGAAATATAACAACATGAGGTGAGATAATCCATGAAGCAATAGATCAAACTTGGTATTTGATAGGTGTGGAATCTGTTGGGTTCCTATAAGACTTGGTGATTAAAGATATGCTTGAAGCATCTACCCCTTTGAACCTATGGTGCATGCTCATGCACTAAATCCCCCACTTGAACAAAGTATAAAAGTGATAATTGACCCTATTTTCCACATAAACTTTAGATGATTTGTAGACTTGGAGTGTAATTTTGTGATTGAACAAATTATTCCTTATGAGGAGGTGAGCACAACTACTTCTAGACTAGTAGGCACTAACTCACCATAATAGAACTTGAGTGCAAATATCCCAACTTAGCTAATGTTAGTGATGTAAAGTGGGCAACAATTGGTAGGAAGCAGTCTAGTGTCATAAGTGAGTAGTACAATGCCTTCAATATTAATGATGCTAGTAATAACAATGGGATGTGCCTAACCTAGTGGTTAGAGGCATTGAAGGATTACTATCAAGATAAATGTCAGGGGGATAAGTTCCTCAGATACTAATTATCCCCCACAACAAATTTATTATGAAATGGCCATGCACTTGCTAGAGTATCATAGTGTGTAAAATATTTTAGATCATGTGTTGAAGTGTGAAATATAGTGGTGTGCTCAGGGCATAACCTAATTGAAGTGAAATCCAACCTAGTTTGTAACCACTCTACTTGATCGTGCCCATATCTAGTATAAGAAATTTGACCCTAACCAAGCTATGGTAGATTATGATACACTGAAGGAGGCATTCCTTAAGGAGTTTGACATAAAATAGTTTGAACAACAGAGCATAGCCATGTTGAAAGAGATAACCCACAGACTCTTATAAAGCATGTACCTATATCATGAAAGGTTCAAAATGCTCCTTTCTAAGCTCTTATATGATATTCACCCCTCCCAACATGCACAATGGTTCATTGGCCATTCCAAAGAGTGCTTTCCATGAAGACATTTACAAACCCTCATGAAGTGCTTGAATTCATACTTAGAGCTGAGGTAGTTGGAAGCATAGGTACTAGGATCAACCCATTTATGGAGGCACAAATTGCATCTCTGGCTTCCCAACTCTAAAAAATCTTCGTTAGTTCATTGAAAAATGTTCAAATTTGATTATGGTGCAATGACTACAAAGCAAAAGGCCATAATAGGAACAACACCCATGAAGGAATGTGCACACATTGCTTCTAAGCTATGAAGTTTATCAAAAGGTGGATGATGTTCACAATGGCCCTTTATTATAATGCACCATTTAGGTCAACACAACCATCTATTGTTGGTTGTACAATACTTACACCCATACCACAACTGATTGGAAGGAGATTGATGAAATGCGCGAGAACATGGAAAGAGGAGTAAGGTATGCCATTACAACAATCAGAGGGCAAGCTAACCAAGGAAATGAAGGATATGGCTAATAGAATATGGGCTTTGGGATGTAATGAGGTGCTAGAGAGTGAGGTGGAGGATGAGGTGGCAGAAGGTTCCCACCCCACTCATGTTACAAGTGTGGCTCAATAGAGCACTATCAACATGAATACCCTACACATCCCACATGTGGGTATTATTGAGGGTCCCATAAGGTCAAGGAATGCTCTGACCTATATAAAAAGTTAACCCAAGGTAGGCTTGATGTAGACAAGGGCACTAGAATGATTAGGCATGAGCCAAAAATGGAGAAGTAGACTCCAAAGGTGTAATCAAACCACATAAAGACAGTTAAAATTTAGGCAACTACTCATAGTGGATACATCACTCAATCGCTAATTATGTCAATACTTGAGTTACACATAAAATATGGGGATAAGGGTCACTTTGAGCATGTAACACAACCTAAACCCAAAGTTGCACCTTATTCAGACCTAACACACCAAAAAGATGTATTACAATAGGCCATGAGTGTAATCCAAAGCTTTTAAGGGGAGCTCTAATTAGCATGAGACCTAGAACTATAGGCTGTTGCCTCTCAAAATAAGCAGGCCAATTAGAATATTGAAATACTAGAATTAATAGAGATCATATGCCTCCTACAAATAGAGGGGATTCTATTCTTGAAGAACTTACTCTTTGAGCATGTGAGGCAAAATCAAGTTGAAGTTGTTGTGCCACACTTGGAGAGGGTGCAAGAAGTTAGGCATACATAGAATGTGGAGTATGATCAAGAACTCCTTGTGGATGCCACTATTGATGGATGGTCTGTATGTGAGGTCCTTGTAGACACAGGCATTGAGGTCAAAATTTTGACCAAGAATGCCTGGGAGAAAATGGGTAGGCTAGCCTTGAGGCCTTCCCCTCATGTACTTTTCATGGCCAATAAGACCCAAGCATAACCCATCAAAATTTTGAAGAGTATAGTTGTAGACATCATGGGCGCTAAATTCCATGTTGATTTTGAAGTGATCAAGTTGGCAGAATAAGACAACTACATAACCTTCTACGAAGGCCATGGCATTATGCATATAATGTAAATATTCCCTTTAAGAAGCACTACATGACATTTAAGAATGGAAAGAAGAGGGTAGTTATACCCCTCTCACAGGACCAAGGACCCCCCTATGTTAAGGGTGTGGACCTTGAGGATGAGATCAACCACATATATAACATCACAATGCAAGGTACCAAAACACTAAACCCCAATGATCTTGGAGTGCTTTCTTGGGAAGATGGGCAATTAGCCTTGGATACTATTGATATTGCCTATGATCTATGGGTCAAGGAAGCATATGAAACCATGGGTTGAAGATGTCATTTAGTGTGCACAAAGGCACCAAAACTCATGAAGACAGGCTGGGTCCAAATTGATTATGTTTCTAAAATGTGGGTCCCTTGTGCCAAGAAGAAGGGAAATAGAGTGTTTCGCCTTAGTAAGGAAAATATTGTAGCGCTTCCAAGATATATAGGGAGTAATCTAGTAGAAGACTATGTTCAAGACATCAAATCATGCATCCCAAAAGAAGTGGATAGGATGGGCATACTAGTGTATACATTGACGAGCATTATCATTCATTGGTGGGTAACACAAAGGCCTAGCTTGCTAAACTAGCAAGGTGTGAATGAAACCATTTTCACTAGATTTAGGAAGAGTAATGAGGACCTAAACATCTCATCTTACTCTGGTGACTCTAACCTCATAGTACATGTGCACCTTTATGAATAAACATGGACTATCTATGGTGAGAATGCCCTGAAGAAGCTATGGATGCATGCTTTCTAAAGGACCTTAAAGACATGGGCATAAGCAAAGTACATTGTTAACGAGGCACATTATGAGATAGCCAATTGGGATACACTTAATGATCATTTTGTTCACACATCCTCCTTTTCTTCATAAAACCTTGAACTGATTAAGCCACTCTAAGTAGTTTGAAGGTTAGTGTTTAAAGACACTAAAATATTGGATAAACACCTAAAAGACATATTCTATTAAAATGGGTTGGCACTCCTAACATTATTTGAAGAGCAAATCCTCAACAGTGACTCTAGTGACGAGGATGATGAAACATAGAAGGCATGTAACTAGATAAACCTTATAGGCAAAAAGAAGCTAGTGCACTAAGTTTAGGATAGTTCTCTAGAGGAAGAAGACCCTACCCACTTTCACATAGAAAGAACTAAGATTAGAAAACAAGTTGAGGATTCACATAAGAAGAATAAGCCCTACCACACACTACTAAAAATGACAAAGGTAGATATCAGCTCAGAAGGGGAACCAAAGATTGCTATTCTAGGTGCATATTAGTCTAACATAGAATTGATGTGCATTGTGGACCTTTTAAAGGAATTCCAAGACTTATTCCCTATGAACTATAGGTACATAAAGGTTACACACCCATCCCTTGGGAATATGAACATCAAGCTAGTCAATGATTCAAGACCTGTTAAGAAATGACCTTATAGGATGAACCCCAATCTTCATGCCAAGGTCAAAATAGAGATTAATGGTATGCTATGCTACCTATAGTCATCATCTACCCTATTCAAGGATCTAAATGGGTTAGTCTCATGGTTATCAGTATCAATAAAGATGGGTGCATCCATATTTACATCAACTATATATTGTTGAATGCACCTTGCATAACTGATCCATTTTCAAGTCCATTCATCAACAAAGTTTTAGATGACATTGGAGATTATGAAATATACACTTTCATTGATGGGTTCTTAGGATACCATCAAGCCCATATTGAGGAGGACAAGTCCAAAATTACCTTTGTAATAGAATGGGGATATTTTATATACAACATGATGCCCTTTGGACTCAAGAATGTGCCAGCCATATTCTCTTGAGTGGTGATCACCGCTTTTAAGGACTTTATTCACAAGTTCTTCCAAGTGTACTTAGATGACTAGACAGTATATAGGTTGATGAAGGATAAGTATGATAACTTATGCTTGATGTTTGAGAGGTATAGGCAATTAAAAATCTATTTAAACCTCAATAAGTGTGTCTTCACAATGCCATTTGGTACTTTGCTTAGGCACATCATATAAAAAGATGGTCTACTCATTAATCTAGTGAAGATGGCCATCATCCTTTAGCTCTAGATCCCATCAATGTAGAAGGACATTCACACTTTTCTTGGCCATTGTGGATACTACAAGAAGTTCATAAGGAACTATGCCAAGATTGAAGTGTTGCTAGAAGATCTCTTACAAAAGGATGGCCCATTCTATTGGGGCATAATGTAGGAAGATGCATTTGAGACCCTGATGCTCAAATTGGTAAGCAACTTGATATTATAATTTCCTAATTATATGACTCCCTTCCATGTCCATGTTGATGCATTTGGTACTACAATTAGTGCCATTCTAGTGAAACTAGGTGAGGGGAAAATGGATCATCCCATTTCTTTTGCAAACAAAAAATTAACTAAGGTAGAGAAGAACTACATCACAATTGAGTGAGAGGTACTTGCCATTGTCTATGCCCTTCAAAATTTTAATAAGTACATATTGGTGACCCCCTTCATCTTATTTTTTGATCGTAAAATGCTTAAGTACTTGGTGAACAAGCCTATTTTCCACAGGCACATTTGTTGATGGATAGTTTTATTTCAAGAATTCTAGTTCTTTGTGGTTGTAAAACTTGGAAAACAAAACTTGAGCCTAGACCACCTATCCTACATCAACTCTAGCAATGTGTAGCACCTATAGAAGATGATATGCCTAATGTGTAACTGTACAGGGTCCAACGCATCCTAGAAGACTTGGTGGAGATCACTGCATTTTTGACATCTAGATTTGTGCCCTAGACTATGATGACCAGGGAGAAGAAACAACTTGTAGTTCATGTCACCCCATTTCAATTCATTGGTAGGGAACTGTACAAGTTGAGCCAAGATGAGGTCCTATATTGATGTGTCTTAGAGCATAAGTGGGGCTCATTCTTGTAAGAGATGTATGAGGGGATTGCTAGAGGACATTGCATTGGAGATGTTACAGTGCATAAGGTTCTACAAATAGGCTTGTGGTGGCCACCCTATTTTAGGATGTAAAAGAGTGCACCAAAGTATGTGACGTATGATAGCATATGGGAAACCCCAACTACTAGGATGAGATTCTTCTCATCCCCATCCTTTCCCAAACACCATCTGAAAAATGGGCCCTAACATTATTGAGCCTATTACTCTTATTACGAGGCACATAGGTGCATAATACATTTTGATGGCCATAGACTATTTTACCAAGTGGGATGAGGTAGTGCCAACCAAATATTGCAAAGCCACCACCACAACAAGGTTTATCTAGGAGAACATCATTAGTCACTATGGGTGCTCACTCAATTAGACTAGTGACTATGATACACACTTCATCAATGAGACCATTTGAATCATACTGACTGAATACATGGTGGTGCACTATAAGACAATATCTTAACATCCCTAAGTAAATAACACAAATGAGGCATTCAATAAGATACTAGGAACATGCTTCACAAATATATGTGATGTTGGTCATGAAAATTAAGATGACCATGTGTCAGTAGTGTTGTGGGCCTATCACACTACATATACACACCTAAATAAGGCTACACCATTTCAACTAGTGTTTAGCACAAAGGCCATTCTACCCATTAAGTTTCTAGTGCCCTCAATGTGCATCACACATATTAGTTGATTGGATGACCAAGAGTCATTAAACACATGCTCGAAAGAGTTGGAGTGCTTGGATGAGACACATGCCCAAGTAAGATGGAGTCAACAAATAGAGAAGGTGCATTAAAAGGTATGACATGATAATCATATCAAGTATAATGTACTTACTGAAGGAGCATTGGTCTTGCTATATGACTCAAAGTACCTCAAGCACCCAATCAAGCTGTAAATTAGGTAGATGGGACCTTACATAATCCACAACATATTGGATACTAGCACATGAAAGCTACACATGTTGATGCATAAAATGATCCCTAAGTATTTTAATGATAGCAAATTGAATCCCTAATCAATAAGATGGTGGTTTCACCATCAGACACTAACTTTTCAATCACAAGTCGGTTGTGTTCTACTAACCAAAATAAAATTTGGCACAAGGCAAACATTTCCTTAATTTTTATGTTATTTGTGTTTGGGTGAATAAGCATGGTGATTTCAGGCCCACAAAAAAACTTTTTGGTGCTTACATGCATAACTCTAGTCAGGTGAATCAAGCATGGATGCTTTCTAAGCACCTGAGGTCAGACATCTAAGTTTCTAGGCACATGAAGTTTGCTAGACTTGAAAGGATATGAGGACAATTTAACAAAGGAAAGGTGCATAGGATTATTGTGCACAAGAAATCAAGAAGAGAGAAGAAAGTGTTGGAGGACTAGTGCAAGAATTTATATGGGGTAGGGGAAGGCCAAAGCAAGAACAAACGAAAGCACAAGAAATCAACAAAAAACTAGAAGTGTGCTTGAAAGGAAGTGTAGCATAAAGGAGAGATGGAACTAAGGAGGTTGAATCACATGCATGTGAAGCATTACACCCAAGTTACCATAAGAAAGGAAAAGGTCGTAACAAAGTGAATGAAGTGTAGGAGAGAAATGATTGAGATAGCTGGCACCCACCTAATGGTTAGTGGGAAGTGACCATTTGAATCACCTGTCACTTCACTGAATAAGTCATTAAGAGAATTTAATATGGTGATGGTGGAGGCATAAAGATATAAAATAAATATAAATGTGGTAGTGGAGTTTTGTAGTTTTCATGGGTTTAGCAGATTTCAAGAAATCCTTGCGTCACCATGCCATTACTCACCAGCCATTAATGGGGTAGCTGAAATTAAGGTATAAAGAGGTAAATGACACACTAGACTAGGCTACAAACCTTATGTGAATTCAGACCTAAATAGAGTTGAACATAGAGCTAAACTATAAAAATGCTACTGTAAGTGAAAAATTGAGCATCCACAACACCAAATCAGAATGATGGAATAAAGATAGAGATTGTGTTCTATTTGGTATTATAAAAAGGTGTGTGGAGAGAGAATTTTGAGAGAATAGGGTAGTATAATCTTGGTAGGATGTAGAGGCTACCATTAATGATGAATGAAGCTCAAGATCCAAAGTCACAGTCATAGACCTCATGACTATGAGGAAGCACAAAGTAACATTATAGGCTTCAAAAAGATCAACAGACTACACTTTAATAGTAGCTAGTTCCAAATGGGAAAAAAGAGGTTAAGTTTAGGTCCACCATAGGTACAGAAGGATGCCAAGAAGGCACGAATGCTAAAAGAAGCAATAACTATGAAGAAAGAGGCATAACTAGTTGAAGGTGTTAGTGTTGTGGAGGTAGTCCCAAAAGTAAGTACAAATCTTGCATATAGGGAGATGTAGTTCCCCCTGAGGTCATAGTAGGGGAAACATGGGTATCCTTCATGCACGCATGTAGATTGAAGGGATACAACTATCAGACACCAATAAATGCATAAGATCTCAACCAAGACTGGGTGGTTAACACTATAATGAAGACCAAGGTGGGCATTATGCTATTTGATGTCTCCATCTGAGACAAACTAGTGACCATCGGTGTGACCTAATTATATGAGCTACCAAGTTTTGGAAAACTAGAGGAATTGGTGCAATTCCTCCTCTCATGTATCCATGATGACATGTTTTATTTCACAAGGAGGTGCATGTATATCTTAGGGCACCTCATCAACAAGATCATAGGGCTCCCAAGTATAGGAGCAAACATCCACTAGATGATGGAGTATGATGTGGAAGTAAAGAGGGTTGTGAAACTCCCAGGCTAATACAAGATAGGATTATCATTCCCTATTAAGAACATTTAAAACCCTAGCATGAGGGTAATAGCATCCCTCATGAGCTCTAATATTTTCCTTGGAAGATGGTGGTCTGATATTAGAAAGATGTACTTGTGCATCACCCACCACATGGTGTAGGGGCAGAAGTTTAATATCACAAAATTTATTGCTAAGGAGATGGTGAAGAATGCAATGGAGTGCCATAAGGTATATGAGACCTTTTGGTGGGGGTCCATGCTAATACTAATAGTGATGGAGGAGATCAACATGCTTGATGATGATGAGGATAACCTTTGGGTGTTCCCACCACATAATGACTTCTCAATGCTAAAGTATCAAGACTTTATATGCCCACCTAGCTTCTCCCTAAAGTACAAGATAAGATTACAGGGGTGGTATGATTGATAAATCAAGACATTTGATATTAAATGATGCATCCTTTAGGAGCTCCCCTTGCACATGTTAGGAATGGTGACCCTCATTGTCAAGCAACATTTTTGTGTAGTGCACCTAGTGCTCACAAATGGGAACCTATCCGATTGTCTCAAACTACCTTATACATTTTTCATTAAATATTTCATAGCAACGCTAAGGAGGATTCATAATGTGTAGCAGTTAGATATCTCTATAAATGTCATGGGCCAAGAAAGGAGAAGGTTGAGGTGCTAGTATGTGCAAACAAGAGAAAAAGCCACAAAGGATGAGGAAGATGACTCAAAATGAATGGACCTCCATCCCCTTTAGAGGGAAATTATAATTAGGCACTTCTTTAATATATATTAAGAGATGAAGCCATAAAATAAGGGTGTCAACCCTAAGAAAGATGATGATCACCCCCTTTTGATTGGTGATGAAATAAATCTAGTGCCAAAGATGTATTAGAAGTCTCCCCAAAAGAGATGGGGAGAGACACTTGAGGAGATCAAGGAGCGCATCAAGTTAAGGATCACCTTCAATGAGCATGCTACACCTCTAGCTCCTAAGAAGTGTGTAACCTTTGCACCAGAGACTGCTTTCTCTAGTAAAAAGTAGAAAAAGAAGAAGTTTAAGGGACCCATTGCACACCCTAGAGTAACTTTGGCAAAAATGGAGAAGGAAGATTCCCTTGAGCATGGATTTGAGGAAGAATAAGGAATAAATACCTACATCATGTAGGTCTAAGAAGAGGAAGAACCTAGCACCAGGGATGTATAGGAGGCCCTCCAAAGTGGCACAATTGCCACTCTTGAAGAATCAAAGAAGTTGATGAGCTCCTTGTCTAGAGAAGAGCCCTCGACATAGCCTCCACAAATAGAAGAGGAGAAGAGAAGGTTGTGGAAAAAAATGGGCCATAATGAGGAAGAAATTGAAATGACATTGACACTTGAGAAGGAGAGGAGGGCTTGGAAGGAAATGGGCCTAAGTGAGGTGGATATTAAGAAGGTTGAGGTTGAGGAAGAGAAGGCCAAGAAAGAGAAGAAGATGAAGAAGGTTCTTACAAATGTAGGACCAACCTTTGAAAAAGCCAAGAAGGTGCCTAGTGCCCCCACCAAGAAATCAGATCAAGCTACATGAAAAACACACCCAAGTAGTGAAGGGGTGCCTGAAGAAAAGGAAAGTGATATTGGTACCTCAGAACAACAAAAGGAGACTAAAGAGGAACCCAAATAGAAAGAAGGTGACATTAATACTAAGGGAATAGACCTAGAGGTGAGTATTGAGAAACTCCAAGAGGAAGAAGTAGATGAAAGGGAAAATTCTGAGGAAGAACCCCTTAAGGAATAAGAAGATGAGTCCTTTGAGGAAAACACTAAACAAAGTAGTGCACTAGTAAATTGGAAGAAGAACAAATAGATATGGTCATCACCAAGAAGGATGGTACTAAATTGAGTATTAGAGAAAATGTGCAAAAGGTGTGGATGGATGAAGACTTCTACATGTTTGACTTCATGCCCCTTGAGGCTACCACATATAGGACATGCAAACAATTTGTGTTTGAATTTGATCACTACATGGATGGGCCACACTTTGAGGCACATATAAAAGCAATTTTAGGCCCAAAAGAACCTGAGGAAGGGCATGACTCCCTCATTATAAACTTTCACACCTTGAACCCAATCTGGTCTGGGAATGTGCTTATTAGAATGATGACTAAAGTGGTGTGCATAAATATCATCAATGATGGAAGGGCACAAAAATGGAAGAAACTCTACAAGGATGCTAAAGATGAAGTGTAGGCCAAAAAATTCATGCTACTGTAGATATGCGAGAGCATAGAGATGGCTGAACCATCCCTTATGGTTGAAATTGATACATTGAACCTCTTTGAGGTTGATAAAATATGTGTGCTAGTGGAGTAGATGCTCCTACAGATGAAATTAGAGTTAATACAAGAAGAAGATCCCTACATCATGATACAAAAGGATCTTGTTACTAAGCTTGAAGAGGTGGAGGACCACTTTGTAAAGCTACATGAGGGTGTAGATGTAGTTGATGCCATCTTCTTGAGCTTTTCCAACCATGCATTAGTCATAGATGCACACCTCAAGCAAGCAAAGGAGGAAAAGAAGATGCTGATGGTGCAGGTGCACACTATGAGTAGGTTGGAGCATGCATAGATCATGGGGAATGTCAATGTACTAAGCACATAATTAAGGGACCAAGAATAAAACTTGGAAACACTCTTTCACACTTTATAGATTAAGACTTGTAAGTAAAGAGTAATCCTAGATGAGGTGTGACAAAGGCTAAGGAAAGCCTAGAGGCCTTCAAGAAGGAACTAGACAAGACTGATGTGATCTTACTTAGAACTGGCTCCACTAAAATAGACAACACCACTGAGGAAATTAATCTCGCTATCAAGGGCTTTGAGGACTTCAACACTAAGCTTAAGGAGAGTGCACTTGAATTTTGTACACCAAAGACTTTGACAACCTAGTCCAAGAATGGATTAGAAATTTTGTATGGGGTAATGTTGGGCCCTTTATTTTGGTATGTAAGGATTCACACCAGCAAGATAGACATATCATTATGAGGCATCATTTTCTATTATGACATTTTGGCATCTTAGCACCATCTAAAGGATTCAATGCACACCTTGTGCCAATTAGTAGGTAGCTAACCAATTCCAAGATTCCTAGAAAACCTTCTAAGTTAGATGATATGTGGAAATCATAACACAAAGGGCATAAGGTGATGGATCTAGTGGAATGATCAACAAAGGCTCTAGCTCAGCACCTGGTGTGCACACTCCACCCTAGTAGAGACATTTCTAAAGAGCTATAAAAGGAGCTTGAACCAATGAAGTGAGAGATGTGAATTGGTGTAGCAAAGCTTAGGAAAATTGAGAATGATTTGTAAACATTAATATAACCACCATTAGACATAATAATGATATGAATTCCATAAAGGCTCCATTTTTAAGCACCCTTGTTGGGAGAAGAAAATGGATAGTAAAGTTGCACATGATATTCTTTAGATATTCATGTGTTATATATCTAGCTATCAGCTATATGTATTTTGTCCTATCCTCCATGATTTGTAAAAAATAGAAGATGAATAATATTTTTTGGTGCCAAAGTATGAGAAGAATGTGAATATTCAGAGACTGTAACTATGTATATGTATACTTGTATGAAGAAGAAAGAAAACCCTTTTGTTGAGATCAATATAGACCATTTGGTTATGGTCACCTATTTTATTTCTTATTTTATTCCTTGTGTGCACTATCATGTTTAATGTTTGGCTTAATTCTATCTAAGTTACTCTAAATGATTTTTAAACCTTAATAAAGTACTGGTTAATCTTAATTCCTATCTAATGCACGATAATCTATCTCGGCTATGATTCTACTTTCCTTGTTTGATATGAATTCTTTGTACTATCCTATGCACTTGAATAAAACATAGATATCCTCATCCTTAGCATGGAAACTCTAATAATAATGGTGAAAAGAATGTAGAGACACTCCATCTGAAGGAAACTATGCTAAGATGGTTACTAGGATAATGAGACATTGAAATATGGTTAGACCAAAAAGTATGGAATTTCACAGAAGAAGAATCTAAAAGGACTAGTCTTACTGCAAGTGAAATTATTCAAGATCACATCTAAGGATAGATACATGAACTTTTTTCATGAAAATTATCTGAAATACTAACTAACTAGCTGATAAGATTGGAATACTATTACTTCAATCCTATAATGAGAGAAATAATTACCTAGACTAAAGAAAAGATAGACCAATTACTGAAACTAGTAACCGACTGGATGAGAGCATTAAAATACTAGGTTGATATCACCATAGATGGTTCCATCACCAAGTTTATAGTACAAGGATATATATCATTTGAAGCTGTGAAGGACCATTTTGTTCAAGTAATTAGAGGAAACTTTTTGTAGCAACTACCTCTTCTAATAAAGATGTTGGTTATGGATAAGGCCATGGTGCCTACTCTAGCCAATATGGATTAGTCACTTTAGGCATATGGGGGTGTGTGAATCATGATGGTGAATGATGGTTAGATGAGTTATTAAGGCTTGAACCTGAATTTAAAATGGAGACATGAGGGAAGAAGAGTCAAAAGAAAAGTCTATATTTACAATGAGAACTGTGACAATAAAATAGATAAAATAAATAGAAGAATGCCTAGGTATCTGTGAGTAGAGGTAAGAGTAATAATTGTAGAGAAGATTTCATAACATGATTAGTCAAACATTAGTCCAATAAATCAAAGAAAAAATGCATAATAGTAAACCGAATTAAGCCTATTTATTCATGCAAAAATTACTAATGATAATGAAAGACAAATGAAAGAAAGCAAGAAACCTATACCTTCCCAAGTGAATCCATCCTCCAAGAATCGCTCAAAAACATGTTCTCCCTTGATCAAAAATCCTTGTCTTCATCAACAATGGTGGCAAACTCCTCCAATGTCTCAAGAACACTCCACAAAACCTAAGATCATGATATGTAACTATCTAATTTGCCTATCAATGAAGCTTGTAACTAAAATCAATAATCAAATGCAAAGGATTGTGAAACTAATTATGCATTATAACTTTTCACAAATCAAGCTTAAAAATGATGTTCATGGCCTCTCTATTTATAAATTTTTGAGATTGATCAGGATCAACCATGATCATCCATCTCAAGATTGAGATGTGTGGCCATGAATTAATCCAATTATATAATTAAATCCATAAATATCCCTCATAAATATTTGGGATAAAGGGGCATTTAAGAGGCAAGGAAGGTCTTAATGAGGCATGGGAGACCCATAATTTTGATATTTTATGGATTTATGGCTTATGGATGCCACCCCATAGGATGATGTCATTTGATGATGTAGTTAATGACAATCAATTTCTAAAAAAAAGATTCAAAAAGTTTCATGGAAAATTAACTTAAGGTCTTGATTTGGTTTAATTATCCTTAAACATGATTATTCAAATGCACAAATTAATCAAATTGGTCAAAATGTGATGTTATTAGCTCAAAATTTGACTGGATTGGAATTGAAAGTCAATATTAGATGCGTTGGAACCATATTCCCATTTAGGATACTGACAACACAAAATAACAAAGGTATGTGATGTGTACCAATGAATTAGAATAAAAAAGTGATCTAGAGCACAAAAAAATGAAATCATCATTTTGACTCAAAATGAATTAATCAAAGTTAGGTATCACATAAAATGCATTGCCCTATTTAGTAATACTTTGACCTAAATTATCACTTGTAAATGATAAATTTGAGCCATTTAGGTTATTTTAATGATTTTGACCTAAAATGTGCATTTGAGTGTAATTCGAGTAAGATTAACAATTTAACATAAATGGTGTTAGGAATTGGATGTCTACATTTTGCCATTATTTGAGAAGGCACATCAAGACATTCAGGCTAAGTAACATCTTTTCAAAGAAAAGAGTTGTCAAGAAGAAATTGGAACAAACCCATGATGCCCCCTCAAGAAGACATACTAGGATGGAAGAAAAAGATGAACTCTTGAAAAGAGAGAGAAAGTGAGAAATTAACCCATGTAATAGATCACATCTAAATGAGCTAATGCTTGCACACGTGATTACCATCAATGATAAAAATATAATTTAGAGGTATAATAGGCCCTAGTAGATAGGGGAATGGGAAAAATACAATACATAAATGTAAGGGACACACTTTAAATGTACCTAATTTGAGAGTACAAGATGTGTGCTTATAGCATTGATCAATCCCAAGACAAGTTGCAAACTAAATATTGCCATCATGGGTAGTAGTGTGGAGATCTTAGAATTAGAGGAAAAGAGAGAACATTATACTCTAAGAAGGGAAACACCACTAGAATGGGGTCTCCAAAGAGAAGATAATAAGAAGTGCCCCAATAGAGCAAATGTGATCATGATAAAATAGTTTTTGCCCAAGTAGGGCTAATTTTGATCACTTGATAAAGAATAAAGAATGGTTTTGCCCCTATAGGGCTTATGTGATTTTGACATTGTTCAAATGTTTTTCCCTAGCATGGGCAATTAGCAAGAAAAATATCTCAAGGATATAACCCGAAAGATAGGTTAAAGCGAGCGGGCATAAATGTACATGTGATGGTATAATGGCTTACAAAGCCACAAGAAACCAAGCATATAAGAATGCAAAAAGTGATGAAAGAGAACAAAAAAAGAATGGAGATGGCTGAGCTAAATCCAAATATGCTAGACAAGTGGATTCTACCTACATAGTTTCATGGACTCATGTTCCAAAATGAACTTTAGGCCAATGTAGTTCACCCAAGTTTGGGAGAGAATGGAAAGAGGAATGATGAAAACTAACCAAGAATTGATTAGACTCACAATGTATGTGAAGAGATGCACATCTAAGCATAGAGTCAAGTCATAAAATTCATGATACCTAGATACCTATTTTCATATCATGAGCCTAGATTATGCAAAGTGTTCTTGAGAATTGTTCATCAGAGTTGTGTTAATGTTTAAGACATTGAAACCTGAGCACAAAGTGCTTTCTATAGTAAAATAAATTAGGCATCATAAATATTAATAACTTATAATGACATAATATTCCAATTGTGATGATTCAGTTCAAATGTGAATACCTATAACTAAGGATAATGGTAAAACAATGACCAAAATGAAAGTTACAACTATTTACATTTAAACAAAAAAGCAAAGACAAAGAAAAAGATAAACATAAATGAACCTAACTTGAAATGAAGATATGATCAATCAAGACTTAATTAAGAAAAAAACGTTTAAAAATAAAAATCAAGAACATCTAAATGACATGAGACCAAGATATGAATAATCAAAATCCATGTGGACCATCAAGATATGCTGAAACATAGAAGAGATAAACAAAAACATATAGGAAAACACAAGACCAAGATGAGACAAGAAGTAATAAAAATAAAAAAGGAGAAGAAATAAAATGAGAGGTGTAAAATCACAACAAAACACAAATAAACACACACAAACAAAAAAACCAGTTAGTGCAGTTTAAAGATAGATATTCATGCATGTGCAATAGAGGTGTTACTTTTCATCACAACATAACAAAGAATAATGACACAATAATTATTTCTTAATTAAAAAGGAACAATGATAGAATAAATAGGGGAAGAGAAGGAAAGAAAGGGGTTGACCGAGCTAACTCTAAATGTACAAGACAAGTGGATGCTACCTAAATAGTTCCATAGATGCATGTTCCAACATGAACTTTAGGCCAAATGTAGTTCTCCCAAGAAATGGGATAGAATAAAAATGATGATCAAACCAGTATGATTAATGTTATAAAAGAAATGGAAGATAAACAAATAAGAATGGTCTTGCAAATAACAAGTTGATGGGATGAGAAAGAATGATCTTGAAAAACAACAAGTGTGTGGGACAAGATGAATGAATGTTTCTTTGCTTGTAATATGGCAAGAGCGTAGCATGATAGGATGAGAATACACAAATATACAAAAGTGTGAGATAGTGTTTTTATTCTTTTGTGGATTGTGTTATGATGTTTTTAGTATTTCTAATGTTTTTGGTGTTTTTGGGATAAAATATGTACAAGGGGGGACCATCTAGTCAAGGAGATGCACATTCGAGAGTAGAGGTTCCAATAAAATAGCTAAGCTGACTGCAATAACCCATGCTCACAAATCAATGAGAATGAGGCTTAGGTTTATTTAAAAATGATGAGAGCATTGAAACTTAGAATAATTGCTCACAAAATGGTGAAAGCATAAAGAAGGTGACCAAGCTGACCTCAATAGAAGTTGAGCACTGCCTACATAGTCCCAAAGAACCTCAAGTCAATGTAGTTCAAATGACATGGTTTATGGATTACAATGGTATAATAATGCCTAAAAAGGTTCTATAGGGTTCCCCCCAAGAAATGAGGCATGGTAATTGAAAATGGTAATTAGAAAAGTGAAAAATGGTTTTGTTGCTCTTGCTGACAAGGAGATGCACATCCTAGTCAATATGTGAGACAACATAGATGATCGGTTATAAAATTTGTTATTCAATTCCCTTTCAAAAAATCTCCTCTATCAAGAACTTGTTGCCTATTTGAATCTCAATAATGTGTTTGTGATCTTCATAGATCGTTGATTCTACTTCCTTCAAACATCAAGACAAGATATCCTTATAGCCTTGACAAAGGAAAGTCCTACCAGTGATGGTAAATAATGTTAGGATAAATGAGATAAGTGGGTACTAAATGGTGGGTGATAATGGAATGTGTAATTAATTGGAAATAAATGAAGATCAAGACTTTCAATCACACATAATGCTGTTGATGTCAGATTTGACATAGTTTTGGTTGTGGTGGGGCCAAAGACCTCTGAAGATGCTCTCAATAAGACCACTAGATTGTTATGTTGCTTGATCTTGAGAGTAGCTACCATCTGATTATGCTATATATTGGAAGCTATTTTGATTTGATCTTGATTAATATCTTTAGTAAATAGTGAAGAATTTTTGTACTCAGTTATTGGTGCCTCAATTAGATGATGAATGAGTGTGAAGATGTGATAAGCGAGAGGATGAACAAAGAAAAAAAAGAGGATGATGAATATTGGTAGATAGAGTGAGATGATGATGAGATGTGTGAGAGGAAGGCAAGAATAGTTTAGAAGTAGAACAAATAGATGATAGATATAGTGTACAGCTACAAGAAAATGTATTGTGAGAAGAAGAAAAATTACATAAAGAAATAAAACATAGTCATAAGTTAAACATAGGTTCAAGTGCAGAATAAAAACAAGTAGTAAAAAAACCATTCACCAAAAGAGCACACATCCTTGCGGCCCAATATTTTATATTTTAGTAGAAGCTTTTAGCTAGGTGGATAAGAAGATAGTAGTTGGGAAGGACCATTTTTAGAGCACGTGAATCATTAGGGTGATGAAATTCAAACTAGATTAGTTATAAAGGCTTTGAAGCCCATATGCTTTATTGAAATTAAACAAAGAATATAATTAAGCACAAAAAAAATAGTTCACACGATAACCTTCATAGTGTGCAGAGTAGTATGTAGGTAAGATCACCTAGAATGCAACATCCTCAAATAACAAGTATATAGGAGACTCCATCCATACCAATCAATATAATGAGTCATCTAGGAGGATTCTTAAACTTAGCCATCTATGATGGGTCTACATATCCTAAATACTACCTCCTAACTTGCAAGATGAGATGGCAAGCTAATGGTATAATTGATGAAGTTGTCAAGAAGTATGAGTTAGTAGGGAAAATCATAAGAAGGGCACTTAATTTCATACACTAAAGATAATTTCAGTAGGTAAGTTTGAAAGACATTGAGGATTGACTTGTCATAGAATTCAAGATCAAGAAATTCACTAGTTAGACTATATAGGATCTAAAAGAGATAAGGCAAAAGTCTAGAGAATCAGTCTATGACTATGATCATAAATTCTTTGATATGATGAATAAGGTATAATTAGTATTAAAATATAAAGACAAATATGCATGGTTTGACAAAGGACTATGCTCCAAGATCAGGGTTACCACTGTGTAAAATTAATATGTTACGAAAGTAGATGCTAGAGTTGCTGCCTTGTGGGTAGAGTAGATTAAAGATTATGGTGAAGCCCTTGTTACCAATTACAATATTAAAAGCACATTCTAGGATTTCATGAAAATAATGGAGTAATACCATGAGGCAAATAAGCCTAAACTAAATCTATGGTGTATGGAGTGCGAAAAAGAAGGACATCATAGAAATGATTATCCTAAAATCAAGATAGATTTTTATGAACTCTGTCAAGTAGTCAAGCACACCACAACATAATGCCATATTTTTTAACAATAGATCAAGAACCTATAGAATTTATATTTTAATTTATACAAATAACCTAATCATGATGATAATAAATGTAGGGCTTTGTAGGAGATGAAAGAAAGCATCACTAAAAATGTATTTGCCATCATTTTGGAACAAATCTCCTCAATAAAACAAGTGATCCTAGGCCCAGAGGTTGATAAGGGTTATGTGACCCAAACAAGTCCATAATGGATTTTGAGTTCACCATAGTATCAACCTCAAAGTTTGACTGGATGGCCACCTCCTTTGCTAAGTTAGACACCTCCATCTCCATAGTACTAGTATGTAGCCCCCTAGAGCTCAAGCATAATGCAACAACAACAAATAAGTTGGACCCCACCAACTATGTAACAATAATATAAAATTGGAGAGAATAATCAATAACACTAGCATTAGAACACTGCACAACAACAAGGATGATATAGAGGTGGATATTAGTCCAATAGAGGAGGAGCTCGAGGTAGATACCAAGGAGGATACCAAGGAGGTAGAGGAAACAACTATTAGTTGCCTCCTTTTTAATGCTACCTATATAGAGAATATAATCATGTACAACAAAATTTCCTAATGCATCTTCAATGCCAATCATATTGTGCATACTAAAAAATCTCTGATCAACATGACAGGAGATTGTCCCATCTTAGAGAAATAGAGAAAAGATAAGGCCATTCGAAATATGGTGAGTACACATCTTAAAGAAAATGTATTTTTGAATGTTGTTACATGACATCATCTAGATAAAGGTTTTCCTCTACTTGAGATGCCTCAAGATCAAGCAACCCAAAAAGCTAAATAGGATAAATACCCAGATCTAGCTATAGAAAAAGGCCTCATGTATGAAGCTAAACAAATGTTGAAAAACATCCAACATTATGACACCACCAAAGGAGATGCTAAAGTAATAGATGTGCAAATGTATGTCTATGTCATGTGCATCATGCATCAGGATGGAGTTATCACTATGTTCACATATCTTCTAAAACTTTTGAGCACACTACATAATAAAGACATCTCTTAGAATGTCACAAACCTACTACATAATCTATTGGAGTGGGCGTAGTGTGGGAAACAAAAGATGGAAATGCTAGTCTAGTATGTCAAAACAAAGAAGCCCTAGAATGTAGATGCATACATCAACATTGAGGTTACTGGTTATGAGATTCAAAATGTTGTCTTTGATTTTAATAACATAATCAATATGATTCCTTGATCTACATGAGAAACCATTAGATAACTAGTTATAAGTTATAACCCAATAACTTTAAGTCTAAGTGACTATGGAAGGGTTGAGCCTATTGGTAGATTAGAATATGTGGAGATCAAATATACAGAACTAACACTATAAGGTGACTTTTAAGTCATCGACATGAAGACCATTGTAACACATTACCCTATGCTCATAGGTAAGAAGTGGGCATATGATGGTCAGATGATAAGCAACATGGTATTAAACTAATTATAGGCATACCAAGGTGATAAAGTTATTGTTATTCCTCTTAATATAGTTCACAATCTTTACATAATTCTCGTTGAACTAGACTTTCAATATATTACACAAGAAACTAGTTGGATGAAGGTGAATTCTAAGGAAAATCCAAAAGTTTTGTGCCCAACCAAATGAAACTTCTTGTATGAGCATACCAAACCTTAAGTATAATAACTTCTCACTCAAAAACTAATGACATCAGCATAATAGAAGCCCAAACCAGTAGTTACACAACTAGTATCAAACCAGTTTCTCATCAAGGAATGTGCATCTATGTTTGCAAAATCCCCTACTCAATTAGATGTTGACTTCCTCTATCAAGCTGAAGATCACATATATGACTACATAGAGCTGACCAAGGAAGGTACTTTGTCATGAGAAACAACTTCAGCCATCAATGGTCACTCAGATACCCACCTCCTCAACTAGGCCTGAGGTGATCATGAACTTTGACTGATGTGAATGGTATTTGCACATGAATGACAACTTCCTATTTACTATATAATTAAGAACATACATGACTTCATTATGTGCTTACAAGTTCATATACTAACCATCAATTAGTGGGAATTTTTTTTAAATTATGATCTAAAGGTAGTTGTTGTGACATGGTAGGTAGTTCATTGAAATGACTAGCTCAAGTGGCATGATGCCTACGAGCTCATGATCAGCAAGTTACAACTACCATAATTCATCTGCATGAATTGACCATTCTTTCAAGAAGGTGAGTGTCCTAAAATTCATATACATAAATGTGTTAAAGTTTGAAATGAATAATGTGTAGCATCAAAGTATTTGGTCCACATTTTCCACTCTACACTTGCTTCATTACCAGCAACATGATATATGCACTAAGAGTGCAGAAGGGAGACCAAGCATTAGGCACAAGTACAAAGTGATTTTATAAAAACTTTTGTTTTTGAAGATGAAAATCCTTTGGTTCACAATGCACTACATAAAATTAAACACTTCTTATGTCATGGGTGTGCAAAAGACTTAAGCACCACAACAGAATCCACTACATAAAAGAATACAACCTCTTGTCTTAATTTGACATTACAATGATACAAAGCTACTAATAAAGAAGAACAATCTCTAACGCATACATGCCACTGAATACAAGATGAGGTAAAAGACTTTAAGGACTCTTATTCTAATGGTTATCTAGATTTGAATGATTTATTTAAACCTGAGTGACCTGTAGAACCACTCAAAAACATTGATGCAGTATCTATAAAAAAAGAAGCTATGCAACATCCAAATTCCTGAATAAGAAGGGAAAAAAAGGATATAGGAATCTATTAATGGATAAAAATGCAACATTTATCAGTAGCCTATCAAAAATCATATCACAAACATCATAATAAAGGTGGTTACAAAATTGGTAAACATAGGTGACTATTGGACATAAGCTAAAATTTCAGAAGCTCTATAACTTCTAAGGTATTATCAAAATGTCTTTCTAACCAAATTCTTAGAGGTCTAAGGAGTTGACCCATATCTTGGTGAGATGCATATTGAACTAAAAGAGTGCACACAGCCTACCAAGAAGTGGCCATATAAGCTCAATCTGAACATGAAGCTAAAAGTAAAGGCTAAAATATATATATTGGAGGACATAGGAATAATCTATCTAGTTGAAAAGGTAGACTAGGTAATCCCCATGGTAGTGCATCTAAAAGAGACAAGGGAAATCTAAGTATGTGGGGATTATTTCATTTTGAATAATTCTTATGTAAATGATCCATTCCCAATTCCATTTATAGACGAAGTTTTGGAGTCCATCACAGGGCATGAAGTCTATTCTTTTGCATACAAGGTCATGCCTTTTGGCCTTAAGAATGCACCTGTGGTGTTCTCTCCTATATTACTGACTACATTTAAGGAATTCATTCATGACTTGTTAGAAGTTTATCTTGATGATTAGGTAATCTTTTCCTTGTTAAAATAATATTTGTCTAAGTTATACCTTATGTTGGAACAATGTAGATTTCTACGCATAACATTAAATGCAAATAAATGCCTCTTCTTTACGCCCTTTGGTGTCTTGTTAGGACATATGGTATGTAGTGAAGGCATTCTGGTAGATCAAGAAAAAAATATAGTAATATTGATCCAAATCTCAAAAGCTTTGGTTGAAAGATAATTCAAGAAACAAGAACAACACAATTCAAATAATGTTATCTCTGAGAAGAGATGTTTTATTAATCAAATTTGTAGACCCAAACATATGCCTATCTCTGAGAAGAGATGTCTGATTTCCATTTTAGGTTACATATTAATTTATACATGTTTTGAAGGTGGGAGGAGGATGTGGAAGGTCACCAATCTCGAGGGAGATTAAGTGGTTTGACTTCCATGATTTACAATAATATAGAATTCGATGAATTACTATTTTTAAAAACTTACTATTTTTAGACTGCACTACTAAAATTAAATTTGGGGAACTTCCATTGGGGTTTTAGGGGTCAAAATCCATAAATCAGAGCTCAATGCCATCTCACTACATTCTCCTCATTCTTAGCTTTCCAACGGTTTAAACATTGAGTCAATTAGAGCTACGGTGCAAAAGTTATGGCTCCCAGAAGTTCTATCATTAATTGGGATGGACCCATCACCTAAATTGTCACTTGAATTATTGCCTGGATCATTCCTCTCTCCTTGAGAAGTAATGGTCCCCATTTCATCAATATTTGTCATCAAGTGTGTTAGTTTTACTTTGATTTGATTCCTGATGCATACTTGGAATGGATAGTGATTTATAAAACTATACAGGGCCTGATTGTTCACCATTTTTGTCTGACCATCAGTTTGTGGATGGAAGGCCATGAACTTATTTAGTTTGGTATCTATTTTCTTCTATTGTTGTGTTGTTTATGTAGTTAGTGCTGCAATATCAGCCCTTTTAGATTCTTGTGGCTTGACCACCATGAAAAAAAAATTCTTGGCACTAATAAGAGAGACAAATGTAGAAGGTGGTACCTTTGGTACCTTATAGTGCCATGTTCTAAGAGTGAGAGTGATCCTTCAAGTTCTTGATTCATAGATGCCATTTCAATCATACATGAATGGCTGACCAAAGAGTACATCCCAAACATCTAAATTGACCACATCACATAAGACCTCATCTTGGAAAGGTTTTATTGCATATGAGAGAATACATTGGTGGGTGACATGAAGGTTTGTCCTTGGACTCAACCATCTAATACTGTATGGCTTTGGGTGAGGATTCATGGATAGATTTAGGATTTTTTACAACATTAGTAGAGATTAAATTCTTTTGACTTCCACTATCAAGAATGAAATGTAGAGGCTTACCTTTCACCCATAACTTAGAGTGAAACAACCTTTCCTTGTCATCTAGCCTCTACTCATGGGTCTGTGATGAAGCAATAATGGCTTCAGGCTCAACATCTACAATTTCTTCTTCAACCTCTTCAACTGTAGGGTCTATATGAGGTAGAGTAGTAGATGTTGAGGATTATGACTTAGAAAGCAGGGACTTGATGGCTTGACATTATTCTTTGGAGTGAGATCTAGATTTGTGGTAATCACACCACTTCCTAGTCTTTCCTTCCTTTTGCTTCCAATTTTGGCCTCATGTTTGACCTTCTTTGTCACTTTTCCATTTTGAAGGCTGACTCTTTGTATTCATTCTTCCATGCTTCTGCTCAATCTTCACTATGAACTTGTACACCTCATTGATGGTTTCCAACTTGAAGAGTTCCATTTCTCCCCGTATATACCATTATAGTCTGCCATGATATTTGAGAACCTTTTGTTTCTTACTTTCTTGGATGCCCAATCTCACAGATAGAGAATGAAAAATGTTTGTGTAATCTTGAACATACTATTCCTTACCTTGGTGAAGTTGTTGCCACTCTATATACAAATCATCATATGCTCTAATGGAGTAGTATTCTTCCTTTATAGCTTCTATGAAATCATCCCAAGTAGGTTCTACCTCAAGGCCAATATCATCTGCACTGAATCTCTTTTTGTACACTTCCCACCAATTTTTGATAAGTAATGATGCTTTTAAAAGAGCAAAGGTGATCTTCTCTTTATCGGTGAATTTATTTATAGAAAAATAAGATGACAATTGATCTAACCAATTTTCTACTGCATCAGCATTGATTTTGCCTTCAAATGTAGGGATATCAAAATTCACCTAAACCTTGAAGGGTGTTGGGGCACTGAAAGGATGTGGGGGTGTAGATGAGGAGCTAGAATTTCCCATCAAGATTTGTTGGAGAATTTGAGTGAATTATTATAGCATCTATGCTTGATGCTTTTGGAGGGATTCATTCACCATTTCCTTGAAAGAATCAGATGTCTCGGTGTTATCTGTCATTTGAATTCATTTGGAGCGAATAGGTGGATAGTCTACTGGTACTATTTTCCACCCAAGCTTCTTGTAATGTGACCTCATCCTTGGGATCATACACGTGAAAGACAAACCACTCTGATACCAATGATCTAAAACTTAAAAGCTTTGGTTGAAAGATAATTCAAGAAATAAGAACAACACAATTCAAATAATGCTATCTCTGAGAAGAGATGTTTTATTGATCAAATTGTAGACCCAAACATATGCCTATCTCTGAGAAGAGCTATCTAATTTCCATTTCAGGTTACATATTTATTTATACATGTTTTTAAGGTGGGAGGAGGATGTGTAAGGTCACCAATCTTGAGGGAGATTAAGTGGTTTGACTTCCATGATTTACAATAATACAAACTTTGAGGAATTACTATTTTTAAAAACTTACTATTTTTAGACTACACTACTAAAATTAAAATTTAGGATACTTCCATTGGTTTTTTAGGGGTAAAAATATATCAATTAAATCTCAATACCATCTCACCACATTCTTCTCATTCTTAGCTTTTCAATGGTTCAGACGATGAGTTAATTGGAGCTATAGTGCAAAAGTTATGGCTCCCAGAAGTTCTGTCATTAATTGGGGTAGACCCATCACCTAAATTGTCACTTGAATTATTTCCTAGATCATTCCTCCCTCCTTGAGAAGTAATGGTCCCCATTTCATCAATATTTGTCATCAAGTGTGGTATTTGTATTTCTATTTGATTCCTGATGCATACTTGGAATGGACTATGATTTATGGAACTGTGTAGGGCCCAATTATTCACTATTTCTATTTGACCATTAGTGTGTGGATGGAAGGCCATGAAATTCTTTAGTTTGGTATCTATTTACTTCTATTGTTGTGTTGTTTATGTAGTTAGGGCTGCAACATTGACCCTTTTGGATTCTTGTGGCTTGACCACCATGAGAACAAATTTCTTGGCACTAATTAGAGAGATAGATGTAGAAGGTGGTACCTCTATTATCCTATAGCACCATGTTCCAAGAGTGAGAATGATCCTTTAAGTTCTTGATTCATAGATGCCATATCAATTATACATGAATGGTTGAGCAAAGAGTATATCACAAACATCTAGATTGACCACATCACATAAGATCTCATCTTGGAAAGGTTTAATTGCATATGAGAGAAGACATTGGTGGGTGACACAGAGGTTTCTCCTTGGACTCAACCATCCAATACTATATGGCTTTGGGTGAGGCTTCATGGATAGATTTAGGCTTTTCACAATATTAGTAGAGATTAAATTCTTTTGACTTCCACTATTAAGAATAAAATGCAGAGGTTTACCTTTCACCCATAACTTAGAGTGAAACAACCTTTCCTTGTCATCTAGCCTCTCCTCATAGGTCTATGATGAAGCAACAATGGCTTCAGGCTTAGCATCTATAATTTATTCTTCAATCTCTTTAACTGTAGGGTCTATATGAGGTAGAGTAGTAGATGTTGAAGATTGTGACTCAAAAATTAGGGACTTGATGGCTCTATATTCTTCTTTGGAGAGAGTTCTAGATTTGTGATAATCACACCACTTCCTAGCGTTTCCTTCCTTTTGATTCCAATTTTGGCCTTGTGCTTGACCTTCTTTGTCACTTTTCCATTTTGAAGGCTGAATCTTTGTATTCATTCTTCCATGCTTTTGCTCAATCATCACTATAAACTTGTACGCCTCACCAATGGTTTCTAAATTGAAGAGTTCCATTTCTCTCCATATGTACAATTATAGTTTGCCATGATATTTGAAAACCTTGTGTTTCTTACTTTCTTGGATGCCCAATCTCATAGATAGAGAATGAAAAATATCAGTCTAATCTTGAACATACTATTCCTTACCTTGGTGAAGTTTTTGCCACTCTATATACAAATCATCATATGCTCTAATGGAGTCGTATTCTTCCTTTATAGCTTCTATGAAATCATCCCAAGTAGGTTCTACCTCAAGGCCAATATCATCTGCACTGAATCTCTTTTTGTACACTTCCCACCAATTTTTGATTGGCAATGATGCTTTGAAAAGAGAAAAGGTGATCTTCTCTTTATTGATGAATTTATTTATAGAAAAATAAGATGAAAATTGATCCAACTAATTTTATACTACATCAACATTGATTTTGCCTTCAAATGTAGGGATATCAAAATTCACTTGAACCTTGAATGGTGTTGGGGCACTGAAAGGATGTGGGGGTGTAGATGAGGAGCCAAAATTTCCCATCAAGATTTGTTGGAGAATTTGAGTGAATTGTTGAAGCATTTGTGCTTGCTGCTGTTAGAGGGATTCATTCACCATTTCCTTGAAAGGATCAGATGTCTCAGTGTTTTCTGCCATTTGAAGTCATTTGGAGTGAATAGGTGGATAGTCTGTTGGTTCTATTTTCCACTCAAGCTTCCTATAATCTGACCTTGTCCTTGGGATCATACACTTGAAAGACAAACTGATCTGATACCACTGATCTAAAACTCAAAAGATTTGGTTGAAAGAAAATTCAATAAACAAGAACAACACAATTCAAATAATGCTATCTCTGAGAAGATATGTTTTATTGATCAAATTTGTAGACCCAAACATATGCCTATCTCTGAAAAGAGATGTCTAATTTCCATTTTGGGTTACATATTCATTTATACATGTTTTGAAGGTGGGAAGAGGATGTGGAAGGTCACCAATATTGAGGGAGATTAAGTGGTTCAACTTCCATGATTTAAAATAATTCAAAATTTGAGGAATTACTATCTTTAGAAACTTACTATTTTTAGACTGCACTACTAAAATTGAAAGTTAGGGCACTTCCATTGAGTTTTTGGGGGTAAAAATCAATTGAGTAGAGCTCAATTCTAGCTTACCACATTCTCCTCATTATTAGCTTTCCAATGGTTCAAACAATGAGACAATTGGAGCTACGGTGTAAAAGTTATGGCTCCTAGAAGTTCCATCATCAATTGGGGTGGACCCATCACCTGAATTGTCACCTCAATTATTGCCTGGATCAAATCTTGAGTATGCCTCTATTGATCAGTTCTACTAAACTTACTCTTTTTTGGGACATATAGGCCACTATCACAAGTTTATTAAGGGATACACAACTATTTCATCTTCATTAGAATCTTTAATATGTAAAAATGTGAAGTTTGTCTCAACTTCAGAGTGCTAAGAAAATTTCATTGAGCTAAAACAAAGATTATTTACTACACCCATCCTTATTTTTCTAGACTAGAGTAAGCCCTTTCATGTACATGTAGATGCTTCAGGTATCATAGTTGGTGTTGTGCTTGCATAGGTAGGAGATGGTGGACTTGATCATCCTATTCATTTTGCTAACTAGAAATTGTTTGATACAGAGAAAAATTACACAACCATTGAATGAGAAGCATTGGCCATTGTGTTCACACTTCAAATTTTTTGACATTATCTCCTTGCGATGCCATTTGAAGTCTTTATCGATCATCAAGCCCTATGATATCTTATCAACAAGCTGATGTTAGGAGGATGCATCTCATGATGGTTGATGTTATTCTAGGATTTTCAATTTTGTATTAATGTAAAGCTAGGATAAGAGAATGTGAGACCAAACCATCTCAGTCACCTTCCTAATGGATAGGAACTAGAAAAATTACAAGAAGACTCTCTAGATGTGCACTTATTCAATGTTTTTTTAATTTCTAAAAACTTCAAAGCTATTGACAACTTCTTAAAATAAGGAGTCTTCCTTATGCACTATCAAGAGTGTGATAAGAAGCAATTTTTTACTAGAGCCTTGCCATATACCATCATCACTGGCCTTCTATATCACTTGGGGAAGGATGAAGTTCTACATAGTGTTGTTTTGGAACATGAACGACCTCAACTTTTGCAAGAGGCACATCAAGGAGGACATTTTACAAGAGAAACTATGGCTAAAAAGCTACTATAGAGTGGGTTATTGTCACCAAATTTGTTCTAGGATTCACATAAAGTTGTGCATCACTATGATGTTTGCCAACAGATGGGTAAACCATTACAAAAGGATGAAATGCCTTTATAGTCTATGTTAGCTGAATAACCTTTTGAACAATGGGGCATTAACTTTGTTGGACCTATCAACCCACTGAGAAAGTGTAGTAAAGTATGATATATCATCACTATGATGAACTATTTTACTAAGTGGGTTGAAGTTGTTGCAACACCTTGTTGTGGTGTAAAGGACATCGTGAAGTTTTTATATGAAAACTTCATTACAAGGTTTGAATGACCTATAAAGTTAGTCAGCGATAGAGGAACACACTTTATTAATAACACCATCAAGGCTTTGATTGGGGAATTTATTATTTCTCATCACAAAAACACTGCATATCATCCACAGGCAAATGGCCAAGCTAAAACTTCCAATAAAGTACTTGGTAAACTATTGACAAAAACTATGACATTAAGAGAGATGACTGGGAAGATCATATTCTTACAATTTTTTAGGCATATCACATGCATTACAAATGAGCCACATGTTTTATGCCTTTCTAGTTTGTGTATGGTCTGGAAGTAATCATGCCAATAGAATACTTAGTACCCATCCTATGCATTGCCATGGTCAAGCAACTAGGAGATCATGAGTCTCTAACCAAAAGATTACTTAAAATAAATAAGATGGATGAGTATCGATGTGAATCAATGTGGATGTAGGAAGTTCACAAGCAAAGCCAAAAAGCATAACATGATAGGAATTTGTGCTAGAAAGAATTTTATAAAGATCAACCAGTCTTACTATATGACAATTATTTTAGAGCATTCTCAAGAAAGTTATAGATACAATGAAAATGACCCTATATTATACATGACTTAATGTAATAAGGAGTCATGGTTTTAAGAGATATTCAGGGAATTGTGTTACCAAGGTGGATAAATGGTTTTAGGCTTAAGCCCTACTACCAATAGTCGATTGATCTCATTCTGTAATGTGAGTGGGTACTGAGTAGCACCATGTAGAATAAGATTTCCCTATTTTAGCATGATTTGTTTGTGTTTCTTTTCTATTTGTGTTTGTTTGTAGATGATCTCTTAAAAATATTTTGACAATCAAAATACCAAGCATAACGTGTGCCATCCATGTGTAGGAGGATTCATGTGTACACCAAAAAAGTCAAAGAGGAGTGAACAAATGATATTAAGTTCAAAAAACGTATAAAAAATGTCTTATCAATAAGATATCCATCAGATAACAACCATCCATTAGAATCAAATGCATGATCCAAAGGTTGATTGATGTGATCTTCAACAAATTTATGGCTCATCAACATCAAATTTTCATGTTGGCAAGTGTTATCATTAATGTCATGTGTGCATTGATGTCAAAGGTAATGACAAAGGGTGATGTCATGATGATGATGAGATTGAGCTTGAAGTTGTAAAAGGAAATATTTGGATGAATATGAGCTAAGGTAAGTATTGTTTGAGGCTTATCATATTGTATCTCACATGTTGATGTGGTTTTAGATCAAGGAAAGAAGATAAGCATGTGAACAATGTGTTAGCATAGGCTTGATAGCCTAATATGTAAGCATGGATCTTCAATATATGCTTGGATAGGAAGTTTATATGATGATATCATGTTACATAGGTCCTATGGGGTGTCAATTATGCTTGAAGTGTTTATGGGAATGCATGGTGTTCATTAGGTTCTTCCTTGTGGTCATCTAGGCCTAGTTGGTATTGTGGAAAATCAGACTAAGTGAACAAATTAATGATGTCATATTTCACACATGTAAAGGTTTAAGGAAAAAATTGATATATGTATAGATTCCCCTATGAAAGGAGGTCATATGGTTCAAATTTCAAGTCATGAGTTTGAGCGTAGCAAAAGATATGTGGGTGTAAAGTTAGCCTCTCAAATAGAAGTTCACTAAGTTTCTATACTTAGTCAATGCATCACTGCACATCATATAGATATGAATGAAACAAAAAGTTTGTGTATTTAATACATGTACTCATAAAGTCAAAATATGTCAAAGGATTTCATGGATATGTTGTATATAGTTGCAAGAAGCTACCCTAAAAATTTGGAGTCTTGAAGTGATTTCTAGCTCATGTTATAAAGCTTCAAAGTCACACTTGCAGACTATGATGGGCCAGAGACCGTCAAGTTAAAATCCATTGAAGACTGAGGTAATTTAGTTATTATATCTAATTTTTCACATTAAATCATATATCTTGATTCAAAAACATGCATAAAATTCAATATGTCAAAGAATGAATGCACTAGTGACACATGTCACATTTTCGAAGCTTGTATAGAAGATCAATAATGAGCGTATGATTATGCAATTAGAAGATCAATGACATGAATTAAAATCAATGGTTAAATTTATAGAAGGAATATAGGGATACCAATTAGCACAATCATCGGAGATCAAAGCTTAGATGAATGGTGAGTGTTAAAAGGTAAGGACTAAGCTGATCTATAGAGAATGACGATGTGTATGTGGTCAAGATTCCCAGAGTGCATGAGATAAGGTCAACATGTTCAAAGTTTAAATATTTAGCATAGTTAAACATTAAAAGAGATAAATGGTACATATTTAATCTAATATGTGAGGACATGAGATGTTGACATAGTGTTTGAAGTTTAACAGTTGCTCAGTGATCGTTAGAATTCAAATATTCAAATTTGTGAGGGAAGACTAGTCTATGTTTTTTTAGCCATAACTTTTTATATTTGCATAATTTGACCATGGTATTGAAAGTAAATTTGTATAGGACCACAAGGCACATCTATAAATATTTATTTAAAGGTATGAAAGTGTGTACAATCAAAGATATTGAGCTCTAAATTTGGATGTGTATTTGTTCATGCTCTGTAAGTAACCTAAGAAGGGTAATTGAGTTGTTCTTGATGGTATTTGGATGTTTAAAGGGGACTTAGCTATTGAAGAGTGTTGTAGACTCCTTGAAGATTATTTGTATGGATTTTGGAGGTTTTACCAATCCATCTTCAGTATGAATAAATGCTTAAAAGTTAACTATTTGTTCATTCATGGTGTTCTTGTGTACAAAGCTAATGTTTGAGTAGATTAAGCATATGAAGATGTGTGTAATGATGAATATAATAATTTGAGGATGTTCAAGGGGTCATTTGGAGTGGAATTATGTATTTTTAAGTGGTCTCATGTTTCTAATTTGCTCAATGGGTGAATATGTCTCCATGAGACATATAAGGGCTACCAAGGCCTAATTGAAAGGCGTCGCTGCTTAAGTGTGACCCACAGTTGCTAAGGCCAACCTATGAAGATAATATTGATCTATGTAATATGCCTTAATGGTTAAGACAAGTCTAAAGGCCAATTAAGAATATAATAATCATGAAGGCTCTATAAATGGTGAAATCAAAGATGATGATTTCTAGGTGTGAGAGACCCATGAGAAGAAGTGTATGTGAGAATTATGGAGTAAAAGAAAGGGTGAGTGCCCAGTAGATGGGTTGTAGAGAAAAATAGGTTTATGACTATTTGTATGACCTATAGGTCACATTTTTGATGTCAAGGACAATGTTCTTGCATGTTTAAAGATTGAGGATGATCGAAGAGGTCTAAAGTGATCTAAAAGGATGTTTTGGATGCCTTCAGTGTGAGTGAAGGATAGATGATGTCTGTGTAAGCTTGGTGATTGATTTGAAAGGTACTACATAATGTGTATATTTTAAGGGAGATGATATACATTATATATTTATTAGATTGGTAGGAAATCAGTGATCAAGAGATGTTTATTTCATAGGTGTTGGGAGGGTGTTCAACATCTAGGTTAGAAGGACTTGACTAAAAGGTGGTCAGAAGGACTTGATAATCTTAGGGATAGGTTCTCCTTATGAAATAAGTGTTTCACTAAAGCTTGTCAGAAGGTCTTGACCATCAGGTGGTCAAAAGGACTTGATCATATGAGGGGTAGGTGCTCCTTGTGAAATAGGTGTTTCACTAAAACCTATTAGAAGGACTTGATCATCTTAGGGGTAAGTGATCCTTGTGAAACAAGTGTTTCACTAAATTTTGGTCATAAGTACTTGAACAGTCTCATGTTTGTGATCATCTTATAGGACAAGTAGTCCATTTTTTTCTAGGCTTGAGAGTAGGTTTTATTCCCCAAGAGGGTTTCCCACATAGATCTTATGTTGTGTGTATGATCTTGCATTATCTTCATTGTTCATTGTTATAAACATATTGTATGCTTCATGAATGGTTGTATTGAATGCTTAAGTGTTTGAAGGGTTTGGAAACTATTGATGATTTAAAATTGCACTTGATTCTAATCAACAACAATGGAAAGTTTCAAGATATGGGACTTGCGTCTTAAAACAACCTCCAAATTTTTGAGAAGCTGATTCTTCTTTAAATCAAGTATATACTGGGAAAAGGGATAGGAATTTTAATCAAAAACATAGATGCAAGAAAGGAAATCTAATCTATGGCGATGCACCTGAATGTAATTCAACCTTAATCCTGAGCACAGTGAGACTATATGTAGGATTCATTTACATTTAAGAGCAAACAAGTGCATGATCAATATAAAAGATGGAAATAATAGAAACAAAGGCTCACAACATAGACTACTTTTGCAGTAATATAGAAAATGTCAACAAAGGCATAGGGTTCAATCTTCTTATTTGAATTTTCTAGTCAAATAAGAGGTGTAGAAACATGTAAAGTTATATAAACCTTCCAACTCAAGAAAATGAGACAAAAGCAAATGACATTCCTAATCACAGCTCTAGAAAGTCTACAGCTTAGACTAATTTTGCAAATGACAGAAAATATCAACAAAGGCATAGGGTTCAATCTTCTTATTTGAATTTTTCAGTCATATAAGAGGCACAAAAACACATATAATTATATAAACCTTTCAACTCAAGAAAATGAGACAAAAGAAAATGATATTACTTAGTCACAGCTCTAGAAAGTCTAGACTCTTTACAATAATTCTCTCTCAAAAATTCTCTCTGATAATTGATCCTCATGATGATGATCTCTGCGCCCTTATTTATAACCTTGGATCCCCTTTGGATTGTCTGCTTGTTCTCAATCTAATGGCCCAAATGAAATCTTCCCCAAATGAAAGTGTCTAATAAAAGGTATTTTATAGATTCTGAAATGCATTGTCTTATGGCAGTTCATTGGCTCTCACAGATTGCAGTTTGCTCCCTTCTCTTAAATGCTAGGTAACACTTAGCCAATTTCTTGAAAAATCCTCTTAGTACTTTAGGGAACACCGAAGGATGACACTTGTCATGTTACACAACACCTATTAAAGACATGTGGCATTTTTTGCATAACTTATACGCTTTTGTGTCTTTGCTCAGGAGTGTTCCACCTTTGACACTTGTCACTATCTACTTCCTAGAAACTTCAACAACTTAAAAGAAAATAAGATTCACAGCATTTCTTACCCGAGTAATTTTTAAAAAGGGGCACAGGGATAGGTGTCAATCTCTGCTGCTTCATTAAAGGACACATGGCAATCTCTACTTTACTTATCTGGGGTTACGTGGTGGTCTCCACTTCTTTTAGCAATCTTTTTAGAAACCTGCAGAAGGTGACACTTGGTAGTCTCCACTTTACTCTATTTATACCATAGAAACAATTGAGTCTCATTTAACATTTACAAAGATAGCGACACCTGGCAGCTTCCACTTGCTTAAGAAACAAAACTTGGGACCCACCACAGTCTTTGTTATATTGATGAAGCAAAATGAAGATAATTCAGATCATGACACATGGTGGCTTCTACTTTCTTCTACTGGGACACGTGGTGTCTTTTGTCACTTTTAGAAAAGCAAAATTGAGACCTTTTGCTACTGCCTCTTGGTGCTTCCACTTGAGAAAAGATGCCTCAGAGGATGACACTTGTCAGCTTCCACTTGATCTTGACACTTAGACAAAAATGAATCAAAAGGAAAATAGAGCCCGTGCTCTGTTTCGAAACTCTGCCATCCCAGACCAAAGTATGCGAAGACAAAATTTCATGGTGTGTGACTAAAAAAATAGAATGAAACGTAGAGTAATTTTTTACTCTACAGTTACTGGCGACCCCAAGGACTTTTGAGCCTACTCAAAAAGAAACCACAACTCCCGCTAGATCAAAATTTCAAAATCACAGCTTCAACAATGCTGTCTGGTAGGTAGACCATTCATCATCAGATAACCCTTACTTATTCTGCAATTCAGTGAAGGCTAAATCAAGGTTAATAATATCCTTGTGTAAAATTTTTTTTAAAATTTTAATCGTAGCCTTCAACTTGAATTCGAGCTGGGAAATAAGAACTAAGACAGCTTCTACTTCAGGGACTAATGAATCATCCTTGAGATCCTAGAAAATTGTTTGATCATACTGTTTGGCCAACAACAACGGTTCAATTTCTTCTACCATCAGCATGATGTTGTCATTGGGAAACAAAGAAGGAAGACCTAATTGTACTAGATTTTCAACATGCTATTTCATTTCATTGATTCCTTCCTTCATGACATCCAGAAGCTCCTTGCAACTGTTGGCTGTAGAATTGTAACTGAGAACCTCATTTACCTGCTTGGCAGCGACCATTCTATCATTGATTCTTGCCACTGATAACGTTGCATCATAGAGTTTTTTCAACAATGTTTCTGAGTCCATTACTCTCTCAAAGACTGTAGCCAGAGTATTTACAACTAAAATCTTCACCTTTTTGCACAATATTTATGCATTTAGCAAGAAGGTGAGAGAAGACCTAAGCTGAATAATCTCTAAAGAGATTCTCTTCCACATGGATTCATATAACTCCTTCACCAGGCTTAATACTTTGACACTCTTTGGCCAATTGGCCAACTCCAGTGCCAATTGTGTTGCTCTTTGTTGCTCTGCTTGAAATTGGGCTTGTACAGTCACAACATTATTCTATTCACTTAGCAACTTTTATTGCAATTGGGTAACCTACAACAGGTGTTCCTCACATTTTCTTTGCAATGCTGCCTTTTCACGCCTAAGGGTCATCACTACATCCTTTACCTACGTGAGCCTTGCCTTTAAAGAATCATTTTAGGCCTAGACTGCCCGATGAGTTTGAAGAGAAATAGTATTTTGCAACTATTTATTCAGATTCTCTATTTCATTATTTTTACTATTGATCTCTGAGGTCAAACTGTTACAGTTTGCCTTTTCCTTGGCTAGCTCAGCTTCCATCTTTTGTAGCCTCCTTGATATCTTCAAGTAGTCTTTAGTAACTGCAGAAGTGGATTTGGTCAGTAGCTCAATTTTGTCCTGTGGCCTAAAGAGGGACATGTCGATGGCCACTACATTCATCATGTAATTCTCTGACTGCATCTATTCAATTGGCTTTATTACATTCAGTGACAAATGGGTCACCGTCAATTGCTGTTGGATGGGATCAAATTGTGACCATAGATGGGTTGTAGCCAATGCTTTATTTTCCTTGATCTTCTTTTTCTCTCTTCAAGCTTCCCTTGCCTTCCTAGTAGCATCTATTTGGGTCTATAAGGTAGAAGGAGAGCCAGTGTGCCCAGCCACAAAAGGTTGTCCTTATGGCAAACCATATTGAATAGCCAATTGTTGGCTATGGGCAATTTGAGGGGAAGGTTTCTTGGAAATAGAGGGGGAGAAATGAGGTAATGTTAAAGCCTGAGGTGGCATAGATGGGGCAAAGTGAGAAATGGGATTGGCAGAAGTAACAGGAGATGTCATTTGGCTAGATGAAATCATCATGCCAATAGGAGAAGAAATAGACTGAGATGGAGAGGGAGGAATAATACTTACCTGAGGAGCAATTATAGTACCCTATAATTGGCACTGTGTGGTGTCCGTTTCCTCTTTTAAACTGAATTGAAACTGCACCCTCTTCCATTTCTTGGGTGTCTCTTCTTCTGGCTGCATTTCTACCCCTTTCAATGATGCTTGTGGGGAACTAGCAATATCTATAATCGAGGCTAATGGGGAAGCTTGTGATGGTGAAGGCACCACACTTTTTTGCATTTCTATTGTGCTGAGAGATTGGGGCTAGACTGATATAGTTACTATAGCTGCAGTTTGCCCTAAGGCTTGTGACTCTTGGCTTGACCCAGCCCTAGCTTCCTAATCTTCACCTGGTGTCAACAAATTACCTATTTCTGGGATAGATATAGGGGAGAGATGGCACGCATCCCATAATTCTTCCCATCTGTCATTTGTGTCTACGTTTCTGAAAGGATGGGTTGTTTGACAAATTTCTTGCCTATATTTCCAAAAGGCCTCTATCTTCTTAGTATCCCAATATTTATTCTTTAATGTTCTCCTTAAGCTAGATGTCATTCTGACTTTAGGATCATAATCCCTTTGTTTGACATGGAATGTTTCCCATGGCCTATTTTGTGGAAGGGGCAAGTTTGTTAACTCAACATAAAATCCAAGAGTGTCTTCCCTAGGATTTCTTCTGTTCTCCCAAAAGGGGTAGCCTTCATGTGCAATTATGGTTGCAACTCTATGAGTCCTTATCCAGGAGGCTATGAAACCATTTGGGTCATAAACCCATTTGTCTTCTACTAGAAGGAAACCCAAAAAGGCTAGCTTTCTGAGAAACACAACTTCTGCATCTCTGGTTTCCAAAACCATGCTTGTTGTCATCCACAGAAGATCATACATTTTTCTTTTTCTCTTCCCAGAACCAAATTCATTATCAACTATGGATACTTGTCTGGTGACCTCGAGGAATGCTAACCTAAGATTCAAAATCTTTGGTAGCAATATTGTCTCTCCACAAAAACCATGGACTCTTATAATGGTATGGTGTGATCCAAAATAGAAATCACAAGGGATTGGGCAATTGGCTAGAAGATTTGAAACACTTGGGAATAATCTATTCATATCTAGTTCGGGGCTGAGGTAGAAAAAAGTAGGGGTGATAAATGATTCCCAAAATTCATACGGGTCACTAGTCTTTGACAAAATGTGTGTCCATGCAGACACTAGAATGGTCCTTTGGAGATCAAAATCTGGGTCATACATATTAAGATACATATGTTGGGCAAAGAGGTTAGAGTTATGAAAAAGCATGAGGTGGAACAAATAGGAAGAATACCTGAACACTCCTTTTGATCTGAAATGGGCTAGTTGTTCTACCATTGAAAAATCAATTTGTTCAGAAAATTTAAGCCGATACTCTTGGGTTTTATCAATAGTCTTTAGCCTGAAGAGAATAACCATTTGTTCTGCATAAATTTCCATATCATCTTTCATGCCAAAGATGAAAGCCATAATTGACAATGCATCTTGACTAGCCTGGGCAAATTGGGCTCTTGGTGTAGGAAGTGTGGGTATCGTAGTGTCATCATCACCCATTTGTAATTTGGATCTCAAGAACCTTGATTGAGTGTTGATGTTTGCCCACGTTCTTTGCATTTTTGAAATAGTGGGAAACATAGCTGTACTATCGTGATGCAGGGCTAACATATCCCTGATAACTTGCGATGTGATTTGCACCATAAATGGACCTTGTTGAATGGTGCATGAAGGTGCATGGAACAAATCTACACATAATTCAACCAGGTCGGGGCATGAATGTACAGCTGGGACAATGAATTGTGCCAGCTGTGAAGTCCATATTCTCATGGAAAATGTTTCATATTGCCCTACTCTAGCCATCTATAGACACCTTTTATGTGCCCCTTCTCTAAGAGTTTTGCTACTAGATCTCTGCAAAATTAGGTCCATAATGCCATCCACATAATCTTTTATTTTTGCTGGGTCACTTGCTTGACCAGCTTCAGGAAGCCTGGTTCATAGATAGGTCTTCAATGGCTGCATGGGAGCTGAAGCATACAATTTACTTGCAAGAAACTTATCAAGGGATTCATACATCCCATCTCCTTATTGTGAAGATTGTGCCCCCTCCATCTCTATATCTTCTCTGTGGTAACTTATATGAACTTTTTGCAAAATAGAGACACTTTTGCTGAAGCAAATTTACTAAGCACAGAAGAATGCAAGTAGCAGGATATCTTTCATGCAGATGCAAGAATGTTTGAGAACTTGTAAACTTTAACTCTTGATAAGAAGTATTTATTGACCTATCAAGTCTTGAAATAGCATTAAACTCATATAACCTTTAGCAGATCCTACTCAATCTTTATGGAACAACGAGATAGACACGTTATGCAAGTGGTAACACAAGGTACCTTTGGGATTTCTAAATATTTGGGAGACATTCAATGTATTGGAGAATGTTTGAAAAATTTGAAAATTTTGAGCTGTCGACTATGTGTTCAAGGAACACTTATTTAAAAGAAAAATGGGAAAACAAAAAATGGGAAAATAAAGCAGGAAAACAAAGCAATACGAAAAGGGGAAACTACCTAACTATAATACATACTATCTTTATCTCCCTCCTGGATCAAAATAATTTCTAAAATCTCTTTCATGACAAGCCAACTTATATTGCCATACAAGTGATTGAATTAGATATAGCTTTGGTGAATTTCCCTTTGTGTATGCCACATTGATTTGCCTGCATTTGGGTGATTCTGAGTCAAATCTGCTTCTAACAGAAGTATTTTGACATATATCATTTATTTGCATATTTCCTTCTGCCTCAAACTCCAATTCTATTGCATGATCATCCTCTTTAATAACTTCAAAATTACCAATCTTTTGAAAGGATAATTCTAAAAATTTACAATAATTTTGCACACATAATTGAGGCTCAATGCTGTTCTGTTCATCTACAACCGGCTCACAATTTCCCTGAAAAATAGTATAACTTGATCCAATGATTTCAAACAAATCATTTAAATCATGATCAAGGAAATGTTAATGCTCTTCCTCATCATCTTGTAAAGTAAGAAGAAAATCAGAAATTATTTCTTCTTCATCAGAGGTTAAGGTATATGCTTGTGATTTCTCACTAGGAATCATGAATTCATAAGAGACCTAAGGATTGATAGAAGAGGTATCTTTTGAATTTTCTTCCTCTAGAACATTTGGAATTCTATGATCTTCATCAAGTATAACGTAAGTGCCCAAGCCAATAGAGTCGTAATTTCCATATGGGTCACTTTGTATCATAGATAATAAATGATAATTTTCTTCTTCATGATTATATCTAGTCCATTCACCTAGCTCTTCGACAAAAACCCTTTCTTCTTTATTCATCATAGCATGGGCTGCCTCTAACTTTGTAGTGGGCTCATTAGTGATGTGATCTTTATATAATGGTTCAGACAATATCTTCATCTTTGAAATGTATTTGGTTCTTAAGATGAGATGAGACCAATCAAGGGACATATATCCCCCTATTTTGGCTGTGAAGTCTCTTGATAAACATAAGCCAAAAACAGGAGGTATATCTATCACTACTACATCTTGATTTACAATTATATTAGGACAAGCATATAATTGTAATTGGAGATGTTTAATTCTCCCTATTATTTGTACTACTTTTCCATCTAGCTATATGACTCCTTTAGTTAGTGGTTCATACTTAATTTCTAAAGCATCAGCTATCTACTTGGGCATTATTGTAGTACTAGCCCCTGAATAAATCATTGCATTATGCAATAGTTTTTTGCCAACTATTAAAGTTAAATAGAAGGGATCTAGTTTGGATTTGCTTACCTATGCTATATTCACTAGGTCTGTTGTCTGTAGATGGACTATATCTTTGAGCTTTTCTTTTCCAGTAGGTCCTTCTTTGGTAACAGTACCTTTGGGCACTGCTTGGCCTTGTAGAGATTCTTGTAGTAGTGTCTTCTATTTAGGAATAGCCAATATATCCCATATTGATACTTGTGGTAGAGTCTTCTTCAATCGATCCACCACATTTATTAGCCCTAGAGTCAGTTCTCTGAAGATAATGATATCTTGGTTTTTCCTGAATTTGGGTAGGAATACCTTGATTTTGCACCAGTTGAGGCACTTCTTGTCTTATAGCAGTGTTTCTTTATCCTTGAAATGGAGGATTCTCCATGACTTGACTATTTACAATCTTAGGCTGTTCCACCATCCTTCTCTTTGATTTGGTGTAATAATTAGATTGCACCACTGGTTTTTTGGAGGTAGATGCTTCGTTTAAGAAAACTAATTCTTAATCTTCAACCCATGAGAACAAAGCATGTTCCAAGACTATTTCTTCCTCTTATTGCAAGGACATCCCTTGCATCTGAGCTGCTAGGACTGAATTCTGCATACCAAGAGACTGATAGGCTTCATTGTCACTGGAACTTTCAAATTGACCATTCATTCTTCATTGCTCTGCTACCTTTTGTTGTAGATTACCCATTGGACAATCTCTAGGTGTATGAGCATTATTGCAAGGGAAGCACCAGGCATTAGTATTATCCACATAGTTATTTTGTCCTAGAATAATCTCTCTATTTGAGTTGGGAGGAATAGTTTGTGAGGGTGTGGGGACTGCAACTAATTGATTTGCTGGCTAAGGATTATTTTGCCTTAGAGGACCCTGGTATTGATTTGGTTGAGATGAAAATATGTTTCCTTGATAGCCTTGATATGGAGGCCTAGAAAAAGTATTCTGCTATCTTTTTATATTGATCAGCTCATTAGAAAATGTCCTTAGGATATTCTTGATATCATCCAACTCAAATGACTGAGTGGGTATAATTTCTTTAGCAGATGGTTGAGGATAGGTGTACATAGACATAGGTGGGCTTACAAATTTAGGGACTTCTTGAGGTAATGGCAAGGAAATTTCTAGGAACATGGGCATGGGAGGCCTTGGAGATAATTTTCTAGCATCTATCAAATTGTTCTCAGCTCTGACCGCATAGTTATAAGCCTCAGGCAAAGTGTGTCCTCTAAGTGACTGAATCATAATAGATATATCTAAATTCAAAGTCTTAAGATAAAACACTATGGCCATACCTGGTAATGGTCTAGCTGTAATAGGGATTCTATCCCAAGTCTTTTGAAATCTGGAATTGAAGTCAGTCATGGCTTCTTGTGGTCCCCTTTGAATGGTAATTAATTGTTGTAATAAAGAAGACTTATCACCCTTCTCTATGAATCTTTCAAAGAAAAGATCTCTGAGCTGATCCCATGTAGAAATGGTATTTGGGGTCAGGGACCTGTACCATTCTAAAGCTTTCCCTTTAAAATAAGCTACTAATAATCTTATGGCCATATTTTGCTATGTGACAACATGTATAGCATAAACATCTGATACATCATGTAGATGCTCTTCAGGTGTTTTAGAGTCTTGCCCATTGAATTTAGGCAGAGCTTTTAGGGCATTCAATGGGATAGGGTCCCAAGTGGCTGGTGGTAATGGGAGGACTAATGGACTACCAGTGTTCCAACTTGCATAATTTCTTGGGGGTATAGGGGCTTCCATATTTGCTATTGGTATTGGTACAAACTGGTTGACTCTTCTTCTTGGACTAGTTATCAGAGGTGGCAAAAGAATACCTAGATTTGTAGCAGATTGTGATCTGGTTATTGGTCCATAGCTATGACTTCTCGTAGCTCTCTGATTCATATGATCTTAAAAGAAACTTTAAGATTGGTCCCACCGAGCATGCCAAAAACTATTGATGATTTAAAATTGTGCTTAATTATAATCAACAACAATGGGAAATTTCAAGATATGGGACTTGCATCTTGAAACAACCTCCAAATTTTTGAGAAGCTAGTTCTTCTTTAAATCAAGTATATACTGGGAAAAGGGATAGGAATTTTAATCAGAAACTTAGATGCAAGAAAGGAAATCTAATCTATGGCGGTGCACCTGAATGTAATTCGACCTTAATCTTGAGCACAGTGAGACTATATGTAGGATTCATTTACATTTAAGAACAAACAAGTGCATGATTAATGTAAAATATGGAAACAATAGAAATAGAGGCTCACATCATAGACTACTTTTGTAGTAATACAGAAAATGTCAACAAAGGCATAGGGTTCAATCTTCTTATTTGACTTTTCCAGTCACATAAGAGGTGAAAAAACACGTACAGTTATATAAACCTTCCAACTCAAGAAAATGAGACAAAAGCAAATGACATTCCTAATCACAGCTTTAGAAACTCTACAGCCTAGACTACTTTTGCAAATGACATAGAAAATATCAACAAAGGCATAGGGTTCAATCTTCTTATTTGAATTTTCCAGTCATATAAGAGGCACAAAAACATGTACAATTATATAAACCTTTCATCTCAAGAAAATGAGACAAAAGTAAATGATATTAATTAGTCACATCTCTAGAAAGTCTAGACTCTTTACAATAATTCTCTCTTAAAAATTCTCTCTGATAATTGATCCTCATGATGATGATCTCTGCACCCTTATTTATATCCTTGGATCCCCTCCAAATTGTCTGCTTATTCCCAATCTAACAGCCCAAATGAAATCTTCCCCAACTAGAAGTGTTTAACAGAAGATATTTTATAGATTCTGAAATGCATTGTCTTCTGGCAGTTCATTGGCTCTCACAGATTGCAATATGCTCCCTTCTCTTAAATGCTAGGTAACACTTAGCCAATTTCTTGTAAAATCCTCTTATTACTTTAGGGAACACTAGAGGATGACACTTGTTGTATTCTGCAGCACCTATTGAAGACATGCGGCATTTTCCACGTAACTTATACTCTTTTGTGTCTTTGCTTAGGAGTGTTTTTCCTTTGACACTTGTCGCTATCCGCTTCCTAAAAACTTCAATATCTTAAAAGAAAATAAGATTCATAACATTTCTTACTTGAGTAATTTTTAAAAGGGGCATAGGGATAGGTGTCAATCTCTACTACTTCATTAAAGGACACATGACAATCTCTGCTTTACTTATCTGGGGTTACATGGTGGTCTTTGCTTCTTTTAGCAATCCTTTTAGAAACTTACGGAAGGTGACACTTGGAAGTCTCCGCTTTACTCTATTTATACCATAGAAACAATTGAGTCTCATTTAACATTTACAAGGACAGTGACACCTAACAGCTTTCGCTTGCTTAAGAAACAAAACTTGGGACCCACCATAGTCTTTGCTATATTGATGAAGCAAAATGAAGATAATTTGGATCATGACACATGGTGGCTTCCACTTTCTTCTGCTGGGATATGTGGTGTCTTCCATCACTTTTTAGAAAAGCAAAATTGAGACCTTCTGCTACTGCCACTTGAGAAAGGATGCCTCAGAAGATGACACTTGTCAGCTTCTACTTGATCCTGACACTTAGACAAAAATGAATCAAAAGGAAAATAGAGCCCATGCTCTATTTCAAAACTTTGCCATTCTAGACCAAAGTATGCGAAGAAATTTTTTTGTGATGCGTGACTGAAAAAATAGAATGAAACGTAGAGTAAATTTTTACTCTGCAGAAATTAAATTGGATTATTAGTCACCACTGATTTAACCCCCCTCTTAGTGATTATACCTCTAATAATTGGTATCAGAGCAGGTCCTTTGGAGGAAGCTTAATAGCTTGAAGGAAACATATGTAACACAAGATGGCTAAGTAGTTGAAGAAAGAGAATCAATAGTGGAAGGTTGTGATCAAGGCAATTGAAGAGCAGATATGTACTTTGAAGAAATATGCCAAAGAAGATGAGAAAGTTATCAATGATCTCAAGGTTCAGCTAGAAGATGCCAAGGCAAGTTTGAGTTCAAAAGTGGAAAGCTGTTTAAAAGAAAAGGACTTCATGTATGATGTAGAAGTTTTCCATGATAATGGATAAAAAGAAGAGTTTTATAACAATGAGGAAGAAGAAGTAGATCTAGGAGCTAAGCTCATAAAGAGGAATCACAAGATGAGGTATGTGATCAAAGGTCTTGAATCATAAGTCAGTTCTCTTGAGGGAAGTTTGTTAGGCAAGACCAAGAGAGATGAGAAGAAGTATCAAGATCTGATCAAGTCTCTTGAATAGAAAACATGTAGATTGAAGGATGACAGGACTAAAAAAGCCAAGGATGATAAGGAGACCATCAAAGATCTCAGATTTTAATTAGAGGCTACAAGTTCTAGTTTGATAAATAAAGGTGATGAGTGTACATAGTTGAAGGTTGAAATAGAGTCATTAAATAGTGAGCATGAGCTTGTTTTAGTCAAGTTGGATGAGCTTGAAAAGAAGTATGAGAAGCTTGAGTATGTCAAGGAGAATTCAAGCTTTGAAATTAATACAAGAAGGTTTGTTAGACAATTAAATGCTTCAAGGTATGCTAGTTTATTCCATGGTCATTGTTATACATGTAATAATTATGGTCATAGAGATAAGGACTATAGAAAGAAGTCAATCAAGTATGGACATTCATGGAGCTATGATAGAAGGAGTTTTTGGCCAAAGATTGATTATAGTTAAAATTCGTTAAAAAGTATAAATGATGTTATTTATTTCATTTGTGATAAGAAAGGTCATATTGCTAGACTTTGTCCTAGTAATTTTGATAAGCCCTCAAGTCATCTAAAAAAGGGATAGATTCCTAGAAAGTATATCAAAAGTCAAAACTTGATGTGGAGACCTAAGGTAGTGAAGGTTAGTCTTGTTGAGTTCAAGGATCAAACTTTGATACTGTAGAAAAGGAATAAGTTTTTGAAGTGTCTTAAGAATGTGAAGGAAGCTTGATATTAGTCCAAATGGAGAAGAAGGTGGATGATCCAAAAATCAAGTCAGTTACACCATTCAAGGCCAAGGAGAATCTAAAAGAAAGATCTCAATCTAATGGTTTATTTGATGTATTTGAAGAATTTTTAGGTAAAAAGGAGTTTCATGATTGTCAAGAGTTCTTGTTGTATTATTTCAAAGAGGAGAAGGTGTTAGTTTAAGAGATATGCCAAGAACCTATGTTTTCATCATGCATTGTCAAGGAAGCCAAAGAAGAGATGGATGCTAAGCAAGTTGTTTCAATCAAGAAAAGGAAAAAGAAGAAGACGGGTCTTCAGTCTTGTGATGAGGACTAGTATGTTCCTCTCTTCTAGGTCCTTGTGAAGTAGAGATGTCTTTATTGTGATTCATAAGGACATTTCTCAGTTTGAAGAAGCATGTGGTCTTGTAAGGGTGTTTTTAGTCTAGAGGGTCAGATTGAAGGTTTCTAGGTGGCAAAGGAGGATTTATGGAATTTCAAGAAGATTTTGGTGTTTAGAAAGGTCTATGCACTTCTTTGTGATGTGTTCCAGGTGGTTTTGTGTATTGATGATCCTATTTGTGCCTTTTGGATGTTTTTGGGTATTCTTGAGTTTATCTTTTTTATTTCAGATCAAAGCCACGGTATATGAAATCAAGGTTCCCAAAGGTGTGAAGGATCAAATATTGGTATAGAAGTGTGTGATTATTTTCTCTAGGTGTGGAAGAAGTTTCAGAGGTTGGCATTGACTAGAAGGAGTTTTGTTGACCTTATTTGTTTTGAGATTCTAGAGTTTTGGGCTATGCTAAAAAAGTAGGTTGCCTTATTAGTTGAGGTCTAAGGATTCTTAATATGTTGAATGGGACAAATGGGTTACCAAATCATTATTCAAAAATATTTTAAGGTTTGTGTTTTTCAAATTATTCAAGTTTTTGTCAGATTGGAGGTCTAATTGGCTAGTAGATTTGTTAAGGAAGTATGTTGCATAGGATGAGATAGGTGATGTAAATTGGTGTGATTTAGGAGGAATATGAGAGTGATCCAAATATGAATTTTTAGGTATTTAAGATGTGTCTACTAAAAATTTTGGGCTCTGCAAGTTCGAGGAAGGGCTACAAGGAGTCTAGACAGGCCTAGTATGAAGATTTGATGTTTTTATTCAATTTATCCAAAAGAGCAAGGCATGAGTATTTCAAGGTCAGTTTTTAGGTTGGTTTAGATCATTTTTTCTATTTTATGAGTGGTATTAAGTTATATTGGTGGTCTTTGAGGTTACTTGAGAGAGAAGGCTAGTAAGCCTGTGTGGTGGTTCTTCATGGTGTGTGGAGATTTGAAGATGCTCAAGAGGTGCAATGGCTCAAAGATCTTAGGGGGAGTCCCTATTAGTGTTCTGAAGGTTATTTAAATCATTTTTTTGGTGTTCATATGTGTTTAGTCCTCCTTTATAGTAGTGCATAATCAAAGAAGAATATATCCATAGTGCATGGTTGAGAAGTACAAGGTGGTATGCATAGAGTTAGGGGGATCTAACTTAGATAACTTGAGTGACTTGAGGAGATATGCATGATTTGAGGTGAATCATATGTGATATGATTTAGACATATTGAATATGTGTTGATATCTACTACAAATGAGAATTCAAGAAGGTAAACAGGTCCAAGGATCATAATAGCCCAAGTTCAGATTGATGTATGTCAAAGAACATATGACATGACATGGAACATGATGTTAGGGGGAGATTTATAAGCTTTGTGAATATTTTTTTAGGTCCAAGGATCATATATGTCCAATTTTAGTTTTATGCATGTCAAAGAGGGAGTAATTATTTCATATGAGGTATGTAAGTATCCTGAGCACTTAAAAGTGTTTTTTGAATACATTCATGATGATAAGAGGAGATTGGTGGTTGTTTATTCCACTTTGTCAATAATGGAAATTGGGGAGAAGGAAAAGAAGAAGTTTCCATAAATTACAAATGGGGATATTATTAGCAAGTTTTGTCATTGATGTCATGTGTGTATTTATGTCAAAGGTAATGACAAAGTGGTGATGTCATGATGAAGATGAGATTAACCCTAAAGTTGTGCAAGGTAGGATTTGTATGCATATAAGCTAAGGTAATTATTGTTTGAGGCTTATAATATTGTATCTAGCATATTGATATGGTTTTAGATCAAGGAGAGAAGACATGCATGTGAATAGTGTGTTAGCATAGGCTTGGTAGCCTACTATGTAAGCATATATATTTAGTATATGTTTGGATAGGAATTTGATATGATTAGATCATGTTTTATAGGTCCTATGGGGTGTCAAGTGTGATTTAAGTGCTTATGGGAATTCATGGTGTTTATTAGGTTCTTCCTTATGGTCATCTAGGCCTAGTTGGTCTTTTGGCAAATCAAACTGAATAAGCAGATTAATGACATCATATTTCAAATGTGTGAAGGTTTCAATAGTAACTTGATATATGGATGGATTAAAATATAAAAGGAGATCATATGGTTCAAATTTTAGGTCATGAGGTTGAGCATAGAAAAATATATGTGGGTGAAAAGTTGACCTCTCAGATAAAAATTCACTAAGTTTCTATACTTAGCCAGACTGTCATTACACGTCATGCAAATATGAATGAACCAAAAGGTTTGTGCATTTAATGAAAGTACTCAAAAATTAAAAATAGTTCAATTTATTTAATGGATATGTTGTCTATAGTGCCAAGAAGATACCCTAAAAATTTGGAGTCTTGAAGTGATTTCTATCTCATGTTATAAAGATTCAAAGTTGCACTTACAAACTGTGATGGTCTAGAGATCATCAAGTTAAACCATGTTGAAGACTAAGGTAATCTAGTCAATAGATATAACAGTGCACATTAAATTGAAGATCTTGATCTAGCGGTGCATGTAAAATTTAATATGTCAAATGATGAATGTGCTAGTGACATGTGTCACATTCTTGGAGCTTGGATAGAAGATCAATGGTGAGCGTATGATCATGCAGTCAGAAGATGAATGGCATGCATTGAAGTTAATGGTCAAATTTTAAGAAGGCATGTGAGGCTACCAAGTGGCACAATCATGGGAGTTCAGAGCTTAGATCAATGGTGAGCATTGTAAGGTAGGGTCCAGGCTGATCCATAGAGATCAATGGTGTGCATGTGGTCAAGATTGCTAGAGTACAAAAGATGAGGTCAACATGTTTGAAGTTTAACTATTAGCATATTTAAAGATCAGAAGAGATCTATGATACATATTTAATCTAAGATGTAAGGACATGAGATGTTGACATAGTGTTTGAAGTGTAATTGTTGTTTAGTGACCATTGGAATTCAAATATTCAAATTTGTGAAGGAAGACCAACATGTGGTTTTTGAGCCATAACTTTTGATCTATGTAGAATTTGACCATGGTATAAATAATAAAGTTATATTGGACTTCAAAGCACATCTAAAAATATTTATTTTAAGGTTTAAAAGTGTGTACAATCAAATATATTACGCTCTAAATTTGACTATGTATTTGTTCATGCTCTGTAAATAACCTAAGAAGAGTAATTAAGATATTCTTAATGGTATTTGGATGTTTCAAGGGGACTTAAGTATTTTAAAGTGTTTTATACTCCCTAAAGATGATTTGTATGTATTTTGGAGGTTTTACCAATCCATATTCAGTATGAACAAATGCTTAGAAGTTAACTATTTCTTTGTTCATGGTGTTCTCATGTACAAAGCTAATGTTTGAGTAGATTGAGCATATGCAGACGTGTGTAAAGATGACTATAATCATTTGAGGATATTTAAGGGGTCATGTGGAGTGGACCTATGCATTTGAAAGTGGTCTTATGTTTTTAATTTTCTTAATGGAGTGATAAATGGGTGAATAGGTCTCCATGAGACCTATAAGGGTTACCAAGGCCTAATTGAAAGGCGTAGCTACTTAAATGTGATCCATAGTTACTATGTCTGACCTATGAGGATAGTATTGAGTGGATAATATAAATGGTGAAGTCAAATATGATGATTTATAGGTGTGAGAGACCCATAAAAATAGGTGTATGTGAGAATTATGGAGCAAAGGAAAGGGTGAGTGCCTAGTGGATAGGTTTTAGAGTAGAGTGGGTTGATGACTGTGTGTATAACCTATAGGTCATATTTAAGATGTCAAGGATAGTGATCTTGCATGTTTGAAGATTGAGGATGAGAAAAGAGGTCTAGAGTGATGTAAAAAGATGTTTTAGATACTTTGGGTGTGAGAGAAGAATAGATGATGTTTATGTAAGCTTGGTGGTTGATTTGAGAGGTAGATCAGAGTGTGGACTTTAGAGTGTGCAGAGTTAAAGGGAATTGATATACATTATATCTCCATAATATTGGTAAGAAATCAATGATCAAGAGATGTTCATTTCATATGTGTTGGGAAGGTGCTGAAAATCTAGGTCAGAAGGACTTGACCAAAAGGTGGTCAGAAGACTTGATCATCTTAGGGGTAGGTGCTCCTCATGAAATAGGTGTTTCACTAAATCTAGTTAGAAGAACTTGACCATTAGGTGGTTATAAGGACTTGATAATATTAGGGGAAGGTACTCCTTATAGAATATGTGTTTCACTAAAATTAGTTAGAAGGACTTGACCAAGAGGTGGTTAGAAGGACTTGATCATCTTAGGGGTAGGTGTTCCTTGTGAAATAGGTGTTTCGCTAAATTCTGGTCACAAAGACTTGAATAGTCTCATGTTTGTGATCATATTATAAGACAAGTAGTGCATGTGTTTTTAGACTTAAGAGTGGGTTTTATTTCCCAAGAGGGTTTCTCACATAGATCTTGTGTTGTGTGTATGATCTTGGATTATCTCCATTGTTCATTACTATAAACATCTTGTATGCTTCATGAATGGTTATATTAAATGCTTAAGTGTTTGAAGGGTTTATAAATTAAATTGGATTGTTTGTCACCTTTGATTCAAATGACCTCTCAATGATTGTACCTCTAATAATTTGTGCCCCCTGTATTGACACCAAAGAGAATATGGCATAACTTCACACATGCACCAATGACTAACTACCGTAATGGATAGATTAGATATAGATTTGCACATCCATCATTGCATTTAAGATGAGTGGACATTAAGCATGAACTGGATGCAAAATCTAAGAGGCATCAAATCTATAAATCTTAAATTCAAACACCAAGTTGACATTTCATCTTTGTGAATATTTTTCCCAAGCTGAAGTTGTCAAGAGCCAATCTCTTATTTTACCACATAGAGGAAATAGTGTTCCCATTTCATCACTTCATGTGGCTATAGATTCCTCAGCTAATCAAGGATCTCACTAATGCCCAAAATGAGGCCATGGGTGTTGACATGGCACTCAAGCAAACCAAGTATAGTGATCAAGAACCATTCGATTACCTTTGACAAGTAGAGCAAAAATTATTTTAACCAAATCCTATTGATGTTACACAATCACTCAATCTCACAATTTCAAAATATAGATGTTGAGTGCCTAATATGATTGCCTACCTTTGGTAACTTGGGAAAGATCATCCAAGTATTGTTAGGTCACTATAATGATGGTAACATCTATTTGGGGTTAGACATGATTGTTGTCATAAATACACAAGCCATGGCCTAAGCTTTGGGCATGCCTACATGTGGAGATCCCTTGGATCCATATAAGATAAAAATGCCCCTCATTCTATAAGAAGTCTAAGATTTGTATTTGTGAGTTAACAAAAGGATTCCCATTGATGAAATCCTAGATGAGCCAGTGCATATCCTCATGAAGTGCATTGCCATATGATTTTGGTAGATGACCAAGTTTTCCAAGTAAATACTAAAATGAATCATGGACATTGCTTACCAAATGATCCACATAAATAAATAATTAATTGGCTAGAGTACTTCATCTAAGAGTTACTCACCAATATTGAAAAATGTCATGCCTCTCCAAGGCAAACATTTTAATACCATTTCTTAATCTTCTTTCTCTATTTTACACAATGGAAGTCATCAGAGGGAAAAGTGCACCTAGATATAGACTATTGGATGGCATGATAGTTTTGGAATCTAATTTGGACATAGGAGTGTAGAGCCCTCACACATGAGGGTAAATTAAAATCATGATGAGAGGAATGTTTGAACCTCATTGCAATGCATCTTCACATGCCACCTAACATCATGCACTATCTAGGTCAGCATGCATCCATTACTTTACTGTTGAGGGGTGTCTTCATCACCATCCATGAGTTATCATGGTCACTCTTTCAACCACTCCCCTTATTTGTGATAATGGATATGGCATAGGCTAAAGTATCTTAATAGAGATCATTCACAACTAGGCATGCAACTCCTCTTCAAGAAATACCACTTGACATAGCCATCCCTACCATGTAACAATCCAAAGAAGCACCCAACTCACAACAAAAAAAGGACAAGTGCAAAGCAGAGCCATTCAACTTTCCCTCCATTAAAGCGAAAGACATGCATAACTATGAATTGGATGGATGGTCTAAATGTGCTATAGATTGTGAGCTCATGTGATATATCATAGATGGGCACAAACGAGTAGGAAGTCTACCAGGTCATGATAATAGACATGGCTAGGGATTTATACAAAAAGGAAGAGGAAAAATAAATTTTCTTTTAGAAGGTAGTGTATATGGTTCAAGAGCAAAGGTAGGTTCCCCTAGAACTATGGGTGGACCTCCCATCTTACCCCCATCCCATTATTGTTGACATAATTAGAGAAGAAGTGGAATAAATCTAGTGTAGACATTCATAGTTGAGGACATATTTGCACCTCTACCAAGAATTCCACTAAAAAAACTTATGCATAGGCCTCAAACAAGGAAGACATTCAGGGTCTCCCCCACATTAGAATAACACAAATTAGGAATCCCAACCACAACACATGAATCACACCCTACCCCTACATCTACTACACCATCACCAAAACATAGACTACTCACACTTGAGAGGAGGAAGGCATAGGTTTTTAGCTTGGAGGTATGACCTAGTGATTCACTGCTATCACCCCAAGCTCAAGAGGTTGAAGATATTATATCAGAGTAACCAATAGAAGAAAAATAATATGCCATGAGGGAAGAAGCAAATCACATAGTAGAATGATAAGTGAGGAAGGAGGAAAAGAAAAGATAGAAAGAAGAAGCACAACAATAGCAAGCCACGTAGTGAGTCAAAGAAGCCAAGGTCATAGAAAAGGATAAAAACATAAAGGATGACATTTATAAGGCCATAGATCTAACCAAGAAGACACAATAAACAACTAACACAACCATGAAAGTGCAAGAGGAGTGAGAGAAGAAGGAGAAGGAAGAAGAAGAAGAAAAGAGAATATAGGATGCAATAACCCAAACATAGTAGGTGATGGAAGTCAGGAAAAAGGAAGAAGCTGATGAAGCCCTATGTTAACAACAAGCATAGGTACAAGATCAAGCACAAAGACAAGTGTAGGCCCAAGCTACATAAGAGAAGAAGAAAGAAGAAGAAGAAAAGAAGAAAGAATAGGAATATGAGAAGAAGAAAGTAGATGTAAAAGAACGGGCCAAGATTTTAAAGGCCTAAGAGGAACATGTAAAGTTGTAGGCTATGTAATAGGAAATGAAGAAATAAACAATAGAGGAAGAAGCCAAACATAAGATGGTTTAAGACACTATGTAGCAATTCAAATCAGTAGTAGAGGCCATAATGTAGTAACAACAATCACTAGCACAACTTCATGTCCAACTAGAGCAACCGACCAAGTAAAAAACACCCACTACCACATAAATAGTTTTGTAGTAACCTGAGTTACCACTAGGAGGTGTCTAGCTCTGGGATGTTCTTTTAGTGGGTGCTCGATGCACCACCTTTTCACTTCTACTTGCCACTATACCATGCCTAGATCTTTTATCATCTATAAGCATGTTGGTTACACTCCCAATAAAGTAGGAGGCTTCATTACATGTCTCCACACTCCCCTTAAAGAAATAATTGGAGGGTTCCACAACCTTCTATAAGTTAATCATGCTAAAGGCCACCTCCTTGGAGCATGAATGAGATCAGTCAAAGGTAAAGAACATGTAGTTGAAGGCTCACCTTCATGAATTAGTGAAAATAGTTAAGGACACTTTCTTAGAGTTGGTCACTTGAACAATCAAGGACCAAGTGATGTTCAACTAGCATAGGCTCAAGACATTAGTAACTGAGCTCACAAAGGATTTGTGTGAAACCCAAAAACTTTGTGCAATTTGTACATTGGGCCAAAGCATGAAGATTAAGGTAGCCACATTATTCACCTTCTTGGAAGAGTACCTGAGTATGCTAGATATGACAGGCATCCAAGCACATCATGTCACATGAATTCTACTAGATTGGAAGTAACACCTTGACAAATCTCTCACTAGTTCCAATGCAAATTTCACTAGGAACCTTTACTAGCAACCCAATTTTTCCTTCAAGTCTTTAGGTTGTTAAGTAGTTTTAGCCAAGCATTTACTCTATTCTTATTACCATGAATTATTTTCTCTATTTATTTGAATTTTGATTAATGAAGAAGAATGATTACATTAAAACATGTTGTTTCTAGTTTGAATGTCTTTCACTTTGATATTGAATTGCGTAATGAGTGCAATGTTATAAGTTAAAATTCATTCATGCTAGGTAAAGTTCAAGTAAGCTTCTAGTTTATGTCATTAATGGTATCCATGTGTTAATTGATGACATCATCATATCTTGTATATCAACTAAGTGCAAATCTTGTGCTAAGTGTTGATATCCTTGCATGAAGTGTGAGCCTAGTATGAGTACTTCAACTAAAAGTAACCCCTTGACCCATTTAACACCTATATGATGACAGGATTAGTTTATAAAGACTTACACCCTCATGAATCTAAGAATTAGTCCCCCAAAGGGGTTTGTGCCTCTAGACCACCAGGCTTAGCCCCTAAAAGGCTTGCACCAATGAATCTACTGAAGGGCTTCTTTCAAATGACCAAGTCCCATAATTCATGACTTGTACCATGACACAACTAAACCAATCTGGGCCTCAATTTTTTCTCTAATACACTTAGGGTGAGTGCATAAGGCCTATTCCTTATGTGAATTGATGCTAGTGTAATTGAGTGTGAAATGTCGAGTCATGAAAGGCAATCCCATGTTTGCACCTAAGTGTAACAAGTCTAAAACTGACTTAGACATACCTTGAAATGCTACTGACTTTTCTACAACTAGTAATTGAGTTTAAGTACTACTTATTTCCATGGAGGATGTGGTAATAGTTGTAGCACCTAAGGGTTCATCATTATTGGATGTGGATGTACTAGCCTTAACATGTTTATTAGTATTTAGATGATTGCTTAAGGCTTCTTTATCTTATATTTTGAAATGATCTTTCTTAACATTTTCCATATTTAATAAATACAAATAAAGGTGAAAAAGGCAATGGAAAAATTTAGATCTATAAATGACTAAAATCAGAAACCCTAGAAGGCTCAAAATTCTAGAGCAAGCTGAGATTTACATGATAAGACACAAAGGTCAGGTTCACCAAATGTTGAACCCTTTTTAGTATTAGGTTATGGTTTGGATCAATAAGGGTTAATAAGTTAAAATATTCCAATCAAATGGATAATAAAACTATTCTAAGGTAATCTAATTAAATTAATTCAGATAACATAATATATTGTATCTTAAAATTACCAAATCTATAAAGTACATTGTCAATAGATATCTTAATAATTGAAACACAAAGAAGAGATAATAATTAGCTAGTTTTCAAATGCATAATGTATATTTGAGATGTACATGTGTAGAAATAGGAATATTGATGCTTAATATATCATCATCAAATTGTGGAAACATTATTTCTAGAAACCTAGACAATATTATCAACCTGTGGACACTAACACCGCTACTTCTATCTATGGTTCGACACTTATGTCCTATATTGAATATTCATTGTATTCATAAGTGACCACCTAGACTTGTTAGAGTTTTCTATTTCATTTTTGCTGATGTGTTTGGATCACACACACAAACTCTATATAATTTTATAGCTCAAACCCTAGTTCTTCATTTTAGGTCTTATCACCTTGCCAAAAATGGGTTAGTGTGATCACAAAGTTAGGCTAACATCAAAGACCCCTATAAGAATGAGTGTTTCCTAAATAGCTATAGATGATATTTTGTGATTATGTAGCACCTTCATCTTGTACACTTTTCAAACTCAGACCTTAGTTATTCCTCTAAGTTCTACACTTGCCTTGCTTCCATAAGCCTTGCATCTACTCTATCTTGTGCCCTTTGGCCTATTTATTAGTTTGACTAACCTTTTATTGATGACATAGACATCTCATCTTACCCAAAATGTTTAAAATGTACTTATCTTACACCTCTAGAAAAACTTCGGAGCATGGCATGTTCTCCTTCTCCCTAGACATTAATGTTTAGGAGAGACAATAACATCAACATTATTGTCTTGACCCAACGTGTCTAATGCCCTAAATTCATCCAATTTACAAATGAAACATATTAAAATGGCTATCCTAAATTATTTAATGTGAATTATCTCTTGAGGATTGGTATAAATATAACATCAATCCTCATTCATTCCTCACCTAGTAATTAGACTAAAAGAGTATTCAAGAAGCACTCAAGTTACCAAATTCTTTCTTATTTTGCCTTGTTTATAATATAAATCAAAGGAATAACCCAACTATAGATTTGAAGTACTAAAGGAGCAATCATAAGGTCATATTTTCCAAATTACAATCTAGGTCACTATTGTACTTCATTTACACATGTTGCATGATTCACACACAAGTCAACACGTAGAGGATAACTACATGAGTTTGAGGCCCTCTTCTAGAGTATTGGATATGTAGGTAGTGCCTTTTGATAATGGGGTCATTTTAGGTTAGCTCGACACTGTGTGCCCACTAACTCATTTTCCCCCAAAGTCACATTGAAGATGGAAATCTAGGGTTTTGCCATTTCACCAAGAATAATAGTCCATGACCTAGATCCAAATGCATTAGAGTGAAGATGAAGAAAAACCTAGAAGCATCTAGGTGGTCACATCCTATTTGAGTAGATATTTCATATAACACACTAGTATCAAACCTAGATAGTGTAACATAGGCTTACGAAGGAGATCATTAGTCTTTTCTTGTTAGTAGAATATAAAACCCCAAATCAAACAAATCAATGAAAACAAAACTACTTGCCTAAGTAATTGGGTGAGAAATAGCATAACTAAGCTCAAATATAACTAGAAAACAAAGAAAGACTATATTTTACCTTCCTTATCAAATGGTGCTTGTCCGTTGGCATATAAGAGTGTTCATGCTCAAATTTTGTGTCTAATAAAGTCCTTTGTTAATGAGTTTGCATTGTGGACATCACCTCTCCTTTTCCACTTGTGGCTTGGCTTGGTTTGATTTGGAATTTGATAACAAAATGAAGCTTTCTACAGATAATTTGGCATTACTTATTTGCATTAAAAAGCTTATTATCTCTCAATAATTTAACATTATAAGTTTGGATTGAGAGATTCTTAAAACAATGGCAATGACACTTGTATTTATAGGTTCTCAAACTAACTCTAACTCAATTGTAGTTAGGTTAGATTTAACTATGGTTAGGTTAGGGAAGGGACAAGTAATTAATATTTGGGAAAGAGATGCCATTTATTAAGTATGGCTCACCATTTTTAAACCTAATGCTTTTATGAAGATATTTCCAATTCCTTGACTTTGAGGATGATGACATCATCATGACCACATTTTTATTGAAAAATCATATTTAGAAAATTGATATTCATCAATTGAACATGGAATTTTCACTTAAGCAATTAATTGGATTTGATTAGTTAATTAATTTTGCTTAGTGTTTTATCATTTTAAGAATTGGTTAAGTGCCCTATTTAATGGTTCAAAAGGATAGTTTATCTATTTATAAGGTTGTAATTTGATTGGGATGAATTTGTGGGAGGTTATCATTGAGTACAGGATAATACCCAAAACAAGGATGCCTCAACATGATTCTAGACACTATTGTCTGATGTTTATATAAAATTGTGGCATCCAATTAATTCTAGGCTTAATTTGCATTGTTTGTTAGAAACTAGTCTAAAGTTAAGTTGGAACACAGTTGTGGCCAAAATGGGGCATCCACATTTTGCCCCTATTTGAGAAGGCATTATAAGACATAGGCATAATAACATATTTTCAAAGAATAAAAAAGTCATAAATAATAAAAAGAAGATAATGATTGAGGAATGATGCTTCAAACAAAGTTTAGGAAGCCTATGATGCCCCCTTGAGGGGGTGGCTGAAACATACATTTGATGGATGGTCCCTCAAAATAAACAAGAAGAAAAATGTAATTAACCCATGGATGAGATTAATCAAATTTAGTTAATGATTACACACATTGAATAAAATATTGATTGTACTAAAGGTACTTGTAATCAATGGCACAATGATATGCCCCAACAGGGTAGATGGGTTAAACTAATGATTTTGCCCAAAGGTGGTTATAATTAGTGGCACAATGATGTGCCCTAGTAGGGAAGATTACTCATGGAATGAATTTAATTTTTACCCATTAAGGTAGAATAAATCATTGATCACAATAAATTGATTGTCCCCCATTAGGGTGAATTAGTAAGCATAACTCAAGGATATTACCTTGTCACACAAATTATATATGAACAGGCACAAACCTAGGTGTGATGGTCTAATGAATTTTCAAAGATTGAAGAAGCCACAAATAACCACACACATGAGGATGCACAAAGTGATTATTGGAAGATAATAACAGAGATGAAAGAATAATGATGGCCACACTAACCTCAATGTAAATTGGGCACTGCCTATATAGTCCCGAAGGACCTCATGCTAATGTAGTTATCCAAAACGTGGGATAAAATAGAATGAGGAATAAAATTTAAGAATAATAATTAATCAATGTGGATTATTTGGTTGTACCTTCCAATTGTTAAAAAACCATGCTACCCCTTCTCTTTACTTTGTTAGTATAATAGTTATTATGGACACATATGTTTTGTAAGTCATACCATGAGCATTTTGTTTTATCCTACATTTATGGGAAGTAGTAGTTGCTTAGATTAGAATTAGTATATAAGTAAGTGTTGAGGCCAATGAAGGCATCCATGAAATTATTGTATTAAGCTTGCTTAAAGGAGGTTACCCCATCGAAGAGGCCAATGATTCTATAATTTAGCCATTGTACTTCAGTTCTACTTATTTGAATTAATATATTACTAATTTTCATAGTTTATTTCATGTATTTATAATTATATGCTAACTTGTTAAGGAAGGATCCTCTCATTTGGTATCAGAGTGATTTTCAAGGCCATTTTTTTTTGAAAGTGTTTTTCTATTCTACTGCATAATTCATTTAAGTATTTTTTGGTATCATAATAATCTATTTTAGAACAAGGTAAAAGCTTGTCTACATAAATATGGGAGGTTCTTGGGTGAAATCCCTAAAACTCATTGTGAGGTGTACCATAGGAACCTCAAAGTAGCTGGCCCATTAAGAGGACCTACCATCAAAATGAGTAATGGCCCCATCTTGATTGACTAGTTCCTATCCATGAGGAAAACCAAGAGCTATCATTTAGAGGTAAACCCATGGCAAATATTTTTTTAGAGAGTGGTAATTATTCAAAAAACATTGGTGGCTAGAGAGATATCTTTAAACCCTTAGGTAACCATTGAAACTTGGGGCCCATTTCTATCAGTTTTAAAATTTTTCTAGCAGACTATAAAAAAATCAACCAATATTATAGTATCTAAAGACTGTTAATGGACTTACAACCAAACATTTGATAGAAACCAAAAATCAAAAAATCTTCATCCTATCAGTTTTAAAAAAATATCCATAGAGTATCAAACATCTCTCAAAGGACTTGCAACTAGACAAAACATAGAAAATATAATTTTAAAAAAATTCTTATTAGGGTCATGGTAGTAACTCGAATAGAATCAAAAAACATGGAGGATGAAATTGTTGCCCTCAAAACACACATTAAAGATCTTAAAGAAAAAATTCTTGGCCTTAATCTTCAACATACGACCTTGAACAACATGTGACATCTAGAGTCCTCTTCTGACATCGGATTTTATTTTTCTAATAATTTTTATGGGCTAAAGCTTGATTTTTCTTGATTCTATGGAGTAGATCCAAGTAGATGGATCTATCAGGTAGAACAATATTTTAGTCTACATAATAATTTTGATACTAAAAAGGTTCCATTTACATCCTTTCACTTAGAACTTGAAGCCCTTTAATGGTATCATTGGTATACCAAGGCTCATGATGAGCCAAGATGGACCTATTTTTGCACCCTCATTTTGCAATGGTTTAGCCCTAGTAATTTTGATGACTTCATAAGAACACTCACTAAAATTTTACAAATAGGAACCATGAGAGAATATCAAACAAAATTTGAAAAACTGGCCAATCACATAGAAGGATTGTTCGATGAATTCTTTAGGAGTTACTTTATTAGTGGACTAAAGGATTTAATTCGATCTAAGGTCAAAATGTTCAAGCCCAACATAATGATGGAAGCCTTAGGGTTGGCTAAGTTGGTAGAGGATAATATCATAGCTCAACAGTGATTCAAATCCAATTTTGCTCCATTCAAAAATACAACTCCACAATGATCTCAAATAATGCCAACCCTTATAACCACTCCTATCAAACATTTCACTGAAGAAAAGATGCGAGCCCATAGAGAAAAAGGACTATGTTATATTTGTGATGAAAAATTTTCTTGGGAACATTAATGTGTTGAGCAAAATCTCTACCTATTAGATGTGGACTCTCTACCTAAAATTGAAGATTGGGAAGATGTTAAGGATATAACAGATGATCTAGAAGAAGCTCAATCGATTGTGGAACCTACTTCTTAGGAAGACCAACCAGAGATCTCTTTACATGTCTTAGAAGGAGTCACCACCCCACAAACCATATGAGTTAGGGGTTACTTCAAAAATTTCCCTCTCATAATACTCATTGATTCTAGTAACACTCATAACTTCATTGACCCTTAGATTGCCAAACAGGCTGATTATTTTGTCTATCCTTCCTCTAACTTTGAAGTCATGATTACCAATGGGGGTACATTACCTTGTAAAGGGAAGTGTAAAAATGTGTGTATCTTTATTGGAGATTATAAACTACATTTCTATATGTTTGCCTTGCCCTTAGGTGGATGTGATGTTCTTTTGGAAGCCCAATGGTTACTCACATTTGGACCCATCTTATGGGATATTGCTAAACTTTGGATGTAGTTTTTAGACAATGGGTAAAAACACACATTTAAAGGTTTACAATTAGGGTCTCTTAGCATCATTAGTTCACATTACATAGATAAAATTGTTAGGTTGTGGAGCTAAGAGCTTCAACCTTTGCAAACTGAGGAACAGATGGTTGCTGAGTTCTACAGGAACCGGCGTCGGCAGCAGGACCGATGTCGGTAGAGACCAGTGCAGAAGGCCACCGGCGACGGCAGGAAGTCGGCCGACGTCGGCAGAACAGACTAGCAGGGACCGGCGTCGGTCGCCTGTGTGTTCCCGAAGTGTTTGTTTCACGGACAGTTAGTTAAGTGAACGATGAGTTTGCATGTTAAGACCAGCCAGAGTCTTGGGCTGCGAGGATAATTGTCTAAATTAAGAGTCTAAGTTATTGTTTGAGTTAGGGATCTATTTATAGACCCATTGGCATGTATTGTTTAAGGCATGAGATAGAAAGGAAGAGTTTCTTCTAGTTGTAAGATCTGTGAGCTGCAGGTTGTTGCAAGCTCATTGGGGATCTACATGTAAGTTTGGTCTTTGAATTGCAGGTTGCAGGTTCATGAGAGATCAGCTTGAAGTGCTATAGAGTGCTTGGTGTACCGGCAGGGTTATTACTGACTGGTTGGTGAGGTGAACACCAATTCTGTGTGTGAGTTGGTTGTTGGGACCATTTTTTGTGTAGGAGAGTATGTGTGAGAAGAATTACTGTACACTTGAGGTGTGGTGAATCTCTGTAAGGTGAAAGAGTGTGGCAGCTCTTTGATGTATTCTTTTCTGTATAGTGTTAATACAAGATAGTGTATTGTCTCTCATATTCTGTGCTATTGGTGAATTCTAGTTACTTGTGTTTCTAGTTATTTCCGCATATTCAATTGCTTATATTTGGTAATCATACTGTGCTCTTTCTGAGGAGCAAGATCCTAACGGGTGGAATTAGAACAGGTGTGTTTGTTCTTGGATTTATCTTCCACCCCCTCTCACCCAACAAGTGGTATCAGAGCTTTTGGTTGGGATACTAACAGATTGGCGTAGATCTGGGTAGTGTGTTTTGATTACAGGTTACTCACAGGGTTTCTGTTTGAGTGGGAGTTGAGCAATGGCAAAAAACAGTCAACTACGAATGGAAAAGTTTAATGGCAAGAACTACTAATTATGGAGGATGCAGATTGAGGACTATCTGTATCAGAAAGATTTGTACTTACCGTTGGGTGGGGTTGCTAGCAAACCCTTGGATATGAAAGATGAAGAATGGGAGGTTCTTGATCGGAAGGCTCTGGGATCTGTTAGATTGAGTCTTGATTCATCTGTGATTTCCAGCTTATCACAGTGTAAGACAACGGTGGAGTTGATGAAATCTTTGGCAAATTTGTATGAAAAACCCTCGGCTTCTAATAAGGTATTTCTTATGAAGCGTTTATTTAATTTGCAAATGTTGGAAGGTGGATCTGTTCATAGCCATCTTAGTGATTTCCATGGTTTGGTAAACCAGTTAAGTTCAGTGAATATTGTATTTGATGATGAACTTAGAGCTCTCTTAATCTTGTGTTCATTACCTGAAAGTTGGGAAGGTTTGGTAATGGTAGTTTCTAATACTGTGTCTCCTTCAAAAGTCTTAAAAGTGGATGATGTTGTGAGTGTGATCTTGAATGAAGAGATACGCAGGAAAAGCACAGGTGAATCATTTGGAGATGCTTTGAGTGTTGAAGGAAGAGGAAGGCCAAGAGAAAAGACAGAGCGTGGGAGATCAAGGTCGAAGATGGGCAAAAGATCCAAGTCCAGGTATGGCAGAATAACCTGCTGGAAATGTGGAAAGCAAGGACACTTAAAGAGAGACTGCAGATCGGGTGAAGATCAGCATGAAGGACATGGAGAAGAAGCAAATGTTGCGGGTTACGTTGCACAGGATGCTCTGGTATGTTCTTTGGATAAAGTAGAATCTTGGGTATTAGATTCTGGTGCCTCTTTTCATGCATCCCCACATAGGGAATTTTTTCATGAGTATGTCCAGGGAGACTTTGGAGAAATTTGTGTAGGGGATGGTAAGCCTTGTCAGATTGTTGGCAAAGGTAAAGTGAAGCTGAAATTGCAGACAGGTGACACATGGGTGTTAAAGGAGGTCATGCATGTCCCAGTTCTGAAGCAGAATCTGATTTCTGTTAGAAGTTTGGGTGAAGAGGGTTGCACAGTAACTCTCACAGCGGACTCTTGGAAGGTTACCAAGGGTACACTTGTTGTAGCTAGAGGTAATAAAGTAGGTACGCTTTATCTATCTACTTGTTTTACTGATTCTCTTTTTGGGTTATCTACTTTAGCTGTAGATTCAGAGATGTGGCTTAATAGGCTTGGTCACATAGATAAGAAGGAGATGCTGGTTCTTGAGTCAAAGAGTATGCTTTCGGATTTGGAAGGCATGGATCATGGTTTCTGTATGCAGAAGAAGAAGGTAAGGTTTCTTGAGGAATCCGATGTTAATGACAAGAACAGGAAAGCCTTGGTTTTTCAAGGAGAAAGTGACAGACAGAGTTCAGCATAAGGTGCAGAGGAATTCTGAGCAGAGCAAGGGTGATTTGGACAAGGTTTTGATCCAAAAAGAGCTCGCGGGAAAAATTCAAGTCTCACAAGAAAAACACAGAGACCGACGTCGGTAAGAAAACTAGCGTCGGTGTCCAGACAGGGACCGACGTCGGCTATGTGCAGCCCGATGTCGGTGACTCGGGGCAGACAGAGACCGGCGTCGGCCAGGGGAAACCGACGTCGACAGGGAGGCAGTCGCAGGGAACTGACATCGGTCTGCTGTAGACTGACATGTGACGGGCATCGGTTACTGAGATGAATTTTGGGTGGACAGCTTGTTGTCATGGAGTCTCAAGTGCCCATATGGAGGACTGAAGGTGTAAGTAAGTTCTTAAATTCGTCATTTCCCTTCTTTACACTACTTGTTGCTCACTTATGGCATAGGACCAGGAAGTTATTAAAGAAGCAGAACAGGTAGATCCAGGAAACAGTGGGAGCTAGGCATGGATGAGGATGTGATTCCTTAGAGGAGAACCAAACAGGGGTTTTGGGTAGTGTTGCCAGCTGGAAGTAAGCAATAAAAGACGAATGGATGTTGAGGATGAAGAAGAGCGGAAATGGATACGTGAGATGGAAGATCAGGGTATATGATCTTGTATTAGCTGCAGGGCAATGAAGGTTTGATCATTGTGTTTCTCTTTACCAGGTTGGATAATATTAGCTACATTATCCTATTTTCTGTATGATGTGCTTGTTGCAGGGTTACATATACAGGTATTGCTGAACTAAAGGTAAAGCTAGTTCAGGGGTTTGTCATGGAGAATCTGGGAGTAGCAAGATTCTTTGGCATGAGTGTGTTCTAGAGACATGGAGGTCTTGTTGACTTTGTTTCAGGATGATTGTGTGAAGCCGGTTAGCACGTCGATGGTTAGACAGTTCATAGAACAGGTGTCTTGATTCACATAATGAGGTTGAGTGCATGGTATGTACTAAACCTGAGTTTTCCCAAGCAGTGGGAGTTGTCACAAGTTTGGAGTCAATCCGAGAAAGTAATACTGAAGGGCAGTTCAGTGGGACCAGCAGCAGGTGCACATGCTATGCAGGGTCAAGTTCTTTTTCTACATGGTTGTAGATGCGGATGTGGCAGGTAATTTGGATGACAGTTTTTGCACCATGGATTTTGTGGTGGTTGGTCTTCAAGAGTGATCTTGAGGAGGGATACAAAGCCAAGGGAACAAACTAGACGGTGTACAGGTACAGGTACAGGTTGCAGCTGTTTATCTCCAAGTGGGAGATTGTTAGGTTGTGGAGCTAAGAGCTTCAACCTTTGCAAACTGAGGAACAGATGGTTGCTGAGTTCTACAGGAACTGGCATCGACAGCAGGACCGACGTCGGCAGAGACCAGTGCAGAAGGCCACCGGCGATGGCAGGAAGTCGGCCGACGTCGGCAGAACAGACTAGCAGGGACCGGTGTCGGTCGCCTGTGTGTTCCCGAAGTGTTTGTTTCACGGACAGTTAGTTAAGTGAATGATGAGTTTGCATGTTAAGACCAGCCAGAGTCTTGGGCTGCGAGGATAATTGTCTAAATTAAGAGTCTAAGTTATTGTTTGAGTTAGGGATCTATTTATAGACCCATTGGCATGTATTGTTTAAGGCATGAGATAGAAAGGAAGAGTTTCTTCTAGTTGTAAGATCTGTGAGCTATAGGTTGTTGCAAGCTCATTGGGGATCTACATGTAAGTTTGGTCTTTAAATTGCAGGTTGCAGGTTCATGAGAGATCAGCTTGAAGTGCTATAGAGTGCTTGGTGTACCGGCAGGGTTATTACTGACTGGTTGGTGAGGTGAACACCAATTTTGTGTGTGAGTTGGTTGTTGGGACCATTTTTTGTGTAGGAGAGTATGTGTGAGAAGAATTACTGTACACTTGAGGTGTGGTGAATCTCTGTAAGGTGAAAGAGTGTGGCGGCTCTTTGATGTATTCTTTTCTGTATAGTGTTAATACAAGATAGTGTATTGTCTCTCATATTCTGTGCTATTGGTGAATTCTAGTTACTTGTGTTTCTGGTTATTTCTGCATATTCAATTGCTTATATTTGGTAATCATACTGTGCTCTTTCTGAGGAGCAAGATCCTAACGGGTGGAATTAGAACAGGTGTGTTTGTTCTTGGATTTATCTTCCACCCCCTCTCACCCAACAAAAATTATTAAGAATAATTCACATGATGTCATTTCCCAGCTCCATTCCATTCAACTGCAACCATCAATGGTCTCCACTCCTCTTTTTGATCTACAAACCATTCTACATAAGTATTCATGTGTCTTTGCCAAACTAATAAGATTGCCACCTTCACAACCAGAGGACCAATATATTTAGCTCCTACTTAGAAGCATTCCTCCCAACATTAGGACATACCACTACCCATGTCAGCAAAATATTGAGATCGAGATGCTTATTTAAGACTTATTGAAGTAAGGCATTATTCACCCCAGTACCAGTCCATATTCTTCCCTAGTTTTCCTTGTTTGGAAAAAATATGGGTCATGGCGCCTCTACAATAACTTCCATGCACTTAATCACATCATAATCAAGTATAAGTTCCTGATCCCTATTATTGATGAGCTTCATGATGCTCATTTTTTCTCAAAGTTGAATTTCTTCTCTAGATATCACCAAATCTAGCTTCATGAGGATGATATCCATCAGATAGATTTTTGCATGCATGATGGCCACTATGAGTTTTGTGTCATGCCTTTTGGCCTCACTAATGATCCTTCAATATTCTAGGCATTGATGAATAAAATATTTTGGGCCCTACTTGTGGCAATTTATTATGGTCTTCTTCGATGACATCCTCATCTATTGTAAAGCATCTCTAACATCTAGATCTTGAATTACAACTTCTCTCTGACCATCATCTTTATGAAAAATAGTCCAAATGTGATTTTGGTTAGGATGAAGTGGAGTATCTCAATAATATTATTTCAGCCTAAGGGGTTTGGGTGGATCTTAAAAAAATAGCTACCATGATAAATTGGCCTCATCCTCAAATACTCAAGAGCCTCCATTATTTTTTAGGGCCGACTATATACTATCACAAATTTGTTAAGGATTATAAGAAGATTGAAACTTTACTAATAGCTATGTTGAAAAATGATGCTTTTATATGGACATAAGTTGCTGAGTGTGCATTTAAACAAATGAAATAAGCTATGTGTACTACACCTATTATAACTATGCCAAATTTTGCTAAGATCTTCACTATCAAGAGTGATGCTTGTGAAAATGGACTTGGTGTTGTTCTCCTCCAAGATGGATGCCCCATTACATTCACCAACAATATCTTTTTGGCAAGAATTTAGTACTCTCTATTTATGAGAAGGAAATGGACATTTCGCATGTAGTACAAAAGTGGTGGCCTTACCTATTGGGTAATCATTTTTGCATCAAAATTGATTACCAGAGTCTAAAATATTTCCTAAAATACTGGGTCTCTACCCCATCATAATAGAAATGGGTCAAAAAACTCATAGGTTATGACTATGAGATCACTTACAAGAAGGGTAAGGACAATATTGTGGCTGATGCTCTATCTTGCACATTTGTGGACCAAGCTTCCCTTTCAGCTATTTCCATGCTTATTCCAAATTTGCTAGATGTTGTATAATAGGGGTATGTTAATGGATCCTCATTATCTCAAATCATTCAATAGTTAGCCACTAATCTCTTTGCTATACCAAATTATTCTTGGGATGGTGCTTCTTTGTGATACAAGGGTTATCTGGTTCTTCCCTAGAGCAAAGATCTTAGAAGGCTGTATTCTATTAACTCCATACTTTTCCATCTACAGGGCACTCAAGGTTTCTTAAAACTTATGAGCATGCATGATGCAACTTATTTTAGAAGGGAATGAAAAATGCAATTCAATAGATGGTGGCTGAATGTGATACCTAGCAATGCAATAAGGGTGAAACCACACTCATCCATGGGTTGTTTGAACCCTTTCCCATCCCTACTAGGATTTGGATAGATATTTATATGGATTTCATTGAGGGGTTCCTTAAATTTGGAGGGAAAATAGTGATTGTAATTGATCACCTCTCCAAATATAGTCATTTTTGTGCCCTTAGCCATCCCTATATAGCTTCCACAGTCACACAAATTTTATTGGACTAGATTTTTCATCTTCATGACATTCCTTTATCCATTATCTTAGATCATGATGCAACCTTCACCAACCATTTTTAGATAGATGCATGGAAACCCACCTGAGGATGAGTTTTGGTTACCATCCACAAATAGATGGCCAGACTAAAATTATCAACAAATGCCTGGAAACTTTCCTTCATTACTTCACCTTAGAACAACATCAGTGGGCAAAGTGGCTCCCCCTCACTGAATGGTGATACAATACCTCCTACCACACCTCAACTAAAATGACTCCATATGAAGTATTCTATGGTCAAGCACCACCAGTGCTCCTTCCATACACCCCCAATAGTTTATTAGTTCAAGTGGTCAACATGATTCTCTAAACTTGGGATTAGATCCTCAACACCCTATGGGATAATCTTCATATGACACAAAATCAAATGAAATAATACGTGGATCAACACCATTATAAGCACACTTTTCAAGTAGGTGACATGGTTTTTATTTGCCTCTAACCATACAAGTAATCCTCCCTAAAAATCAAAGGGCATCATAATCTAGATCCCAAGTTCTATGTACCCTATAAGGTTCTCTAAAAGATTGGGTCAGTTGCTTATAAGTTGAAGCTCCCACCTTCTCAAGTTCACCTAATATTTCTTGTCTCTTGTTTGAAAAAAGTTCTTGGCATAAACATCAGAGTGTAGACTATTTTACCAAAGCTTGATAATGAATGATCCATCCTTTTTGAGATAGAGACAATCCTTGATGTGCGCACATGACACCTTCACTCCCATTCCATCATAGAGTTTTAATATAGTGTAATGAAATGTAACTAGAGGATTCCACATGGGAACCACTATTTTAAATTCAACACCAATTCCCACATTTGAAGATTTGAGGATAAAGCTTTTTCTAAGACAGAGGGGATGTTAGGAATCTATGCTACCCCTTATCTTTACTTTATTAGTATAATATTTGTTATAGATGCATATGCTTTGTAAGTCATCCTGTGAGTATTTTGTTTTATCCCACATTCATGGGAAGTAGTAGTTGCTTAGATTAGACTTAGTATATAAGTAAGTGTTGAGGCCAATGAAGGCATTTATGAAATTATTGTATTGAGCTTGCTCAAAGGAGGTTACCCCCTCAAAGAGGCCATCGATTTTACAATTTAGACATTATAATTTAGTTCTACTTATTTAAGTTAATATATTGCTAATTTTCATAGTTTATTTTGGGTATTTGCAATTATCTACTAACTTATTTAGGAAGGATCCTCTCACCAATACGAAGATGTTTGTATTTATTAGCATTGATATCAAAGTGGTCAATGAGTTGATTTGATCAAGGAGTAGGGGATAACTGCCAAAGTGAACAAGGGGAAGTATTTACCACTACATTATTTGATAGATCCACTGGCCTAGTTTGTGTTGTAGCATGTGACGATATGCACCATGATATAAAATATCATGATGACCTAGTCGTAATGTGCATAAGGACTAACTCCTGATCAAAGAGATATTTGAAAACAACACACTAATGATAAAAACCATGATGATAATATTGACATATGAATATGGATAGACTCAAGTACAATATGCAAGAAATCACCCAATGAATGCATATACATTGAGTCAATGCACAATAATGAAAGTAAATAAATAGGTAAACAAACAAATAAATAACTAAGCAAATAAACACACACAAATCTTGAAAATAAAAGCAACATAAAGCATCTTATCATCAACCAAGTCAATACCTATGTGTGAAGGCACAATAGAATGATAAACAAATGGTGTCCCCAAGTAAAGCTATATGCAAGGGAATAACATGTGGGGATAAGATATCCTGGTATAAGCTACACACTTTATTTTTTCCCCAACAGGGGTAAAATTATGAGTTTGGCCTAAAAGTGTGAATTGGATGGTTCCCCTAAGCAAGAATACATGCAAAGGGAAGGTCACACCCTAATGGCAATAAAATGGATTAGAACCAATAATGAATTTCCCTCTATAGAGTGTATTTGGGAAGGACACATCCCAGTGGTTGCTAAAATAATTGGCTCAATGACTAAGGTACCCCAAAGGGGGTGGATTTAGGATTGATGACTAGGTTTAGGATAAAACAAATATTTGTGGATTCTGGGGCTTTATATCTCTCTAGGAGATTGTAATCCATTTTTAAATGTTTAGGTTTTTGTGGCTTTATATATCATATGGATATTGCAAGACCTTTTCAAAATTTAGGCCTTTATTGCAATGTTTAAAATGTTTTACGAAAATTTTAGGGTATCTTAACTCAATAAATATTTACAAGATACAAAAGGTGAATGCTCATAAAATGACAAGAATGTTGGCTTAGGTTGTTTTCAAAATAAAAATAGTGTTGGCTTAGGGATGGTTGAGCTAACCTCAAAAAAAATTGAGCACTACCTACATAGTCTAAATGGACCTCAAGCCACTATAGTTCACCCTAAAATGAAGAATCCTAAGTAAGTAATAGTAGGTTTGTGAATAGGAAAATGGCATAGGAAGGTAAGGTATGAAAGGATGGTAAGATGAGGCCAAGGTCAAAACAAGAAATAATGGTAAGTCAAGGCAAATGGAAAGGCAAGGTAAAAGACAAGGCAAATGAAATAATGGGAAGGCAAGGCAAATGAAATAATGACAAGGTAAGGAAAATGGAAAGTCAAGGCAAATGAAATAATGGGAAGGTAAATGGAAAGGTAAGTCATGATTTTGTTGTTCCTACTAATGTAGAGATGCATATCCTAATTAGTATATGATACAACCAAAATGGTCAATTATTTAAAGTGCTAGCCCACACCCCTTTTGAATAACTACTCTGTCAAGAACCTAATATCGATTTGAACTCTAATAATGTTGTGATATTTAGTGGTCATTGATTTTGTTTCCTTCAAACTTTTAGATAAGATGTATTTGTAGCCTCTGTAAAGGAAAATGTGGCCAGGGATGATAAATAAGGATAATCATTGGATAAAAGGTCTGATTTGGAAATGTAATATAGGTCTGAAATGGAGTAATGTATAATGTTTGGGTAACAAATAAATATTGTAGACACCTAAAACTAGCCACAACTGGATTTCGACTAGACTTTAGATTGATTCCTACCAACCATTGCAAATTAAGCCTAGGAATCACTGAACATCCCAAATTTGCTTGTGCATCATTCATCAAAGCTTAGAATCACATTGAGACATCCATAATTGGGGTATTCTATCATATGTAACAAAAATCTCTCATAGGTTCATCCTTAATATTCTTGCAACATCACAACAGTCAATTTGGCCTATAGACTATTAAGTGGGGCACTTTCATACTTAAATCAAATCTTGAAAATGCTAAAAGGATAATCATAATTAATTAACAAGCTAAGCCAAATTAAATGCCTAGTTGAACTATATATGTGAAATTAATGAATATCTAAAAAAGGAAATTCAAAAATTCAAAATATCCTAGCCTTTCATCATTGCCTTTATGAGTTGTCAAGCTCTTTGAAAATATCCTAAAATATCTATTTTGGAGAGCCATGCCTAATAATTGTAAATATTAATTACTTGATAGTTATTAACTCTACTAGGGCTATATTTGACTCACCTAGGTTTACTTTAAACCCATTCCAAGCCTTAACTCAACCCTAAATCATCTTGGGTGAGAGTTAATTCCTAAAGTTATAAATACAAGGCCTTACTTATTAATCCATAAGATATTTTGGTACAAAGTTATCATGCACAAATGACTTCAAATCTTTGATAAGAGTAGTGTTATAATGCCTAAAGTCCTAGCAAGTAAGGTTATAATGCCAAAATATTAATCCAAACAACATCACAAGCCATGGTGCCAAGGAGAGAAGGAACTACACAACCTCCATTGCTAAAGACTTCTTGAATCACAAGCCAAACAAGCCATTCAACAAAGCATTTGGAGCTCCCAAAAAAGGTAAAATATATGTGTCTTTTATGTTTGTGTTGTGTTTTCATTTAACATTTTTTTACTAAGCTCTCCCTAAATTTTAGGCTAGGAGTGTAAGTGTTAGTGTGTTTCATTTTAGTTTTATTGCTTAAACTAACACTAAACTAACCTCCCTTCTTGGATTTCTATGATCATAAATGGCACAACCATTAGAACCCTATGGAATATTCCATACAAGTAAAGAGACTAATATGTAACCCTTAGTTTTGCTAATAGATGCTTGACAAACTTCAAGATTCAAGTTTTAACTTTGTTTTTCACATATTCTTTTTTTTTAGTGACACAGTTTACACAGAGACTGATGTCAATTCTACTAAGATCGATGTCAATCTTGTCAGAACTGACGTCAACCCTTGTGTGTAGAATAGAGCATGGTAGAAACATGTTTAATAAGTTTTTCTTAAGTTTTCTAGTTTTTTTAAATTTTTAAGAGCCTAAATATCATTTAGCTGACCATTTACCTACAAGATCTAGTGTTATTTATTGGTTTTAAGCTCATCTTGCTAACCATCTTTTTGTGAAAAACCATATAGTGTTTTAATATTTTTTATAGGAAACCAATATCAATCTGTGTCAATTGACATCGATCCTTGTAAGACTGACATTGTTCCCTATGTAGATTATGTTGATCTCTAAGATAGAAAAATAGAGAAACCTGAGAGGAAAATATAAAATATTGTTTTCTCATTCACATTTGGGCTTCTAAGTAGGCAAAAACCCTCTAACAATTATAGGTCCTAAGTTGAACAAACCAAGTTTGAACATGATTAAATTTTGCACACTTCATCTTTGGTGTTTAAAATGAACTTAGTTCTTTTATGCCTTAGTTATTTTTAAAGTTTTACAAAGTTTATGTAGAGTAAAAATTTACTCTACATTCCATTCTATTTTTTAGTCGTACATCACAAATTTTTGTCTTTGCATACTTTGGTTTGAGATGGTGGAGTTTTGAAATAGAGCACGAGCTCTATCTTCCTTTTTGATTCATTTTTGTCTAAGTGTCGAGGTAAAGTGAAAGCTGACAAGTGTCATCCTTTGAGGCATCCTTTCTCAAATGGAAACACCAAGTGTCGTCATCCAAGGCATCTTTCATATTTTCTGTGAGTTGGTTAAGATGTGCCACGTATCTCATAGTGACTCAATGGAATGTGCCAAGTGTCAGCGTCCACAGTTACATATCAACACCTACATTTCATCTATTTTTTATGAAAGGTTTTAACAAGCAAGTATTAGGATCAAGCGAAAAGCACCAAGTGGCAGTCATGGAGGGTCTCAATTTTTATTTTTTCTAAAAGTGATGAAAGATGCCACGTACCTGAGCAAAAGTGAGTGAAAGCCACCACGTGTCGTGATCTGAATTATCTTCAATTTTGCTTCACTGATAGCAAAGATAATGGTGGGTCCCAAGTTTTGTGTCTGAAGCAAGCAGAAGCTACCAAGTGTCACTATCCGTGTAAATGAGAAATGAGACATGTTTGTTTCTATGGTATAAATAGAGTAAAGTAGAGACTGCCATGTGTCATCTTCCATAGGTTTCTAAAGGGTTGTTAAAAGGAGCGAGGACCACCATGTAACCTCAGATAAGTAAAGTGGAGATTGCCATGTGTCCTTTAATGAAGTAGCAAAGATTGACACCTATCCCTATGTCCCTTTTCAAGTTGATTGGGTAAGAAATGCTGTGGGCCTTATTTTATTTTAAGCTATTGAAGTTTGAGGAAGTGGATTGCGACAAGTGTCAAAGGTGGAACGATCCTGAGCAAAGACACAAAAGAGTATAATTTATGCAAAAAGTGCCATGTGTCTTCAGTGGGTGCTGTAAAACATGACAAGTGTCATCCTCCGGTGTCTCTTGAAGTAATAAGAGGATTTTCAAGAAATTGGCTAAGTGTTACCTAGCATTTAAGAGAAGGGAGCGTCTTGTAATTTGTTACAGCCAATGAACTGCTAGAAGACAATGCATTTTAGAATCTATAGAATATCTTCTGTTAGACACTTCCAGTTGGGTTAGATTTCATTTAGGCCATTATATTGGGAACAAGCAGACAATCCAGAGTGAATTCAAGGCTATAAATAAGGGTGTAGAGTGTACCAAGAGGGATAGAATTATCAGAGAGAATTTTTGAGAGAGAATTATTATAAAGAGTCTAGACTTTCTAGAGCTGTGACTAAGTAATATCATTTGCTTTTGTCTTGTTTTCTTGAATTGAAAGGTCTATATAACTGTACATGTTTTTGCACCTCTTATATGAATGGAAAACTCAAATAAGAAGATTGAACCCCATGCCTTTGTTGATATTTTCTATGTCATTTGTAAAAGTAGTCTAGGCTGTAGACTTTCTAGAGCTGTGATTAGTAATGTCATTTGCTTTTGTCTCATTTTCTTGAGTTGAAAGGTTTACATAACTGTACATATTTCTACACCTCTTATGTGATTAGAAAATTTAAATAAGAAGATTGAACCCTATGCCTTTGTTGACATTTTCCGTATCACTACAAAAGTAGTCTATGCTGTGAGCCTCTGTTTCTATTATTTCCATCTTTTACATTAATCATGCACTTGTTTGTTCTTAAATGTAAATGAATCCTACATATAGTCTCATTGTGCTCAAGATTAAGGTTGAATTACATTCAGGCGCACCGCCATAGATTAGATTTCCTTTCTTGCATCTAAGTTTCTGATTAAAATTCCTATCCCTTTTCCCAGTATATACTTGATTTAAAGAAGAACTAGCTTCTCAAAAATTTGGAGGTTGTTTCAAGATGCAAGTCCCATATCTTGAAACTTCCCATTGTTGTTGATTAGAATCAAGCACAATTTCAAATCATTAGCAATTTTTGGCATGCCTGGTGGAACCAATCTTTCGAAGAGTTGAAGAATTTTTGGTGTGTTCTTTGGCCAACCAGCCTTTGGAGGTTTTTATTTTATCAACATCAACGGTGACTCTAAGTTGAATCAGCTGGTTGAGCAGTCCTGGTGTCAAGAAGAAATCACCGTTTGGTATGTATAATTTTGTTACTCAGAGCTATGGGTCTTATGCCTTTGCATATATTTTTAATCAAGATCAGGTTGCTCATGGAATCACATCAAGCAACAAGTATGCATATGGTTATAATTTTTGCCCTTTATAGGTCTGATATAACCAACGTCAGCCTTGTCATGAGCCATATTAGTCTTATGCCCAATCTTCCCAATATGTTACATCTCATACTCAACCTAATCTCATTTCCACCTTCAAAAAAGCATTGTTGGGATATAAAAAAACATGTATTAGAGCTTGAAAATAGAAGGGGATGCGGCCAATAAATTCTTAATAATGTCATCTATCAAGTAAGAAATGCATTAGATCTGATTAAAAGTGAATGGGCTCCCATTGAAAGAGCAAATTGGCGAAGGCTTACATATGAGATGTTAGATGTGAGTGGCTTAATTGCATCTTTGGAAGAGAAGTTGAGTATTCATGAGAGGTAGCATTACCAAGTCTATAAACCTCCACTACCCCAAGTTTCATATTAGACATACTCAACCCTTGCTCAGGAGCCAAGTCAAGCCTGTCATGGTTCTTTCCCCAATCATGTTGAGGAAAGTCCTGAAACAGTAAGTCTGGCATTTAAGGCCAATCTTGATAAACAGATTGAATTGGAAAATCTTCAAAAAAAAAATCTATGTTGGCAACAAGGGAATTGGAATCCAAACCCTCACTTCCCCTTCACCTTGTAATTCTATTTTCCCAAGAGAAAAGTTCTAGGCCTAAGGTCATGAGTTGGGAACAAACAATGGAATTATGGGGCAGAAAGAAGGAGAAAGATATTGTCTAAGAGTGTGAGATACAAAATGAGGTTAGTCCCTGTCAAGTCTCTCCAACCATTCCTTAAGAACCTTATTATTTTTCATGGAAACCTTCATGCACTTCCCATTTATCTAGTGATTCCTATGAGCTCCAAGAAAGACTTTTTCAAGAAAATCTAGCTAGGCAAATTGAGGAATTAGAGGAAAAAATGAGATTGCTTAGTGAAAGAGAGATAGAGCTTTCAGATCTTAGAAAGGAGCCTACACCAAAAGATACCTCTTATACCAATCGTTAGGTCCTTTAGCATGATGACAAGATTCCAAGTTGGAAGAAAGAAGATCATGAACCAACTGAAAACTTTGAAGAAGATAAAATTGCTGACTCTTTCTAAGAGAAAAGTTCTAGACCTAAGGTCATGAGTTGGAAACAAACAATGGAATCATGGGGCAGAAGGGAAGAAGAGAATTTTTTTGCTCAAACCCTTGAAGAAGTTGAGGCTGTTCTTACTCATGGTGATAATCAGGCATAAGATCCTACATTTGAACACACCCCATCTACACCCCTCCAAGAGAGCTATCAAGCTACATCTGATATAGATGAAGTGATGAACAAATGAAAAGAAGAGAATAATTTGATTCTAGCTCAATAATTTTCTCCTCTTCTGCATATGTATAACCATCAGTCTTTTTATTTATCCCTTTTCAAAGAGGAATATATTTTGGAGGAAGCAAATAAGTATGCAGAGGAGTATGCTCAGTTCATGGCTAGTCAAGAAGATTTAATGAGTGCAAATGAAGAAGAAATCACTATAGGTACACCCTTTGATGAACCAGAGGACAAGGCACAAGCTTTTGACTCTATCTCTAATGAAAAAGAGATAATTTCTGATCATGATGACTTGTTTGAAGTCATTAGGGTAGGTTACACTATTCTTCAAGAAGGTTGTGAGTTGGTTTCAGATGGAAAAGGCAGCATTAGGACTCAAATAAATATGCAAAATTGCTATAAAATGTCAAAATTATTCTTTCAAGAGGTTGGTAAAATTGAAGATGATATTTTTGAAGTAATCAAAGAGGATGATCATGAAATGGAACCCGAGCATGAGGCAGAAGGAGATAAGCCAAAAAATGATATATGTCAAGAGACACAGGGTGAAGAGCCAACAGATATTGATTTCTTGATGAGACATGATAGCATAAAAAATTAGCATTCAATAAGTTTTAAAGAACAAGAAGAGTATGTATATGTTGAAGACATGTTTGACTCTGATTCATTTGAATGCAGGCAAATTAAGGTGTCAAACAAGAAGAGCAAGTCATCAAAATTTCATACCATTCAATCACTTGTTGGGCATCATAAGTTTTTGTGTCATAAAGGATACTTTAGAAATCTTCCTTTTGATCCAAGAGGTAGGCAAATATACTTGGTTAATATAGTTAGGTAGTTTCCCCTTTCTATATTGCTTTGTTTTCCCATTTTTTGTTTTCCCGCTTTTCTTTTAAATAAGTGTTCTTTGAACACGTAATCGGCAGCTCAGAATTTTCAAATTTTTTAAAAACCTCCAATACATTGAATGTCTCCCAAATCTTTAGAAATCTCCAAGGTACCTTGCGTTGCCACTTGCATAACGTGTCTATCTCACTGTTCCATAAAGATTGAGTAGGATCTGCTAATGGTTATCCGAGTTTAATGCTATTTTGAGACTTGATAGGTTAATAAATACCTCTTTGTAAGAGTTAAAACTTATAAGTTCTCAAACATTCTTACATCTGCATGAAAAATATCCTACTAACATTTTTTTGTGCTTAGTAAACTTGCTTCAGTGAAAGTATTTTCATTTTTCAAAAGTTCATATAGGCTATCACAGAGAAGATATAGAGATGGAGGGGGAAAAATATTTAGAACAAGGAGCTAGGATGTATGAATCCCTTGATAAGTTTATTGCAAGTAAATCATATGCTTCAGCTCCCACACAACCATTAAAGACCTATTCATGAACCAAGTTTCCTGAAGCTGGTCAAACAAGTAACCCAATTAAAATAAAAGATTATGTAGATGGCATCATGGACCCAATTCTGTAGAGAGCTAGTAGCAAAACTCTTAGAGAAGGGGCACATCAAAGGTGTCTATAAAGGGCCAGAGTAGGACAATATGAAACATTTTCCATGAGGATATGGACCTCACAATTGGCTCAATTCATTGTCCCAGCTGTGCATCCATGCCCCGACTTGGTCGAATTATGTGTAGACTTATTCCATGCACCTTCATGCACCATTCAATGAGGTCCATTTATGGTGTAAATCACACCGCAAGCTATCAGGGATATGTTAGCCATACATCATGATAGTACAGCTATGTTTCCCACTATTACAAAAATGGAAAGAACATGGGCAAACATCAACACTCAGTCAAGGTTCCTGAGATCTGAATTACAAATGGGTGATGATGACATTATAGTACCTACACTCCCTGTACCAAGAGCCCAATTTGCCCAGGCTAGCCAAGATGCATTTTCAATGATGGCTTTCATCTTTGGCATGAAAGATGATATGGAAGTGTATGCAGAACAAATGGCTATCCTTTTCAGGATGAAGACCGTTGATAAAACCCAAGAGTATCAGCTCAACTTTTTTAAACAAATAAAAATTGGCCCATTTTAGATCAAAAGGAGTGTTCAGGTATTCTTCCTATTTGTTCCACCTCATGCTTTTCTAGAATCTAACCTCTTTACCCAACATATATATCTTAATATATATGACCCATATTTTGATCTCCTAAAAACCATTCTCATGTTTGCATGGACACACATTTTGTCAAAGACTAGTGACCCTTATGAATTTTGGGAATCGTTTGTTACCCCTATTTTTTGCCACCTCAGCCCCAAATAAGTTATGAATAGATTATTCCCAAGTGTTTCAAATCTTTTGGCTAGTTTCCCAATCCCTTGTGATTTCTATTTTGGATTGCACCATACCATTATAAGAGTCCATGGTTTTTGTGGAGAACCAATATTGTTATCGAAGATTTTGACTCTTAGGTTAGCATTCCTTGAGGTCACTAGACACGTATCCATAGTCGACAATGAATTTGGTTTTGGGAAGAGAAAAATAAAAATGTATGATCTTTCGTGGATGACAATAAGCATGGTTTTAGAAACTAGAGATGCAAAAGTTGTGTTGCTCAGAAAGCTAGCCTTTCTAGGTTTCCTTCTAATAGAAGACAAATGGATTTATGACCCAAATGGTTTCATAGCCTCCTGGGTAAGGACTCATAGGGTGGCAACCAGAATTGCACATGAAGGCCACCCCTTTTGGGAGAACAGAATAAATCCTAGGGAAGACACTCTTGGGTTTTATGTTGAGTTAACAGACTTGCCCCTTCCACAAAATAGGCCATGGAAAACATTTTATGTCAAAAAAAGGGATTATGATCCTAAAGTCAGAATGACATCTAGCTTAAGAAGAACATTAAAGAATAAAGATTAGGATGCTAAAAAAATAGAGGCCTATTGGAAATATAGGCAAGAAATTTGTCAAATAACCCATTCTTTTGTAAACATAGACACAGATGAAAGATGGGAAGAACTATGGGATGACTGCCATCTCTCCCCTGTATCTAGCCTAGAGATAGGTAATTTGCTAACACCAGGTGAAGATCAGGAAGCTAGGGCTGGGTCAAGCAAAGAGTCACTAGCCTTAGGGCAAACTAGAATTGTAGCAACTATATCAGTTTGGCCCTAATCTCTCAGTGCCATAGAAATGTAGAAAAGTGTAGTGCCTTCACCATCACAAACTTCTCCATTGGTCTTAATTATAGATATTCCTAGTTCTCCATAAGCATCATTGAAAGGGGCAAAAATGAAGCCAGAAGAAGAGACACCCAAGAAATGAAAGAGGGTGCAGTTTTAGTTCAGTTCAGAAGAGGAGATAGACACCACACAGTGCCAATTATAGGGTACTATAATTTCTCCTCAGGTAAGTATTATCCCTCCCTCTCCTTCACCACCTTTTTCTTCTCCTATTGGCATGATGATTTCATCTAGCCAAATGACATCCCCTACTACTTCTACCATTCCCATTTCTCACTTTGCCCCATTTGTGCCACTTTAGGCTTTAACATTACCTCATTTCTCCCCTTCTGTTCCCAAGAAACTTTCCCCTTAGATTGCCCATAGCCAACAATTAGATATTCAATATGGTCTACCACAAGGACATCCTTTTGCAGGTGGGCACATTGCCTCTCCTTCCACCTTCCAAACCCAAGTAGATGCTGTTAGGAAGGCAAGGGAAGCCTAAAGAGAGAAAAAGAGGATTAAGGAGAATAAAGCTTTGGCTACACCCCGTTTGTGGTCATAATTTGACCCCATCCAACAGTAATTGACGGTGACTCATTTGTCACCAAATGTCATAAAGCCAATGGAGCAGATGTAGTTAGAAGATTACACTATGAATGCGGTGGCTATTGACATGTCACTCTTCAGGCCACAAGACAAAATTGAGCCATTGACTAAGTCCAATTCTATAGTTACTGAAGACTACTTGAAGATATTAAGAAGGCTATAGAAGATGGAAGCTGAGCTAGCCAAGGAAAAGGCAAACTGTAACAATTTGACCTCAAAAGTTAATAGAAAAGATAATGAAATAGAGAATCTGAATAAACAGTTGCAAAATACTATTTCTCTTCAGACTCACTAGGCAGTTCAAGCCCAAAATGATTCTTTAAAGGCAGGGCTCACATAGGTAAAGGATGCGGTGATGACCCTTAGGCACGAAAAAGTAGCATTGTAAGAAAAGTGTGAGGAACACCTATTGTAATTTACCTAATTACAATAAAAGCTGCTAAGTGAACAGAGTAGTACTGTAGCTGTACAAGCCCAATTTCAAGTAGAGCAACAAAGAGCAACACAATTGACACTAGAGTTGGCCAATAGGCTAAAGAGTGTCAAAGTATTAAGCTTGGTAAGGGAGCTATACGAATCTATGTGGAAGAGAATCTCTTTAAAGATTAATTAGCTCAGACCTTCTCTCACCTTCTTGCCAAATGCACATAAACTGTGCAAAAAGGTGGAGAGTTTAGTTGTAAATACTCTAGCTACAGTCTCAGAGAGAGTAATGGACTCATAAACATTGCTTCAAAAGCTTTATGATGCAATAGATGCAACATTGTCAGTAGTAGGAATCAATGATAGAATGGTCGCTGCCAAATGAGTAAATGAAGTTCTCAGTTGCAATTTTGTAGCCAATAGTTGTAAGGAGGTTCTGGATGTCATGAAGGAAGGAATCAATGAAATGAAATAGCATGTTGAAGATCTAGTACAATTAGGTCTTCCTTCTCTATTTCCTAATGACAATACCATGTTGATGGTAGAAGAAATTGAACTGTTGCTATTGGCCAAATAGAATGATCAAACAATTTTCCAAGGTCTAAGGGATGATTCATCAGTCCCTGAAGTAGAAGTTGTCTTGATTCCTATTTCCTAGCTTGAATTCAAATTGAAGGCTACTGTTTAAATTTTGCAAAATTTTTCACACAAGGATAACATTAACCTTGATTTAGCCTTCAATGAATTGTAGAATAAGTAAGGGTTATCTGATGAAGAGTGGTATGCCTACTAGACAACATTGTTGAAACTGTGATTTTGAAATTTTGATCTAGCGGGAGTTGTGGTTTCTTTTTGAGTAGGCTCAAAAGTCTTGGAGGTCACCAATAATTGTAGAGTAAAAATTTACTCTATGTTCCATTCTATTTTTCAGTCATGCACCACAAATTTTTGTCTTTGCATACTTTGGTCCGAGATGGCAGAGTTTTGAAATAGAGCACAGGCTCTATCTTCCTTTTTGATTCATTTTTGTCTAAGTGTCAGGGTAAAGTGGAAGCTAACAAGTGTCCTCCTCTGAGGCATCCTTTCTCAAATGGAAATGCCAAGTGTCATCGTGTGAGGCACCTTTCATATTTTTTGTGAGTTAGTCAGGATGTGCCACGTATCTCACAGTGACTCAGTGAAATGTGCCAAGTGTCAGCGTCTGTGGTTACATATCAGCACCCACATTTCATCTCTTTTTGGCAAAAGGTTTTAACAAGCAACTATCAAGATCAAGTAAAAAGTGCCAAGTGGCAGTCACACAGGGTCTCAATTTTCATTTTTCTAAAAGTGACAGAAGATGCCACGTACCCAAGCAAAAGCGAACGAAAGCCACCATGTGTCACGATCTGAATTATCTTCAATTTTTCTTCACTAATAACAAAGACCATGGTGGGCCTCAAGTTTTGTGTCTGAAGCAAGCAAAAGCTACCAAGTGTCACTATCTGTGTAAATGAGAAATGAGACCTATTTGTTTATATGCAATAAATAGAGTAAAGCAGAGACTGCCGTGTGTCATCTTCTACAAGTTTCTAAAAGGGTTGCTAAAAGGAGCAGAGACCACCACGTAACCTTAGATAAGTAAAGTGGAGATTGCCATGTGTCCTTTAATTCAGAAACAAAGATTGACACCTGTCCCTGTGTCCCTTTTCAAGTTGCTCAAGTAAGAAATGCTATGGGTCTTATTTTCTTTTAAGCTATTGAAGTTCAAGGAAGTAGATTGCGACAAGTGTCAAAGGTGGAACAATCCTAAGTAATGACACAAAAGAGTATAATTTATGTGGAAAGTGCCACGTGTCTTCAATGGGTGCTGCAGAACATGACAAGTGTCATCCTTCGATGTCTCTTAAAGTAATAAGAGGATTTTCAAGAAATTGGCTAAGTGTTACCTAACATTTAAGAGAAGGGAGCATCCTGCAATCTGTTACAGCCAATGAACTGCCAAAAGACAATGCATTTCAAAATCTATAGAATATCTTCTGTTAGACACTTCTAGTTGGGTTAGATTTCATTTGGGCCATTAGATTGGGAACAAGTAGACAATTCAGAGTGAATTCAAGGCTATAAATAAGGGTGCAGAGTGTACCAAGAGGGAAGGAATTATTAGAGAGAATTTTTGAGAGAGAATTATTGTAAAGAGTCTAGACTTTCTAGAGCTATGACTAAGTAATATCATTTGCTTTTGTCTCATTTTCTTGAATTGAAAGGTCTATATAATTGTACGTGTTTTTACACCTCTTATATGACTAGAAAATTCAAATAAGAAGATTGAACCCTATGCCTTTGTTGATATTTTCTACGTTATTTGCAAAAGTAGTCTAGGCTATAGACTTTCTAGAGCTGTGATTAGTAATGTCATTTGATTTTGTCTCTTTTTCTTGAGTTGAAAGGTTTACATAACTATATGTGTTTTTGCACCTCTTATGTGACTGGAAAATTCAAATAAGAAGATTGAACCCTATGCCTTTGTTGACATTTTCTGTATCACTGCGAAAGTAGTCTATGTTGTGAGCCTCTATTTCTATTGTTTCCATCTTTTACATTGATCATGTACTTATTTGCTCTTAAATGCAAATGAATCCTACATATAGTCTCACTGTGCTCAGGATTAAGGTCGAATTACATTTAGGCGCATTGCCATAGATTAGATTTTATTTCTTGCATTTGTGTTTTTGATTTAAAATTCCTATCCCTTTTCCCAGTATATACTTGATTTAGAGAAGAACCAGCTTCTTAAAAATTTGGAGGTTGTTTCAAGATGCAAGTCTCATATCTTGAAACTTCCCATTGTTATTGATTAGAATGAAGCACAATTTTAAATCATCAACAATTTATTAACCAATAAATGTCAAAGGGCCAAAAACTTCACAACACATCTCATTTTTGTGATTAAAATGAACTCTCACACTAGATAAATGATCTTAAGAGTTTCATTTTCATTACTTACTTGTTGAAGTTATTTATTTTATCAAAATGTTTGATGTGTGTATGCTCTTCCCGCATCCCCTTTAGGGAACTTTAGGTGACCAAAAGTTCTCATTATTTGCCTTTGATGCTTTAGTTTGAAGCATGAAAAGAACATAGTTAAGGCCCTCCTCAAACCCATATGGTTTGGGTGATCCAAACATGATCCTAAAGTATTTTCACTTGTCTTTATTTTTCATGTATTTTGGCTTGTGAGCGGGAGTTCATCATCTCTTCATGAGTTCTCTAGGGAAGTTTTGACCTGAGAATTCATCTCTTGACATTATTTCAACCCCACTCCATGGTGCGGTATATAAATTTAGGGTGACCCATTATGATGCTTATTTTGAGTGGTTAAAATAAGCCCTATTAGTAGTACTCCAACTCAGATCGTAGGGGAAACTCAAACATTGCATTACACTGAGTAAGTAACAAATATAGTGGTTGTGAAAGGGACAAGACCTTTTCACAACAAGATAATTGATGTAGATACAATTGACATGATTATATCTCTAGTGTTAGCCACAATTAGGACCATCTAGAAACACATGAAAATTGATAGTTTAGAACAACCCCACTTGTCATGGACATACTGTTGATGTAGGGTGAGTAGCCTGAAGTTCCATGTCATAGTACAAATTCTTGGGAGAAGAGGAGGCCTAAAAACCTTACTTTTCATGCACTTTTATTTTTGGATTAAAACTTAAAATCCTCCAAAGAGTGGGTATATTGATGAAAATTTGATAATATTATGTAACCTTGTTAGTCATGGGATCTAGGACATTACACTTAGGTATTTATGCCATTTTATCCTTTCTTACATTGTTTTAGTCTAGACTATCTTTTTTTCATTTATCATGCCACATCAAAAATGAGTCTTATTTTTACATCACTCTATTGTTTTAGAAGGTGTTACATCACCCATTTGACACCATACTTTTTCCTTAGTCTTTTGCCAAATCTTGTTTGTGTGTGTCATTTGATTGAAAAGGGTGTCGTTACACTACCCAATTCATTTAAATTCGTATACCTTTAAGTCTTAAAACCAAACCATTAATTACATGTTTAGAGTGTGATAATGTTTTTATGCTACTCAAAATGTTTCAAAGACTTGTTTGCCTTGTGTTAAATTTTGAAACCAGACCACGTGTGCCTTTTGGGATCAATGGCTAGTGCTACTATGCCATTCAATTTTGTCTAGCTTGTTATTTGTTCAAAAAGCCTAGTTTTCTAAGTTGATTTTTTTATTAGCCTTGGAAAGTTAATATCTAAAAATTATTTTATTTCTACATACACCTTGTGTATTTGGCCCTAGACATAGATATTTCTCTTTTGGGTTGTATAACTTATTTTAATTAGTTACCCAATTTGAAAACTATTGTTTGTGACTTTATTTAGGAGAAACAACCTATCTTCCATATGCCTTTTGTTTCATGCCTTATACCAATTGACCAGGTCCATGTTTAAATCCGAATGCCTAGTTTATGCCAAAGTGTTTTAGATTTATTAGATTAAAATCTCTTACCTTATTTTGTTTAAATTCTAGATTTTGTGCCTTTTCCAAAAGACCTAACACGTGCTTGTTTTGAGCCTAACTTTTGTGCCTTATTTTGCCAAAAGACCTAGAAACTTTTATTTTATTATATTAGACTTGTTTGAAACACTTTGATCTTAGAGTTTGGCATGTCGGTTTTTATTCAACCACTCAACCTTTTGTTTAAGACATTTGATGCTAGACATTTGACATTAGACTGTTTTATACCAAGTTTTAACACAAACCATTTTGGAGATAAAACTCCACTTTTAGACCAAATTAGATTATGTTTGGACCATGTGTCCCCTATACCTTATTTTTTAGAGTTTGTAAAACTCTAGGCCTTTTGAAAAATGTTCATCATTGATTCAGATATGTCTCGTTACACTTGTAATGGAGCCATTTACAATTTAGGTTATGATAACATGGTCACACAAAATGAAATTTCTTGAGACCCCTATTAGGATGATGTTGTTTATGAAACAAATTGATATCATCCTTATAATACTCACTTTGGAGCACAAATCCAAGATCCTCAAGAGAATTATGAGGTGATACCTTCTTCAAGTTAGTTAACGTACCAATTGTGCCCTCTTGCTGCTCATGGTATCTATTCCCCCACCTATACCATTAACCCTCCTTTAGATTATGTGACCAATCAAGGTCCACAACATCCAACCATTACCATTTTAGGACCTCATACTTTAGCTTGTGCAAACAACTAAGCTTTGTAATGCCCTACCATTTTTATACTAGGACCTCATCCTTTGGCTTGTGATAGCAACCACACTTCATAATGCCCTACCATTTTTATACTAGGACCTTGTCTTTTGGCTTGTGTGAGCAACCAAGCTCCACAAAACCATAAAATTTATATACCAGGTCCTCATCCTTTGGCTTGTGAGAGTAACCAAGATATATAGTGCCTTATCATCACCATTCTAGGCCCTTGCTAGTATAGAGCTTTCCATCCCAACAAGGTTGCATAAGTATGATGAGATGGGTCATAGTTACTATTTTAGGCAAGGAACCAACATTTGTTAAGCCTATCATTATATAACCATTGACCATTCCTCATCTAGTGTCAATCATTCCCAAATTTATAAAACATATACCAATTATCCAACCACATCTAAGCCAATCAGTACCTCTCCAACCAAGCCAATCATTTGAAAAATAAAATATATTCAAAATTGATTTTTTAAAACTACTTGTAAACCAAGGCCAAAGGGACCAAATAATCCATAATGTTTTTGTTGAACCACTATTTTTGATGCGTCATCTTATGATGAAGCAGCTTTTGATGCTTTACCTATTGTGAAGGATTTTTACTTTGACAAGCTAGTCTTTGCAGATTCACTTCTTAATGATTATAAACACCTTTGGGCAAATCATTATCTCGACCATTATCCTATTTTTCAAGATCCTCCCTTTGACAAGACGGTCTCTATGGAGTTATCTCTTAACCTTTTTCCCCTTATAGAGGAGTCTCACTTTGACAAATTAGTCTATGTGAATCCCATTATGCCATCATAGTCCATTACTTATCCAATACTAAACATTCAATAAGACATTATTATAGTAGCATCCATGCTAGATGAAGAATCACCATTAGAGTTAGGTTCTATTCTTAAATTGACATTAGATTTAACATCAAAAGTAGAATCAATGTTAGTCTTAACATCAGATTCAGAGTCCTTTGAGTCAGACTTAGCTTTGAAATTCAAATACATTCATGGTTATTAAAACATTAGTTACACATGCCTTGTAGACTAATTTGAATATATTTTTGATACTTTTATGGTTTTTGAGGATGATTACTTCAGCTTTGACACAATTTTTCCTATTATCTTCTACAAAGATTGTACGGCCTCTTCCCATTCCATTACCATTCTACATACTATTACCACCAACCAACCTAGCCATTATATTGACATTCCACCTCCCACAACTATTGATTGGAACTGATAGAATCACACCTTGTTGAACCACATCCATGATGACATATCAATTGAAGAACATCAAGGAAGCCAAGACCACATTTATGTAGAAAAAGAACACTCTCCTAGTGAGACCTTCTCAGAGGTGCTAGGGGATAATCAAAGTCCTAACTCAACATCTTATAGTGAAACCTTTTCAGAGGAACTAGAAGAAAATCAAGGTTAAAAGTCAATATTCTTTAGTGAAATCTTCTCAGAGGTTCTATGGGACAATCAAGACAACTTCATTGGTGAAAAACTTATCGAGGTACCAATAGTTGAACACAATATTTCTTCACTGCTTGATGAAGACATTATCAGAGATGAAATTATTATAGCTTCCAATCTACAACATAATCAGATGGTAGCTACTCTCAGGCCCAAATAATAAAAAAATATGATGATACTTTTGAGATCATATTCAAAAGTCTTCATCTCTACCACATCCAAAATTATGTCAAATCTAGAATCAATAACATTATGTGTGCCTGAAAATCCCAATCTTCATTTATTTTACAACCATTATACATTCCATTATCATCCACCTTTACATTGCCAAACCAAACCTATCAGCCAATATTTATCTATATTTACCGTCCCTAGCCACACTTTCCTTTATAGAGGCTACAAAGATATATTGCCTCAATGTATGAAGGAAACAAAATCAATGACTAATGAGGATCACAACAACATTTTTGGCACCCAAATGTGTAGTAAGTTCTTGATAGAGTAGTTATTTAGAAGAGGTGTGGGATAACAAATTAAATGATTGATTATTTTGGTTATACCATTTTCTAATCAAGACGTGCATCTCCTCATCAATAGAAATAATAGAACCAATCACCTGGCCAAAATCATATACCTAACCAAAAACCATACCTATACCTGGCCCAAAACATTACCTTGCCATTTTGCTTTGCCATTCCTCTTGCTATTATTTCATACCCTACCATTCACCTTACCTTATCATTTGGGGGAAACCCTCTTACCATCATATCCAATTGCCATATCAACATTCTTCTTTATGCCATACCCTATACCATTTTACTATACCTTTCCTATTAGACCAAAGCTTATTTTTAGTGGCTTTACCCCAACCTGTTTTGATCTTGGTTCCTTTAGTTCTTCCCACACCTTTCATGAGGGGATTATGATCTAGTTTCAATAGTTTTATAATTCTATGTTTAAATGATAGTCTATAAAAGTAGTGTGATAGTGGATCTGGCAAGTTATCTTTCATTTACGCTTGACTAGTGTCATTTATTATAATTGCCTATGGGTAAATTAGTATCCCACCTTGTGTTACTAATTATAACCACCTATGGGAAAATTGATACCACATACCTATGTCACTGTTTCATAATTATAACCACCTATGGGAAAATTAGGAACAATACCTTTTACCATGTATTACCACATCACCTTGCCATTATTATTCTTATTTGTCTGGCCATTTCCCTTAATTTATGAACTCATTGTGACCTAGTTGGTTCTTATTGCCTTTTGTGTGGGTGTAACTACTATGACTTGAGGTCCTAATGGGCCTATGTAGGTCATGCTTGATTCACATTGAGGTCATTTCAGTCCCCCTTTTCTATATGTTCTCACCATTTTATGAGCAACCTAAGCCAATGCTCTCACCATTTTGTGAGTGGTATCTTGTCAATCTCTAACGAGTTAAGATACCTCAAAATTTTAAAAACATTCAAAAATATTAAAAGCCAAAAATATGTCTTGTTTAAACCTAGTCAGTCATCTTCGATCTGCTCTGCTAGGGTAAATCTATTGATTATTCTAATCCATTCCATTGCCATTGGGGGTGTGACCTTTCCCTTTGCATGTATCCTTACTTGGGGGAATCACTTGTTTATCATTCCATTGAGCCTTCACACATAGGCATTAACTTGGTTAATGACAATATGCTTTCTATTGCTTTTACTTTCAAGCTTTTTATGTGCTAGTTATTTGTTTCCCTATTTGTTTGCTTTCCTTGTTGTGCCTTGACTCTATCTATATGTGTTCATTGGGTGATTCCTTGTGCATTATTATTGAGTCTATCCATATTCATATGTCAACATTGTCATCATATTTTTTATCATCAGTGCATTTATTTCAAATATATATTGGATTGAGAGTTAGTCCTTTTATATATTTTAGGTAAGTTCTCATGGTGTTTTATATCATGATTCCTACCATCACATGATATAGTAAAAATTAGCTTAGGAAATATTATAGGTAATGAAGCTATGAAAGTTTCTTGTTGGTAACCTTGGAAAAACCCTCCCACCCTATTTTATCAAAGTCTTTGTTGAGTAACTTCTTAACTATTATAACCGCCTTTGGGTAAATAATTACCTTGACCATTGTCCTATTTTCCAAGAGCCTCCCTTTAACAAGTAAGTCTTTACCAAGTTGTTTCTTGACCTTTTCCCCCTCTTAAAGGAATCTCATTTTGACAAACCAGTCTCTGTGAAACCCATTATGTCATCAAAATCCATTACTTGTTTAATATCAAACATTCAACAAGACATCATTATAGCACCATCCACACCAAATGAAAAATCAAGATTAAATTTAGGTTTTATTCTTGAACCAACATAAAATTTAGCATTAGAAGTAGAATCAACATCAATATCAACAATGGATTTAGAGTCCCTTGAGTCAGACTCAGCTTCAACATCAAAATACATTCATGGTTATTACAAAATTGGGTACACATGCCTTGTAGATCAATTTGAATACATTTATGATCCTTCCATGATTTTTGAGGATGATTAATTCAGCTTTAACACAAGCTTTCCTAGTATCTTCTACAAGGATTATGCTTCCTCTTCCCATTCTATTACCATTCGACATGTCATTACCACTAAATAACCTAGCCATTATATTATCATTCCACCTCCTACAAGTGTTGATTAGGACAAATATAATCACACCTTATTAAACTACATCTATGGTGACATATCATTTACATAATATCAGGGAGGCTAAGACCACATTCATGCAAAAGAAGAACACTCTCCTAGTGAAACCTTATCAAAGGTGCTAGGGGACAATCAAATTCCAAACTCAGCATCTTCTAGTGATACTTTTCAGAGTCACTAAAAGACACTCAAAGTTAAAAGTCAATATTCATTAGTGAAACCTTCTCGAAGGTGCTATGCGATAATCAAGACAACTTCATTTGTGAAAAACTCATCAAGGTGCCAATAGTTGAGCACAATAGTTCTTCACTACTTAATGGAGACATTATCAGATATGAAATAAATATAGCTTCTAATCTATAGCATGATTAGATGGTATCTACTCTCAGGCCTAAACAATAGAAAAATTTGGTGGTCCTATCAAAAACATATTTAGAAGTCTTTGGCCCTGCCACATCCAAAATTATGTTGAGTTCAAAATTAACAACATTATGTGTGCTTGAAAATCTTGATTTTCATTTATTTCCCAACCACTATACATTCCATTATCATCCACCTTTACACTATAAAATCAAACCTATCAACCAATATTTATCTGTATTTACCATCCTTGGCTATACTTTCCTTTATAGATGCTATAAAGACATCTTGTCTTGATGTTTAAAGAAAATAGAATCAATGACCAATGAGGATCATAATAACATTCTTAGAATCCAAATCTATAGTAGGTTCTTAATAGAGTAACTATTTTGATGAGGTGTGGGCTAGTAACTTTAATGATTGATTATTTTGGTTATATCATTTGTTGATCAGGACATGTATCTCCACATCAATAGAAATAATCACTTGGCCAGAATCATATACCTGGCCAAAAACATTTACCTTATGGTTTTCCTTTGCCATTCCTCTTTCCATTGTTTCATACCCTATAATTTACCTTACCTTATCATTTTGGGGAAACCCTCTTACCATCATATCCAATTGCCATTTAGACATTATTCTTTATGCCATACCCTATATCATTTTACCATTCCTTTCTTATTAGACCAAAGCCTATTTTTAGTTGCTCTACCCCAGCCTATTTTGATCTTGGTTCCTTTAGTTCTTCTCATACCTTCCACAAGGGGATTCTAATCTAGTTTCAATAGTTTTAAAATTTTGTGTTTAAATGAGAGTCTATGAAAATAGTGTGACAATGGCTATGGAAAGTTGTCTTTCATTTACACTTGATTGGTGGCACTAATTATAACCACCTATGGGAAAATTAGTATCCCACCTTGTGTTACTAATTATAACTGCCTATGGGTAAATTAGTACCATAGACCTATACCATTATTTCCTAATTATACCCACCTATGGAAACATTAGGAACAACACCTTTTACCATGCATTAAAGCATCACCTTGCCATTATTATCATTTACCTAGATATTTTCCTTAATTCATGAACTCATTGTGACCTAGTGAATTCTCATTGCCTTTTGTGTGGGTAGAACTACTGTGACTTGATGTCCTAATGGGACTATGTAGGCCATTATCAATTCACATTGAGGTCAATTAAGAAACCCTTTTCCATATGTTCTCACCATTTCATGATTAAGCTAGGCCAATGCTCTCACCATTTTTTGAGTGGTATCTTGCCAATCTCTAACAAGTTAAGATACCTTAAAATTCCAAAAACATTCAAAATTTTCAAAATCCAAAAACATGTCCTATTTAAACTTAGTCAGTCATCTTTGATCCACCCTACTGGGGGAAAATTTATTGAGTTTTCTAATCCATTTCATTGCCATTGGGGGTGTGAACTTTCCCTTTACATGTATCCTTGCTTGGGGGCACCTCTCATTTATAATTCCATTGAGCCTTCACACATAGGTATTAACTTGGTTAATGATATGATGTTTTTTATTACTTTTACTTCAAGCTTTCTATGTGTTGTTTATTGTTTATTTATTTGCTTGTTTGTTTTCTTTCCTTTTTATACCTTGACTCAGTCTATATGTGTTCATTGGGTGATTCATTATGCATTATTCTTGAGTCTATCCATATTCATACATCAACATTGTCATCATGGTTTTTTATCATTGGTACATTATTTTCAAATGTTTATTAGATTGGGAGTCATTTATTTTTTTGCATATTTTGGCCAAGTTCTCATGGTGTTTTATATCATGATGCCTACCATCTTGTACTACAACAAAAATTATCCCAAGAAATATTATAAGAAATGGAGTTGCAAAATTTTATCCTTGGCAACCTTGGCAAAATTCTCCCACCCTACCTAATCAAATCAACTCCTTGACCATTCTAGTTGTATCAATGCTAATAAAGATGAGCATTTTCACATTGTTAGGTATCATTGAATCATTCTCATTGATCAACTCTTATTCTTCTAATAATCTCTTTCATAACTTTGTGCATCCTCATGTGCTTGGTTGTTTGTGGCTTCTTTAGTCATTAGAACATCACATCTACATTTGTGATCACTTATCTTTAATCTATATGATGGGTTATATCCTTGAGTTATGCTTGCCAATCTACCATACTGGGGCATTATCAAATATCATTTTTAAATCTAGGTCATATTAATGATTATAAACACCTATGGGCATATCATTATTTTGACTCATCCACCCTAACTGGGGCATATGCCTATGCCACTAATTATAACTACCTTTGTGTAAATGAGTGTCTCAACCTTTTTTACTGATTATAACCACCTTTGAGCAAATCAATACTTCTTTTTAAATCAATGCATATAAGCATTTTATCGACTAGATTAATCTCCCTCATGGGTTAATTTCATTCTTATTTTATCCAACCTATGCTATTAATTATAATTGCCTGTGGAAAATTAGTCTCTTCCACCCATTTTATTTTTTGGTCCCATTATTTCTTTCTTTCGAGGTATCGATCATCGACCCATTTACCAATCACTCCCTTGAGGGGGAATCTATAGTCCATCCATTTTTGTTGAATAATTAGGCATACATGAAATTTTCATTCTTTGAGAAGATGTTACTATGCCTCCAGCTTGCAATGCCTTCCCAAATAGAGGTAGACTATAGACACCTAAAATAGGCCACAGCTAGATTTCAACTAAACTTCAGATTGATTCCTACCAACCACTACATATTAAGCCTAGGAATCACTAAACATACTAAATTTGCTTGTGCATCATTCATCAAAACTCTGAATCATGTTGAGACATCCCTAATTGGGGTATTGTATCATATGCAAAAAAAATATCTCATAGATTCATCCCTAATCATCTTGTAGCATCATAATAATAAATTTGGCCTATGGACCTATTAAGTGGTGTACTTGCACACTTAAGTAAAATCTTGGAAATGCTAAAAGGCTAATTAGAATCAATTAACAAGATAAACCAAATTAAATGCCTAGTTAAATTATCCATGTGCAATTAATGAATATATAAAAAAAGAAATTCAAAAATTTAAAATATCTTATCCTTTCATCATTGCCTTTATGAGTTTTCAAGCTATTTGAAAATATCCTAAAATATCTATCTTGGAGAGCCATGCCTAGTAATTTCAAATCATAATTACTTGACAACTATTAACTCTACTGGGGTTAGATTTGATTCACCTAGATTTAGTTTGAACCCATTCTAAGCCTTAACTTAATCATAACTCATCTTGAGTGAGAGTTAATTCCTAAAGCTATAAATAGAAGGCCTTACCTATTTAATCCATAATCTATTTTGGTGTAAAGTTATCATGCACAAATGACTTCAAAGCTTTGATAGAAGTAGTGTTATAATGCCTACATGTAGGGAATATTTTAGTGGTGAATATTCGTACTTTGGCAAATTTTACATTTTGTCAGTGTGTTTTTTGGCGATTTCTATGCCGTTCCATGGTTTCCTGGTCGCCAAGCTTTCTTGGGTTTCGTGATTGCCTAGCTTTGTAATCGCCAAGGCAAATGTTTCGTTTGAGTTTCTGCCTGGCAGTATTCACCTTTCACGCAGCCGACCAGGTAGAGCTTAATGTGGAATGTTCACTGGGTTTCACGTTATGGGAAGTGGAGGAGTCAGCTTGTTTTGCCAACACAGTTTCATTTGTAATATGTATAAATCCGAATTCAAGAAAATAGCAATGAGACATTCAATAAGCCTTTTTTTTTCTGAAGCGAACAATATACAAATAAAATAAACATTCAAGTATAAGTTTACATTTATATATGGACATCTAGTTTCTTATACTTTAAGTTATATTTTATTTATATACTTTCAGGGTGTTTGAGAGGGGTTTCGGACCGCTAGGAGCTATAATGCAAATTCTAGGTTTTGGTGGATCCTATCATATTTTAGAGTTAGTCAGATTCCAGGGTTTCAGGGTTTCAAACTTAGCCATATTTTAGGGTTTCAAGATTTCAAGGAGACATAATAGGAGGTATGAAGGCTGAATGAAGGGATGTATGCGTGATAGAATAGTATGAAAATATCTCTCGCAAAGTGCCACAAGCTGATCCCACCCCATTCCCAGTGCCCAAAAAATTAAAATTTTACTATGATTATTATTTTTTGTTCGCCAATGTATAATTTTTTTGTGGTTTAAAATTAACACAATTCACCCAGATTTTACACATTGTTTGAGAGACTATGAATGATTCGCCAATGGAGATTATTATTTTTTCTTTGTAAACTATTTTTTTCGCCACAAAAAATGATTTTTTTTGTCAGGTGTTTTACACATTTCGCCAAATTTTTACACCTTTTCTAAAGGAGGGGTTTCTTAAAGTATACCCTACCTAAATGCCTAGAAAGTAAGGTTATAATTCCAAAATCTTAAGCTAAGCCACATAACAAGCCATGGTGCCAAGGAGAGAAGGAACTACACAACCTCCATTGCCAAAGACTTCTTGAAGCACAAGCTGAGCAAGCCACTCAATAAAGCATTTGGATCTCCTAAGGAAGGTAAAATATGTGTGTCTTTTATGTTTTTTTTGTGATTTCATTTAACATTTTTTTACTATCATCTCCCTAAGTTTTAGGTTAGGAGTGTAAGTGTTAGTTTACATTTGAGCTTTATTGCTTAAACTAACACTATACTAACCTCCCTTCTTAGATTCCTATGATAAAAAATATTGGTATTTTCAATCATATACAATATTTTTGATTCTATATTTGACATAATTTTGGTTGTGGTGGGGCCAAAGACTTCTAAATATGCTCTTGATAGGACCATCAGACTTTCTTGTTGTTTGGGCTTGAGAGATGCTGCCATCTAATTATGCTATAAATTGGAAGTTATACTACTGTTATCTTAAATAATGTCTTCATCAAGCAATGAAGAATTGTTTTCCTCAACTATTGCTACCTCAAAGAGGTTTTCATAAATAAATTTTTCTTGATTATCCCATAGTGCCTCTTAAAAGGTTTCACTAAGGAATGTTGACTTTTGACTTTCATTGTCTTCTAGCACCTCAAATAAGGTTTCACTAGAAGATGCTGAGTTTGGACTTTGATTATCCCCTAACACCTTTGAAAATGTTTTACTAAGAGATTTTTCTTATTTTGCATGAATGTGGTCTTGGTCCCCCTAATATTATGTAACTAATATGTCACCATAGATGCAATTCAATAATGTGTGATTCTATTAGTCCTAATCAATGCTTGTGGGAGGTGGAATGTCAATATAAGAGCTAGGCTGATTAACAATATTAATGGAAAATTGAATGATAATGGAATAGTAAGAGGTATCATAATCATCTTAAAATATACTAGGAGAACTTATGTCAATGCTAAAGTAAACATCCTCAAAAATCATGGAAGGCTCACAAATATATTCAAACTAATTTGCCAGGAGTGTGTAATCAATGTTGTGACATCTACTAATATATTCTAGTTCTGACTCAAGGGACTCTAAATTTGATGTTGAGACTAATTTTTAATCTAATTTTAATGCTAAATATGATATTGGTTTAAAAATAGAACCTAAATTTAATATTGATTCTTCTTCTAGTTGGGCGATAAAGATTTTATGTTGAATGTTTGGTATTGGATGAGTAATGGCATGTGGTTGAATAATGGGCTCTTCAAAAATAGGCTCATCTAATAAGGTTTCAACAAAGACTAGCTTATCAAAGTGAGATCCCTCAAAGATAGGGTAATGGTCTAAGAGTGTCTCAACAAAGACTGGCTTGTCAAAGTGAGGCTCATCGAGGATAAAGGACTAGTATAAAGGTGGCTCAACAAATATTGGCTTGTCAAAGTGAGATTACTTAAAGATAGGGCAATCGTTAATAGGAAATTCCATAAAGACTATATTGACAAAGTGAGGCTCTTTAAATAAAAGGAAAGGGTCATAGGGTGACTTATCATAGGTTAACTCATCATGAATAGGGGTTTCAACAAAAACATAGAGGATTGGTTGTTTGTCTTGGCCTTGGATTACACTTTTTGGAAAAATCTTAGACTTGGGCACATTTAGATACTTTATCATGACATATTTTAATGATGGTGTATGGATAGGTAATGATGGGCTCTTTTATATCTCAAAGAATGGCTCGACTATTGGATGTATTTTTTGTTTATGAAGAAGATTATTAAATCATTCTTTAGGAAATTTAGACAATAATTTGACTCTAACCCTCAATAATTTTAGAAGGGATACATCTATATTCTCAACAATCCATTTGTCAGATTGGATTTGAAAATGGGTTAGTAATGCACTAACTGACTTAAGTGGGTGGGCATTATAAAGCAATGATTGGTGTGTTTATGGCTCAATCATGATATCTCCATGGTCAATCATGGTTTGGACATGTTTTATGAGCCTTGCACATTGATTAAATGAATGGCCTTGAATCCCATGATACTCATAATATTCATTTGTTTGGTATCAGGGAGGTTTGAGATCATTTTCACCAAAAGGTTGAGTATGTGGACACATAATTATGTTTGTTGTGACCAATTAATAAAAGATATCTCTCAAGGCTTCATTGGGTAAATTTTACACCTAGGTCCATGGTTGGTTTGAAAGGTTTGGTCCATGAAGTTGGAATTAGACCAAAGAGGATGGTCTTGATCTTGGTATTTGGCATGGCTCTAAAGAGGGAAAACTTGTTCTCGGTAATTAGGCTAGAAAAGGCAATTTTTACATATAATAATCAACATGGCTTAAGATTAGAAATTAAAAATTAGGCCAAAAAGGGTAGTCTTAATCCTTGATAATTGGTATGACCCCAAGGAGTGTGAATTTGTTCTCAATAATTAGTATGAGTTTGATTGGCATGGTTTAAGTCTAAATAACAAAAGGGATTCAATTGTCATGGTCTAAGTCTAAGTAATAAAATGGATTCAATTGACATGGTCTAAGCGGGATAAAAAATGACTCTAATTGGATTAGAATGTGGGTTCAAAAAAAAACCTTGATTTGGCATGATTGTGCAAGTTGGTTGAAATACTTGATCTTTGGAAAAGGTCTGGGTTTTAAGTAGTTTTGGACATGGAACTTGGCATGTGTGAATTTGGTTTGGTTTAATAAAATGGTTTAAAGTGAAATGAACTTGATCTAGGTCTAGGTTTGAAAGTGACATCGGTAGAAGAATGGGTCTTGGTTTGAAATGAAATGGGACTCTGAATAGGTACTTGGTTATGGTTCAAAATGGTTTGAAATAACAAGGACTTGGAATTGGTCTAGGTATAAGTGTGAAATTGGAATTGAAAATAAAATTGAACTAGGACTTTGGAAATAAATTTGATCTAGGCACATGAAATAGGTCTTGACACATAAAAATTTAACTAGGTCTTTAAAATAAATTCAATATAGGCATGTGAATTTTGAAACACTCTTAAGTCTAAAGATCCCGATTTGAAACAAATGGCACACTTGGTCTAAAATAGAAACTTAGAATCAAGGAAAAATTTAGTCTCAATTTAAAAGGAACTTGGTCTAGGTAAAGGTATTTACACCAAAATAGAAATCAATCCAAGTTTCAAAATATAAAGATAGAAAGGTGAACATCTCAAGCCCAAGTTATAGGCAAGACTCAAGTGTAAACCAATCATCTTTAGATCTAAACTTCAAAATATAAATTTACAACTTGGTATACAATACTCAGATTTTTAAATGAATAATGGATTGGACTCAAATGGGTAGTATAATGATACCTTCTAGAACAAAGGTACACAAACAATTTTGGAATTGGTTTTAAACAAAGGTAAATGTCTTAGGACAAATTGGACAATGTAAAGATGTCTCTTTGAAAAAGTGTACAAACGTGGTTTTTAAAATCTCAATATAAAGCAAATGTTTTGAGTGATTTTGATAACGTAACATTTATTTACTCAAATTGGTGTGTAACATGCCTTTTATTTTGAAGTTTTTGACTCTTTCTGGATGTGGTTTTGACACAATAAGAAATTTAGACCCAAAAAAAATTCAAGAAAAAGAATAAGAAAGCACCTAAGTACACATCTTACATTAAAACTGACAAGGTTTGTAAAGTCTCTACCAATATTTACACCTATATACCAATTCTCAAAAGGAATTAATTATTAATCCAAAAAAGTAAGAATGCATGTGGAAAGATTTTTTTAAGCCCCCCTCTATCTCTTAGGCATCGATATGTGGTAAGAACTTAGAGTGACTAAGTAACTTGACATTTGGTAGATGTTCTAAGATAAGTGGGGTTGATATAAATCTAAATTTTTTGATTCATTATAGATGGTACACACATGTGACTAACATAAGGGAATAATCATGTCAAATGAGTCCAAACCACCAAGCTTGTTATGCAATGGTTTAGTGCTTTGCATAACCAATTCATCTATGTACTTTCTAGTGAATTATGATGTTTGACTGTTGCTTGGCCCAAGAACCAATTGGGATGGTTAAGCTAACCACTCACCACTATCTCATCCAATAATATGCCCAATTTATATACCCCATCAGAGAGTGGGGTTATAAAAGTGCTGAGAGATGAAACCCTAGGTCAAATTCTTCTTAGATAACTTGTGAGGAAGTTATTAACTCCCACTCACAAACCAATGCAAAAAAAGAAATAAATAAAAATAGAAGAACTTTAGGGTTGTTTTTGAGTTACACAAGTCACTCAGAGCTTGGGGAGATCATACACAACTTTTATTCACCTCTATGACTCAACCAAATAAGCAAAAATGATATGCTTTTGATCACCCAAGTTCCCTAAAGGGGATAGGGGGAGATCATACACATAAGGTTTTGCTAAAAAGAAACTACTTTAGGAAAAGTAACTAAGTACTTTTGTAAAAAAGGAAAGCAAAAAGTGAAAACTCTTAGGAGCACTAAATCTAATGTTTTGTTTTTTTTAAGCACTTAACAAAATGTGAAGTGAATTTTGGCCCTTTACGTTTGAACTTGTAACATTGAAAAAATAAAAAGTAAAGTTGTTTTGCAAGTTATTTTTAAGGACCAAAAAGACAAGTGTGAATGAATTTTAAAGTGATTAAAACCTTATATTTTTGACCTAATTTCCTACAATAAACATTTGGAGATTCACTTATTTTTATTTAAAATGGTTAGTACAAAAACAAATTTCACTCTTGAAGCTCTTTGGTTTTTGACATAGGGCAAAGTTGCCATTTATAGAATAGAGCAAAGTCATTATTTTCCTATAAAACTACCGTAGATAGAACACAATTTTGGAAAAGTCACCATTTATAAAGTGTGAAATCATCGATTAGATTAGTTAAAGTCATTGTTTCCATTAAAAAATCATGCAAACACAAAGGATGGTTACCTAACAAAGTCATTGTTCTTGGGGGATGAAGTTATCATTTTCTCTAGATGAAGTCGATGTTTTAGGAAAGGTATGCTATTGGTTGAAGTCACTAAAACACAGGGGGAAAAGTTGATTTTTTTTTTGGAATCACTAAAACCTAGTAGTGAATTTTCCATTTTCCTAAAAAACACAATTGATAATAAAATACATGAACATTGGAAAAGTCACCGATTAGTAATGATGAAGTTTCCAAAACATAGTCAAACAAAAACATGGGGTTTTAAGGAAAAAATATAAAAACTAAGATTTTAAGTGAGCTTTCCTTAGATTTTAAAGGTCAATATCACTCCCTTAGTGTATAAGGGGTGAGTGGTCCCACTGGGCATGCCATTAAAAACATAAGATTACGAAGGAGATCATTAGTCTTCTCTTGTTAGTGAAATACAAAACCCTAAATCAAACAAATCAATGAAAATAAAAACTACTTTCCTAAGTACTTGGGTGATCAATAACATAACTAAGCTCAAATACAACTAGAAGATAAGGAAATACTACCTTTCACTTTCCTTGTCAAATGATACTTGTTCGTTGGCATATAAGAGTGTTCATGCTCAACTTTTGTGTTTAATGGAGTCTTTTACCAATGTGTTTTCCTTACAAGCAACACCTCTCCTCATCAACTTGTGTCTTGGCATGTGATAAAAAAATGAATATTTATAGAGATAATTTGGAATTATTTCTTTGCACAAAAAAGCTTCTTGTCTCTTAACAATTTAACATTATAAGTTTGGCTTAAGAGCTTCTTGGAATGGTGGCAATGACACTTCTATTTATAGGTTCTCAAACTAACTCTAACTCAAGCGTAGTTAGGTTATATTTAACTATGGTTAGGTTAGGGAGGGGATAATAAATTAATATTTGGGATAGAGATCCCATTTATTAAGCATGGCTCACCATTTTCGAATTTAAGGTTTTTATGAAGATATTTCCAATTCCTTGAATTTAAGGATGATGTCATCATCATGACCTCATTTTTATTGAAATTTCATTTTTAGAAAATTGATATTCATTAATTTACCATGGAATTTTCACTTAAGTAGTTAATTAGATTTGCTTAGTTAATTAATTTTGCTTAGGGTTTTGGTATTTTTGAAATTGGTTAAGTTCCTTGCTTAATGGGTCAAAAGGCTAGTTTATCAGTTTGCAAGTTTGTAATTTGAATGGGGATGAATCCATGGGAGGTTAATATTGTGTATAGGATAATACCCCAAATAACAATGCCTCAACATGATTCTAGGCACTAATGTCTGATTTATGAATGAAATTGGGACATCTAGTGACTTCTAGGCTTAATTTGTGTTGTTTGATAGAAACTAGCCTAAAGTCTGATTGGAATATGGTTGTGGCCAAAATAGATTGTCTATAGAAAATAATTTCAATTCAACCATCTTAGGCTGACGTAAGTGTCTAGAGAGCCAGAGGCACCAAATCAAAAATCTGATGATTGATTTAGAACTATCTTCTTTCCTATTTTCTACCTGTACTAGATCTAGATCTGCATTAGCATCATAATCAACTATGTACTGTCTTTTATGTCATTTATATGTCTATCATAGTTTTAATTCATAATAATAACCTGTCTCATTTTTTTAAATTTAGCATATGGTACATCTAAGTTTAGCACATTAATTAGCTTGTTATAGATCTGATATTCACCCTTGTGCCCTATCATTTCTATATCCATAACCCTATATAATCAATTAGGATTACTTAATCTAAATTAGGGTTAAACAATATCCAATAATACAAAGATGGAATTAGACATATGTAAGTCTCCCCTAAGTGTGGGCTTGTGTGTGTACAAAGATGTAATATGCTATATGCAAGGGCATGCAATGATCTAGCTTGTAACTTGAAAAATACTACTCATGGGATGCTTTTTGAATGATTAAGACCTATAATATGATCTTATGAAAAATATGTAAATATTTAAGAATAAGGTAGTATAAATTAGTTATGTAATGAATTAAATGAGATTGAATAAGTGCTTTCTTATTATTTTCTAGATGAATAATTACTAGGATTTGATTTGTATTTATACCAAACCTTTTGAAAATATATCAAAAAAGGGTTAAATAAGATAAATAGGCCAACCCATATGTTTCAAAATATTTTAAATGTAGATTAATTTTGAGGTATAGATAATAGATAAGGAATCTGGACACTAGCATCAATGCTAGTGTCCCTATGCGAATGATAAATTTTTGCAGGGTAGAAAACTATTGAAGGTTTGTAATTGAAAATAAAAGATATAAATAATATTTTAAGATTTATGTAGTGTACAGGTGATTTGGGTCATCAAAATTATAGGGTCATTCCATAAGATAAGCAACTATGCACAATGAGATGGCAAATGCAAGACTTTTGATAGTAGGAAGGTCTATAACTAAATGGCAGAGCCTTGATTAGTAATTATCAAGTGTATAAGACTAAGATGCTATACATAATCGAATTCTAATATCTAAAATGGGAGACCCAAAACAAGGGTCACAATAGTCTAACCAAACCCATATAATGTATGTTTTTATTCTATGATTAATGTGATCTAAATAAGATAAAACTATGTAAAATAGGGAAATAATCATACAAATATAAATGTAAAATGGGAGATTAATAGTGAAATTACTATATTTAGAAAGAATAAAAAAATGGAGGAGAGGTGAACTTAGATTATTTTTGATTTATGTAACTCAATGTGTTCATCATTGGCCCTAAAATGACTCGTGTCTATTCTGTAACTACTTAGGTCAAGAAACAATAGTTCAAACCCTATATAAACAATACTAATGAAACTTAGACATTATAGTGACTAGTACTTTACAATATCTATAGCTAATTTACCCATTGATTATGAATGTTTTTGATGTCTTGGACTGTTGCACTTGTACATGTAGGTGCAGTAAGAATTTTGACCAAATAGATTAAATTATGTAATTTAGACCCAAAATATCAAACTACCTAGTAGGAGGGATTATGGAAGTAAATCAGAATAGATGAAGACAATCTTACCAAATCCTTTCTTCAGCTAGCCTCCCTTCAAGATATTCAAATAGATTGTTGATTTTAGATTACCATGGACTCAGAATTTTGATATTATGATTGCTTGATCAAAGGTTTTGATTATGGATTTGTAAGCATTAAAATTGAGATTGTATGGCTCTAAAGGTTTATAGTTAATAGATAATGGAGATTCTAGTTAGTTTCCATGGAGGAGTGGATTATTTTATATAAGCCAAGGGAGGGAAAATCAAAGGCTCATATGCAATATTGTGTCATTGGGATCAATGGTTGAGAAATTTCCAAGGAATTAAAAATTCCTTAGAAGCCTCTATAATAGAGGTTTCTAGAGGGGGAAGGCTAAGTTAGTGAGGATTCTAGAAATGGAGGATTATATAATCCTCTTAGGTATTAATTAGGATTAGGTAAGGGATTATATAGGGAATAATTATGGGATTAGATAGGGATTAGGAGTGTAAGAGAGCCTAGGAATAGTCTTAGTAGGTGGGTAGGTGGGTCATGGGAATTTAAAATTCCCCAATAATGGATAAGTGGGGGTTAAGATAAGATAATGGGGATTTAGGAGAACTAATGAAGAAGTGGGGAAGAATAAGGTTAGTATAATAAATAAATGATGAGGGGGATATTAGATAATTTAATATAAGGGGTGATTTTAGGATGATATTAGAGGGGATAAATTAGACAAGCAAAATTAGTGCAAACTAATAATAATATTAATGACAATAAAAGAAGTGAGAAGATTTAGGTGCATACATTTTCCCCCTCTTTGAAAGGGAATTTTGAGTGGAGTGAAGTGGAAGGAGTAATGGTATTTCAAAGAAAAACCATGTCATGGATGATGTTAGTGGATAAGATGCCCCATTAATGGGACATGTGGGGAAGAATGAGACAGATGGTCACTCAAAAGAGGAAATAAGGGGCAAAATATGATGGATAAATGAGGTGATGGGATGCCATATGTGAGGTAGATGATGAATAAAATTGATCTAAGTAGTGAGATACAAATGGATTATGCCCTTGGTAAAGACATATGCACATGAAGTAGAAATGATGAGAATGATGAGATAAAAGGTTGCAAGATTTTGACATATCCCAAGCAAGGATGTATGCCAAAAAGAGTTATAGACCAAGAGGATAAAGACAAAGAGCTATTGACATATCCCAAGCAAGGACACATGTTGGGAGAACATCAAGATAAAGATAAGATAATGATTTGATAAAATTAATGATAAGTGTAGCTCAAGGCTGAAGTTGACCAATATGATGAAGGTGATGATAGAGAAGAAATGATATGATTGAGTGACCAAAAGATGAAAGAAAAGAATTGGACTACATTGCATTAAAACAACGATCCATAATATTATTGGTAGACATGATCCCCCTAGCAAGGACACAGGCAAGGGAGTGATAGATGATAAATTGACCAATCAGTGATGATGGATGAGTGACAAAAGAAAATATGGATGTTATGATATGTCAATCCCAATTGATAGGTGCAAGTTTTTGATGAAAAGATTAAGGAGATGATTATGGGGATGACGATTGATAAATAGACCAATTGATGAATGATTGATATTATAGCTCAAGGATCTAACTAATGCAAGATGTGAGGATAATGAGAGACATGAGAGATGTGATGAAGGATGATAGGTAAATAGGTGAGAGTGGCTGAGCCATCCTTGGGCATTGATAGATGGCCAAATGCTTCCTACATAGTCTAAAAAGACCTCAAGCCAATATAGTTTTAACTGGAGGATAAAAGATTATGATTGATTAGAAGGTAATGATGATGACTATGATTAGTGATTAGAGGGTGATGTTAGTGATTAAAGGATATTACTCAAATGATAAGATGGTGATAAAATATTGGATGTTAATCAAATGGGTCAAGATGATTCGATTAGTGATGGGAAATAAGGATGATTAGATAAATGATGAGGGTGTATATGATGAAGCCATCACAACTATTAGAAGGCTCATCATGGTCTAAGCAATCTAATAAATATAGCACTTAGTATTTTACCCCATGATATAAGCATGACCAAGAGGATTTATACCAAAGTACATGGGTAAATAACAAACTCTACATCATCAAGGGAACTTGTAAGCATTATTGTAGCTTTAGTGACCTCATATCATCCTCATTCATTACTTAATAGATAAAAATAAACATGATGCAACATAGACTCAAAAGATAAAGACAAGAAAATATTTACCTGATAAAAAATATGCAAACAAGCCAAATAGAACAAACAAGTAAAACACACAAGTATCTACATGTAATGTCACAATGTCTTGTCTAATGATGGGATGAGTGATTGGGTGATGGGATAGATTAGGATGATCATGATGTTATTATAGACGTAGGATAGATGTGGATTTGGAATAGACTTAGATTTATATAGGATGATCATGATTAGGATTAGGACTTAGGTAAGGATAGGGACGTGGATATGGATTTTGAACTAGGGGAGGGAATTAGATGAGGATGTGGATATGGGGACATGGATTAGGATTAGGAAAAAGATTTAGAGATTTAGATGAGAGATATAAGATTGATCAAGTGAAAGTGAGACTAGGTCAATTCTAGCTTGATATAGATGAGATTTTTCCACTAGTTTAAAATAGGAGGATGGATGACATGATTGTGAAAGATTAAAGGCATGGAGATGGATGTGACTAGGGGATTAGGCATAAGACAAGACACCATGGACTATTTTTGGATTTTTTAAATTTTATGATTTTTAGGATTTTTAGAATATTTCTATTTTTAAGGATTTTTTGGATATGTATGTACACTAGAAAAATGGGGTTACTATCAAAGGGAATATCAAGCTTAGAAACTAGGATAAAGATGGATGGAATAATGTATGAGATGACAAGAGGATGAGGGTGATGTGAAAAAGTGGATGAAGACTAAGGAAAAATGTGACAAGGGATTGCCAATGACCACATCATGAAGGAACCAAATGTTTAGTTTCCTGAGTGTCCATTAGAGGATATGCTAAAATGATTCCAAAACATGTCTCAAGACATCTTCTAATTATTTATGAAGGTCAAGATTGTAAGAAAGGATGGACATGATAGGATGCATGATATAGATAGAGGGATATGATATGGATGGGATTAACAAGGGATTGGTTTGATGGATGAAAAGGATGAATTTTTCTCCCAAGTATTGAGGTATAATACAAACAATAGATTATTTTACCATGATGCTAAAAATTTATTTTCATCATAGTACTTACCCAAGGTTCTAGAAGACTAGTTTTCACCATTGGATGAATTCTTTTTATTTCACTTTTTAATTTTTTTTACTTTTTTTAACACTCTTTTTTTTTGACTTTTGAGTATCTCAATTTATTGGATGTGGGTATGAGATGCAAGAAATGTTGACACTTGATGGATCTTTAGCCAACACCTATTATAGAGATATGTGATGTTATGACCATGTGATGGATGCTAGATTCATAGATGTCCTGGTAGTATTCATTAACTCTAGATTTGAACCCATCTAGATATATAGGCTAGGTGTCTCCATTACCCCTATAAGAGATGATGCTTTCTAAGGAGGATATGTGAGATAGGGATTGGATTATATCTTGATGTTGATGGGGGTCTATAATAATTGAATAGAGGATAAAATCATGATAGGATGGTATGATGGGTGATTGGGGATTAGGACTGGTAGTCACATACATTGTTGGAGATGTTGGACATCCCATATTTGATTGGTGCCATGTGATAAAATACCGTAAGAGATTCAAGATGCTTTGACTTTTTGGTTAATCTTTTATCCAATTATTTGAAGGATTATCAGCCTTATTGATACCACTTTTGACATTATTTTGATTTGCTAATTGGATTTGACTTTGACTACCCCTTGGTGCTTAATTTTGAGCTTCACTAGGGAATATTAAATTTTGACTTGATAAATGAGGATTATTTTAACTTTGATAGTCCCCTAGTGCCTGATTTTAGGCTTTAATAGGGGAATATACTTTTTGATTAGGCTTATGATTTGACTTTTCTTTATTTTGACTTATGAGATCAAAGATGATTTGATTATCATGTATGAGTTTTGTAATATGGTCTTGGATTTTTATATTTGTGGCACACATTATGTTACTCAAGGAAGAGTCAAACAATGCATGTTCATGTTTGCCCCTATGGAGGGAGGTGATTAAATGATCATTAATGGGAAGGAAAGTATCTATGATGGATGAATGTGGTGGAGGTGATATGATGAGATCAATGAGTGGTGATGGGGCAACATGGTCCTTGTAAGGGTTTCTAAGAGACCTAGATTTGACATCGAAGAAAATATCCTCAATATTAGTAAAAGGATCACTAGGACTAGCTATAATATATGAATCCAAATTAGGATCAAATTCACCTTGAATATATTTTACAAATAAAGATTGAAATAAATATGTTATAATTTCATCATCTTGATTGGGATAAAAAGATAATCCTAGTGACTAATTTTCATCCAAATTGGAGGTATCAGGAAAAGGAGAGGCATAGTCATCATCTACTATAATATCAATGAGGGATGATGTTACTAATGAGGAATCTAATTTAGATCATGGTGTTGAACATGATCTTGATGTAAGTAACACTTGTATTGACTTTGATGCTAACTCTATTATGATGCTGCTAAGAGAAGAGTTATTGCCTACAAGTGACCTATTTACATGGGTTTTTTGATATTATAGATGACGGGGATATGATGGAGGAATAATAGATTGAAAGATAGGCCCATGGAAGGGCTCATGAGATATGGGAGGATTTCATGCCTGGGAGATAGACTCACCTTAGATGGATCATTTGTTAAATATGGGGGGACCATAGAAGATGGACTCAGTGTCTTAACCTTGGCTTAGAAAGGGAAGGACTTGATCATGATTGGGAATGGAATCTTAGAATTCCTCTTCTTATTCACCTAGGGATGTAGACTCATCTAGTTTATCCTCAATTTCTGTGTCACCATGAGTTATGAGGTCTTGGACATAATTTTTATGCCCCCAAGTTTGATGATATATAAAATATTGATTTGATTTATACCAAGAGGGATTAGGCTTAGTAGGATCAAGATGTCATATGGGTGGATAGACTATCATGTTGGTGGTGACAAGTTGATGGAAGAGGGCTTCAAAGGATATAGGAAGATGAGTATATGGTATCTCTTCACTATGTGACTTGGATTTAGAATCATTAGACTTTAGATCAGATGGTTGTTGATGTGATGGGGTGGGTCGACTAGTATTATATAAGGTCACTAGGATAGGATTCCTTTTGCTAGTGTATAAGGGGTAGATGATTGGCTATGACAAGTGGATAGAGGATTAGAATGGTACTAACATGAATGGGTTTAGACTTGAGGTAATAATGGGTGTATAGGGTCAAAGTATGTTGGATATGAAGTAATCATCTTAAGGAGGTGAGAAACGAGAATATCCTTATTGGTGATGAGGTATTATTCAGTCAGGGTATTGATGAAATTTGTTTTAGATTCCATGAATAAGGATGGGAGAAAGTATAGATGATATGGTTCACTAGCCCCAATTGACAAGTGTATGGGATTGAATGGAAAGATTAAGGGATGAAGATGGGATGTGTGAAACAAATTTGGATAAAGGCTTATTTTAATACTATCTCAAGTTTGACTTGATGTGTGATGTGATATTCAATCTAGTAGACCAAATTAGGATGTGACCTAGACCTTGAGACTAGATTCAACTAAGTGAGCTATGACAAGCTCTAAGATTAAATGAGGAGCTAGACTAGCCCAAGGGATGTGATTTTAACTAATTATTAATTGTAGTAAGACTAGCTCAAGACTAATATGATTTACTCAAAGAGGATGAGATAATTGATAGGTTCGTGATTATGTTTTAAAATTGCTTAGACACAAGCAAACTTAGTATTGGAACCCTGATGAAAATAGTTGTTTACCAATGTCGATGAGGACTAATATATGACTATAGACTACCAATGTTGATGAGAACTAATATATGACTATAGACTTGATGGGATGACTAATATTGACAAGGGTATGATAAGGTAAAGAATGGATTGAACTATTTTTAGGACTAATTTAATAAGATGGTGGATAAAATGACCAGGTAAGAGAAGATCAAAAAAAATGATTGGTTATGGATAAAGTGGATTTGGGACAAGATGTGGGTGACAAGATGTGATTAAGATATGTAGGTGATTGAAGTATGATAAATGGTTGTTGGACATGACTAGACTAGGATTGGATGAAGATAAGAGGGTGATGGGAAATAGGATGATACAAGTAAAATGATATACAAAGATAATATTTACAAGAGGATGATGATAAGGATGTACAAAATTTTATAATGATGAGGTAAGGATATACAAGATGATGATGTGTGTAAAAGACCTAGATAGGAATGTATAGGTTTGGGTAAAAGGTTTAATTGGCTCACAAAAAAACATGGGTCTAGCACGATACTCACCAAATCAAGAAAAACACAAACCTAGGGCTAGTAAACTAATTATGGCTATGTAACCTGATGACTGCACTCTCTAATAGCTTTATAGGTGAGGTTGTAGTCTGGTGACATATTAAAAAATCTCCTAAACCCTCTCAACCCCATATCTACATTATGGTCACTTAGGAATTGATCCTGACTCTAGTAATAAGTTGCCTATTATAGCCACAAGGTCTTAATTTAGGATTAGTGAGCTCTTTAGGGACATCCTTGATATATGCTAGGTATAGTGGAGCCCAAATCTATATAGGGTGCTATCTAATTCTTGGTTTAGAGAGTTAATTATTCCCCTTCATGGATGACCTGTATGGGGTCAAATGCTTAGCCTAATAAAAACTATCCATGATATTTATACTTTGCCAAAACATAGAGTGTGGATTAGTACATGGTGGTGAAATCCACTATCACTATCCCCTTGAGACTATGTCAAGTGCATGGGTGTTGTCAGGATCTTGCTCCCACCAATAAGAGCATATATGATTACCTCTTGTATTAGCAACTAAACATAGAATTTAACTAGAAGTAACAAGTAACTAGAAATATGAAACAACACAAGAATATGAGAGACAATACACAATTGTATTAATAATCACTCAAAAGAAAATACAATAAAGAAGATGCCACTTCTTCTTCCACCTCAAAGGCTCGCCACACCTCAAGACCTTCTTCCCTCTCTCTCTCGGTCCCAACAATCAACTCCAATATAGAATTGATGTTCACCTCCACCAGTCAGTAACATGCTGCCAGTACACCAAGTACACAACCATACTCCAAGTAGATCTCCCACTCTCTGCTACTACTTGCAAATCACCAGACCTTACTCACCATTGTAGATCTCCAAAAGAAGCCATGCACACCTGCTGACCAAGATCATACATATATGAAGAACCCTTCTAATTCTCCAAACCAACACCCACTCTTGGTACTATGGCACTAGGAGGAACACACCATTGCTCTCTTCTCTCAGAAGGAGCTTATTTAGCTCTCTTACTCTCTAGCACTCTAGTTTACAATACAACCCATGAGTCCATATATAGATCTCATGCTTACAATAATTAGACTATCTTAATTACAATAATTAGACATGCAACTCAAGACTACAACTAGCCTTCAACATGTAAACTAACAGTCCAAAAATAGACTCTTCAAAATCAACATGCAAATTGCATGTTCACGTACAGGCTGCCGACGTCGGCTCCTCCATGACTGATGTCGGCTGACTAGTAACCGACATCGGTTGATCAGACTGACGTCAATTTCCCTGCAACTCATTCTACAACTCTCTGAAACCTCCATAACCTCTGTAACTCCTCTTGTTTGCATCTTGGTGAAGCTTTTAGCTCCATAACCTACCAATCTCCCACTTGGAGATAAATAGCTACACTTGTACCTGTACTTGTACACCATCTAATTCATTCCCTGGCTTGTATCCCTCTTCAAGATCAACCCTGAAGACAAACCACCACACATCCTGTGATGCTACACCTATCATCCAAGTAACCTACCACATCTGAACCTACAACTCAGTGTAGTGAAGACCTTGACCCTGCATAGCATGAATCCCTACTACTAGTCCCTCTTAGATACCTGAGAATCCACTAAACTGCCCTCTAGTACTCCTTCTCTGAATTGGCTCCATACTTTCTGACAACCCCCACTGCTTGGGAAAACTCAAGTCTACACTAGACCTCATGTGATTTTGAACCCTGTTCCAAGCTAAGCTTGAACTATCCAACCCTTGGTGTGCTTTCTAATTTTGCATCTTGCTTCTTGAACCCCGCCAACACCGTCTTCACATCAGCTCCTACTGGAGACCAAATCTCCATGTTTCTTATGCCAAAGAATTTTGCTACTCCAAATTCTCCATGACATACCTCTGAACTAACCTTACCTTTAGCTCAACAAATCCCTATATGTACAAACCTATGAGCAAATCACCCACATACAGTAACTGGATAATGTCATGACTCATCATCCACCTGGTAAGATAAACACAATAGTTACACTGACATTGACTGAAGCCATGCTTAGTCATCCACCTGTCAAACCCTGTACCACCATCCTGCAGCTACCTCAAGACCATATGCCTTGGCCTTCTATCTCACATATCCATTCACTCTCTTCTTTAACTTGGGAATCCATCCATCTTCCAGCTGACAACTCTACCAACAAACTCCTATTTGGTTCTTCTCCAAGGACTCACACTCCTCATCCATGCCAAGCTCCCACTATTTCTGGATTCTACCTGCATTGCCTCTTCACGTCTTCCTGGTTCTTGACTATCAATAAGCAATATAAAAAAGGTGAACAATGAATATGAGGTTCACTTACCCTTTCTAACCTCCATATGAGCATTTGAGACTTGTTAACAGCTTGCTGTCTGCCCACCATCCATTCTAGTGATCGATCTTGGCCATCTCCCAGTCTGCATCTGACCAATGTCAGTTCCCTGCACTGACCCTGACTGTCAACATCATTTCCTTAGCTGACGCCGGTATCCCTTTTGCTAACATTGGTTCTTGTCTCACCGATGTCAGTCTTCTTGTTGCTGACATCGATTACTTTTTGACCGATGTCGGTACCTATGTTTGCCTGTGAGTGATAAATTTATACCTGCGAGCTTTACATGGATCAAAATCTTGTTCAAATCAACATAGCTCTGCTCAGAATAATTTAGTTTCCTCACTTGATCTCTATCCGTCATCTCCTCCATGAACACCAAGGCTTTCCAATTCTTTAGCTTGTTAAAGACATCTGACCTCTGCCTAAAAACATGCATTCCCCTCCTACATATGTGACCAAGCGTACGAAGCCACATCTCTGCAACAGAAGGTGAATCAGTAATATAAGTAGATAGATAAAGGATACCTACTTTCTTACCACCATCTAATTCAAGTGCATCTGCTGTGAGAGTTATAGTGCATCTCCCATCACCCAACTTTCTTCAAGAAATTAGACTAATCTCCAAGACTAGTACCTGCATGACCTCCTTCAACACCTGTGTGTCATCTGTCTGCAATTTTAGCTTCACTTCCCTTTTGCCAATAATCTGACAGGGCTCACCAACCCCTAAATAAATCTCTCCAAAGTCTCCCTGGACATACTCTTGAAAAGATGCTCTATTTCGGGTTGCATGGAAAGAGGCAAAAGAATCTGTAAACAAAGATTCTACTTTATCCAGAGCAACCTGTGCAACAACACCTGCAACATCTGCTTCTACACGCTGATCTTCTACCGACCAATAATATCCCTTTACCTGCTCTTTCTTTCCATCAATCAGACCATTCGTGCTATTCAATTTCTCCATTCGTAGCTTACTTTATTTTGCCATTGCTATACTCCCACTCAATCTGAAACCCCTGTGAGTGACTTGTAATCAACAAACACTACCAGATCTGAAACCACCTATTAGTCAACCCAACCAAAAGCTCTGATACCACTTGATGGTATCAGCTCTTGAACCTACAACCAGGCTTTGATACCACTTGTCAGGATCTTGCTCCCACTAATAAGAGCATATATGATTACCTCTTGTATTAGCAACTAAACATGGAATTTAACCAGAAGTAATAAGTAACTAGAAATATGAAACAACATAGGAATATGAGAGACAATACACAATTGTATTAATAATCACTCAGAAGAAAATACAATAAAGAAGATGCCACTTCTTCCACCTCAAAGGCTCACCACACCTCAAGACCTTCTTCCCTCTCTCTCTCAGTCCCAACAATCAACTCCAATACAGAATTGATGTTCACCTCCACCAGTCAGTAACACGTTGCCAGTACACCAAGTACACAACCGTACTCCAAGTAGATCTCCCGCTCTCTGCTGCTACCTGCAAATCACTAGACCTTACTCACCATTATAGATCTCCAAAAGAAGCCATGCACACCTGCTGACCAAGATCATACATATACGAAGAACCCTTCTGATTCTCCAAACCAACACCCACTCTTGGTACTGTGGCATTAGGAGGAACACACCATTGCTTTCTTCTCTCAGAAGGAGCTTATTTAGCTCTCTTACTCTCTAGCACTCTAGTTTACAATACAGCCCATGAGTCCATATATAGATCTCATGCTTACAATAATTAGACTATATTAATTACAATAATTAGACACGCAACTCAAGACTATAACTAGCCTTCAACATGCAAACTAACAGTCCAAAAATAGACTCTCTAGAATCAACATGCAAACTGCATGTTCACGTACAGGCTGCCGACGTCGGCTCCTCCATGACCGATGTCAGCCGACTGGTAACCGATGTTGGTTGCTTCTTCACTGCTATCTGACTGACATCAGTTGATCAGACTGATGTTAGTTGCCTTGCAACTCATTCTGCAACTCTCCATAACCTCCGTAACTCCTCTTGTTTACATCCTGGTGAAGCTTTTAGCTCCACAACCTAACATGTGTTAATTCCACATCACATTGACCCTAGAAAATAAAAAGAGAGAGAGGGTTTATTAGTGGTTTTTGATCCTCTAAGAATCATCACAAGGACATAAGGAGGAGAGCATATACCACCGTATCCCTTGGGTGACAAACAAGTAGACAAAAAATATATTAATCAAATGATTAATTAGATGTGAGATATATATAAGATGTATGAATATACAACACAATTTAAACAAAATGATTAAGATGATTAATTATTTTTAAGATTCCAAAATATCTTTGATAGGTGGCCTGCAAGGGGAAACTTGGAAGACAAGGTATTAGACAAAAATATGGCCTATAAAAGAAGATGTTATCAAGTCAAAATTGCTACTAGATTCACCCATATAAGAAGCAAAATGTTAGTCTAACAATACTTAATAAAAAACACTAAAAAAATCATGGTTTGGATCTATAATTTCTTTGGGTGAGTGGGCGATAATGTGGGGGTCTAGGGGCAACAACCCCTAGTGGGGTCAAGGGGAAACACACCTTGTAGAGTCAAGGGGAAACACCCCTTGTAGAGTCAAGGGGTAGAACCCCTTGTGGGGTCTAGGGGAAGTGCCCTAAGCATGCTCCCTATCATAGCAAAGGGCTTGGTTGAGGGGAAAAGGCTTTGATGCCAAAGGCAATTTGAGCCTTGTGAGAATCTTAGTATGACTCAAAAATCACTAAAAATAACTCTAAAAATGCACTAAAAAAGACAAAATTGAATGGAAAAATTAGTGCAAAAATGCAACTTCAGAATACAATATTGTAGATACATAGTCAAACTACTACAATAACACAACCCAAAAAGGTGATATCATAACTTTTTTGCAATATTGTGACTATAAAGTCATGATTATGTAGAAAGTGGATAACCTCTAATAGTCACCACATGGTTTTCTACAAAACTGTAAGTGGATATGCAATATCACAACTCTTAATATGATATTATGACTACGAGAATGGTGATACTGTGGAAGATAGAAAAACTTTAAAATTTTAATTTTTGTCAAATGTAGATGCTTAGATGATTATGATAGATTAACCCAAATGTTTAAAAATACAAATGCCTAAGAAATGTTTGTAAATAACTATGGCAAATTAGTCGATGATGGTGTATCAATATTTTTTAGCAAGACAAGATTTTTTAATCAAAAATGGATAAATCATACACAATTTATAGAATAAAAAGGTATTTATAATCATATTTGTCCTAAATCTTGTATTTATCAGCTGAAGATATTAACTAGTGAAAAAACATTTTTTAAATTTACCAAACTACAATACCACTACTATCAGTGCAATATTGAGACTTTATAAACAAAACCATGACTATGTGATTAGTGGTATTGTAGAGGATAATAAAAAGTTAAAGATGTGAGATTTTATTTGCAGATGTTCTCTTTTTGATGTTTTCCTTATCAAAAATCATGCAACAAGTTACACAAAGAGAACCACTTACAAAAATGTGATTAGCAAGTATATTTTCCCTAATCACAAATGTGTTTAACAAAATATTCCAAGATTTAAGATAGTTAAATATGATTTTAAAATGGGCTTGTATGATCACTGATTTTCTTGCAAGATAGAGAATGACAAAATGGACCTTGTAGGTTAGAAATCAATGGATAATTGTTAGTGGATTTGGGAGAAATCATAATGTTTCAACTATTAATGGCAATATCATAACTTGTAGGTCAATACCGTATCTTGCAAGTGGTGATATTACAGCTTAGATCCTCCTGCTATGTTTTTTAACCAATTGTAAAACCATAACTTAAAGAGGTAATATGGATATTAACAATGCAATATCACTACTTTTGAAGTAGCAATATTGCCTAGGGATAATAACCTATAAAACAAAGAGATTGTTAACGATGAAAACTTGGTTATTAATGCAATACCAAAACTCTCAGGGTAAAATTGCCACTACAATATCATGACTTGTAGGGCAATACCATGATTTTCACCTATGTGTGAAAATTTCTTCAAAATCTAGTATTTGTTTAGGATTCATTCAACCCCACAAGCTATCAAAAAAACCACCAAAAAGCAAAATGATTAAATTGGGAGGGATACTCCCACCATGATTTCCAAAATATAGTAATAATTTTGAGCAAATGGATTAAACTATGCAATTTAAAGCCAAAATATCAAACTATCTAGTAGAAGAGATTATGGAAACAAATCAGAATAGATGAAGACATTCTTACCAACTCCTTGCTTTAGCTAGCCTCCTTCCAAGATATTTAAATAGATTTTTGATTGTAGATTGCCATGGACTCATAATTTTAACATTATGATTGTTAATCAATGATTTTGATTATGGATTTGCTAGATTGACATGGAGATTGTATGGCTCTAATGGTTTTTAGTTAATAGATCATGGAGATTCTAGTTAGTTTCCATGGAGGAGTGGCTTTGCTTATATAAGCCAAGGGAGGGAAAATAAATGGCTCATATTCAATCTTAGGTCATTGTGATCAATAGTTGAGGAATTTATAAAGAGCAAAAAATTCCTTGGAAGCCTTTAGAATAGAGGCTTATAGAGGGGGAAAGCTAAGTTAGTGATGATTCTAGAATTGGAAGATTCTAGAATCCTCTTAGGGATTAATTAAGATTAGGTAGGGGATTATATAGGGATTAGGGGTGTAGAAGAGCCTAAAAATAGGCTTATTAAGTGGGTCATGGGAATTTAAAATTCCCTAATATGGATAAGTTGGGGTTAAGATAAGATAATGGGGATTTATGATCCAAAACTTAGAAGTTTTGGTTGACGAATATTTCAATAGCACATAAATAACACAATAACAATGAATTCTCTAAGAAGAGACGTTGTATTACTTAAAAATCATAATACACATATAGGCTTATCTCTGAAAAGAGATGTTTTGTTGAATCAAATAAATTACAGATACAAAACATACACTTATCTCTGAGAAGAGATGTCTACCTTCCCTTTTCGGGTTATAATGCATTTATACATATTTTGAAAACATTGGGGGATTGAGTGGCTCGAGGAATTAATGGGTGATGATTTAAGACTGAGTGGCTCAAGAGAAATAAATGTCATCGATAAATTAATGTCCCTGAATTAAAGTAATATAGTGCTCAAGGACATAATGGCTCAAAGAAATAACTATCACCGACAATGTGAATTCCAAGAATGAAAACAATACAAAATTTGAGGAATTAACTATCACCTGACAATTCAGCATCCAAGATTTAAAACAATACAAAGCTACATGTAGCCCTACTTGGTCTACCAGCTACTCGCTCTAGGGTCTTACAATAACTACTTCGATAGCCATAGTCCATTATACCACCGCATCTTGGTGCTTGTTATACCACCTAAATTTTCACCTAGATCATTCCTCCCTCTTTGAAAAGCAATGGTCCCCATTGCATCACTATTCCCCATTAGGTGTGGTAGTTGTGTCTTGATTTGATTACCGATGCACACTTGGAAGGGACTGTGGTTTATGGAACTGTGCGGGGCCTGATTATTCACCATGTCTGTTTAACCATTAGTCTGTGGATGGAAGGCTATGAACTTCTTCAACGCGGTATATATTTACTTTTGTTGTTGTGTTTTTAGGGCTATAACATTAGCCCTTTTGGATTCTTGTGGCTTGATCACCATGAAAACAAATTTCTTGGTGCTAAGCAGAGAGACAGATGTGGAAGGTGGTACTTCTGGTACCTTGTAGCGCCATGTTCCAAGAGTGAGAGTGATCCATCTATTTCTTGATTTGTATATACCATGTCAATCATACATGAATGGCTGACCAAAGAGTACATCACAAACATCTAGATTGACCACATCACATAAGACCTCATCTTGGAAAGGTTGTATTGCATATGAGAGAAGACATTGGTGGGTGACACGGAGGTTTCTCCCTAGACTCAACCATCCAATACTATATGGTTTTGGGTGAGGCTTCATGGATAGATTTAGGCTTTTCACAACATTAGTAGAGATTAAATTCTTTTTAACTTCCGCTATCAAGAATGAAATACATAGGCTTACCTTTCACCCATAACTTAGAGTGAAACAACCTTTCTTTGTCATCTAGCATCTCATTGTGTGTCTGTGATGAAGCTACAATGGCTTCAGGATCAGAATCTATAATTTCTTCTTCAACCTCTTCAATTGTAGGGTCTGTATGAGGTAGAGTAGTAGATGTTGAGGATGGTGACTCAGAAAGCAGTGATTTGATAGCTCGACATTCTTCTTTGGAGTGAGTTCCAGATTTGTGATAACCACACCACTTCCAAGTCTTTCCTTCCTTTTGCTTCCAAATTTGGCCTCATGTTTAACCTTCTTTATCACTTTTCCATTTTGAAGAATGATTCTTTATATCCATTCTTCCATGCTTCTACCCAATCTTTACTGCGAACTTGTATGCCTCACCGATGGTTTCCAAATTGAAGAGCTCTATTTCTCCTCATATGTACTATTGTAATCCACCACGATATTTGAGAACCTTATGTTTCTCACTTTCTTGGATGCCCAGTCTCATAGATAGAGAATGAAAAATGTCAGTGTAATCTTGGATAGATTGTTCCTTACCTTCGCGAAGTTGCTACCACTGTATGTATAGATCATCATACGCTCTGATGGGATAGTATTCTTCTTTTACTACTTCTATAGAATCATCCCAGGTAGGTTCCACCCCAAGGCCAATGATATCCATACTCAACCTCTTTTTGTACACTTCCCACCACTTTTTCATGGGCAATGATGATATCAAAAGAGCAAAAGTGATCTTTTCTCCATTGGTGAACTTATTTACAGAGAAGTAGGAAGACAGTTGATCCAATCAATTTTCCACTGCATCAGCATTGATTTTGCCTTCAAATGTGGGAATATCAAAATTTACCTAAACCTTGAAGGGTGTTAGGGCACTAAAAGGAAGTTCCCTTGATGAGGAGCTAGGATGTGTAGCCATAGAGCCAGAATTTCCCATCGAAAGTGTTTAAAAAATTTGAGCCAATTGTTGGAGCATCTGTGCTTATTGCCACTGGAGGGCTTCATTCACCATTTCCTTGAAAAGATCAGATGTCTCAGTGTCATCCACCATTTGAAGTCATTTAGGGCACATAGGTGGTGTTAGGTTGTGAAGCTAAAAGCTTCACTGATGCAAATAGGGGAGGAGGTTGCTGAGTGTCACATACACTGGCATCGATCAGGCCAACTGATGTTGGCAAGGTGCAGATAGAAGAGCAACTGACATCAGTCAGAAGTTGGCAAGCATCAGTCACCTTCAGGTAGATAGGGACCGATGTCAATCACCTGTGTAGTTTAAAACTTCTAATTTCACAGACAGTTAGTTAATGAACTGAGTGTTTGCATGTTAAGAGCCAATTTTAGACTTGAAGCTACAGATCTAATTATTTTAATTAGGTGTCTAATTATTGTTTGCATGAGATCTATATATTAGACTCATGGGTTGTATTGTAATTTGTGCTAGTTTGAGTTGAGCAAAGTTAGCTCCTTCTGTGTGTGAAGTGAGCAAGGGTGTTCCTCCTAGTTCCACAGCAGTGCCAAGTGTGGGTGCTAGTTTTGGAGAATCAAAAGGGTTCATCAGGTGTGTAGGATCTTGGTCAGCAGGTGTGCAAGGCCATGTTTGGAGATCTACATGGTAAGTAAGATCATTGATCTGTAGGTTTATTTGTGTGCATGGTCTAGGTTTGTAGGTGTGCAGAATTAGGTTGATCTGTAGGTGGCAGCAGGATCAAGGTGACAACAACACAACAAGTAGTAGTATTAGGTGGGATCTACTTGGAGTACAGTGTGTACTCAAAAAGAGAGTAAAGAGGAAGGTAAGGAAGATCCTTCCAAAGTAAGATCATTTGAGTTGCAGCTTGTTGTAGGTTCATGGGAGATCTACTTGGAGTGTGTTGTGCACTCAGTTGAGTATGTGTATATACTCGGTGTATTGGCAGTAGTGGATACTGACTGGTTGGAGGTGAACACCAACTCTGTGTTTGAGTTGTGTGTTGGGACCGTAAGAGAGAGAGAGCTTTGAGGAAAGAATTAATATACACTTGAGGTGTGGGAAGCCTCTGAGAGGTGTGAAGAAGAAGTGGCAACTTCTTTATTGTATTCTTTTCTGGATGAGTATTAATATAATTGGGTATTGTCTCTCATATTCTGTGTTGTTTTTGATTTCTAGTTACTTTTTACTTCTGGTTAATTCTGCATATTTAAGTTGCTTGTGCATGGTAATCAATTATGCTTCCATATTTCCCAACAAGTGGTATCAGAGCAAGGTTGTTGGCTCATAGCTTGATACCACCAACAAGTGGTATCAGAGCTAAGGTTGTAGGGAACAGGTTTGTGTTTGATTATAGGTCACTCTTAGGGGTTTCTGATTGAGTGGGAGTATAGCAATGGTAGAAGAAAGTAAGCTAAGAATGGAGGAATTGAAAAGCACGAATGGTCAATTATGGTTTTATGGAAAGAAAGAGCAGGTAAAGAAATATTGTTGGTTGGTAGAAGATCAACATGAAGGAACTAAAGAATTAGATGTTGTAGGTGATGTTGCACAGGATGCTCTGGTATGTTTCTTGGATAAAGTAGATTCTTGTTTTATAGATTTTGTTGCCTCTTTCCATGCAGTCCGAAATAGAGTATTTTTCCATGTTAAGGTCTTTGGAGACTTTGGAAAGATTTATTTAGGGGCTGGTGTACCTTGCTAAAGAATTGGCAAAGGGGAAGTGTTACTGAAATTATAGGCGGCCAACACATGGGTGTTGAAGGAGGTTATGCAGGTCCCAGTCTTGAAGATGTGGCTAATTGCTTCAAGAAAGTTGGGTGATGAGAGATGCACAAGAACTCTCACAGTGGATGCACTTGAATTAGCATGTGGTAAGAAAGTAAGTACTCTTTATCTACTTGCTTGTATTACTGATTCCACTTTTATTGCACAGGCATGGATTTGTAGGCTTGGCCACATAAGTGAGAAGGGAATGGATGTTATTAAGTCAAAAGGGAAGAGTTCAGCTTCGAAGAGCATAGACTGAGATTTCTATGAGCAGTGGGATGCTATAAGAAAGGATTGTGTTTATTGCAGGAAAAGGAAGACTGACATATTTGATAAACTTAAGAATTAGAAAGCCTTGGTGTTCTTGGAGGAGATGACGAATAAAGACCAATGGATGGGGCTAGATACTTCTGAGTAGGGTGGTTTGGACAGGGTTTTGATCCATGGAGAGCTCGCGGGTAAAAAGTCATCAATCACAGGGATACACAGGTATCGACGTCAGTCAAGGGTAACTGACGTCAAATAGACAGGTGCTGACATTGGTCATGTGCAAACCAGAGGAGTCAGTGGTGTCAGGCAGGTGGAGATCGACATTGTTAGGATAACTGGCATTGATGACTTGAATAATTGCATGGAACTAATGTCAATCAGATGCAGACTGTGTGGTGATCGAGGTCGATCACTGAGATAGATTTTGGGCAGACAACAAGCTGTCAAGGAGTCTCAAATGCCCATGGGAGGACTAAAAGTGTAAGTAAGCCTCAAATTCATTGTTCCTCTTCTTTATACTCATTGCTCACTGCAGAGCAAGAAGGATCCAGGAAACAGTGGGAGCATGGCATGAACAAGATGCAAAACCAAACGGGAGATTTGGTAGGGTTGCCAGCTGGTATGAAAGCACTAAGATGAATGGAAACCTTAGTTAAAGAATAGAGAGAATGGACACATGAGATGGAAGGCCAGGTCATATGGTCTTGAGGAAACTGCAGGATAGTGGTACAGGTTTTGACAGGTGGATGACAAAATAGGGCTTTAGTTAATGTCAGTGTAACCATTATGTTTGTCTTACCAGGTGGATGATGATAGCTACATTATCTTGTTACTGTATGTGGATGGTATACTAGTTTTAGGTTTAGACATACAAGGTTTTGCTGAGCTAAGGGTAAGGTTAGTTCAGTGGTTTGCCATGAAGGATTTGGGAGCAGTGAAATTTTTTGGCATGAGAGACATGGAAGATCACAGGTTGATTTTGTCTCTAGTGGGCGCTGATGTGGATTAGGTGTTGGTGAGGTTCAATATGCAGGATGCAGAATCAGAGCACACCAAGGGTTGGACAGTTCAGTGTCTGAAATCACATGAGGTCTGGTATAGACCTAAGTTTGCCCAAGTAGTGGGAGCTGTTAGAGAGTTAGGAGCTGATCTGAGAAAGAAGCACTGGAGGTCAGTTTAGTGGATTCTTAGGTATTTGAGAGGGACCAACAGCAGGTTGACATGCTATGCAGGGTCAAGTTCTTTTCTACATGGGTTTGTAGATGCAGGTGCGGCAAGTTACTTGGATGACAGGAGGTGCATCACAGGTTGTGTGGTGGGTGGTCTTCAAGATTGATCTTGAAGAGGGATATAAGCCAAGAAATAGATTAGACAAGGTATAGGTACAGGTACAATGTAGTTGTTTATCTCCAAGTGGGAGATTGTTAGGTTGTGGAGCTAAAAGCTTCACTGATGCAAATAGGGGAGGAGGTTGCTGAGTGTCACAGACATCGGCGTCGGTCAGGCCAACTGACATCGGCAAGGTGCAGACAAAAGAGCAATCGACGTCGGTCAGAAGTCGGCTAGCATCAGTCACCTCCAAGTAGATAGGGACTGATGTCGGTTGCCTGTGCCGTTCAGAACTGCCAGTTTCACAGACAGTTAGTTAACGAACTAAGTGTTTGAATGTTAAGAGCCAATTTTAGACTTGAAGCTGTGGATCTAATTATTGTAATTAGGTGTCTAATTATTGTTTGCATGAGATCTATATATTAGACTCATGGGTTGTATTGTAATTTATGCTAGTTTGAGTTGAGCAAAGTTAGCTCCTTTTGTGTGTGAACTGAGCAAGGGTGTTCCTCCTAGTTCCATAGCAGTACCAAGTGTGGGTGTTGGTTTTGGAGAATCAGAAGGGTTCTTCAGGTGTGTAGGATCTTGGTCAGCAGGTGTGCAAGGCCACATTTGGATATCTACATGGTAAGTAAGATCATTGATCTGTAGGTGTATGTGTGTGCATGGTCTAGGTTTGCAGGTGTGTAGAACCAGGTTGATCTGCAAGTGGTAGTAGGATCAAGGTGACAACAACATAACAGGTAGCAGTATCAGGTGGGATCTACTTGGAGTATAGTGTGTACTTAGAAAGAGAGCAAAGAGGAAGGCAAGGAAGATCCTTCCAAAGTAAGATCATTTGAGTTGTAGGTTGTTACAGGTTCATGGGAGATCTACTTGGAGTGTGTTGTGCACTCGGTTGAGTATGTGTATATACTCAGTGTACTGGTAGTAGTGGATATTAACTGGTTGGAGGTGAACACCAACTCTGTGTTTGAGTTGTGTGTTGGGACCGTAAGAGAGAGAGGTTTGAGGAAAGAATTACTGTACACTTGAGGTGTGGGAAGCCTCTAAGAGGTGTGAAGAAGAAGTGGCCTCTTCTTTATTGTATTCTTTTCTAGATGAGTATTAATACAATTGGGTATTGTCTCTCATATTCGGTGTTGTTTCTAATTTCTAGTTACTTGTTACTTTTGGTTAATTCCACATATTTAAGTTGCTTGTGCATGGTAATCAATTGTGCTTCCATATTTCTCAATAGGTGGAACGTTTGGAAGCTCTATCACTTCCCACCCCAGTAAAAAGTATCCTAACCTCATCTTCGAGATCATACACTCTCAAGACCAACCGCTCTGATACCACTGATCCAAAACTCAAAAGTTTTGGTTGACAAATATTTCAATAGCATAGAAATAACACAATAACAATGAATTCTCTAAGAAGAGATGTTGTATTACTTAACAATCACAATAAAAATATAGGTTTATCTCTGAAAAGTGATGTTTTGTTGAATCAAATAAATTACAGATACAAAACATACACTTATCTCTGAGAAGAGATGTCTGCCTTCCCTTTTTGGGTTATAATGCATTAATACATATTTTGAAAACATCAGGGGATTGAGTGGCTTAAGGAATTAACGAGTGATGATTTAAGACTGAGTGCCTCGAGAGAAATAACTATCGCTAACAAATTGACATCCCTGAATTAAAACAATATAGCGCTTGAGGACATAATGGCTTGAGGAAATAACTGTCATCGATAATGTGACTTCCAAGAATGAAAACCATACAAAATTTGAGGAATTAACTATCACCTAATAATTTGGCATCCAAGATTTAAAACAATACAAAGCTACGTGCAACCCTACCTGGTCTACTAGTCACCCACTCTGGGGTCTTACAACAACTGCTTTGACAGCTGCGGTCCATTGTACCACCACATCTTGGTGCTCGTTATACCACCTAAATTGTTGCCTAGATCAATTTAGGACAATTAATGAAGAAGTGGGGAATGATAGGGTTAGTGAATGAATAAATGATAAGGGGGATATTAGATTATTTACTATAAGGGGTGGTTTTAGGATGAGATTAGAGGGGATAAATTAGACAAGCATAATTAGTGTTGACTAACAGTGATATTAGTGATGATAAAGGAAGTAAGAATAATTAGGTGTATACAATAGGTATTTCATGTGTGTGTGCTTGTTAATGGTCTTGTGCGCTAAAACTCATTTTACTTCTCATTCCTTTGAAATCCTAAACACACTTTCAACATAAGATAACCCTTGAAAAAGGGGTTAGAAATTTGGATTGGATATCCCCAACCACTCCCTATAGAGTGACTGAGAATTATCTATGATCTAATATTATAAAGAGAGGTCAAACCACACATAGTTCTCCCACCTAGGGAGTTGTGTGTTCACCATCATGATCCATCTAAAATTTAATGCAATATTTGGCTTTCAACACTTGGCACCATGCAAATTTGACCTGCATTTGTATTCAAACTTGTTTTTAAGACTACTCTTTTTAGGGATATTCACATATGTATGCCTTTGTGATAATGTCTCAAAATAGTTCAAATGGATTTTTGAATATTTCAAGTGATTCTCAATGTAATAACCAAGTGAGTATAGCCTTTAGATTGATTTGTATTTATATTTGAATCTTTGATATTTCCCACTATGATTGACCCATGAAATGTGTTTAGGTTAACCTAATGAAGATGTCCTAATTTTAAAAAGTAGTCATTGAGTGTTCTTTGACATTACCAATAGAAAAAACACTTATTACAAAACCATAATTGTCTGACTATTATCGATACTATCCTATGAGTGAAAATTGATGATCTAAGATATGGAAATAGTCTGTTTAAGATTCTATAAGTTTATTTCATAGACTAGGGTGATCATAAATATGTGCATCTATAAAATTTGGTTAGCTAAGACAATATGTGGGTAGATGGATATGGAAAAATGTGCACATGAGACAAATGTGTACTCAAAGTCTAAGTATGTCAAAGTGTGACAAATTTGATGTTGCTATGGTGTCTAATACCAAATTTAAGTGGTTAAAAATTCCCCTTTTATCCTAGTATTAAAAATACTATATATAAGTATAAAAGAAGAAATTTGGTACATATGATTAAAAAAACTTGATGTTGATAGGTATGCTCTAAATGTCCTACTTACTCCATAAAAAACCTATAATGAAACATGTATAGTCAATGTCCACTCATGATATAATATATACAAAAAATATAGACCATTGAATTATTTGAAATTGAAAATTCAAGGAACAAATACACCTAAGGGTATGCAAACCAAACTACCAATTGTTGAACTATTTTGAAGAATGTCATGGGGTGATTATGCCCTAAAGGGATACAACCACTGAAACCATGAGTTGAGGAGTGTTAATGCCTCAACCACCCTTGGAGAAGGATTAGTGCTATAAATTGAGCTTCATAGGAACATCAATTGTACTACTTTGAATGTCATTATAACTCTTTTACAAAACCTTGAAATTATGTTATCATGTAAAAGTGGAACCCCTAAACATGTTTATATTTCAAAATGAAACCCCAAAATAAGTTTTTATGTCAAAATGTAACTTTGATCAACTAATGTAGATGTATTATAGATCAAAAGTGTTTATCTATTACCATCATTTCCATCAATCCAAAATATATAAATATTAAAGTATTTTCATGAACAATATTCATGCCCCAAATGTGAACCATTTATACCTCAAAATGATATATAATGTCAAATTACGTATTTGTCATAATGTCATATAATGTTCCTCAATCTACTCAATTTGATAAACTTGACACATACAAATTATCTCATAATTTTAAGAAATTTTCTAACCATTCCTTTCAATCATGTAGATTTCCCCACATATGCTTCACATATGCCTTAACTTGTATAATTTGCACAATCTAAATCACATAATCTGACTCAACATATGAACTATCTATTTTTCATGGATTTAATCTCTAAGACAAGTCCACTATATTCCCATTTTGATATGAGGGATGAATCTTATGAATAACTTATCTTAAAATAAATAATTATGTACATCATTTGTTATATATAAAAAATGTAATTATGTAAAGTATTTATACAAACATGATAAGATATGTTATCATAGAAAAAAATTATTATTCAAGCACATATGAAACATGTAATCCAAGGCAATAGACATACAAGTGTCATTTCAAGTAAATATATCAACTAGGCATGCAATAATAAACATCATAATAGATACATGATAGAGACCATGGTATCACACACAATATGTAAGAGCCCTCCAATAAGGTACTAAAAAACATACCAATTTTTTTATTTATTTTTAATATCACACCCATAAAGGTTTTTTACTAATATTTTTATATTATTCAAACAGTTTACTAAGTTTTGATTAGACATAAATCAAGTAAAAGTTATGGGCATGATTATAGTACTATTTTGTACTAAAACAATGATCATTTATGAAAACAATCCTTCCTTGTTTTGATGTCCATTATTATAAAGTTTATTTACACATTTGCATCATATAAGTAGATTTCATACTTATTGATAAATCAAAGTATTCATCCTAAAATATATTCCATTATAAGTGTACAACTAATGATCAATTCCAAAATGCATATTTTTACTCATAACAAGAGACTAAATATATATTTTTCATTGCTAATACAAAAATAATAATATATAGTATACAATCACAATCATCTGTTACCCATCCAAATTATATTTTTGGATAGCATACAACCAAAATATGATCATAATAAAATAAAATTATAAGGTGTTTTACAACATTACAACAACCTCATGATAAATGCAATACCCAATAAAGTATAGTTATTTATCCAAGATGTATGAATAAATCTTCACAACAAAATCCACATAGTTTTTTAGTCCATCATTGTTGCTAAAGACTAGAAGAGAAACAAAAGAGGGAGAGCATCATTGGAAGGATTTTCCTCTAACCATAGAGCCTTTTTAATCCCCCATAGTCCTCTCATCCACTGAGAGTTACACTTTCCTTCCATGAAGGTGCTAAATGTAAATGATCAACAAGTAGAGAGAATACCAGATGGTAAAAATAGTTTAGTGTACCTCTTCACATAATAGAATAGATTTGACACACTCATCCACATAATAGATTAGGTTTGACACACTACTTACCAAAATTGGAAAAGGTTTAACAAACTTCTTGTAGTGGAATACATTTAACCTACTGCTCTATGTAGCAACTAGTTTGACCTATTATTCCATGTAGTAACTGGTTTGATCCACTGTTCCATGTAATAACAAGGTTCAAATTACAAGGGTGATTTGATATCCATAAGTGTTGAACTATGAGTTTAGTATTTTCAAGATAAAATTATCATATAAGAGGATGTGATAGTCTAAAATAGAATATATTTTACTACGTATTTGAAAGTAATAAAAGATTATTTTCCATAGTTATTCTATAGTTGATGTCTAAAGATCTAGGGACATGGATTTTAAGGTGTCATGATATGATTTACTTATAAGGAAAGATCTCATTTCTTGAGATACATTGACAATCAACCAAGCCAAGGTAAATTTTTACCCAATTCTAAATCTTAATCCCCAACCCAGGGTTATTGAAAGTCCCAAGAGATAATACCATGATCACTTCATGAGTATTGAAGTCCATTATAAATTTATCATTCAAAATAAATGATCAAGACTAATAATCATTCATCAACCCAAAACATGATGCGATATTTAGTCAAAGTATCCATATTCCCTATACAAGTTTAACAATATCCATTAATGATTTCAATTTCAAAGGTTAACTTAAACATCCCAAGGGTCTGATGTATAATATTATATAGTTTATATCCCATTGGTTATTTACAGACATAATTCTAGGTTTATTATACAAACTTAAGTACCAATTCAAGTGGATTGTATGAGTGATATCATAAATCATAAGTGTCCCATATCACTTAGACACAATGTACTACTACAAAAATCACCTACAAAAATAATGTGAGGTATCTAACTAGGTCTTACTAGGTAAGATAAATTGTAAACTCCAAGATCATATCTAGATATTCTAGTCAAGATGATTCAAGCCTTTATGGTTACAAGATATAACACCTAGGATTAATATGATTCCCTAATGCAATACATCCTTGTATTATATTATTATCACATATTGCAACATATTTATACCTTATCACAAGGTTTTTAATTCACAATCTTCACTCTTTCATTATTATGTTTGAAATACTTATTGATATGATATGTCAACATAGTATATTTCATCACTCATGTATCCTCATAACATTTATCAAATTTACACATTACAGTCTCAATGCCACCTTATATTATAGTTTTCAATGTCTCTTAAATTTTGTTAAGTCTCAATATCATAGTTTTAATTTATCTTTGTAAGTCTCAAATTTATTATCTCAACATTAAAAAACCCTATTTTAGTCCATGCATTTAGCTTATTTCCACAATGTAATAATATTATAACCAATTACTCATTCATTTTATAAACACATCCAATTTATGTTCTCATTTTTTTCATTAATCATAACACAGTTTAACCACCAACTAAAAGTCTAGTGATGATGAACACTCACCATATAATCATAATCTTAACTTATCTTAATATTTTCTAAAGAGGTAAATTTCAAAGACTGTAAATGGTTCATTAATGACATAGATAACACTTCATTTAAACAATTATTAGTGTGAACAAAAATTCCTAAACATAGTATTTATTCATAAATTAATACATCTTATTATGTAGCTTGAATAATGGACCAAATATCTATAAAATCCATTTAAGACTTTAATCCTTAACTTATTCATTGATATTACACACACCACAAGTTGTCAAAAATAAGGTCTTAATAGCATAACTCTTGTGTTTTATCTTCTATTTTTCTTGTGAGATCTTATTTGAAAAGTAATTCACTTGTATACCTACTAACTTATTAATCTTCCTATTTGTTTAACCCTAAAAATCTAGATTGGAGTTATTTAGGGTTAAAGGGGATAAAGATAGCCTAAGGTATAAGGGTGATAAACTATCTCTATAGTAGGATAATCAGATGCTAAACTTAGCTATATATTTTTTTAAATTAATTAAACTAAGATACACTAAAAATAGTAAGTACAATTATGTTAAATATGGAAATGACAAAGAAATAATGTACTTAGCTGGTTTTGATGCTGAAATAGTTCTGGATCTAGAACAAGTAGGAAGCATATTGGAAGATGATTCTAGAACAATCACCAAATTATGGATTAAGTACCTTTGGAGTTAAAGACACTAGCATCATCTTTATATGGTTACATTAATGCTGCTATCTAAACTTGAAATAGGTTTCCTATATCAAATACCTATTGGAAAAAGATGTGACCACCTGGATGCTTCTAGGTTTGTCTTTGCCTTTGCTCTAGTGCATTTAGATCTAGGTCATGGATAGTCACTCCCATGAAATTGGAAAAACCTAGTTCTTCATATTCATAGTGATTTTGGGGGAAAATGGATTGGTGGGAAAATGATATCAAGATAACCTCAAAAAAACCTTTATCAATGAGTGTTTCCTACATAACCAATAATCAAAAGAGGGCCTCAGACTAATGTAGTTCTCCCCTACATGTTGGTTTGTGTGTGAATCATATAATATGTGGAAAGTAAGTACAATAATGACCTAGCTTATCACTTAGAAAATTAGGCTCTTAAGTTGATCTTTCAGTAATTTAGACCTGTGTATATGTTATTTTTATGAATGATATGAAAATAGGAGAAAATAATAAAGCTTTTTCTTTATCGAGTGCTTTAGTGAATGCTTTAATAAGTTACCTTGGTCTGTGCTAGGTTGTAGGTAGGTGAGGAATGAATGAGGGTTAATATTGTATTTACATCAATCCCTTTGGAGAATTAACTTCAATTAAAACACTTAGACCAACCATTAGGATATGTTTCATTTAAAAATTATATGACTTTAGGGCACTGGACAATTGCATTGGAGAAAGACATCTATATCTATGTAGGTGTCTATTTGGGATGTTATCTAAGGAAAAATAAAGTAGGTATAGACTCAAAAATTGTAGAGGTGGAAGATAAGTAGGTTTTAAGCATTATGGAAAGATAGAAGGTCTAGGTCATCAACATAAGACTAGTTGGACTAAGAGATAGACCAAGGGGCATAAGATAGAGTAGATGTAAGACTTCTAAAAGTGGGAAAGGTTCAAAACTAAAAGGAACAACCAAGGTCTAAGTTTTCTAAGTGTACAAAATTAAGGTGTTATATAATCCATAAATATCATCTACATTTCCCCCCTTTAATATAGTAATGAAATTACAGTTTAAATTTGAATAAATGTGTACCTGGGTGTGTATAACACACCTTTCCTTGACTTGAGTCCAACTTGAGTGATTTAATGGTGACTAACCTAAAACCAAGAGCATGTTATAGTACATAACCACTTTAATTAATCTAAAATTGAAAGTATTGAAAAGTGACAGGCCAAAAATATTATTGATAAAATGAAAATGAAATTCTATTTCATGATTCAAGGAATGAAGAGAGCAAACATTACAATAAATAAGACAATAAGGTTATTCATTTCACATTACCAAAATTAACCTTTCCTATTCCTACTAGAATGGAGACCTTATTGAATAAGACAAAAGCTAGACACCTATGATTAATAACAACTATATACATTATTGTTACACCCCCCCACAATCTGTAGGGGTCTTTATCAGACTAAACATTCTCTAAAATTTTCAAATTTTCTTCATCCAAGAACATTTGTCAGGATGTCTATTGGTTGTTTTATTATCGAATAATGTTGCAACTTGAAACTGCCATCTTTCACATAGTGGTGAATCAGATGAAATTTTATATTGATATGCTTGGTTCAGTCGTGAAAGACTGGATTCTTTGTCATCTAGATTACAAAAATGTTCTCAACCATGAGAGTTATTGATAAAACATGTTGCTCCTACAAATCTAAAATAACCATTTTTATCCACAAGATCTCTCTAGTTGCCTCTAAAATGGCCATATATTATGTTTCTACTAAAGAAAATACCAACACTGATTACTTCTTGGATTTATAACTAACAACTATTGTTCCCAAATTCATCATAAAACTTGAGGTGGAATTTCCATATTCATGATCACCAACATAGTCATAATTTGAATACATACCTAGTTTAAAGTATCCTAACCTAAAGTACTTGATCCCAAAATTTTGTGCTCCTTTGAGATATTTGAAAACCCTTTTTACTGTACCCAATGACCATCCCGAGGTTGTTGCATGAAACTTGAGAGAACACCAAATGTAAATGATATATTTTGTCAAGTTGTGGTCACATATATTAGAATTCCAATGAGTTATCTATATTTAATGGCATCAACCAAATTTATTGAATCTCCAGATGTCAATTTGAGATTCTATTCCATTGTCATGCTAATAGGCTTATAATCTTCCATTCTAAACTTGCTTTGAATGTCACCAATGTACTTCTACTGAGTGATGAATAAATACTTTGGTTTTTTAATTATTTAAATACCTAAATAGTAATGAAGATAACTCAAATCAATAATTTCAATTTTTTTCATCAACTCTAATTTGAACTTTACAATATACCATATATTGTTCTCTGTGATGAAAAAATCATCAACATATACTGCCATAAATATAATTGTTTTTTCAACTATTTTGATGAAAAACATTGCATCTTCAAAATCAAAACATTTGAAGTTCATGGTCATGAGGTGCTCAACTAGTTTATCATATCATGATTGAGGTGCTTATTTCAAACTATACAATAATTTTTCTAATTTGAACACCTTGTGCTCTTGTCTATTTACTACAAAAGCTTTGGGTTGTGTCATGTACACAGTTTCCTTAAGGTCACCATTCAGGAATGCAATTTTGATATCCATTTGGTGAAATTTACATCCATTGTGATATGACAAAGCCAACATGGTTTGAATGGTATTCCATTTTTTTGTAGATGTATAGGTTTCATTATAGTCAATTTTTTATTTTTGAGCCTATCCCTTTGTGAAAAACCTTGTTTTGTGCTTGTCAAGTGAGCCATAAACCTTGTATTTGTTGTGATAGACCCACTTACAATCAATAGGTTTGTAACCATATAAAGGATTAATCAATTTACAAGTCCCATTTTTGACCAATGCACTATACTCATATTTCATTACTTTTCTCCAAGGTTTGAGTTTCTCAGTCTATTTGAAATATGTTGGTTCTAAATCAAACACAACATTGAGTTCTTCTGGAGAATCATTCAAGGTGAGATTTTCAATTATATCTTAAATTTCTTCAAGGGACTTGTTTAATTATGATGTGGCTTCATGTGTACTTCTTATGCCCATTTTCCCAACTTCATCAGGTTTCACATCTTTTAATGTTTGAGTGGCCCACTTAGGCATCTATTTTTGTGTTTTACATGTATCAAATTCATTCTCTAAAGTTCATCACTTTCTACTCTCTTTTCTAGTGGCCCCTGTTCATTATCTAATGAAGTTTCAATCTCTCCTTTAGGAGGAGTTTCAATCGCATGTATAGAAGACAATAGAAAATCAATAGATTCCCAACTATGTCCCCCACTCATTGTTTGGAATATACAAATCACTCTCTCTATAGACATCAAGCTTTACATACTTGTTAAGTCAACTCAATTATCGATCAATCTACTCTTTTTCCTTTGAAGTCTCACAAAAGAAAACTTCTCTTGTGATAATAAAATTCTTCTCTTTCTCATTGTATAACCTATATGCCTTGGAAGATTCAATATATCCCAAGTGAATGCATTTTTGACACTTGTGGTCTAACTTATTTTTCTTCTCCTTTGGAATCAATGTGTAATAAGTGGATCCAAAATTCCTAAGATGCCACACTGAAGGAAGATGACCATACTACATCTCATATGGAGTCTTGGATTTAAGAGCTGTTATGGTGCTATGTTATGAGGTATACTACAGTTTTAGCTACTTTGGCCGAAAAGTGTAGGTTTACCCATTTGTAGTACAACATAACATGAACCATATTCATCATACTTTTGTTCATCCTTTCTACAACTCCATTTTGTTGTGGAGTATGATGAGCTATGAGATGGTGATTGATCCCATTTTGGTCAAGGTATGATTCAAACTTATTTGAAGTGAATTCACCACCATTATCTATCCTAAGTGTCTTAATGTAGGTTTGTGCTTCATTTTCAATCATGGTTTGAAACTTTTAGAAAGTATTGAAGGCTTATGATTTTACTTTAGAAATTATATCTAAGTCATCCTATAATAATGATCAATGGACAACATGAAGTACTACTAACTACCAATATATATGATTGGAAGAAGAAACAAGTCTGAGTGAACCAGTAGCAATTTTATATTAGTTTTTCATTGTGACTTCAGAAATGGTTCTCTTATGTGTTTAGCCAAGATGAAGGCTTCAATTTTTTCATATGATTTTATAGGTAATTTAGGAATACAACCAACACCATTATTTTATAATACATGAATGTTATTATAGTGAGTGTGCCCAAATATTGCATGAGATAACATGTTCGAAGACATTCTATCTTACACAAGATGAGCACAATTCCTTGAATTTGATGGCTCATCCCTAAGTTTGAGTAGTTTCCCTTCCTTATATCTAGTCAAGATGACTACATTGTCACTTTTTCTCCTAATAATGACATCACCATTATACAATGCAATGGGATGGCCTTGTTGCCTTATAATAACAAGGGATAAAAAGTTTCATTTCAATTGAGGAAGGTAGAAAACATTTTGGATTTTTAAATCTAAAAGCCCTAGACACTTGACTATTATTGTACCTCTACCTTGTGGTTGTAGACTTGATCTATTTACGAGGTATACCACACCATAACTCTCTTCACTTAACCCCTTAAATAAGTCTCTTCTAAAATTTAGATGTAGAGTGGTAATAATATCAAGAACCTAATCATAAAACCATGAAGAAGTAACTAAGACATTATTTGTTTCATCATTGATACTAGAAAACACACATTCACTAGTGAATTGGGTAGAGTTTGACTCATTTACTTTCTTTGATTTTTCCTCTTTCTTCTTACAATATGCTTTAATTTTCTCCCATGGAAATTTGAATTTGTGAGTCTCATGACTTCCTTTTCTATCACATCATATGTAGTAGAAGTTTTGTTTATCATTCTATTTTTCACCACTTTGATTTTCATTTTTTTCACCTTTTCTCATGTACTTCTTGTACTTGTTATTGCCTTCATTTTTAGAAGATGTGGCATTGTTGGATGTTTTAAAACAAATTTCTTTGACATAGCACACACTTTATCCTATTTTGAACTCAATTTTTCTTCCAAAGGATTTTTCTCTTTCTACCATTTTTTCAACCAATTAATCAAATGCGAGAGTCTTGAACTATTTGCTTGCTTGTAGATACTCCAAGTAGGTTAAATAGTTGGGAAGAAGGGATTTTATGAATACAATCATATAGATGTTTATTTTGACACCCATTCTATCTATGTCATGCTTGATGGCACATATTTCTAAAGTTAATCTCATCACATCACCATATTTCAACTCAAAATTGAATAAATTAAACTAAAATGGAATGAATTCCAACTCTGAGTGGGAATAATATAGCTCATTCAATTTGTGAAATGTTTCTCATGGATTATTTCACCCCTAAATATGATGAAACACATCTCCATCAATTGAGGCCTTTATTAAGGCCAATGCTTTTTGGGTTTTCTACATCCATGCCTGAATATAGTTTGCATTCCCTATTGGTTCAATTAGTTGTTTCTCTCCATCACAAATATTGAACCATAGATTATTAAAAATGAGTGTGTTCTCCACTTGATGAGACCATTCTAACTAGCTATCTTTTTTGGTCAATATTGTGCCAATAATATATTTGATTGATTGTATGGTTTTTAATTTTTAATTTTGTTAACCCTAATTTGTTTCTTATCACTCAAAAATGGTCTCATTTTATATATACTACCAGACCGATATACCAAACCTCTCAATATACCCACCCTTCCTATATACGCATCAGTTTGTGGAAGAAGTCATCCCTTTCTATATACTCAATAATACATGAAGAGGCCTTAAGGTATGTGAGAGCATAGTAGTACATGGTACCCAGGTGGCATGTGAAAAGGATTCACTATATATTTAGCAATGGCTTAAAAATAGAACCTCATACATCAATATACTCAAATTTTCTTGATTTTTTGATTTATGCCTATCGATAGTGATGAATGGGAAAAAGAGTATCTCTCTTTATTTCTCCTTGAATTTGCAAATTTAGTTATTGTTTACCAAATTTTCTAGGAGTATCTTGTTCAAGGCAATTAAAATGAAAAAAATGCTCAAATTTAGATGCTTTAAATTTTTCAAATTTAAATGCTTTTCAAAATTTGAAAATGATCACTTAAAAGAAAATGAATATTTTAGTTTTTAAAATAAAAAAACATAAAAATTACCTAATCTCCTCAAAATTTGTCATAAAATTAAGACTCCAACATTAGAATATGAAAATATATGACCTCCATTTTTTTTTGAAGATTTACACTTTCATGCAAATTTTAAAACCAAATTTGAATTATTTGAGCCCCTAAAAGAGCTAGTGAAGATTGCATGCTAATGAGAAGTGAAGGAGAGGTTAAAATTTTTGTAGGAGAGTGGCATATAAACATCTTAATCATGAAAAATGTCAATCAATAATATTATAACTATCCTTTTAGGTTTAGAGGTGAATCCTCAAGAGGGATGAGTTAGATTCAAGAACTCAAAATTGTCTAAGTAACCTCCTATGCTAATTTGAAGGAGTACATCATTGAGAAAGTGTACACATGTTAATGGGAATCTTTAGGACTATTTTATTTCTCAATTTCTTCTATTGAAACTACCTCTATGATGGATGAAACTTTACCATGATCTTCTATGCCCCTTCTCCCTCTCTCTTGCTCACATTTTCCTATATATGCAGCCTTGTATGGCTTTCTAAAGCATCCTCACATTGATTATGATGAAGCCCTACCAAAATTAAGTCTTGTACTTGCGTATTGAAATCACTTAAAGCTTTATATTCTATATTTATCTTGAAAATAGTGATCTTGAATAGGTTATTTTGATGAATGTTCACTGATAGTATATGTGCTTCCTTACATTTTTCCTTCATGTTCATGCCTCTATGTAAGTTTTTTTCCTCTCACAGGTCATATAAAGTGTTATACCTAATTACTTAATTAGAGAATTGATAAACCATTAGTGTTTATTATTTTCACCTCTTATTTTATCATCCTAAGCTCTTGTAACCTTCATAACCTTCATGTTGAATCACTAGAGTGATAGGGATTGTTTTGAAATAACATAATTAGATTGTAACTTAGTATTTCATAGTGCATTCTTAACAGGCTGAGGAACTTATGTTTGGTTCATCACATATAGGTTCCTTTGTTAGTTTTATTCTTCATCTTTCCCTTTTCCAAGTCAATTAAGTAGTATAGTTGTTAGTTTAGGTGTTACATATGGGAGATAGCTCAAAATCTAGAGGTTTGATCCCCTTGAAAGGTCACCCAAAACCTAGGATCAATCCCATTGCATAGCTCAGGTTGAGAGGGATTGAATCACCTTCTCAAGGATGAAAATTTGATGCAAAGTTCATCCAAAAAGGTTAAGAATAGATAATATATGCTAAACCAATATCATGTCAACTAACTTGAAAATAATAACATGGGCATGAGATAAACATTATCTTTGAAGACCCACATAGTTTACACCAGGTTCATTGGGAACATAATAGGTAGGTAATCTCCAACTCAACCAAACATGGTAGAGAAATGTGTAAAGCAGGTAAAGAATAAGGCAATCTTATTATTTTTCCCTCAAGTTTTTCAATGAAAACTCATTATAAATTGAATGCCACTTAGATATAAATAGATGCATACTTCTGAGGTGAAGATGATTGTTTGAAAATACAAAATTAGGTCCATGATTTTCTCATAAATAGTTGAAATGCCACTAGAAATTGGTAACATCCATCTCATCAGATGATATGAAGTAGGAAGAGATTAAATACCTTTATGTTCTCAAAATACTAGCACAAGTCTTCATGTAGGTCTAAAATATGCAGCACAGGTCTACCAAAATCCCTAAGAATAATAAAATACTAGGCCATACAACTATAAATAAAGAGAATTTTTTTTTCTAGGATCTGATTCCAATGACAAGCTAGAAATCTTATTGATGGAATGATAATGAAATTATATTCCATGATTCAAGGAATGAAGAGAGAAAACATTATAATAAATAAGCCAAGAAGGCTATACATTCTAAAAATTGACCTTTCTTATTCCCAAGGAATGGAGAACTTATTGAATAAGGCTAAAGTTAGATGAGACCAAAGCTAGATGTAGTCATCTAAACTATAATTAAATTTAATGAGTGTCACTTGAGACCACCCTACCTTTAACTTAGCCCTAGACCTATCTTAGAGCCCCTTTTGATCATTTTCCATCTTATATGCACTTCTAGCATAGGCACAGATATGCCAAAAGTCATATTGAGCCATCACCTAGGCATCCCAAATCCTTTTAGATGCATTCAAACCACTTGGACAATAGTAGGACCCCTTTGGTATATAACATACTATACTATTGGTAGAGGGGGTAGTGGTATTGGCCCTAATCTTCTTTTCCCCCAACAAATATATTTTCATTCCCTAAAGCATCTGAGAGTTGACCTAGACTCATTTCATGTTGTGACTAGCATTAGAACACTATAGAAAGACCACACTCATTCATTTATCCCTTAGATGGACATTCTCACAAAAAAGCTCATAAATAATTGTACAAATTAAGGTCATTGATCCCTATTTCTGCATACATCAATCTACAACAACCCAGAGCTTAGTTTTACTTAGATTTCTAGTTTTAAGTCACATTCAAAACATTCAAATTGATAATCATACTTAAGCATACTAGCATCACTCTCACTTGAAATAAAACTTAGATTGGGAGAAATACATCAAGATTCATCCCCTTTAAAGGTATTGATATGTAGGCAATGCTTAAAATATGGGGTGTTAAGGTCACATCCAACCTACCCTATTAATGCCACTCTTCTTACACTTGTGTTCATCAAAACCTTAGCAAGCATGGAGGCTTATGGTTCTATAGTGAAATAAATCAAAAATAAGCACATGCGATGATCTAGGTCTCATGCATGCATGCATAGGCTTCCTAGAAGAGAGTGAAGGTCTACCCCATGTTTCTCTATTTTATCTACATAGGGTAAATAATACACCATATAAGATTAGTAACATTGTGCACTATTGGAAAAGAGGGTCATGCAACCATCCAAAGGGGGTTCTAACACCTATTTCTTGTTGATGAAACTCTACCCTACTCTTGCATCTCTTTATAGACTATCACTTGTCTATTTTAGTCATATTTTCCAACTAAGTACACCCTTTCTAATTCATTGTTATTTATAGGCTTAGAAAACAAATCAATTATTACACAAATAAATGGATATTGATATTGTATTATTTTTCTCCTTGATTTATTACTTAGCTCTTTTATCTACTTAGGGTTTTAAATTAATTCTCAAAATAGTTAAATCATTTGATGAACCTAACTTACTTTGAATAGTTACCAAACCCTAACATTAGATACTCTGAAGGTTTGTATCCTTTTGTTTTATATACTTAGTAATTATTAAAATTTTAGCCTTGATTCATTATTCTATTTATATAATCTTTCATAGATTTAATTTCTTAAAAGGTTCAAAATATACAACTTTTTGTTTTCCTACTTCTCAACCTATAATGACAAAATTTGATGAGACCAATAAGAAAAAATTGCAAGATTTCATTTCTAAATATTTATATATGTAAGATGACCTTATATATATTATTAAAGAAGAGTTCTTGAAGCCCACTATAGGTCAATCCTCTAACCCCATAGATGCTAATATTATTACACATACTACAGGGGAAACTTAGAATCTGCAATAACCTTCTATAACTAGCCAACTCTCACCAATATAAATACCTCTCATGACTAGTACACATCCCTCCTCTCCATATGTATAATCCCTTAGGCAAGAGATACATTCTATGTAGGCTAAGGTGTTACATCTTTCACATGGTGCTACTAGACGATCTTATGTCGTAGATTCTAATGTTCTCCTACATACACATTTGACACATCATATAGTGGCAACTCCTTTTCCATATAGATTTGTGGCATCTAAGATTACTCTATATAATGGTTAGGGTGACCCAAAGCATCATATAATCTTTTTTCATGAAACATGTTTGGACTATGTGTCCAAAGATTGGCCCCTGACTAAGTTGTTCCCTCAGAGTTTAAAGAATTGCATTATAATAATTCTATGATCTTCATAATCATTCCATTACAACATTTAATCCACTCATAGATATGTTTTTAGAATTTTTTTTGATCAACATTAATAACAAAGTTTTGTACACTCAAGTTTCTCAGGTAAATAAAAAATCTAATGAGCTAATAGCTAAATATGTCTAGTGATATAAAACCATATTAGAAAAGATGACTATCCCCATGGTAGATAAAGAACTCCAGGACATATTCAAGTAAAGTTTATTATCAACATTACATGAATCTATATTATTCAAAAGGTTTCCATCATTTATAGATTTATGTCATATTACAAAGGAATGGGAAGTCAAACTTCTCTCCATAGGCAAGTTAAAGTATATAACAGAGTTAGATTCTAGTAATAAGAGTTCAAATAAGCTCCCATACAAGGTGAGGCCAAATTACAATAAGAATGAGTAAAATACAATAGTCAACATAGCCTCAAAGCCAAGTCCTCATCTAGTTTTATCAACTCCTCTAAAGAGACATTTTACAAATATTCTTAAACCAATATCTCATATACTCTAGTGAGTAGTGGAATGCAAAGTTACATCTCTCCCTCCCATCAAAGAGGTCAATATGACTAGGCATATTCCAAATAATTATGTTTCTAATGCATTTTGTGATAATCACAAAGCCCCTAACCATACTAAAAATAGATGCATAAGCTTACGATATAAGATCCAAGATTTGATAAAGGCTAATATCATTGATATGAGCACTCCTACATAAACAACCAAATCATATCCATCTAAAGCAGAAGCAATGAAAATATTTTTTGATCCATTTCTAAATCATAAAACTAATGAGGCAACAAACACTTCAAGTGTTCATTATAATTATCAGGCACATCGACCACTAGCATGCTATCATGCTCATACAATGGACACACCCTATACACAATATCATTGGTGTGTATCATACAACAATGCCAACTAGGCCTCTTGTCACTTTTTTAGAATAGGAGATCATTGATGGTGACTCATATTTATTCATACTCTTTGTATGATCTTACATTGATCATCATATTATTCACAATATCATGGTTGACAATGAACCAAGTATTAACACATGTACTATTACACTTATACATCACTTGGGCTATTCAGATTAGGATATTTCTCTACCAAATATATTTATTCATGGCTTTAGTGGCCATGTCTAAAGCTCCATTGGGGAGATCATACTTCTATTATAGGTTAGTCCCATATATGTGGCTTCTAGATTCATAGCGGTACCTAGTTTCAACACATTTGATATGTTACTCGGTAGCCCTTAGATACAACATATTCAAACTATCTCCTGCACTGCACATAAATGTCTTAGGTATATACATGATAATTAAGTTGTTATAGTTGAGGGCCTTTTATATGAGTATCCTTTACCTAATCCATAGTTAGCTACATATCAATCACCAATAATAGTTCCACCCATTACCACACCTCAAATATTAGTTGAGCCACCAATGCAGGTGAGGTATACTCATACAACATTGCCACATATACACACTCTCCTATGGAGACCTTTATTAGAGAGACCCATGTATCAGAGACATGATATGGATTTTAGAGAGTCTCTTTCTACCCCATTCACATCCAGATCAATATTATTGAGTCCCCAAAACACTCCACATAGAAAACCCATGCCAATTACAACTCATTACACCAAATGGGTCCCCAAGAGCCGCATAGTTCACATGCCAATTTTAGTCAACTCCATAGATTCATGGCCATACTTCATAGTCAAATTTAGCTAAAAATTATTTAATGCATCTAATTCCCTGATATTAGATACTTCCTTGCATATCATGTGAATTTATTCTTCCTTTACTTGATACAAGTCACCTTGATAGTGAGTCTCTTAGGAGACTCATCAGTTAGTATGTTCTCATTGTTTAATTGTACATAGTTTCCTTTAATTTTTCTCCTTTTATATAATTTCATTTTCATGTTACTGTACATAACTTATACTCAAAAAATAGAAAAATAATATAATATGTTCCAAAATACAAAAACATTCAAATATTTTCTCAAAAAATACAAATTTTAGATTTTATGTATTTCCATGTTTACGTTCCTTCTATTTTCTAGGTACTACATATGATATCTATGTTCATGTAATTTATTTTATCATACATACATGCTTCACTTGTTCTTTTCAAGTGTTCACATATTACTATAGGACTTCAATTCTCTACATAGATCTAACTTTGCTAATATCTACCCATTGGGGGTACACAGACATATACACCAATTCAACATTAACAAATTATCCCATTAGGGGAATCATACACACAACTTCTAGTTTTACCAGGTTCTATCTTTCTATACTTCATATCATAGATTTAGCATTGATTATATCTTGATATTGATCATCTTATCTTACACTAATGTTTTTCTATCTATCAATACTATAGCCTCAGCTTATAGGCATCTTTGATCTTATACATATTTACACCACATGATTTGCATACTTTCATTTCTAGCCTTACTATTTTAGATTTGATTGTGTCTCTTTAATTATACATTTACTTGAGGGCTTTTGAATATGCCATTATTCTATGGCTATAAGCCAATTCCTTTCATTATGTGTATGCTTTGAACATGTGCCCATGTCATTATGTGTGCTTATTGATTATTTATGTGGACATTTACACATGTCCTTCCATGTGGATCTAATCCAATATTACTAAATTTTTTACATATGAAAAAATTTAAAAATGTCCTTAAATGTGTGCTATTTCTCAGACTTAGTGACATGTGCTCGGCCCCTTGACCTAATTTATGTGTCTCATGTGTTTGAATGTATGATTTTATGTATACATCATGGCTGTGACATTTATCTCTTGCTTGTTACATTCATATATATTTGTGATGCCATGAGGGACCTCATGCATCTCCCCTTCCTCTTTGGGTGCCTTGATGGACATCATGCCCCATCCCCCTAGGTAGTTTACTTAGATAATATTTATATTCACTATTCATATAAATGATTACATTATTATATCTATCTTGACAACCTTGTGAATACTAGATCTAAAATACATCATACATTGCCAACTTATGCTCAGACTATTCTTAAATTTCAATGTCATGTATACACACTATATTGGTTTATCACACAAATATCATTTATTTTCAGTCTAACACACATGATGCATAACTTTTCTTTTGAGGATAATTATTTCATAAGTTCAACAACTCCCCTTAAAAGATGGGGCATTCATAGGGGTTTGCCACAAAGATCAAGCTATACTAGTGCACTCAAAACATAGTTTTTAGCATGCAAACACAAATTATAAAACTTAGACTCAAGAAAATATAGTGAAACATAGTTACATATAAATCAGTGTCATTTTCCCTTAGTAATAACACTTTTGGATGATAGAGCATTACTCTGCCAAAAGCACAATGTGATATAGTCCACCCATAATGCTATTATCTAGTAGCCTAAAAAATAAAAGATTCTAGAATTATCAAAAAAATACAATACTTACATTTCATATTTGCATAGTCTAAGTCATAGATTATCATATATGTTCAGTATATACTTAGTTTCTACATAAAATTACATAGGGTTGTTTAGATTGGGGGCATCATGTGTGGCATGATCAATCTTATTTCAGTTTTAGATATGTATAAACACAGATAACTATGACTTACTCTAGAATCCATATGCACAAATATCAAAATTAGGGGCATGCACATGACACATTGTTCCCATATGTTCAATTTTGCACTAGTTTTCTTATAGAATGAGAAATCCATGCCATTATCCATGTTGTATATTCTAAACACCATATGCACTAGTTTTACACTAAGATCACACCAAATTGATGTCTCATTCCATCTATAGCAATCAACATTCTTGAGTGGCCAAGAGCCACTTTTACATTTTAGAGTTTTTATGTGGCCCAAAGCCATCTTATATAGGTTTAGTTACATCACATAGTTTCATATTCATATGAATCTATTACATATGGGTAGGAAGTGATAGATTCATAACTGACTTGAGTTCTTAATCTACCTACATGAGAGGGTTGGATAACTCATCAGTCCAATCTAGGTTATCCACATATTATGATCCACCAAATAGGGGTAGCCAATGATGGAGTCCAGGCCAACTTGAGTTCTTGAGCCACCAAAATATGGGGATTAGGCAAGCCATAAACTTAGTCCAAGCTATTAAATGTTTGATCACCATCTATACACATAAGATGTCACTAGGTTTTTGTGTTGGTGCATGTACCCAATGAGGTGTATTCATTCCTTTCCTCTTTCTCTCTCATCTCTTTACTTAGTTTTCATCTTTACTTTTGATATTTCTTATGGACTAATTCATACATTTTTCATTCATAGGATATGCATTAAAGCAAAATTAACAAACTTAGACTCACATTCAGGGCATTACCTCTTATGTAAGTTCAAGTACATTTCTATTTCCTTTATCATAGTCATTTTGATTTGATACATTTTTAAAATAAGGGGGGAATCTATTCATCTAAATTATCATTTAATTTAATGAGTGTCACTTGAGACCAACCTAACCTTAGCTTAGCCCTAGACCTATCTTAAGTCCTCTTTTGATCCTTTTCCAACTTATATGCACTTCTAACCTGGGCATATATATACCAAAATTTGCATTAAGATATCACCTAGGCATCCTAGATCCTTTCAAACATGTGCTTGCCACTTAGACAAAAGTACAACCCCTTTGGTCTATAACATAATGCACAATTAGCAAAGGGTGTAGTGCTATTGAACCTCAAATTATTACAACCCCAACATATATATTTCCATTCTCTAAAGCATTGTAGGGTTGACTTAGACTCATTTCATGTCTCGACTAGCATCAAAACACTATATAAAGACCACTCTCATTCATTTATCTGTTAGATGGAAATTATCACAAACAAGCTTAGAAATAGTTTTGAAAATTAGGGTCATTAATCCCTATTTACCCTTATTTCTACATACATCCATCAACAACATCCCAGAGCTTAATTTTACTTAGATTTCTAGTTTCAAGTCACTCTCAAAGAATTCAAATTTATATTCATACTCCTACATATTAGCATCACTTTCACTTTCACCAACACTTAGATTGGGAGAAATACATTAGGCTTTATCTTATTTTGAGGTATTAGTATGTAGGTATTTTAATTTATTTAGGAATAATGGGGTATTATTTCTATTTTAGTTAAAGGTCTAGATTAATAAATTAATATAAAATATAACAATAAATATAGTTCTGATTTATGAAACTATTTGTCTTTTTCACATTTCTAAAAATAACAATAAATAAGAAGAAATATAACTTAACTAGAAAATAAACTGAGATGGCTGATACAGAGGTTGAAAATAGCTATGTAGGAATGGGAAGGTGTCAAAACCCTAAATATGGATTTCATTGGGTGAAAGGACAAGAGCACTAAAAATTGGACACTTTGGTGTCTGAAGCTATTGTTTGTTCTTATTTCTATTGTCCAAACTGATCACAAAAACTTGAAACTTTCTACATAGTTACACTGTGCCTGTGTAAGCATGCCTATGAAAAATCAAGCACTGGGTGTCAATGGTACTTGTTATGGAGCTGATTTTGTCTTTAACCCTCCATCATGCTTGATAAAATGACATTTGAGTCACTTGAGAAAGAGTGGGGTTAGTGTGAAAGATGTACTAGATGTGCAATCCACACACCTTGTGTGGGCAAGCTACCTCCAAACAATACTCCAAAGAGGGATCAAGCCATATGTAGTTCTTCCACCTAGTGTGATTTGTGTAATAGTAGGATGCAAATGAAAATGCCAAATTGATAGTGTTTAAGGTGGTTAGGGACTAGTATGAGGATTTGAGTAGGTTTGTAGCTATGTTGGGTGACTGTGTGCAATGAATAGGGAAGTTTGCCTTAGTGATTTGTTTGTATTCTTACTTGATTTATAAGTTTGGTCACCTCCTTTGTGAATGCATTTTGAGTGGGCCTTTATAGGGAATAATTGGTCATGGGTTAGATTTAATCATGTTAGGCTAACCTAATTAAGGATAAAGACTAGATGAAAATGATTGTTGGGGCTCAAAGTGCAAATTTAAAAGACCGTTGAATATGGGACACTTCTCTATGGGGTGATGTTGTCACTTGGATTTGTACCCTTGAGGATATACCTAAATCTCCTCATCCAAGTGACACCATGGAGACATTTCTCTTGTTGTGGGTGACAAAATTGAGAAATGAATCTCTAGATAAGGGGCTAGCTCCCCTTGATGCACCTATAAAGCTCTCTCTCTAACTTAATAATTTGGATATGAAAAGGGATTAAGAGAAATAACTAAAATAATGAAAGGGTGATGCAATAATGTATAGTGTCCTCTCAATTGACTAAAACCACTACTTAAAGACAAACAAAGTGTTTCTCACACAAGACTCACAACTTAGGATTCATTACTACATCAATGTTTCATATGCTAGATTCAAGAAGGTATACGATTCTTGGGAAGGGAATGAATGATTCCAAATAGGGATAAAATCATGGACCACTTCTAGGATATCTCTACACTTAGAAAATAATACTAGCAAAGACCTACAATAATCTCTTTCCTGTAAATTGGTAGACCATCAAGAGTACAAGCTAGAAAAGACAATCCTTCACTAGACTAGACCAACAAGATTCAAGTCATTACTCAATATTGTAGTATATGAGTGGCAACAACACTTGTATATTTTTTTGAGAGTTCTTCAAGAAAAAATCTAGCGAGAGTTTTCCTAATAACCAATGAAGTCTACTTAAAGAGCTGAAAGAATGCATAAATAAAGCTTTTGAGAAAGGAATCAAGTAAGGGAAGTCTAAAGGTCACTCAAACATGTGTCACCTTGAGAATATCAGTTAGAATTTCATGTGAAAGAGGGTTGAGATGAGTCATGTCATGTGAGGAGTCTACTCATTTGAAACTAGTCATAAAAATATCATACTAGGATAAAGGAAAAATAAAAATCATACCTAAACTTATCTACAATGGTGAAGCCTATGAGGATGTGTGATGCAGAGTGTGCATAAAGAGAGTACACTGTGAAGTGTAAATCTAAAAGATAAAACAAAGAGTATATTAGTTCTTAATATACATGCTATATATAAAATAAGAATGTACAAAGGATGGGTAAAAGAGAGAGGAAGAGAAAGGAAAAAATACACCTCACTGAGTATGCAAACTAATACAAAACCTATTATGATGTTGAGTGATGTTGGGTATGTGATGTACCAAGATCAATATCATGAATGAGCTGAGTGCTCAATTCCTTGAGGGTGGCTCAAGAATACAAAGGACGGCCCTTTGGCTCCATCATTGCTTGCTATGTAGTGAATCTATATGATCATGCATATGTTAATCAATGTTTGGACTATGTTTCCAATCCTTTTGAGTATGTTGCTCAAGAATACAAAGGCTAGCTAGTCCTTTGGCTCCATCATTGCCCATTAAGTGTGAACTATGAACTAATACCAATATGAATGTGTGTCATATGAGATGGCTCATGAAGCCCATGAATGATCTATAATTTGATAATGTGGCATGGATAGTCGAATGTGTACTGAGAACTAGGCCCATCTTAGCCTCTATAAAAGGTGGAGATTAGTCTTATATGAAAGCCACTTCAAAATTGAGAACTAGGCTTATATGAAAGCCACTCCAAAATGATGCCAACCACATACATATGGAATAAGGCATGTAACTACTATGAATACCTAGGTAATACAATGAAATAGAAAAAAAAAAAGGTAAATGTGCCACACACATTACCCCCAATCATTGGTGTTTGTAACATGGATTATGATCTAGAAGTTGTACCAACTACCCAATCTAAAACTAGAAATGAGAGCCATCATGCCACGCATGATGCCTCCTATACCTAGATAATTTGAGTAAAATTATATGAAAACTACCTAATCTAAATTGGACTATAGCTAAAAAAATTGTAATTTACCTTACCTTTCTATCTATTTTTAAAAATTTGGGTTTTTGGCTATTTGGATAGTTGTGGTGAAAAGTGGAAACTTTGCTATAAGGTACTGTAGTCTTAATTAGCTGCTCTTGTCCTTTACTATCTTTGATGGTTATTCTATGTTCATCCTTATTTTTTTGGTCTTTTTTACATGGTTTGAATTTTGATTTCTATTCTGAGTGTTCTAAAAACTAATTTTGATTGGTAGAGGGCTCTAATATCTATGATAAACCCCTACTTGTTTCCCCTTCTTCTAAGGGTAGGAATGAAAACCCTACAATGACTACCCTCAGAAGAAAGATCCCTACAAGTATGTTATACTATGAAATATATGATATAACAATGATGATTGAAAATATGTCTCAAGATATAACATAGTTTGTGTTGAAGATTATTAGATCAACAAGGGTATGCCTAAATAGATGTAACAATGTAATAATATGTGTAGTATACTAAACTAAAACTAGAAAACTAGTTAGTTTTCAAAGAGGAATGGAGCGTGATGTCTATCATGACATCTAAGAAGGAAAGATAATGCATGATGTGGATCTGATTTAACTTTTTGGGGAATATTGGAGTTTTATTCCTATTTTAGTTAAAGGTCTAGATTAATAAATTAATAAATAATATTTTAATCATTAAATTCCTAATTTGTCTATTTTATCTATCTTTTTTACCTTTGTAAAAATAGTAATAAATTAGGAGAAATATAACTTAGCTTAAAATAGGCTAAAATGACTATTGTAGGGTCTAAAACTGGCTGTATAGGACTGAGACAGTGTCACAAATTAGAATCTATATTTTATTTGGTGAAAAGATAGGACCACCAAAAAATGGACACCTTAGGTTTGGTAATATTATCCTCTTCTGCCGCTATTCTCTAACCTACTCACAAAGACCTAATTTTTTTGGGTTGTTTACGTTGTTCCTATGTGAGTCTACCTATTACATTTTGAGTGCTAAATGTCAATGAAACTTAGTGTAAAGCTATTTTAATCTTCAAAACCTATCCCTCCATCATGCTTGACAAATGAGATTTGAATCACTTGAAAAGGGGGGGTTAGTGTGTGTAAGATGCACTGAATGCGTGATCCATAGCCCTTATGTGGGCACACTACCTACATACCAATACTTTGAAGAGGGATCAAGCCATATGTAGTTCTCCCACTTGATGTGATTTGTGAAAAGTGTGATGTAGATGCAAAAATGCCAAATTGAGAGTGCTTGAGGTGGCTAGGGATTGGTGTGAGATTTTGAATATGTTTGTAGCTATGTTGGGTGAATGTATGTAGAGAATATGGAAATTTACCTTAGTAGTTTACTTGTATTTTTACTTGCTTTTTAATATTTGTCACCTCCCTTTATAAATGAACTTTAAATGGGATTTTATAAAGAAATATTGGTCATGGGTTAAACGTATTTGTGCTAGGTTGACAGGATGAAGGATAGGAATAAAATGAAATTGACCATTTGGGTTCAAAGTGTGATTGGATAAGAACATAAAAAATGGGACGCCCTAGGGTCTGGTGCTATAATATAGGTATGACACTCCTATCCTATAGGCTCAAAACTTGGGGGGTTAAAATTGGCCTAGGAAATATAGTTTGGTTGAGTTAGAAAGATCGTCTGAAAGGCTATGGATGAATGGTAAAGACAAAAAATGTGTATAGAAGGGTCACAAGAGCATACAAGAAGCACCTATGGATTGGGTATCACAAGCCACACTCAAACTACCAATTTAGACATTTTATATGATTACATTTTCTCCCCCTTTATTCTAGTGATGTAGCAAAGTGAAATACTAGGATAAAGGAAAAATAGAAAGCGTACCTAAACTTACTTGCAAGGGTGAAGCCCATGAAGCTATGTGATATTGAGTGTGCATAGAGAGAGCACATTGTGAAGTATAAATCTACAAGAAAAAAAAAGAGTAGATCAGTTCTTACTAGACATGTTATGTCTAAAATAAGAATGTACAAAAATTTAGGTAAAAGAGAGAGGAAGAGAAAGGAATGAACACACCTCACTAGGTATGCAAACTAATACAAAACTTATTATGATGCTAATTGATGCTAGGTATGTGATTTACCAAAAGTAATATCATAAATGGATTTGAGTGCTCAATTCCCCAAGAGTATCTCAAGAACACAAAGGCTAGTCCTTTGGATCCATCATCACCCACTAAGTAGAGCTATGTGATCATGCATGTGATAATTGATATTTAGAATATGTGTGTAATCCCTCTGAGGAGGTGGCTCAAGAATACAAAGGCTAACTAGTCCTCTAGCTCGATCATTGCCAACTAAGTGAAGCTATGAACTGATATCAATATGAATGTGTGTCATATGAGATGGATCTTAAAGCCCATGAATACTCTATAATCTAACAATGTAACTTGGATAGATAAATGTGTGTTGATAACTAGGTCAATCTTGACCACTCTAAAAGGTGAAGGTTAGGCTTGTATGAAAGCCACTCCAAAATTGGGAACTAGGCTTATATGAAAGCCACTCTAAAATGATGTCAACTACATGTAGATGGAATAAGGCATCCAACTATTGAGAATAATTTGGTAATGTATTGAACTCTGTTTCTAATGCGAAATTGCTTTCTACATTCAAAGATGAAATAAGAAACTAAGGAAATGGTCAAGGCTAGAAGTACCTGATAAAGTCATGCACACCGAAATCAGACGTTGAAAGATTCTCCTCTTTTGCTGTGGAGGAATGACACCTGCGAAGAAAAGGCTAAAACACAGAAAAACGTTAGTCAAAGATATGGTGGGCTGTCAGGCGAACGCCCGATCCCGGAAGTACGAAGACTCCCTAGAAGGATATCAACCCAATGATAAAAAAGAGCAGAATATTGGACGAAAGTAGATAATAATGATAGAAATAAATGACAGAAAATAAAAGATGCGTACCTGATATGCGGCACTGTTCTGCACAGTCGCTGGCGTCGGTCTTTGTGGTGCCAGCGTTGGTTAAGGAATGTGCCGACGTCGGTTAAGGTGCCGTCGTCGGTCGGGGTAGTGACCGGTGTCGGTAGGGGCAAGTTCTGGGAAAGTCTAGACAGGTTTGGGACAGGGTCTGGGAGAGTCGGGACAGAGGCAGGGATAACAGAACTGATAAATAATAACTGAGAAAGAAATGAAATAAATAGAATAATACTTACTTGGCAGAAGACGCGATGAAAGCCATAGTTGGAGTCAGATTAGTTGATGCCGAGAGTGTTGATGTCATGGTGTTGATGATTGCTCGGGGTTCGCAGGTTGATGGAGGAATTCACAGGTTGGTTGCTCAGCGTTTCGAATAGCGTTCAGGATCTTGGCTCGAATGGCTGGTGGAGGTTGATGAAGGCGGGGGACGGGGACGGTTCCAGAGACGGTTCGTCAACCGTTTCGGGAAACCGAATGGTAACTGATAACGGACAAGGGGAAGGTGACCGACGTCGGTAGGAGTGCCGACGTCGGCCGATAGGTGACCGACGTCGGCGACATCGGTCGAGTAAAGACCGACGTCGGCAGATGCATAATGGGGATAGAGTCTAGTTTTAGCTCTGTGTTCATTTTTACATGCTGCCAGGGTCAAGGTTGGTGAAACAAGTGATCGACAAGGGTTCAATAGGCGAAGAAGAATAAGACGGGGAATGACCAGGGGAGTCGACACGATTTCGGTGTCTACATTTGCCCCTTTTTGTCTTGTTGGTTGTTCTGGATGAACTGCAAGACAAAAATAGCAGTGAGTGCCCCAGGTGAGGGATAAGGTTGATTTCATCTTGTTGGTTGTTCGAATGAACTGCAAGACAAAAATAGGAAGGGAAATGCCCTGAGTAAGGAATAAGGTATTCCCCCTCAAAGCAGGAGTCGAGGGAAGGGAACCGGGAATCGGGTGCTGATTTGATAAAGAGCGGATGAAAAAGGGGTGAGGGTGAACGCTGCAAAGGTCGTGATTGCGCGCATACCACTGCACGAGATGGTCAGGCCAAAGTGTCGCAGGTCAAGGGTCAAGGAGTGCCAAAATTGAAGTAACCGGGCCCCAGCATTTAGTCGTCTGCTGATCGGGTCACTCAATCTAAGCTGAAGCTCCAAATGGGTCGTCGCGTTTTAGGTATCCCGGGCTCAGGAAGTGCTCCTAGAAATGCGAAAAAGTCACAAGTAGGGCGGATCAACTGGTGTGCGATCCTATACTTGTGAGGGTCCAAAAAGGTCTGCACACAATTCTGCTAACCAGTCATGAGGTAGCATACATGCAAAAACAACCAAGGCAACAACGTCTTGGAAGTGGTCGAGGTCGGAGGAGATAGGCATGATCTCCAATGGTTGGTGGTCGAGGGATGGATGAATGGATGAAAGGATGCAAGGATGCGGCCGAGCTAACCCCAGAAGAACCCATGTCAACTGAGTGCTGCCTACATAGCCCTGGTGATAGGGCCTCAGGCCGATGTAGTTCTCCCTAGAAGGGAGGAAGGGTCAAAGGGATGGTGAGGAAAAAAAAGATGTTGCAGCCTTTTCCAAATGGTGTATTCTGCAACATTGGTTGAGGGGTTTTTCATCCCTAGCAATATCCCATATGTGTGATGGATGTATGCTAAAAATGAATTGAGGTCTATTTATGCTTCAGCAAGTATTGGTTTATGCTTAACACAAATTGGGGCGGGTCGATAGTTTCCGTGTGTATTGGTGTCCATAGAAACTAGGGTGAACAGGAGAGGTCATGTTGATGGTCTGAAAAGAGAGTTGAGCTGAGTTGATTGACAAGTGATGAAGGTGAATGTGACCAAAGTGCAGAGAAAAGATGAAAGGCGAATCGCTCTTTCATTGACAAGGACCAAAAAGATAGCATAGATAGGGGTTATGAGAACCAAGAGCCCCATTCATGCGTGACGTCGCTGACCATAGTTATGTTAGAGCGGTAATCGAATCACTTAGACATTAAAGTGAGCTCGAAGTCCCTTGAGCAGGTAATAGGAGGAGGAAAGAGGGTAACCCATTTTAAGAGCAGAGATAACTTTGCCCCTTTTTATAGGAGACCCTGAGACAACTACAAGCCAAGTCCGTGACTCGTTTTTTTTTTTTTTTGGCGCAGACTGATCAATGCGGGAAGCCTGCATAGAGATGTCATTTGCTTGGTGGTCAGGTTGTGAAGCTGATCAATGCGGGAAGCTTCTAAAATAATGCTGTTTATTGCCAGATTAGTCATAGCCATCCTTCGAGGGAGTGGTCTAGATTTTTATTTTGATATAAGGGCTTTTGAATAGCTGTCCTTCGAGGGAGCAGTCTATTTATTACAGCAATGATAGTACAGCTGTCCTTCGAGGGAGCAGTCTATTTTTTTTTTTGATTTGGATATTGATATAGTGACCATGGATATGTTTTGACATCTTGATTTGTTTTGATAGAAGTGTGAGTCATGGACAAGACTGTAGGAGGTCAAGGGCTCCCTTTTATTAGGACAAAGCATCCATACAGTATAAAAGGGTTATAGGAATTGTTAAGAGGAATAGGGTTGAAAGGAAGTAGGATGAAGAGGACGGGGATTGCTCAAGGGACGAGCTCAAGTTAAGTGTCAAGTGGACGAATACTCGACTAGCAATAGAACGGTCGCAGATGCAACGCATAAAAGGGCTCAGGGTCTGATAAGTCCCTGGGCCATGCTTGTATGTTAAGGTCCGAGTCAATTAAGAGCAAATTTGCCCCATTTGCCTCTTTCCAGATTGGTCAGGTGTTGATTGATGAGTGGATGTGAAGTTGGTTGATATGGTTGTTGATTGATCGAGGCTGGTTGAATGTTTTGATAAAAAGGTTGGTTGAATGTTTGGTTGAGATTTGGTCATTTGATAATTGGTCAATGGTTGGTCGAGGGTTGATTGGTTGGTATTTGGTCTTTGGTTGGGTTGAATGTTTGGTTGAGATCGGGTTAAATGTTTGGTTGCTAGTCTGGTTGAGGCTAAGTTGAAAGAGTGATTGATATGTGGTCGAGACTGTGTTGAAAAATTGGTTGAGGTTTGGATGAAGGTTGAATTCCCCCAGTGGCTAGGGAGAATGTTTGACGGATTAGTTAAGGTTGATTGAGGTTTAGTGATCAGATGGACTGTGTTGATGTGGAATAAAGGGGTTAAAGGCAGCGAAGGGACCCTAGTCTGTCGTGGAGATCCCGATTTAGATGACGAGATTGGAGAGGTATGGGTTGGTGTGGATAATTTGTCAAAGGGGTGGTCAAGAGGATCCTTGGTGAGAAGGGTGTCCTTTTTCCGGTGGTGACGAATGACAGCTTTAAGAGTGCAACAACGCTCGGTGTCATGTCCCGGGGTGTGATGATAGTGGCAGAATGTAGAGTTGTCAAACCAAGATGGCCTTGATGCGAGAGTTGATGAGTGGGGTGGTGTTGAAGGTTTGTTGATAACGTGGTCGAGAAGAGAGGTGTCATTCCCCAGACATTGGTGAACGACGACCTTGAGGGCATGACAATGCTCCGTGTCGTGCCCAGGCGTGTGATGATATGCACAAATGTGAGTGTCATCAAACCATGGTGGTTTTGGTCTGAGAGAGTGATATGGGCTAAGAGGCGGGAGATTGAGACGAGAGGACTGCAACAATTGCCGTAAGAGCAAGGCATATGAACCTGCTAATGGGTCGGGATGTTTTATTGCAGAGAGGGTTGGTGACATTGGTTTGGGAGGTGTAAGAGGCGTTGGTCGATGGTTTGAAGGAGGTATAAGTCTGACGGGTTGATAGAATAATGGAGGTGAATTACCTCTGTGAAGTATGGGAGTGAGAAGCACTCCGAGTAAAGTAGACGGATGTGGGCCCAAGATTGAAGGTGATGACGAAGGTGGGGGAGGAATCCTCCGGTGTGGTTTAGTAGCCTTTTTTGGTTTGGGTTGAGGGCCACCTTTGTGCAAGGTGAGATTAGATGTGGGGCGAACACCAAGAGGTTTAATCTCTTTGGGCATGATGGACGCCTGCGCGGGTTTGGATTTAGATGTGGACGGTTTTTCTCTCAATGGAGAAGGGATTAAAGGTGTGGGCTCTTTAAGTGGAAAGAGCTCTGGAGTAGTCATGGCTTCTGTGTGTGGTTGGGGAGTCAAAAAGGTATGATCGTCTATGGATGAAGGTGATGCAGCTGGTGTTGATGTGGTCAAAGCGTCCTCCAATATGGGAGAAGTCGCTGGAGGACAAGTGGGAGAAGAAAGTTCTTCGCCATGTGGGGGAGGTATAGGGGAAGAAGGGTCTTCCACCTGTGAAAAAGGTTGGTCAGGGATAAGAGAAAAGATAGTGTCGACCGTGTGTATATCATGGTCTTGAGGGTCATTGGTTATGGTTTGGACGTTGTCTTGAGTAGGCGGGTGATTAGAAAGGGGTTGCTTGAAAATGTCAAGGTTTTGGTTGGGCGGTGCATTCAGGTTATCCAAGATGAGATCCCCCTTGTCTAGCATGTCCTGGACGATGTTTTTGAAAGTTTGACAGTGATCCGTGTCATGGCCTTTGACACGGTGATAGTTGCAAAAGTGATTCTCCCTGTACCATGCAGGGATAGGTGTTGAGGGGTCAAATTGATGTGGTCGGATTGGAGGGAGATCGAGGACCCCCTGCTTGACGAGTTTATCCAAGACAGAGGCATATGACTCCCTAATTGGAGTGAATTGACGCTGTATGGATTGACGTTGAAAATGTTTATTGATGTAGTCTAATGTTGAAGATGTTGGTTGGTTGGTCATTGTTGAAGATGATGGTCTAAAGATGACAGTGTTTGCCGACTCCTTGGATTGAGAGTGGGCAGAAGAAGGTCTGGAAGAAGAATGGTCACTGGTTCTTGTGTTAGTGTTACACAATTTGACCTTATCTTCTTCAATGGCGCGGAGTTCAAGCTTTCGGGCCATGGTGAAGGCCTCATCGAAAGTGTGGAATGTTTGAACCCGCAAGGTGGACGAGATGTGATTGACACATGCTCGGGAAAAGAGCTCAATGAGCTCGGGTTGAGGCAAGGAGAAGGAGAGCTGATTAATCAAGCTTCTCCAACGGGCGACAAAATCGACTATTGATTCGTCGTCAAATTGCCTGATGGAGTAAAGGTCTGTGATTGAGACTTGTTTAGTGATATTGATAGAAAAATGGTCAACGAATAGCTGGGCGAGTTGGATGAATGAAAAGATAGAATGTCTGGCAAGAGAACTATACCAGTCAAGGGCAGAGCCAGAAAGAGACATAGGAAACGTGCGTAAAAGCAATGCATCGTCGTGGGCGATAAGATAACAGGCATGTCTGAATGCCTTTAGATGTTGTTGTGGGTCTTCCTTACTCTGAAAGCGAGTAAATTTAGGAAGCTCCCAATGGTTGGGGTATGGTCGAATAGGGACGGAAGGATGGATGGGCTCGTTGCAAACTTGTTCATATGACAAAGTATTGCTTGAACCGGAGATAGAAGCTTCGAGACTGGACATTTTATCCATCAGCATCTTGATAAGATCTGCTAACGGATTGGCGGGTTGAGCGCCCCCTAGGTTGTAAGGCGCTTGGAAGAGGCTAGAGGAGGCGTGCGACATAGTCGGTTGTACAATGTACGGATGATTAGTCACAGGGGCGGAAGTAGAGGTTAAGGGTGGTTGGGTTATGAAGGTAGAAGGCATAAGCTGACTAGATACCGCCAAAGGAGGTTGTGTGACGGCATTGACAAAGGGCGAGGTAGGCACTCCTGCATATATAGGCGCAAGAGTGTGAGGGGTCGAGGCAATCAAGTTCTGGTATGATGTAGAACTTGGTTGAATTGCAGGTGGTTGAGGGGGTAACAAAACCCCAGTGGAGGTTGGTTTAAAAATAGACGAGGAGGCCGAACTTTGCGTATAGGCCATGGTCGGGTTAATGGTTGAGGTGAAAGGTTGAGTCGAAAAAGGTTGGGTGGCGAACGGTGTTGATGTCGTCGCCATGTCGTCCGAAAGGTCCCGCATTGGTTTTCTTGCGAGATAGTTTTGGAGGGCTGCGGTATTGAGGTCCAAGAATCTTGCAAAATCTTGGTCTCCTTCTGGGATGATAGGCGTCTGGGTTGGAGATAGTCTAGTAGGAATTCTTTCAGTCTTCGAGTAGAACTCCATTATAGGGCTGGTTGTAGGTGGGGTAGGCGAAAGTGATTGATGGCTAGCGTGGTCAAGAAGAGCCTTGGTTTGACTACGTGTCAGAACCATTCAAGGCAAGAAAGAACGTCCTCACAAGCTCAAACAAGCAGATAAGAACCAAAAGATGAAGACACAAACAGATCCTAAAACCCTAGAAGTAAATTATTAGGATTATAGTGGCTTATGCCTTAGAATATGTGTAGTGGAAGGTTGGCTTTGTGAGTCAGGTCCTAGAAGAAGCAGTCTATGGATGGTTTCGGGTTTTGTTAAGGCACTGAAGAAGTCTGTGTTAGGGTCTGGTACGCGGCCTGGTGCTAAGGAGCAAGCTCCCCTCACTTCACGATTCCAGTGGTTAGCTGGTTTCGCTTAGCCAAAATATACCTCGCCTAGAGATTAGACTCCGCCAGAGAACGGAGTGGGCTTCCCCCTTGGTGATGAAATCCAAGTAGGGTCACCGAGACGGGTAAGGTATCCGCTGGGGGATGAAATCCCAGTCGGGCCTTGTCTCAGGTAAGTTAAAATGTTTGTTTTGTGCAGGTGGTTTGGTCATGTAACATCAAGTGATCTAGATTAATTCAATATGCGGTTTAATTACTTTGTGTGGTCTAAAAGATGCAGGCAAATAGAGATGAATGCAAAGTGTTTTAATGTCCAAGTCGAAATTTTTGTTTGTATGAAGACGAATGGAGAAAGAGTCGAAGAGTATGAGTTTTAGCTAGTCTAGAAGTGCAAGAAAGAAAGAAATGTTTGTTTTAGTTCTGCTTATGATGTCGTTTAAGAAGAGACAAAAGGAGGCGAAAAGGAAGAAACCTAATGCACCTAAATGAATGAAAGAAAGAAAGAACCCAAGGAGGACCTAGGGTCCCACCGGGCGTGCCAGAATGTTTCTAATGCAAAATTGCTTTCTACATTCAAAGATGAAATAAGAAACTAAGGAAATGGTCAAGGCTAGAAGTACCTGATAAAGTCGTGCGCACCGAAATCAGACGTTGAAAGATTCTCCTCTTTTGCTGTGGAGGAATGACACCTGCGAAGAAAAGGCTAAAACACAGAAAAATGTTAGTCAAAGATATGGTGGGCTGTCAGGCAAACGCCTGATCTCGGAAGTACGAAGACTCCCTAGAAGGATATCAACCCACTGATAAAAAAGAGCAGAATATTGGATGAAAGTAGATAATAATGACAGAAATAAATGACAGAAAATAAAAGATGCGTACCTGATATGCGGCACTGTTCTGCACAGTCACCGGCGTCGGTCTCTGTGGTGCCGGCATCGGTTAAGGAATGTGCCGACGTCGGTTAAGGTGCCGTCGTCGGTCGGGGTAGTGACTGGCGTCGGTAGGGGCAAGTTCTGGGAAAGTCTGGACAGGTTCGGGACAGGGTCTGGGAGAGTCGGGACAGAGGCAGGGATAACAGAACTGATAAATAATAACTGAGAAAGAAATGAAATAAATAGAATAATACTTACCTGGCAGAAGACGTGATGAAAGCCATAGTTGGAGTCGGATTAGTTGATGCCGAGAGTGTTGATGTCGTGGTGTTGATGATTGCTCAGGGTTCGCAGGTTGATGGAGGAATTCGCAGGTTGGTTGCTCAGCGTTTCGAATAGCGTTCGGGATCTCGGCTTGAATGGCTGGCGGAGGTTGATGAAGGCGGGGGACGGGGACGGTTCCAGAGACGGTTCGTCAACCGTTTCGGGAAACCGAGTGGTAACTGATAACGGACAAGGGGAAGGTGACCGACGTCGATAGGAGTGCCGACGTCGGCCGATAGGTGACCGACGTCGGCGACATCGGTCGGGTAAAGACCGACGTCGGCAGATGCATAATGGGGATAGAGTCTAGTTTTAGCTCTGTGTTCATTTTTACATGCTACCAGGGTCAAGGTTGGTGAAACAAGTGATCGATAAGGGTTCAATAGGCGAAGAAGAATAAGACGGGGAATGACCAGGGGAGTCGACACGATTTCGGTGTCTACAAACTCAAAAAGAAAAGAAGGTAAATGTGCTATGCACATTGCCCTGAATCATTGGTGTTTAAAACATAGATTCTGATCTAGAAGTTATACCAACTACCTAATCTAAAATTAGAAGTGAGAGCCATCATGTTGTGTATGATTCCCCCTATATCTAGATTCTCTAAGAAAAAATGTACTAAAACTACTGATTTTGAACTGAACTATTGCTAAAAAACCTATAACTAAACTTACCTTTTTGCCTATTTCTATAAAATTTAAGTTTTTTGTTGTTTGGATAAGAGTGCCAAAAATAGAACACTTTACTGTCCAGTGCTATAGTCCAAGGATGGCACTCTTATCTTTTGATATTTTTGATCACTATTATGAGTTTGTCACTATTTTATTGGTATGTTTTACATGGTTTGAGTTTTGGTTGCTATTTTGAGTGTTCTAAAAACTAATTGTTTGATTGGTAGAAGGCTCTAATATTTATGATAAAACCCCTATTTGTGCCCCCTGTTTTGAGGGTAGGAATGAAGACCCTACAATGACTGCCCATAGAAGAAAGAAACTTGCAAGTTTGTTATGTTATGAAATACATGATATAGTAATGATAATTGAAAAGATATCTCAATATATAACATAATTTATATTATAGATTTTTTAGATCAACAAGGGTATGCCTAGATAGATGTAATAATGTAATAAAATGTACATTATACTAAATTAGAGTTAGAAATATTAGTTGTTAAGGAGGGATGGAACATAATGTCCATCATGGCATCCAAGAAAGTAAGATAATGCATGATATAGATCATGACATTATAAATAATTGAGAAGTAATAAGTAAACAAGCACGTAAGTTGAGAAAAAAGAAGCATATAAAAGTGGTCAAGGGGCCAAAAAAAACGGACATGGGCACATGTCACTCAAACTAGGAAAGCAATCACACAAAGCATGTTCAAATTCTACATACACATATAATTGAAAACAAGCAAAGTTGGCATGAGGGTCATAAACACATAGAATAGTACAAGTAAAAGACATCGGAAAATGTCCTAAAGCACACACAATAGACAAAATATGAAATAAGAAATGCAATAAAATTTATCTACTCAAAGAAAGAAAGGAAAGTATCTAAAATCTAGAAATACTATCACATCTAACTAATCAAAACAAGCAGTGAAAGTATGTAAAACATGGAGTACAAGACTAGATAGATGCTAACAAATACATAAGTGATATATACTATGAGTGTCAATAGAATAATCTATGTAAGCTATTAAGTAATGCAAATCAACATGATGAATAGAGTGTGTGGTGTAGGAATGACATAACCTGGATGGTGTAGTCATGCAAAAGATGCCCCCAGTGGGTAGATATGTCGATGTATGTTTTAGATGTAGAAGTAGGATGCCCCCTCAATAAATAGAGTGAAATAATCAAGGATCTAGATGTCACTTCACACACTCAAAGAAGATCAAGTAAAGGATGTTAATGTAGATAAATTGATAAATAATAGCATAAAACAACAAAATATAAGTCTAGCATGGTAGTAGAAATGTAAATCATGGATAATGCATATAGTTGAAATGTTTTTGGTGTTTTGACTTATTTGAATGTTTTTGTATTTTGACCTATTATATTATTTTTTGGTATTTTTGAAATAAGTTGTGTACAATCAATCTTAAGGAGAAGATTGAGAAGAAATGATATTGACAGATGAGTCTCTTAAGATACTCCCTATCATGATGTCTTGTATCAAGGAAAGAAATCATGCATGTTCATGAAGAATGATGGAAGGGCTAAGACTATGAATCTAAAAGATGTATAAGTTGTAAATACTTTGAAATATCTATAGTGGAAATTGACTATGGGGTCCCCCTATAACTCTGAGAAGTGGATGCAATTATAGGGCTCTTAGGGACCCATTTGGTAGTAGAGGAAGCTCTCTAAAAGTGTCCTATGTGTATAGAGGCATGAGACCTCAATGATACTACCTTGGGTGTGAACACTATAGTTAAAAACTATCTAGAATCTAGAATCTATGGTTTCTCTAAAAGATGCCTTAGTGGAAGTGTAGGGACTCTTTATGCTGGTGAGGAAGGCCTTAACTATGGTTGAATCTGAACTAGAAGAAGAATTATAACTAGTGGAGGGTTTGAAATTGGTGATTGTAAAGTAGTAAATGGCTCTAAAGTGGGGAGTGAAAATTCATATGGAACTGCACAAACTATAGCAACCTAATTAGTATGGATTAATTTCACACATCTATAAACTATAAAAGGTACTACATGAATTATTTGAATCCATGGTCGACCAAGAAACATATCAAAAATTCCTTCACTAGGAAAAATAATAAATGGTGTGGCCACATGTATTAGATCAACCTATAGAGGAATTAAAATCTCACCCAATGAAATCTGTATGTTCCCACTAAATTCACTGACAACTATGTCCATTGGGGTAATATCCTACTTTAAATATCCCAAATGCTATAGTAATGTCATAGTGTACATGTTCACACTAGATCCATTGTCTGTGAGAACACTATGAATGGGATGATGATTAATGTAATCTATAATAAAGAGTACATGGTAATTTGAATCATCCTCAACTATATCTTTCTCTATAAAGGAGATGGAAGGTCTAGTTTGAACTCTAGAATTATACACACTGATCATGTTTCTCAAAATATGTGACTCAATTGAAGGTGCTTGATATGTAGCTTGTGGAGTGTGTGCATGATATGCATGGTGAACACCTGATGTATCCCCTATCTCTTATTTAGAATGTTGTGAGAAAGGATTTGATAAAATTTTTAGAGCCTTGTCCTATGTTTTCTTTGCTTGAGGAGGATTAACTGGAGTGCTAATTTTAATAAGGTTATCATCTATCAAGTCTTGTATCTTATGTTTTAAACTAATGATTTTATTTTTTGTGTGCCCTGGTGCCCTATGAAAATCACAAAATGCATTCTAATAATATCTCCATAGAAGAGGCTTTGTTGTGTCAATTTCTTAAATAGGTGGAAGAGATATGATATTACATTCTAATAGCTGCTGTAAGACTCTAGTTGGAGATATTGGTAGATTGGTAAAGGCTCACTGAAGAGGCATGGATAAAACCACTCATTGAGGGGGCTCTGAAGCTACATTAACTATAGGTTGATTTTGAATTTTGTTATCATTAACCTTTACTTTGTATGGGACTTTATTGTTACTCTTGTTTGTTGTTTTTGATATGCTTGTGTGCTTGAGTTTGCCCATTGAAATTAATTTGACTTCCCTTTCCTTTAGTGTATGACATAACTCAGTGAATGAAGATTTTTTTTGAACATTATTGACTCATGTAAAGCTGGTAGTAGACACCATTTGAAGAGATCTTGTAATTCTTGATTGGTCATGTGGCTAGTTATTTTAACCAAGATAGTCTTATATTGAAGAACATAATCTATGAGATGCTCATTTGATATTTGTTTTTGTTGTGAAACTTGGACATAAGAAACCTTGTCACCTATGTTAATGCTAAAATGAGTTAGGAACATGTCAGCTAACGAATTAAATGCATTGATCAACTGATTTGATAGACTATAAAATTATTGTAGAGCATAATCCTTTAAACTCTATGGAAATAACTTGGTTCTTAACTAGTCATTTGGCACATAGTCTGAGCATGCTACATGAAAAAATCTTAAGTGTGTCTTTGGATCACCCTTGCCATCATATAAAGTGAGCTTGGGTTGAACAAAACATAGTGACAAGGGTTTAGAAGCAATATGACATGCCAATGGTGTTTGAAGTAGATCAAAAGAATCCAAGGCCTATGTTGAATAATTTGTGCAAGATGTATCAACTTAGATTGAAGAGATTTTATCTCTTGCATAAGGGAAGCCACATCAAGAGATAAAGATGTATTAGTCATAAATGGTGGTGTCTTATAAGAAGGTTGGGCTACTATAGGCGGTTGTTGAGACATAATTACCCTCATAGTGTTATTTTTAACTAGTTGTTATGTGGTTTGAGAGGATTAACCATTTTTAACTTTTTGTTGTTCTTCTTATAGTATTTTAAGCATGCCATCTTGCATATCAAGATGTTTGGTTAAAAGGTCTTGAAGTTCACTCTTATTAGTTTCATCAAAACTGGTATATTGGGCTATTGTTAAAGTCAAAAAACAAATTGAAAATGGATTGAATGTTTTGAAATAAATTGTAATAAGTGAAATGTAATGAAAGGAAAGTACTGAATAAAGGAAATGTAAAGTTGTAAAAACAACAATCTAGAATATGCATAAAAAGGATACAAATCTCACAAACATGTAAGTTGATACCTCAAGAAGCAAAGGGACCTAGTATATGCAACTAGGGTTTGAAATAAAATGATTTTCAAAATTACTATGGTAGATTTTAAAAATTAAATGGGAAAATCTAATTTAAATGTGTAGGAAAAAATTAGAAAAATACTGAAAAAATATCGGGACCTAGTATAGGCAACTAGGGTTTGATAGAAATAATTTTAAAAATTACTATGGTAAATTTTAAAAATTAAATGTAAAATTTTTATTTATATATGTAGGAAAAAAATAAAAAAAATACTATAAAAATCAGCAAGGAATTTACCCAAGGGTTTTTAGGGTTTTTTGTGCGCAAACAAAGTAAGTTAGGTTCACTAAATGATTTAATTTTTTTGGGAATATTGAAGTTTTATTCCTATTTTAGTTAAGGGTCTAGATTAATAAATTAGTAAATAATATTTTAATAATTACAATCCTAATTTGTATATTTTATCTATCTTTTTTTACCTTACTAAAAATATTAAAAAACTAGGAAAAATATAAATTAGCTTAAATGGGCTAAAATGGCTGTTGCAAGGTCTGAAACTAGTTGTGCAAGGCTAGAAAAGTGTCACAAATAAAAATCTAGCTTTAATTTAGTGAAAGGATAAGACTATAAAAAATAAGACACCATAGGGTCTGACGCCATTATCCTCTTATACCACTGTTGTCCAAATACTCATAGAGACCTAATTTTTTTGGGTTCTTTGTGTTGTTCTTGTGTGAGCCTACCTAAGAAATTTTTGAGTGCTAAATGTCAATGAAACTCACTATATAGATGTTTTAATCTTCAAACCCTATCCCTCTATCATGCTTGATAAATAACATTTGTATCACTTGAAAAAAGGGGGGGTTAGTGTGTGTAAGATGCACTGAATATGTGATTCACACCTCTTGTGTGGGAATGCTACCTACATACCAATACTTTGAAGAGAGATCAAGCAATATGTAGCTCTCCCAATTGTTGTGCTTTATGAAATAGTGTGATGTAGATGCAAAAATGCCATATTAAGATTACTTGAGATGGCTAGGGACTGGTGTGAGAGTTTGAATATGTTTGTAGCTATGTTGGGTGATTATATGTAGAGAATAGGAAAATTTACCTTAGTAGTTTTCTTGTATTATTTCTTGCTTTGTAAGATTTATCACCTCCCTTTGTAAATGAAATTTAAATGGGATTTTATAGGGAACTATTGGTCATGGGTTAAATGTATTTGCACTAGGCTGACATGATGAAGGATAAGAATAAGATGAAATTGACCATTTGGGCTCAAAGTGTGATTGGATAGGAGCACCAAAAATGGGACACCCTAGGGTTCAACACTATAGTCTAGGTATAGTTCTCCTATACTATAGGCTCAAGACTTGGGGGGCTATGATTGACCTGGGAAATAGAGTTTGATTGAGTTAAAATGACTATTTAGAAAGCTATGGGTGATTGGCAAAGATCAAAAAGGTGTCTAGAAGGGCCACAAGAGCATGTAAGAAGGACATATGGATTGGGTGTCATAATCCACACTCAAATTACCAATTTGGACATTTTGTATGACTACAGGATCATGGCATTGAAAATAATTGAAAAGCAAGCAAGCAAACAATCACATAAGGCAAGAAGCAATAAGCATACAAAAGAGGCCAAGGGGACAAGAAAACAAGGGACATGGGTGCATATCACTCAAATTAGGAAAATAAAGCATACAAGGCATGTTAAAATGCCCACATATACATATAATTGTAAACAAGCAAGATTGACATGAGGGTCATAAGCACATATAAGAGTACAAGCAAAGGACATTAGAAAATGTCCTAAGGCACACACAAGTAGCAAAATAGGAACTAAGAAATGAAATCACATATAGATACTCAAATAAAGAAAGGAAGGCATGTAAATTATTAAAATATTATCACATCTAACTGATCAAAGCAAGAAGTGAAAGTATGCAAAACATGTAGTACAAGACTAGGTAGATGCTAAGAAATACATGAGTTCTATATTCTAGTGAGTGTTGATAGAATAATCTATTTAAGCTAGTAAGCAATATACATCAACATAATAACTAGAGTGTGTGGTGTAAGAATGACATAAACTATATAGTGTAGTCATGTAGAAGGTGCCCTCGATGGGTAGATATGTCGATGTATGTCTTGAATGTATAAGTAAGATGCTTCCTCAATGGGTAGGTGAAGTAATCAAGGATCTGGGTGTCAGTGCACACATTCAAATAAGTTTAAGTGAATCATGCTAATATAGATAAATTGACAAAAAATAATATAGAACAACAAAATATAAGTCTAGCATGGTAGTAGAAATGTAAAGCATGGATAATGCATAAAATTGAAAAGTTTTTGGTGTTTTGAGTTATTCAAATGTTTTTGTATTTTGACATGTTATATTGTTTTTGGTATTTTGAAATATTGTATTGTTTTTGGTATTTTGAAATAAGCTATGCACAATTAATCATAAGTAAACTATGTACAAGAAAGTGAAAATAAATTATGTACAAGTAAGTTGAGAAATTATGTACAAGTACAAGAAAGTAAAAATAAATTATGTACAAGTAAGTTGAGAAATTATGTACAAGTAAGTAGAAAGAAACTATGTAAAAGTAAGCTGAGAAATTATGTATAAGTAAGTAGAAAGAAACTATGTACAATAATGTGAGTAAAGCAATATGTACATGATTATGTAAAAGACTAAGTCAGAGGGGGTAAAGGGTTCAAGTATGGAGCCCACTGGGGAAGGAGAATCTATGATCATTGTGTAGTTGGATATCTATCACTCATAGTGGTGTCATCTTGTTGAAGGAAAATTGAAGGTCACTATAGTGGTGAAGATGCTAGTTCTCCTCTAGGACATTTAGCTTTGGTAGGAAGTACCCTTGATGGAAGTGGTAGAGTCGATACTAGTGGTGATATAATTTGAATAGTCTCCTAAACCTATAATTTATTTAATCTCTACTGTAAAGCTATATATGAGTCTATGTCATGGCTTGTGATTCTATGAAATAGATAAAATAGGTGACCATCCTATCATGATAACCTACTAATAGATCTATGTCATACTATATATAGTGTGATTAATCCATGATCAAGTAACATTTGATTGATGCTATGTGTTGCTTGCCTAAATCTAAATAAGTAGCTCTATATCCATAGAGGTAACCATGTGAAATGTATGTGCCAAGTGATCTATCTATGGCCACAAATGTGGATTATATCTTGAGAGTGTAGTGTGAGATGCTAAGAGTGATGCAAGATGTGTGATGAGGGATCTAGAGTCATCTCAATACTCTTTTGGGCCAACTAGTGTAAATCTCAATCCACATAAATAATGTCCTTGAAAGGAGCACTTGTGAGTTACTATGATAAAATAAGAATGAAATTGATTTAGATGTAAGGTGATACGTTAAGAAGAAAATGAACCTAGTATATTCAACTAGGTTTTGAAAGAAAATGATTTTTTAAATTACTATGGTGAATTTTGAAAATTAAATGTGAAATTATGATTTATATATGAAATAAAAATCATAAAAGTATTACTAAAATCAGCTAAGAATTTTCCCTAGGGTTTCTAAGGTTTTTATGCTCAAACGAAGTAAGTCAGGTTCACCAAATGTTTTAACTTATTTGGGAATAATGGATGTTATTCCTATTTTAGTTAAGGGTTTAGATTAATAAATTACTACATAATATAGAAATAAATACAGGCCTAATTTGTGTAACTATTTATCTTTTTCATCTTTCTAAAAATAACAATAAATAAGAAGAAATATAACTTAGCTAGAAAATAGATGAAGATAATTGATATAGAGGTTAAAAATAAATGTACAAGATTGGGAAGGTATCATAGACCTTAATTTAGATTTCATTAGGTGAAAGGATATGAATGCTAAAAAGTGGATGCTTTGGTGTCTGATGCTATTGTCCATTCCTGCCATTGTTGTCCAAACTGATCACAAAAACCTAAAACTTTCTAGGTAGTTACATTGTGCCTGTGTGAGCATGCCTATGAAAAATTAAGCACTAGTTGTTAATGGAACTTGTTTTGGAGCTGATTTTGTCTTTAAACCTTAACCCTCCATCATGATTGATAAAATGACATTTGAGTCACTTGAGAAAGAGGGGGGTTAGTGTGAAATATGTACTAGATGCGTAATCCACACACCTTGTGTGGGCAAGCTACCTCCATAAAAATACTCCAAAGAGGGATCAAACCATATGTAGTTTTTCCACCTAGTGTTCTTTGTGTAATAGTGTGATGTAGATGCAAATGCCAAATTGATAGTGTTTAAGGTGGTTAGGGACTAGTATGAGGATTTGAGTAGGTTTGTAGCTGTGTTGGGTGACTGTGTGCAATGAATAAGGAAGTTTGACTTAGTGATTTGTTTGTATTCTTGCTTGATTTGTAAGTTTGGTCACCTCCTTCGTAAATGCATTTTGAGTGGGATTTTATAGGGAAAAATTGGTCATGGGTTAGATATATTCATGATAGGCTAACTTAATTAAGGATAAAGATTGGATGAAAATGATCATTGGGGCTCAAAGTGAAAATGAAAAGGACCATAAAAAATGGGGCACTTTTTTATGGGGTGCTATAGTCCAAATGGGATGCTCCTGTCTTATGGCTTGAGATCTGGGGGAATAGGATTAACATGAAGAATACTATTTGTTTGAATTAGAATGACCATTTAGAAGGTTTGAGATGATTGTTAATGAGTAAAAAGGTGTTTAGAATGGTCATAAGATCATGAAAAAAGGACCTATGGTTGGGGTGTCACAAGCCACACTCAAACTACCAATTTGGACATTTCATATGACTACAGTAGGCAACGATCAACACATTGGGTGTTGAGGTCACATCCAACTTACCCCACTAATACCACTGTTCTTACACTTGTGTTCATCAAGACCTTAATAGGTATGGAGGCTTAGGGATCCATAGTAAAATCAATTAAAAAAAACTTAAATGATGATCTAAATCTTGGTCATATAGGCACATGATTCCCATAATAGAGTGAAGGTTTTCCCCAAGTTTCACTATTTTATCTACAAAGGGTCAATAACATAGCATAAAAGGTTAGTAACACAATGCACTAATTGTAAAGAGGGTCATGCTACCATACAAAGGGGGTTTTGACACCTATTTCCTATTGATGACACTTTGCCCTACTCTTGCATTAGTTTATAGACTACCACTTGTCTATTTCAATCATATTTTCTGGCTAAGTACACCCTTATCAATTCATTGCTATTTATAGGCTAAGAAAAAAATCAATTATTACACAAATCAATTGCTATTGAAATGTAATATTTTATTCCCTAATTTATTACTCAGCTTTTTTATCTACTTAGGGTTTTACATTGATTCCAAAAATAATTAAATCACTCGACACCTATGCTACACACCTAGGATTAATGACAACTATATATAATATTGTTAGATAAAGATTGAAATTGAAAGAACAAGGTTTAAGGGTACACCTGTGTATCAATGTAACCACCTTGTCTATTGGAAAGTTGATTTGAAAAGATATATCATTATAAAGCTCTAAAACTAAGATTAGGACAAATATATATTTCTAGAAAGTGTATATATCTAAGGAGATAGAGATATTAGAAGGAACATGCCTCCAACCTTGGAGAAAAGGTGAGTTGTCACCTAATAATTGGGATTAACTCATTCATGCAACCCAATCATACTTATAACTTGGTGAGCATGAGTGAACAAAGTCAACTCATATTATCAAACTGGTGAGGATGGATGCTATAATCAATTCCAACCTAAAAACTTGGCAAGATTGAGTGATTTAATAACCTCAACCGTACCAAAAGTGAACCAACCAATATAATAGATTGGCTCAATATAGTACATAAAAGTACATCTTTGTAGGTGATGACAGTCCCTGAGAGTGTTTCAAAATTCTAAATGGATTTGAATTTTGTAATATTAGGTGTACATTGCATAACATATGCACCTTAGATATGTCTCATGTTAAATATGTGTATAACAATGGTACCAATGTATAGAATTGTGCCACAACTGTGAATCTAAATTATATAATTGTGTGCCTTGGATAATTTAGAAAATATGTAAGTGTGAAAAAAATGCTTCCAAAGTATGCTCCCACTACATATGAGGAAAAATAAAAACTAAAATAATTGCCAATATGGAGGACATGTTTCTAAAACAAGCTCTCACTATAATCTAGAGATGTTGAATACTTTATAAGTGTGGAGAACATGCTTCCAAAGCATGCTCCCACTAAATATGAAAATTGTGAATGTGTAGAAGCCATGCCTATATGATATTCCCACATCGAATCTAAAATATATGAGTGTGTGGAAGCCATGCCTATTGTAGACACCAAAAATCTGTACACCACAATCTCAAATGTCAAAACACCCCTAAATCACCTTAGAACCCCCTTGGGACCAACCTGACCCTTTAAACTTTAATCAATCCTAACCATGACCAATTTTACCAACTAACTTAACTTACCTTTTTACCTACTTTGTACCTTGGTCCTCGACTACCGATGATCAGGATGATTATCGATGGTCACCCTGACATCGACGGTCAGGGTGAACCTCCTTAACCAACAACATGCAAGTCACCTCTCCTTGTTTTTATAAATATAACTTGTTTTGATTCATATAAAAACTCATGTATGAAAGAGTTATAATTAGACAACCTAGTTGAACCTACACTTGAACCTCTTTCCTTTACCTATAAGAAGAGAGGAACAGGGAGGTGAAATCCATCTATAATTATTATCAAGAGCTTATGTATCTAGAGTTTTTTTGTAGATCAATCATCATCAGTGATCCAATGATTTAGCTACCATGTTAGAGAAATAACTTGTTGTTTCCACTCTACCAAAGTGTCAAGTACCATTACTCTCTTAGAACCATGTCAAAATCCACCAATAGGCCAACCACCTCAACCACTCATTCGATCAACGTCCAAATAAATAAATACTTGTTTTATAAAATTCATTTACTTTATTTGTATTTTGTAATTAACCTAACATCAACCCATCTCTCAAAATCTAAATTTGGAATCTCATCAACTAGCTATTTACCAATCTAAACCTACACATAGTAATCATTGATAATTATCTCAACCATCGATGGTCTATCCAACCATCGATGGTCACCTTGACTACCGCTAGTTACCTTAACCACTAATGATCACCTCAACTGTCAATGGTAACTAGCAGACTAAATAATAGTAAGTTATTTTCACCCTCTTACCCTCAATCAAATATAATTTTCTATGTCCCTACCTATTCATAGACCCCTACCTAATTTTTTGAAACAAACCCAAGCCATTTAGCACTAGTGTTGACTTGCTCATTTTTATATTAGTCATTTTTAGTCCATTTATTTATAAAATCATTTCTTGTGTTCAATTTCAATACCCTTTTTTTATTGATGTAAATAATTTATCATTCTATTTACAAAATTAATTATTTAAAATGTGTGGATTGATAGCCCCTAAAGAAGCTCTTACTTTTGGGATCTAGCTAGCACTAGGTAATCCACTCAACTATCTAACAAAAAATATTATTAGTGCTATCTTATTTACAAGTTATCATCCCAAGTCAAAGAGGAGTTCTTCACAATCATCTGATTCAATGCATGCACAATTAAATAAGTTTTAAAACCATACTCATATTTAGTTTCTTCTTCTTCCCTTCTCAAAATATAAGATAAAATTCATTGAAATATTCTAGCATGCTTGGTGGGACCCTTGTGTCTTTATTTGGGTTTATTTTATTTGCATCTATATATTCTTCTCTTTGTTCTATTCTCATAAATGAAATCAAAAGTTTTTTTTGGATTTAAAATTAAGTGCACACATCGATTGGTTCTAATCTTAGCTCACATAGTTTAACTTAAAGCAAAGTAATTCTATCATAACATCATGTTTTATTCCACACACTAAACCAAACCACCATCATCAATTAAACATCTAACAAAATTGAGACATGGCCCGATTAGGATTTCATCACCTAGTGGTCACCTTACTCTTTCTTGGCGATCTTACTTGGAGGTCATTACCAAGGGGAGAACCAACTCAACTCTCTAGTTAAGTATAAACTCTAAAAACTAATATATATTGGCTAAGCACCTGACACCCTTATTATTGTAGTGAGTGAAGTGAGAAGGTAGGCCCCAATACCAAGCCACATATTGATTCGTAATATAGATTCTTTTTGAGAGCCTAAACACAACCTAAAAATAACCATAGACTTATTTTCTAGTACCTGATTTGTAAGCCAAATTCTAGTCACATAATTTCTTGAAAGCTTAAGGTATAAGCCAAAAGAGAGACTAAAAAGAACCTTTAAGACTCAACATAATTTTTAGAGTGTGATTTATTTTCTTGATAATTTCTTGTCTTCTCTCTATTTGAGTGGTGAGATTATCTGTGCATTCTCTCTCCCTAACCTTAGATGGTTCTAACTCATCAATAATAAAATAACCTACTAGAATAGAACCCATCACTAAAATAATTTATCTCTTATACCTCCTCACCCATGAACTACATCCTTGAACCAACAAACTCTCCTCACCCTTTAGGAAGACTTCCCTTCCCTCGAAAAGTTCCCCAAAGAGATGTAGACTTTGCCACCTTCCTAGATAATAACCCTGTGGCCCTTTAACATTACCTTAACACCATGCCTCACCATACCCCTACTTTAGTTCCACCTATGGACCCACCTTATGACATGCCTTCTCACCTTATGAGAAACACTTCTATTACCACAGTCACTACCCAAATGTTGGCTACCCAAGCCTCTTCTTCCACCAATAATCCCTTTGATACTATTGTGGAAAACTAATTTGACCAACCTACAAACACCCTTATAACTTCCACCCCCACCAATAACTCCTCTACCTTAGGAGAAACCCAATCATTAGCCACCTATATTCCCCTCACCATGGGAGTACCTACCACTAGCATTGCCAACCTTCCTTTGACTACCTCCAATATGCTAACCATTACCCCACTTCAAAATCTTATGGTACTTATACCTTCTACCCTACCACCAATCACCACAAAGTCCACTACCCTTCTTTTGATCACCAACCTAACCACCACCTCTACCCAATAGGTGCCCATTACACCAAACCTATGTTACATCCCTAACTCAAAAGGGTATGTACCTTTGCCTATTACCCAACCACTTGCATTTACCTACCCTTATAGAGCATCCACCCAACCACCTATGTCCACATACACATATGTGGTAGCTTCTCAAACTCTAACCAATTATCAATATGTCACCCAAACACCACAATAATATGCATCTTTTAACCTTCTAGGTGCACAACCCAAAACAAACTTAATGAAAGTACTCGTGGATAAGATGACTACCTCAAATTCATCCATTTCTAGATCTCACAACATTTTATCATATGATTAGATCTATAATGAACCCATTCACCCATTTGTCCCTATCAGATCATATCCTCCTTAGTGGGAGCTTCCCAAGTTCTCTAATTTTCAAAGGAGGATCCCTAATAACATATTAAGGTATTCAGGCATGCATGTTATTTGATTTCCTATGATGATGCCCTATTTCTTCATCCCTTCCCCATGTCCTTGTCTAGTCCAGCACTAGACTGGTACAATATCATAACCAAACACTCTTTGTTCTCCTTCACCCAGTTGGCCCAAACCTTCTTGGATCACTTTTAAATAAATATATCTAAGAAGGTTTCCATCACTGACCTTTACTTTATCCATTAATTTGATGATGAATCTATTACCAATTTTTTATATTTTTGGAGGAGCTTAATTAATCAACTTTCTTTCTCCTTACCCCAACCTGAATTGATATAACTCTTTACTTGGACCTATGCCAAACATATCTCTTCCATGTTGCATGTTCAAAGCTTCAAATTTTTTGATGAAGCTTTCACCATGGCCTATAAGATATAAAATAGAGCCATCAACGAAGGAAAGATAAAATTGAAAAATAAGAACTCTACCTACAAAACCAATGAGGCCGCTTCCTCTAAAATAAGAAACCAAACCAATACCAGGATCAAAAGCAAGGGAACTGTGAATGTGGTTGTTCTTAATTCTAGTTCTCTAACATCTATCAAATAATAAAATTCCTTTGATTCCTAAAAGTAAAACATGAGAAACAAAAATTGAAACACCCACAAGCAATTTAATCCACTTGGAGAATCTTAGGCTTCAAGCTTGGAGAATTTATTGAAGGCCAACATTATACAACTCCCTACTATCAAACCACCTCAAAAATTTGATTCTTCTCATCCTGCACCTAGTTGGTACAATGAGATTGATCTATGTACTTTCCATCAAGTAGTTGGGCATGATGTTAGTAGGTTTAATACCTTCAAGAACATTTTCCAAACTCTCATTGACAAGGGGGAGCTTGTGTTTGATAACCCCAATGTACCTCAAAACCAAACCCTTGACATCTTTAGGCAACCTTTACCCAATCATGAACCTACCAAAAATGAGAGCAATAAGGTTGAGTGTTCTCATGATGCCCACACTATCAATATGGTTCTTAATGCAATCATTATTGAAGAACCTACCATGTAATCTGTCTATTCTTCACCCTTTCCACTTACTGAGCTAGTGGAGTTACATTCTCTTCCTTTAAAGACCCAAACCAAGGAAACACCACTTTTTACTCTACTTATTGAGTCAGTGGAGCCATCAACCCCTCCTTCCATTGATATGCTAGAACAAACACCCATTTTACCTTCTCCCTCAACCACCAAGAAATTTACTACCCTTTTAGAGATCATCCTTGAAGAGGAAGCCCCCATGTTACCACCTTCCATAAAAGGAGTAACCCATTTAAACCTTACATCCTTTGATTGATGAAAAAGATGAGGTTACCATCCCTCTATCTCAACCAATGGGATTATCTCTCAAGTCCACTATCCAGGGAATAAAACTATCTTACAAATCATTCTCTAGGTTAGTGCATAAACTAGAATTTGTTTCCAACCTTGACATGGATCTAGCCACCTTTTGGAAAAAATTAGGGCTACCTTATATCACCAAGAAAGAACCTCTAACCATACCTTTAACAAACCAACCCATTATTGCTATTATCTAAACCCTTATCTTACCAACCAAACTAAAAAAAAACCTTTGCCAACCCAATAATTCCTCAACCATATAAGGCACCTAAACCCAAAATAACCAAATCACCTTCTCCAACCAAATTGACCAAACATACCTAAAACTTTGGCACCTTCCCTACACAAAACCTTAATCACCCATATGTGAAAGTGGAGCATACCTTACCAAACCCAAAAACTAACCACATAACCAAATTTACTAAGGAACTAAAGCTAGCAAAAGGCTAAAGGGCTAAACTCCCACCTACCTCAACCTTTCCCTCTATGTTGGGGCCTCATCCCTCCACTTTGATTAGGAAGCTGATTGTCCAAACCAAAACCCAACCATCACTATTGGTTACACTAGCACACTTGCTTTCAAACACACCTATCTTTATAGAGCTATCAAATACTAGACTACCTACCCTAAAACCTCTTATCTCTAACCTATCGACCTCCACCTTACCAAAACCTAAACCATCAACTAAGATCACTACTTTACCCAAACATTATACCACTATGCCCACTCTAAAAAAAGACTTCCATCTCACCAACCAAGACCAAAACCTCTAAACCCTCACTACCTTTAGCTAAATCCTACTCGACTATTTTCCAAAGGTTATTACAAGATTATATATTCATCTTACCCCCTATTAGGCCGCTTGACCCTCTTGATTCAAAACTCATCTGGTATAATGACCACCAAGTGTGTTCCTATCATAAGACACCAGGCCATGACATGAAGAGCTATAAATCTTTCTAAACCATTATACATTGGCTCTATGATGAGAATGATCTATTATTAAGATAACCTCTCACAGGCCCATTACCAATCCAATAACCAACAACCACTAGTCAAAACCTACCTATTCCCCCACTCTCACCTTAAAGTAATGAAGAACCAAACAAATCTCCTACCCCAATTCTTCCCTCTATCCATACCATCCATGTGGCATGAAAGCAAAATAAAAGTATAAGGGGAATGCCAAAGTGTTCATCACATGGACATACCCATCTTTTACCTACCAACCAAACCCTATCCAAACATCTTCACTTTCATCCAAACCAAGGTATCTATCTCAGGTGCCTTCCAATCCAACCCCTCTGAATCCATCAGGAGAGTGGTACTCAAACAACTTCATCAAACCCTGATGAAGATGAGCTTATATGAGTTGATCACTACTTCACCTCATCATCACCAATCAATGATAGAGGCATTGCAATTGGTAGAGGTCCAACTTAAGGACCCTCAACCTTTAACAACCTTTATTGGTGCTCCCCAAATTTCCAACCTTGTCACCTTAAAAGATTCAAAAATACATTATATCCATCTTGAAAACCTAGTTCCCCCTCTCTTTAATACTATTTACATCAACTAAACCCACATCAAATGAGACATGATTGATGGCAGAGCTAGTATTAACATTATCTCCTCTCATACCTATAACCTACTCAACCTACCAAATAATGTCATGTCTAAAACCTTGACCATCCTTCGATCCTTCAATGATACCATGACCACTATATTGGGAACTATTGTCCTTCATATCCATTTAGGACCACAGACACTCCCTAAACTTTTCTACATAGTAAAAGGTGAATTATAATACAATTTTTAACTAGGTCAACCTTGGATTTGCTCCATGGGTTGTGTACCCTCTTCCCTTCATTTTTGCATCAAATTTGATCATGAAGGTGAAGTCATCACCATCCAAGCTGACCCAAGTCCATTATTGACATGTAATATGACCTACCAACCCAACAACATCCTCTAACCCCCATCTAACATACCCTCTTTAATCAAAGACAAGCCCTCAAACATGAAAGAGGAAGTCATACCTTCTTCTACTAATGAGGCATCAACTAGCTCATCCATCCCATATGATTATATCCCCACCTCAGACCACTTAGAATCCACATTCCAACATATTTCACTGGGGGAATATCACCTCCTTGCCCTTAACACTTTTCCTATGCACCAAGAGTATGGGAAAGTTGATCACCAACCTAGATATGACCCCAATGTTAGAGTCATTTTTCCCTTTAGACCTTCACACTATCAAATACATTTCATCTATATGGGACTCAACAAACCACTTGATGCTTCTACTACCTCCTCTTCACCTCAAGCATTCACCTCTAGCTTCTCTTATCTATAAAAATTGAGTTTTACCAAGACATAACTCCATAGGTGTGCTTGGAAAGGATTTGGTCTTGGATGATATGAGCAGACCCACATGAGTTTATTTCCATTGAGACTAGAAAGCCTCATGAGAAACATGGCCTCAGTTTCATTCTACCTACCAAGAATCAAACCAAACCACCTACCACCACCATTATTGAGGAAGACACCCCTTCCTCACCAATCTCTCCTTCACCTACATGTGAGGATGATGACAACATCCCACCTAACTTTTATTTTTCATCAACATGATCAACCTCAAACCCTTGACTTATTGATAGGAGGGGAAATCATAACCATCCCTTTAACCCATCCTAAGATGATAGGAGTTGACTCTCTTACCATTAATGCTATTAAATGTTAGGATGATGATTCTATCCTCACCTACCTTGGTGCACCAAATTCTTCCATCCACAAATCCCTTCCTCCCTAGACTTTGACCATGTTGAATGAACCCACTATTGATATCAACTTGGGCACTTCAGACAATCCCCATATCATCAAAATTGGTTAATCACTGAATGTTAAGGAACTTCAAAACTTCCCCTCCTTCAAGATCATAGAATATTATTTTCTTGGTCTTATAATGACATGTTAGGAATTGATCCCACCATTACCACCTATAACATAGTCACCAACTATGATGCCAAGTCCTTCAAATAGAAACTTTGGTGCATGCACCCTCACAAATCCCTTCTCATCAAAGAAGAGCTTTAACACTTCCTATCTATCAATTTCATTCAACACATTGACTATCCCCAATGGGTATCAAATGTTGTGCCTATCACCAAAGCCATAGGGGGACTACACATTTGTGTGGAATTTTATGACCTCAACCTCACTTGCCCCAAAGATGACTTTCCTCTACTGAGCATTGACCAGTTAGTTGATCTTACAATCAACCATGAGATGTTATCTCTTATGGATGGATTATTAAGTTATAATCATATCCTAATTTCCCCCAAATATTAACACAAGACTACCTTTAACACCCCGTGGGGGACCTTATACTATAGAGTCATGCCTTTTGAATTAAATAATTTTGGTGTAACCTACCAATGTGCCATGACTTATATTTTCTATGACCTTACCCATAATATTGTAGAGGACTATGTGGATGACCTTCTTAGAAAATTCAAACTCTGAAAGGATCATTTAGCCATTCTCAAGATTATCTTTGAGCCACTTATTCATTACCATATCCACCTAAGCCCCAAGAAATGTATCTTTAGGGTCTTATCAGGCAAAATTATTAGGTTTATTGTCTCTTTTTTTGGTATTGAATTCAATCTCACCAAGATCAAAGCCATCCTCAAAATTCTTCCTCTAATCAACCTCAAGAAACTCCATAGTTTGTAGGGAAAACTCCAGTCCATCCATCGCTTCATCTCCCAGCTCTTGGACTGATGCCAACCCTTCCACCACTTTCTGAAGGACATCTCTTTTAAGTGGAATAACGACTATCAAAAGGCCTTTGATTCACTCAAAAAGTAACTTTTGTCTCCACCTATCCTCACCCCTTCCAAGGATGACCAACCTTTCTACCTATATATCTCCACCACTAACCACTCCCTAAGAAAAATTCTTGCTCATCAAGATGAACAACACAAAGAGAAAGTTGTCTACTACATTAGTTGCATGCTTATATAGTATGAAACTTGATACACACATATAGAGAAACTTTACTTATCTTTATTCTTTGTGGACACCAAACTTTTCCACTACCTTCTTAACCATAAAACCTGTCATAACCAATAACAACCTACTCAAGTACATGCATTTTAAGCTATACCAAAACAAATGCATGGCCAAATGGCTCATGTTTTTAGTAGAGTTTGACATTGAGTTACTTTAACAAAAATAAATTAAGAGGTAGGTTATTGTTGACCAATTGGATAAAGCACCATTAATAGATAATAAACCTCCTCTTGAGTTCCCTGATGAGTCCATCACGACCCTCTCTCAGGCAGACTTCACCTATCAAGTCACCATGTTATTTGATGGATCAAAATTTCAATGTGGTGGGGGAGTTGGGATTATCTTTATTCCTTTTTATGGTGAACCTATTCCTTTGTTATTCAAGCTTTATTTTAATGTACTAATAATATGGCTAAGTATGAAGCCCTAGTCATAGGCCGTCAAACTATGTTATCCCTAAGAGTCAAAATGATTGACATCTTTGGTGACTCCCAACTTGTGGTCAATCAAATCAATGGCTCTTACCAGTGTAAGAATGATGTTTTATAATAGTATAAATAACTAGTTGATAAACTCTTAGCATCATTCAAACACTATTGCACCTAATCAACCCCAAAATTTACCAATAATTTTGTTGATACCATGGCTTCCCTTGCCTCTCAGATCCTATTTTCCCCTTTTAACTCCAAGATATGTATCAATATCCATAGACTTACCCAACCTTCTTATGTCAAACTATATTCTCCCACCATATTCAATGTGGAAGAATCCCAACCTAACCTATGGTATCAACAAACCTTCAATTATCTTAACCTTGCCATCATTCCCTCTAGTCTTTCTAGGAATGCTCAAAGAGCATTTATCTATAGCACCTCACATTATACCATTATGGGGGGAATTATTTACAAATGTGGCTTTGATGGTCTCCTCTTCCATTGCCTACGTAGTCACGAAACCTCTCACGATATCAAGGAAACATACAATGGTATCTATGGGGGACACTTTAATGGCCTCACTATAGATAAACACATCTTTCACCTTGGCTATTACTAGCCTACCCTTAACTAAAATTGTTATGATTATGTGAAAAAGTGTGTTAAGTGTCAATAACACACCAATCTACATTATGCACCTAGGCATAGTCTTCACATTTTTATTGATTTTTGGCCTTTCTCACAATGGGGTCTAAACCTTATTAGTGAGATTAAACCCCATTATTCATAGTGACACCATTATATCATCACTATGACTTAATATTTTACCAAATGGGTAGAGGCTATTCCTCTAGTCTCTACCAAAGTGGAAAAGATCATTGACTTTATCAACCATCACATCATCTATCATTTCAATGTTTCTCATAAAATTATCATCGACAATGGAAAATATTTTAAAAATAAGAAAGTCTAGGGTCTTTGTGACACTTTCAAGATTAAGTTGAGTTTCTCTTCACCTTATCACCCTTAAGTGAATGGATAGGCATAAGCCTCCAATAATACTCTTAACAACATACTCACTAAAATGGTCAATACATCTAGTTGGGATTGGAATTTTCACATCCCCTTTGCCTTATGGGCATATTGTACCAGAATTAGAACCCCTATGGGTGCTACCCTATTTTATTTTATATTTGGGGCAGAGGCCATTTTGCCTCTCAAAGTCTAATTACATTCTATTTGCATATCTTTACAAGATCTCATTATTGAGGATGATTATCATCAGCACCATTTAGACCAAGTTGAGCTACTTGATGCAAATCATCTAGTCTCCCTCACCCCTCTTTATGTCTATCAAGAGCATGTAAAATTTGCATATAACAAACACCTTAAAGTGCAATAATTCCACATCAAACACTTCATCTTAAAGGAAAATCAACATGTCACCAATATGGAGAAAAATAAGTGAGGGCAAGTTTGATTTCAATTGGCTTTGACCCTATATCATAACCCACAAGTATGGATCAAGAGCTTACTAGTTGTCCTCTCTTGAGGGAAACCCAAAACTTGAGCCCCTAAATGCTTTGCATCTACATCCATTATTTTGTTAAGAAGGATCAAGTTCACCTTTTATTTTAACTTAAGCTCATCCCTTACTTTTAACCACATTCATCTCCCTATTTTAGGGACAACTAATTAAAATTGAATCATGTGATTATCCATCATAGTCATAGCCTAATCTTGAACAATGGGTACCATAGCTCTACCCATGGCATGATTCTCATGGTACTTTCTACCCCTTTCCCAAGATGGATTCCCATGATTGTTGTCACATAAACCTCTTTACACCTACTCAACCTTATTGTGATTTTAGTTTTGACTTCATAAGGGTGAACCCTTAAGCCTATATAACTAAGTCTATGTCAAGAAAAATTAAACAAAGCAAAAAAAAGAAGCAAAATCCCTACCAATAGCAATCATGGGTCATTCCTCGCATACGCAGACTGCTCCCTTGAAGGACAACTATTGAAAACATATTTTAAATTGCTCAAAGTAAGGTGGACTACTCCCTTGAAGGAAAACCATCAAAAACATTAAACAAAGCCTACAAATTTAGACCACTCCCTTGAAGGATGGCTAAGTAAAGAATTTGTCAGAATAAGTAATTTCTTTGAAGTTTCTTGCATCGATCAACTTCCTTGACCCTCCTAAGTAAATAAGTAAAAGACCCATTATCAAGTAAAAATTGAAATCAATATAATTTTGAAAGCTATAATTAGCTCTCATAAACAAACTAAATATTGAATTCCATAATCAAATTTCGTAAGTAGACTTCCCACATCAATTAGTATACACTTTGTATGACATAAACTTGTTTATATTGACTCTTCAGACACCTATAAAAGAGGCATGATAGTCTTATAAGAAGGTTATATTTTCATCCATCCCTAGTTTTATACACTATAAGTGAGGGATTCTAAGATTACTTAACATTATGTGGTCAAGACACCTTTTTAACCAACTAATGAATGCTAATGCAAAGCATTCAAAGGGATTATGTTCATTAAGCCAATCCACCTTCAATTTTGTTTTATTCCTTGTCAAAGAGAAGCATCATGCCCTCTTCCTACACTATCATGACTAGTTTATATTTTCATTATGATGTTTGCCTCTTGATTATATTTTTTTGAGCTCATATCTAGTGTTGTTAATTAAATAACTTCATGTGTTTTATCTTTAAAAAAATTAACAACAAACATATGCACATGTGTCATAAGCAAAAGCATAACCGTAATCATAATCATAACAAGCATAATAGTACCATAATGTCCATGAGTAATAAAATAATCAACCATTGTCATCACATGTCTACATATACATATTGAAGCATACACTTGTTAAAATTTAGCATGTCATAAACATCACCATATGCACACATATCATTAAAAATAACCATAAATAAAATCCATCACATGCCTAACTAGGTGAGTTTGCATCTACAATCAATAACATGAGCATAATCAATATAAACATCACATCATCTCATAACATCAACATAAAAGACCATGAGTAATTAACAATAAACAAATATCATATATATAACTCATAACTCAAATAACATCATAATTTATACAATAGATATACATGTCTCTTGCTCTATCTCAAATTATACATCTCACCGCATCAACTTAGAGGCTAGAATCAAAATGATACATAATAATATCAATAGTATGTTGAAATGTGTGTCTTATCTATGCTCTAAGGGTACCACAATCTATAGGAGCACTATTCTCTCCTAGAGCACCACTAGGTCCTAGTGCTTATCCCCATACAATACCTACCTATCCAACTATAGATACGACCCACTGACCAGGTGTCACTACACCTGTGCCACCTACTAACCTAGCTTTATACTCACCCCATCAAGGCTCCATTGGGTACTGAGTGAAGATTATAGCCTCATAATATTATAACTCCTAGATGGTGGCTATGTAATTATGCATATTAATGGTCCTTGTTAGACCTGATGGTGTTAGTATTTCTCTTCTAGCCTATCTCGGAGCATATCACTATTAGGTGACCTAGACTAGTGTAGCTCTAGCCTGGTCCTTCTCACTTATCATAGTGGCTAGCTAAAGATGTAATGTAATTACCTAGCCTTGTAATGATACCACCTATTGCTATGTCATGGCTAGTACCACTCATGTTTGTACATTAGGGCTAACCCCTTGTACTTGTGCCCTTTAGCCTCCTCTCCTATCTAGGTCCATATCCATCAGCCTCCTATCACCATCATCTCCACTAAAATATGTAGTCATGTATAAACCCTAATACCATACCATGTACCCATATAAAAATTTGGTGTTATCTGTCTATGGCTTGGATGACAACTCTTCATGGTATAACAATGTTTGTACTAGATGTGGCTCTAGTAGTATGATCTCTGCATCCTCCCACCTATACTTGGGAAATGCACCTAGAATGCCCTATACCAAGATGAATTACTTATGAACCCTATTGAATGGGATGAGCTCCACCTCTCCATCTTTCCTACCAAGAATCCACCTATATCTTTGTAAGGATAATGCCTTCCTCTTGTAGTCAGGCCATACTGGAAACTGAACATATGATATCTAGGTGATGTCTCCAATCACTAGTATACCTAGTGCACCCCTCAACCAATCAATATCATGGGATCATCCTTCTACACCTAAGGTAGTAAAGTCAACTCTCCACCATATAAAACCCATTGAGAAATTTAAGTATATCCCACCCATAACAACCCCACTAGCCTCAACACCTAGATGTGCTCATATAACCAATAGTGTAGAACTAGATTGACACTGATGCCATACCTCTTATGCACACTGAATCCCCATAATTCCTTATATATCTTCACCAAGAGAATAGGTACCTATCCAAATAAAATATACCCTAGTAACATCTCAACTAACACCACTAATAACAAGTATGGAAATCTCCCACTGATTGAGTTATGAAGGGCAAAGCACAAAATGACCATCATCATCATGGTCACAAGTTTCCTCTCACCTGTCACCCTCTGATATAGTATACTATAGATTAAGCCCCCAATGCTCCATCTAACATTATCATGATCATCCCCATACATAAACTCTAATATCTTTTCCCTCTCTTCTCACTCAATATGGTATGTTGGCTCACCTTGAAGGGGTAACTATGTAATCCAATGCACATCTTCTGGTAGGATCATGAGCTCACCAATGGGTAGCAAGAAAGTGTTTGTGATAGGATCCCATCTCTTGATGAGGGCCATAATTAAAGATGAATCATGGGGCACATGTTGGTAGTGCCTCATCACTCTGAGGCTGACCTCCTTCATATGTGCCCAATTTGTAAGGGTCATCCCTTGGTGAACCTCTACAAAGATATGTAATGCCTAGTCATGCATATATATCTACTCTCATGCCTACATGAAATTCATAGTAACAAGCTTAAACACCTATACTATTATTGCCTACATGCTTAGTTCCTTCAACCTACCTAACTTTACCCACTTGACCATTTATTTGACTCCTACCTGCCCAAACCTCATATTCTAACCCACTAAATCTACCACCTCACCTATGAGTCCAACTTTACCAAAAAATTAACAAATAAAATAATCTTGCATTCTTTAAAAAATTCCAAACAAACATTTTACCTTAGTTGACTATAGATGATCAGGGTGATCATTGACGTCAGACATCCATTTCCTTACAGATGTCAATCATCAATGATTAGACCTGATCACTGATGGTCACTATGGGTGTTATACAAATGGAATACCCATACCCTAATCTACCCATAAAAATCTATAAAATACCCTTTTTTATACCTAATCCTACCAATCATACCTCCAATCTACCCCTAACTAGCTTACCTTCCCAAATTTGGGCATCACCTACCTAATTTTACCAAATTCACCTAAAACCTACCTAGGGTAAAACCTAAACCCCAACCCAATAAAATAATAGACAAATCAATTACACCAACATATGCAAAACCAAATTAAACTACCAATTTAAATTTCATCCCATACCTCATTCTTTGATCTTCATTGAGGAGGAATCATGGACCCCTTAGACATCTTTGTTTGTGTCTGCATGCTCCCTACATCCTCACTGGTCCCCTAGGTCCACTCAGTCCAACTCAGTAACCTCTCACCTCTCAACAATCACCATCAACACTATTCTCAATCACAAGACACCAAAATTTAGAGCTCTAATTTAAGAAGTTAAAATGAATAAAATGACTTTAAAAATTACTTTTAATTGCCAAACTTTTAGGGTTTTCACCTTAACCATCAATGATCATACTTTGAACCCTGACCATCGATGGTTATGGTCTTAACCTTTTACCTATTTCCTCTTCAATCACACTATTTTAGTGCATGTTCACCACAATCCCACCTATATAGACTACCTTCTCTATCCACCCCAACCACTTTGTCATCCTACCATTGGTCCATTTCAGCCCAACTAGCATGCATTTTATGATGACTTTTGCCCAATCCTTTGATTGTAGTGATAATATTACCATGTTGACCACTTTTTTTAGACCTTGCACCACCTCACACATACCAAACCCACTTGTGTCTTTTTAGGAGAACTTCTTACCTCAGATACCTATAACTTCACTTGACCAGTTTATGTTTTCACTAAGAGAAATTATTGCCTTAGATACCCATGAAAACATAGACATCACTTAGGAGACTTATGTTTATGAGTGTACCTAGTCACCATGCCTAAATATGATCACATGGTCCACTTGTTGCTTGTCCTTTTAGCACTAACATTTATTATTTATAACTCTGGCAACCTATTCTATGCAAGATCTTAGCTATCACACCTTTTGCCACAATTTGTGTGCCTATTTATGCTTTAATTGATTTAGGTAAATATTCAGGTGACAATTCAGGTGACACTTTAGGTGATAATTCAAGAAATGATTCTACCCCTATTGGTGGTAAATTTTTTGAGAGCCATAACTTTTGAACCATAACTCTATTTGACTTCCCATTCAAACTGTTGGAAAGCTAAGAATGAGGAAAACATGATGAGATGGCATGGAGCTATGATCGATGATTTTTGACCCTTGAAAACCCAATGGAAGTGCCCATAATTTCAATTTTAATAGTGCTATCTAAAAATAGAAAGTTTCTAAAAAGAGTAATTTCTTAAATTCTATGTTGTAAATCATGGAAATTAAACCACTTCATCTCCCTCAAGATGGGTGACCTTCCACATCCTCTTCATACCTTCAAATTATGTATAAAAATAGATGTAGCCTGAGAAGGGGATCAAAAATCTCTTCCCAGGGGTAAGCATATGTTTTATAGAATTTTGTGAGCAATAAAACATCTCTTCCCAGAGATAACATTATATGATTGTGTTATTTTATGTTCTTGAATTATCTTTTAACCAAAACCTCTGAGTTTTAGATCAGTGGTATTAAATAAATTTGTCTTAAGAGTGTATGATCTTGAGGATGAGGTCAGACTACAAGAAGGTTGGGTGGAAAATAATAGATCTAATAGACTATCCACTTGATCACTCCACATGGCCTCAAATGGTAAACAACATTGAGAGATCTAATCCCTTCATGTAAATAGTGAATGAATCCCTCTATCAATAGCAAGTGTAGATGATGCAATAATTCACCCAAATTCTCTAACAAATCTTGATGGGAAATTTTGGTTCCTCATCTGCACTCCTTGGCTCCCTATCCATGGAACATCCTTTCAACACTCCAACATCCTTCAAGGTTCAAGTGAATTTTGATATCCCTATATTTGAAGGAAAATTCAATGCTGATGTAGATGAAAATTACTTAGATCAATTGTCTTCTTATTTTTCTATAAATAAATTCACCAATGGAGAAAATATCACTTTTGCTCTTTTAAAAGCATCATTGCACATCAAAAATTGGTGGGAAGTGTACAAGAAAAGGTTCAATACTGATGACATTGGCCTTTAAGTGGAATCTACCTAGGATGATTTCATGGAAGATATAAAGGAAGAATATTATCCCATTGGAACATATGATTATTTTTATATATAGTGGCAATAACTTCGCTAAGGTAAAAAATAGTCTATTCAAGATTACACTGACATTTCTCATTCTCTATTTGTGAGATTAGACATCCAAAAAAGTGAGAAACACAAGGTTTTCAAATATTATGGTGGACTACAATGCTATATATGGAGGGAAATGGAACTTTTCAATTTGGAAACCCTCAGTGAGGTGTACAAGTTCATGGTGAAGATTGAGTAGAAACATGGAAGAAAGAATATGAAGAGTCAACATTCAAAATAGAAAAGTGATAAAGAAGGTCAGACACAAGGCTAAAATTGGAAGAAAAAGGAGTTGCAAGATAAGAAGACCTAAAAGGGGAAGATTAGGAAATGGTGTGATTACCACAAAATTAGAACTCACTCCAAAGAAGAATGTCAAGTCATCAAGTCCCTGATTTGTAAGTCACACTAGTTGACATCTACTACTCTACCTCATACACACCCTGTAATTGAAGAGGATGAAGAAGAGATTATAGATGATAAGCTTGATACCATCATTGCTTCATCATAGACCCATGGGGAAATGCTAGATGATAATGAAAGGTTGTTTCACTCTAAGTTATGGGTGAAAGGTAAGCTTCTATATTTTATTCTTGATAGTGGGAGTTAAAAGAATTTAATCTCTGCTAATGTTGTGAAAATTATGAATCTATCCATGAAGCCTCACCCAAATCCATACAATATTGGATGGTTAAGCCTAGGGAAAGACCTCCATGTCACCCATTAGTGTCTTCTTTCATATGTAATAAAACCTTTCCAATATGAGGTCTTGTGTGATGTGGTTAATCTATGTCTGTGATGTACTCCTTGGTCATCCATTCATGTATGAATGACATGGCATTTTTGAATCAAAAACTCAAAGGATCACCCTCACTCTTGGATAATGGTGTTATAGGGTACCAAAGGTACCACCTCCCACATCTGTCTCCCTGATTATTACCAAGAAATGTAAGAGATTAGTGGAGAAAACAAAGCAATTTGTTCTCATGGTTGTTAAGCCACATAGATCCAAGAACACTGATGTTGTAACCTTGAATACATAATCAACACAACAACAAAATTAGATGGGTCAAATCATGGGGGACTATGATGACTTATTCAAGTCACCCATGGGAGTTCCAATTCACTATCAAGTAAAACATTCTATCAATTTGGTTCCAGGATCAACTTTGCCTAACATCCCTGTGTGTCACAAATTAATTCTAGAGAATGATGAGATAAAAGTATAGATTTAAGAATTGATCTAAAAGGGTCACATTAGGCCAAGCTCTTTACCCTGTGGAAGCCCAATTATCCTAGTACCAAAGAAAGATGGAATATGGAGACTTTCCATTGACTATTGAGCCTTGAACAAAATCACTATGAAGAGTCACTACCCCCTCCCCAAGATTGATGACCTACTGGACTAACTCCATGGTGAGAAGTTATTCACCAAAATTGATCTCAAATCTAGCTATCACTAAATTCCTATTGACCCCATTGACGTCCATAAGACTAAATTCAAATCCAAGGAGGGGCTCTTCAAATGGTTGCTTATGCATTTTGGCTTGACTAATGCACTTACAACCTTCATGAGGATGATGGATGACATCTTATGACTCCTTACCAACTCATTCATGGTTGTATACCTAGATGACATACCAATCTATAGTAGAACATATGAGGAACATCTACAACATGTCTGTAAGGTGCTTCAAACTCTTCAAAAACATAAGTTATATGTAAATATTGATAAGCGCACATTCAAGATGAAAATAATTTAGTACCTAGGGTACATTATGGATGAGGAAGGGGTCCATGTTGTCCTAGAGAAGATTTGAGTTATTAAATAATGGCCTACACTAAATACCCTCATAAAACTTCATAGTTTCTTAGGTTTTGAAACTTTTTATCGTAGGTTTGTTCTTGGATTCTCACATGTTACTTGGCCACTAAACTAAGTGACTAAAGGAGGAGCTAAAGTTTATTTTCAATGGGGAAAAATATAATAAAGAACATTTAATAATTTTAAAAATAGACTCTGTTTAGCTTTTGTTCTTACCTTGCTAGACTTGCATCAAAATTTTGAGTTGATGATAGATGCATCTAAATATGTCATGGGAGTTGTCATCATGAAACATGGCCATCTTGTTGCATATCATAGTGAAACTTTCAATGATACAGTCAAGAAATAACCAACATATGACAAGAAACTCTATGCCATTATACAAGCCTAGAAATAATGGAAACACTACATCTTGGGGAAAGAGACGGTCATCCACACCAACCACAGACCATTGGAATTCATCTAGATGTAGAGAAAACTATGAAATGAGAGGTACCAAAAGTGGGCCACATATATAAAGCAATTCCATTTGATAATCAAACACAAAAAGAGGAGCTCAAATACTACCATAGATTATTTGAGCTATCCACCAATTTTTGCACTCACAATAGTTCTTGATTTGTGCAGACAAGAGACTACCACCTAGGGTGATCTACATGAAATAGATCTCACCTTTACTAATACATATCAAGAAATTTAAGAAGGTAAACATGTCTCTAATTTATATTTTCAAGATAATGTCCTTTGTCACATGGGGCACATCTATGTTCTGGCTATAGAGCAACATAAGATGATATGGGAAGCACATTTCAGTAGGATAACTTGGCACTTTGGTGTAGAAAAGACATTGATAGTTATTCAAAAGCACTTCTATTGGCCCCATATGTAGAAATATGTGAAAAGGTACCTCAAATATTACACCCCATGTGTAATAGCCAAGCCAATAAATAAGAAGCAAGTATTGTACACACCATTTCCATAACCAACTAGGCCTTAGGAATCTATCTCAATGGATTTTCTCTTAGGTTTGCCCACTTAAAATATGGAAAGGACTATATTCTTATTGTAGTTGATCATTTTTAAAAAATGGTTATCATGATTGCTTGTAAAAAAACTATGTTTGTTGAGGAAATTGCTCAACTATATTTTAGTCATGTATGGCTCCATTTTGGTCTTCTTAAGTCCATTGTTTCAGATAGAGATAGCATGTTATTGAGTATCTTCTAGTCCACTCTATGGAAAATTATGGATACCAAGTTGATGAAATCCATGGCCTTCCATCCATAGATGGATGTCAGACAGAAGTGGTGAACCACCTAATTTTCCACATGCTTCAGATGTATCACTCTAAACATCCATGCACATGGGATGAGGGGCTTATTTTCATATAACATGGATATAATTGGGCCCTACATAGCTCCACCAAACATAGTCCATTCCAAGTATGCTTTAGGTTCTAACATATGGCACCAATTTATATAACCATTCTATTCTCCACCATGGAATACACACCTCATGAGAGATCTAAGGCAACAAAAGCAACAAAGTTCATTGAAAAAATCTAACAAATCCAATAGCAGGTTCATGATATCTTGGAAAAGATGAATCAAAAGTATAAGTAATGTCATGATAAACATAGGGTTACACACCATTTTATTGTAGGTGAAAAGGTTTAGTTATAGATTCAAAAGGAATGACTCACAAGCCCACATATAAAAATTTAGCCTCTACGATATGGTCCTTACACCATCATTAGACAAGTTGAAGAAAATGATTTTGAGTTGAACCTGCTAGCCTACCTTGGTCTGCATCTAATATTCAATGTGGAGCTCCTCAAACCATATCATCCACCTCTATTGAACACTTTAGTCATAAAAAAACAAATGGACATTGATGAGCTTGATCCACAAAGTTTTTCTCCAGTAGAGAAAGATTAGATTATGGACACCTGGATGAAGATAACAATAGGGCACTCTATTCTAGTTTACTAGGTGGTCGAAAGGGGCAAGCTTAGCCACCAAGGTGAGTGGCTCACAGAGAATCAAATCAAGACAAAACTACCACACTTGATGAAAAATATTGATGTAATGGGGACAATTGCTTCTCAAGGAGGGAGGAATGATCCAAGAAATACTTCAAGTGACAATTTAGGTGACAATTCGGGTGATGGTTCTATCCCAGTTGGTGGTAGAACTTCTAGGAGCCATAAATTTTGAACCATAGCTCTATTTGACTCCCCATTAAAACCATTAAAAAGATAAGAATGAGGAGAATGCAATGTCATAGAACTATGATCAATGGTTTTTGACCCTTAAAAACCCAATTGAAGTGCCCATAATTTCAATTTTTATAGTGTTGTCTAAAAATAGAAAGTTTCTAAAAATAACAATTTATCGAATTCTATGTTGTTGTAAATCATGGAAGTTGAACCACTTCATCTCCCATGAGATTAGTGACCTTACACATCCTCCTCTTACCTTAAAAGTATGTATAAAAATAGATGTAGCTTAAGAAGGGTATCAAACATCTCTTCCTAGAGATAACATTATATGATTGTGTTATTTTGTGTTCTTGAATTATCTTTCAACCAAAACCTCTGAGTTTTGGATCATCAGTACCCAACCCATCACCTACCTTATTGATGTCCACCTTCATCATCACCTTCATCCACCTTATCAAACCCACACCTGATTATGTTTTACCTCATTGAATCTCAATTTGAGGGAGAATACCTCCTCCCATACTTGGGGCAACCATAACCTTTGACCAACAACCCATTTTTATTTTATAGCTTCCTGATTCAAAGTTGCATAGCAAAAAGAGGTAAAATATAGACACCAAAAATTTGCACATCATGATTCTAAATGTTGAAACACCCCTAGACCTCTTTAGGACCCCCTTGAGACCAACCTAGCCATTTGACCCATAACTGAACCCAACTATGGCCAATTTGACCAAATGACTTAACCTACCTTTTAAACCACTTTGTACCTTGGGTCCATGACTACTGATGGTCACCCTAACCAATGATGGTCAGGGTGTACCTCCTTAACCAACAACATGTAAGTCACCTCTCCTTGTTTTTCTAAATATAACTTGTTTTTATCCATGTGCAAATTCATGTATGAGGGAGTTATAATTAGATAACCCAATTGTAAATCCACTTGAACCTCTTGCCTATAACTATAAGAAGAGAGGAATAGGTAGGTGAAATCCATCTATAATTTTTATCAAGAGCTTATGCATCTAGAGTTTCTTTTTTTGTAGGTCAATCATCATTAGTGATCCAGTGATCTAGCCACCACATCATAGAGATGACTTACCATTGCCACTCTACCAAAGCATCAAGTACCATTAATCTATCAAAACCATGCTAGAATCTACCAATAGGCCAACCACCTCAACCACTCATCTGATCAACCTCCAAAAATAAATACTTATTTTTTGATATTCATTTAATTTATTTGTATTTTATAATTAACCCATCACTAATTCATCTCTCAAAATCTAATTTTAGAATCTCATTAACTAGCTATTTACCAATCCATACACACACAATAACTATTGATGGTTGTTTCAACTATCAATGATTTTTATAATTGCTAATGGTCACCTTAACCACTGACGATCACCTCAACCATTGATGGTCACTATCAGACTAAATAATAAAAAGTTATTTTCACCCTCTTACCCCCAATCAAATCTAATTTTCTATGTCCCTTATTATTCATAGACCACTACTTGATTTTTTAAAATAGACCCAAGCCATTTAGCACTAGTGTTGACTTGCTCATTTTTATATTTGTCATTTTTAGTCCATTTCTTTAGAAAAGCATTTCTTGTGCTCAATTTTAGTACCCTTTGATTATTGATGCAAGTACTTTATCATTATGTTTATAAAATTAATTATTTAAAATGTGTGGATTGACATCCCCTGAGGAAACTCTTGCTTCTAGGATCTAGCTAACGCTAGGTAATCCACTTAGTTATCTATCTAAAAAACAAATTTTCTTAGTACTATCTTATTTACAAGTCATCCTCTTAAGCCAAAAAAGAGTTATTCACAATCATCTAATTAAACCAACACACAATCAAATAGGTTTTTCAACCATACCCATATTTAGTTTTTTCTTCTTCCCACTGAAACACTAATATGACATGCCCCCACTAAATTTGAAAATTGATATACGTGCCAAATACTGAATAAGTGTGGAGAACATGCTTCCAAAGCATGCCCCCACTAGATATAAAAACTATGAGAAATATAAATAACATACCTCAATGACATGCCCCTACTAATATGCCCCTTCTTTGAGTGAGAAAATAATAAAAACTAGTTGTTACCTCACCTCAAAGGGATAAGACAACCAAATAGTCTATGAATGGAAAAATGCAACATATAGAAGAACATGTTTAGGTGAATGTAACATTGAAGTGCATAGAATAATGTGATCACATGAAGGCATAATATGCATTATAAATATCATGGAAATGTCTATATAGTAAAAATACAAGTTCAATAAGCTAATAGACACACACACAAGATCACTCAAAAGTAAGTCAACATATAATGATCCCAAGATACTACAAATAAGGGGCATATTTAAATGATACATAATCAAAGGGAATGACTTAGTCAAATTTCCACAAAATCAAGAATTACATATTCAAATGTGCATGAAAACACACATAAGCACATGGGACATAAATAAATAAGCATATTCAAAAGCTAGATCAAACAAGATAATAACAAAGTAAGACACTCAAAGAAGTGCATAAAGGAAATCATAAGCAACCAACATAAACATATCTTAGTATCCCATGGATCAAATGTTTATCAAAAAATATTAAGTACACAACATATCAAGTACCATGTGAAAGAGATAATCATGGATAAATTATGTGTAAGTACATATATGAACTCAAAACATGATAATTTAAAGTGACCATATAATGATATAACCTAGAAGTATCATGATCATAAAGGTGGTTGACTCCAATGTTCATATGACATGAGTAGAGGGAAGGCCCAACATCCAAAATAAGAACAGATCATGTATTTATGTATGCCTGTATCATCCTCACATAGAATCATGACACACATATGTATGTAAGAGTAATTGATATGACATCCATTAATATTAAACTAACACATATATGCCAAAGATCAAAGAGAGTATGTAGGTGCTGAAAATGTTTTTGTAGTTTTGATTTTTTTTGGTAATTTTCAAATATGTGAAGAGGAAAGACCATCCTATGATTCTATCCAAAGAATGGTCATAGGTATCTTCCAACTCAAAACCTAGTGCAAGAAATTTATGGTACTACCAAGGAACATGTATAAGTATAATATCTATCACTATAGTGTCTGTGATGATTTGTGTATGTATAGTAGGACTCTGAGGTTATGAAGTAGAAATATAAGGAATAGGGGTTTGTGTAACCCATCTCTGTGTGATCTATGATTTTTTTGGAATAACAATAGTAAACACATATTTAGGTGCTTTGGATGTTTGAATATGGTGCGTAATAGAAGATGGGGATTTAGTGGAATCCACTATGTCTCTGATGTAATGGTATCTCAAGTAATGGACACTTAGTAAAGAGAATTACTTATTGCTTACCCTTTTATGATGGATTAACCATATTAGTTTTGATAGTTATCTACTTGGGTATAAATTTTTCTTGTTTAAAAGGATGTTCATATGGGATTCTAGGAATTGTAATTACTTGATTGGCATGAATGTATTTAACACATCCATGCACTTTAGAAGGTACTACTCAAAGTGTATGGATCCAAGGTCTTCATAATAACATATCAAATATTTCCATGTATGGTATAACTAAAAAGGTATTAACCACATGTGCATGACTAACCTATAAAGGTAGGTCAATCTTGACAAGAAACTTTTGGGAGGTCTCATTGAATGCTCTAACTGATCTAGTAGATGGGTGAAAATCATGATGAGTATAACCTTGATGCATAATTAATATCATGGTGCAAACATTTTCACTTTCACTATTATTGATCATAACACTATGTATAAGCTAGTGATCAAGGAATGCTTGAATGAATAAAGAATGAAGATCAAATTCATCATCCTTAATCTCAGTTTCATCAAAAGTAATAGAAGGTCTCTAAACCATAGGAGGAATATGTTGTGTATAAGTAACAATATTCCCATCTAATGGGTGCCCATAATGTGATGGAGGAGGATGTGCATTGTATATCATTTTCACTTTTGGTTCTTTCTTACAATGGTCTTGTAAATGGTTGTTAAATATTTTCTATTTTTGGTGATTACTAGGTTATGAACTTGATTCCTTGGGAGATCATCAAATGTAATATTTTGGTCATCAATAAGGTTTTGGATTTTATGATTCAAGGTAAAACATATGTTCTTATAATGTCCTAGTCCTTGGTGATAATCACAATAAGCATTCACATCATATTTTTTGGGTAGATGTCTATTCATATCAACCTCTATAAGATGAGTGAGAGATATAAGATGACACTCTACTAGTTATGGGAGTAATGAAGTAGGAGACTTAGGTAAGCATGTAAATTATATCCTTGGTGAATTAGATAAGACAAGCTAATTAGACTACTATGAAACTATGTTAACCATGGTAGGTATTTCCTTTTTAGGTTCAAGAGGTTTTACCTTATAACTTGGCTTGATTTTAAACTTGTTACTAGATGTAGATGCAACTAGTGTGTTTTATACATACTTGATCATATTCAATGAAATAAGTTTCATTTCATGATCCCATACAACATGGAATAAGTCATCAAAATATTTTAACTTCTTGAAAATAATGGACTTATGTAAAGGAGTAAGTAAACTTTGCTTGAATATGTCTTGTAACTCCTTATCTACCATAAGATTGGTCATTTTAACCAACGTTATATTGTACCTCAATACATATTCATTGATAAGTTCATTTTTTCCTTGTTTGATTTTGTCAATTTTAGGATCAGAAACCTTTTCAAGAAACATTAATGGAAAAGTGTTCCAAAAATTGATCTGTAAGAGGTTTTAATGTTTTCACAGATTGGAGAGGTAAATCATAGAACCACCTAAAATCATAGTCCTTGAGGCTTCTTGGGAATAATTTGGTCAAAATTTTATCATTGAAGGCATAATCAAGGCATGCCACATAAAAAGATAGAAGATGTTGTTCAAGATGACCCTTACCATCATAAAATGCGAACTTAGGTAAACAAAACTAGTTTGAAAAGGGTGCAAAGATATCTCAAGTGCAAGAGGGTTATGTAACACATCTTGGGAATCAATAGCATGAGGAGAATTTAAAGCATTTTGTTTAGTGTTTGTAACCTTATCCTCTAAGTTTTTTATAACTTTAAGGAGTGTTTGAACTATGGACCCATTGGGATTTAGATTATCAAGTTGAGTAGTCACCAAAGGGGATGTAATCATGGTTTGAAGAGGCATATAAAATGGTATTTGAGTTGAAATATTTATTAGTCCCATGGTAGATGTAGAAATAGTAATTTTAGGAAATAAAGGTTGAAATACATATCCCATACTCCCATTAGAAGTATTAGGTCATAATGTGTTTAGGGGGAGGGTTGTTGGTATATGTGGGTGACCATATTTATAATAACATGATTAATAATTGACCTCTTTGGTTATCTACACTTTTTGCATTTTTAGTTTCTAAAATAGTTTTTATGATTTCATAAATATCTTCAAAGTTTTAACTAATAAACACATGAAATAATGAAATTACTGGCACATTCTCATTATCTATTTTCTAATGTTCATTGGTTTCATTAGACTCATGGTTTTCATTATTAGAATTTTATTCTATGATAACCTCATCAATATGTTTTTCATTCTCAAAATTGGTATCATCATGATCCATATGATTAGGTCCCTCATTGGTTTTAGACATTTTAGGTGGTGGGAAGGGAAGCTCAATGTGTTCAATAGGCACACCTCCCAATCTAGGGCTATGCCTAGGGTAAATTCAAAATAATATAAGTAAGAAATGAAAAAGTACAAAAATTTAAAACCCTAGCTGACTAAAAACCTTAAGAATTAGAAATGTTTGGATTTATATGAATTGGATTCACCAAATGATTAACCTTAAAAATATGAATTGCTATTATATAGGGTTAAAGGGGATAGAGATAGACTAAGGTACAAGGGTGATAAACTATCTCTCTAATAGGCTAATTTGATGTTAAAATTAGATATAACATATGTTGAATTCATTAAATTGAGATACACTAAAAATAGTAAGTAAAACTATGCTAAATAGAAAAGTGACAAAGAAGTAATGTACTTAGTTGGTTTTAATGTTGATAAAGTTATAGCTCTAGAATAGGTATGAAATAGACTAGAAGATGATTTTGGAATAGTCACCAAATTATGGATTAAGTGCTTATAGAGTTGCAACCACTAGCATCAACATTGGATGGTTGTGTCGATGCTACTATCTAAACCTAAAGTGTCTTGTATGGAATACCTACTAGAAAAAGATATAACCATTGGATGCTTTTGGGTTTATCTTCACCTTCACTCTAGTGCATTCAGATCTAGGTCATAGACTATCACTCATGAAATTATAAAACCCTAGATCTTCATCTTCAAGTGACCTTGAGAAAAAATGGATTAATGGGCACATGGTGTCGAGATGAACCCAAAAACCCCTTTATCAATGAACAATGTGTAGACACCGAAATCGTGTCGACTCCCTTGGTCATTCCCCGTCTTATTCTTCTTCGCCTATTGAACCCTTGCCGATCACTTGTTCCACCAACCTTGACCCTGGCAGCATGTAAAAATGAACACAGAGCTAAAGGTAGACTCTATCCCCATTATGCATCTGCCGACATCGGTCTTTACCTGACTGATGTCGCCGACGTCGGTCACCTATCGGCCGACGTCGGCACTCCTACCGACGTCGGTCACCTTGCCGTTATCAGTTACCATTCGGTTTCCCGAAACGGTTGACAAACCGTCTCTGGAACCGTCCCCGTCCCCCGCCTTCATCAACCTCCGCCAACCATTCGAGACCAGATCCCAAACGCTATTCAAAACGCTGAGCAACCAACCTGCGAATTCCTCCACCAACCTGCGAACCCCGAGCAATCATCAACACCACGACATCAACACTCTCGGCATCAACCAATCTGCACACCATGGCTTTCATCGCGTCTTCTGGCAGGTAAGTATTATTCTGTTTATTTCATTTCTTTCTCAGTTATTATTTATCAGTTTTGTTATCCCTGCCTCTGTTCCGACTCCCCCAGACTCTGTTCAGACCTCGTCCCGACCTTGCCCAGACCCTGTCCCGACTCTGTCCAAAACCCCCCAGACTCTCTCAGACCCTGTCCCGACTCTCCCAGACCCTGTCCCAACTCTGTTCAGACCTCGTCCCGACCTTGCCCAGACCCTGTCTCGACTCTCCCAGACCCTGTCCTGAACCTGTCCAGACTTTCCCAGAACCTGCCCCTACCGACGCCGGTCACTACCCCGACTGACGATGGCACCTTAACCGACGTCGGCACCTTCCTTAACCGACGCCGGCACTACAGAGACCGACGCCGGTGACTGTGCAGAATAGTGCTGCATATCAGGTACGCTCTTTATTTTTCTGTCATTTATTTCTGTCATTATCATCTACTTTCGTCCAATATTCTTCTCTTTTTTATCAGTGGGTTGATATCCTTCTAGGGAGTCTTCGTACTTCCGGGATCGGGCGTTCACCTGACAGCCCACCCTATCTTTGACTAACGTTTTTCTGTGTTTAGCCTTTTCTTCGCAGGTGTCATTCCTCCACAGCAAAAGAGGAGAATCTTTCAACATCTGATTTTAGTGCGCATGACTTTATCAGGTACTTCTAGCCTTGACCATCTTTCAGTTTCTTATTTCTTCTTTGAATGTAGAAAGCAATTTTGCATTAGAAACATTCTGGCACGCCCGGTGGGACCCTAGGTCCTCCTTGGGTTCTTTCTTTCTTTCGTTCATTTAGGTGCATTAGGTTTCTTCCTTTTCGCCTCCTTTCGTCTCTTCTTAAACGACATCATAAGCAGAACTAAAACGAACATTTCTTTCTTTCTTGCACTTCTAAACTAGCTAAAACTCATATTCTTCGACTCTTTCTCCATTTCGTCTTCATACGAACAAACATTTCGACTTGGACATTAAAACACTTTGCATTCATCTCTGTTTGCCTGCATCTTTTAGACCACACATAGTAATTAAACCGCATATTGAATTAATCTAGATCACTTGATGTTACACGACCAAACCACATGCACTAAAACACACATAAAACTTACCTGAGATAAGGCCCAACTGGAATTTCATCCCCCAGCGGATACCTTACCCGTCCCGGTGACCCTACTTGGATTTCATCACCAAGGGGGAAGCCCACTCCGTTTTCTGGTGGAGTCTAATCTCTAGGCAAGGTATATCTTGGCTAAGCGAAACCAGCTAACCACTGGAATCGTGAAGTGAGGGGAGCTTGCTCCTTAGCACCAGGCCGCGTACCAGACCCTAACACAGACTTCTTGAGCACCATAACAAAACCTGAAACCATCCATAGACTACTTCTTCTAGGACCCGACTCACAAAACCAACCTTCCTCTACACACATTCTAAGGCATAAGCCACTATAATCCTAAAAATTTACTTCTAGGGTTTTAGGATCTGCTTGTGTCTTCATCTTCTTTTTAGTTCTTATCTGCTTGTTTGAGCTTGTGAGGACGTTCTTTCTTGCCTTGAATGGTTCTGACGCGTAGTCAAACCAAGGCTCTTCTTGACCACGCTAGCCATCAATCGCTTTCGCCTACCCCGTCTATAAACAATCATATAATGGAGTTCTATTCGAAGACCGAAAGAATTCCTACTAGACTATCTCCAACCCAGACGCCTATCATCTCAGAAGGGGACCAAGACTTTGCAAGATTCTTGGACCTCAATACCGCAGCCCTCCAAAACTATCTCGCAAGAAAACCAATGCGGGACCTTTCAGACAACGTGGCGATGACATCCACACCATTCGCCACCCAACCCTTTTCGACTCAACCTTTCGCCTCAACCATTAACCCGACCATGGCCTATACGCAAAGTTCGGCCTCCTCGTCTATTTTTAGACCAACCTCCACCGGGGTTTCGTTACCCCCTCAACCACCTGCAATTCAACCAAGTTCTACATTATACCAGAACTTGATTGTCTCGACCCCACACACTCTTGCGCCTATATATGCAGGAGTGCCTACCTCGCCCTTTGTCAATGCCATCACACAACCTCCTTTGGCGGTATCTAGTCAGCTTATGCCTTCTACCTTCATAATGCAACCACCCTTAACCTCTACTTCTACCCCTGCGACTAGTCATCCGTACATTGTACAACTGACTATGTCGCACGCCTCTTCTAACCTCTTTCAAGCGCCTTACAACCTACGGGGCGCTCAACCTGCCAATCCGTCAGCAGATCTCATCAAGATGCTGATGGATAAAATGTCCAGTCTCGAAGCTTCTATCTCCGGTTCAAGCAATACTTTGTCATATGAACAAGTTTGCAGCGAGCCCATCCACCCTTCTGTCCCTATCCGACCATACCCTAACCATTGGGAGCTTCCTAAATTTACTCACTTTCAGAGTAAGGAAGACCCACAACATCTACGGTCATTTAGACATGCCTGTTACCTTATCGCCCACGACGATGCGTTGCTTTTACGCATGTTTCCTATGTCCCTTTCTAGTCCTGCCCTTGACTGGTATAGTTCTCTTGCCAGACATTCTATCTTTTCATTCATCCAACTCGCCCAACTATTCGTTGACCATTTTTCTATCAATATCACTAAACAAGTTTTGATCACATACCTTTACTCCATCAGGCAATTTGACGACGAATCAATAACCGATTTTGTTGCCCGTTGGAGAAGCTTGATCAATCAGCTCTCCTTCTCCTTGCCTCAACCTGAGCTCATTGAGCTCTTTTCCCGAGCATGTGTCAGTCCCATCTCGTCCACCTTGCGGGTTCAAACATTCCACACTTTCGACGAGGCCTTCACCATGGCCCGAAAGCTTGAACTCCGCGCCATTGAAGAAGATAAGGTCAAATTGTGTAACACTAACACAAGAACCAATGACCATTCTCCTTCCAGACCTTCTTCTGCCCACTCTCAATCTAAGGAGTCGGCAAACACTGTCATCTTTAGACCATCATCTTCAACAATAACCAACCGCTCATCATCTTCAACATTAGACTACATCAATAAACATTTTCAACGTCAATCCATACAGCGTCAATTCACTCCAATTGGAGAGTCATATGCCTCTGTCTTGGATAAACTCGTCAAGCAGGGGGTCCTCAATCTCCCTCCAATCTGACCACATCAATTCGACCCCTCAACACCTATCCCTGCATGGTACAGGGAGAACCACTTTTGTAACTATCACCGTGTCAAAGGCCATGACACGGATCACTGTCAAACTTTCAAAAACATCGTCCAGGACATGCTAGACAAGGGGAATCTTATTTTAGATAACCCGAATGCACCGCCCGACCAAAACCTTGACATCTTCAAGCAACCCTTTTCTAATCACCCACCTACTCAAGACAACGTCCAAACCATAACCAATGACCCTCAAGACCATGATATACACACGGTCGACACTATCTTTTCTCTTATCCCTGACCAACCTTTTTCACAGGTGGAAGACCCTTCTTCCCCTATACCTCCTCCACATGGTGAAAAACTTTCTTCTCCCACTTGTCCTCCAACAACTTCTCCCATATTGGAGGACGCTTTGACCACATCAACACCAGCTGCCTCGCCTTCATCCTTATTATCATCCATAGACAATCATACATTTTTGACTCCCCAACCACACACAGAAGCCATGACTACTCCGGCGCTCTTTCCTCTTGAAGAGCCGACACCTTCAATCCCTTCTCCATCGAGAGAAAAACCGTCCACATCTAAGTCCAAACCCGCGCAGGCGTCCATCATGCCCAAAGAGATTAAACCTCTTGGTGTTCGCCCCACATCTAATCTTGCCTCACACAAAGGTGGCCCTCAACCCAAACCAAAGAAGGCTACTAAACCACACCGGAGGCCTCCTCCCCTATCTTCGTCATTACCTTCAATCTTAGGCCCACATCTGTCTACTTTACTCGGAGTGCTTCCCACTCCCATACTTCACAGAGGTACGTCACCTCCATTATTCTATACACCCGCCAGACTTATACCTCCTTCAAACCATCGACCAACGCCTCCTTCACCTCCCAAAGCAATGTCACCAACCCTCTCTGCAATAAAACACCCCGACCCGTTAGCAGGTTCTTATGCCTTGCTGTTACGGCACTTGTTGCAGTCCTCTCGTCTCTCTCTCCCGCCTCTTAGACCATATCACTCTCTCGGACCAAAACCACCATGGTTCGATGACACTCGCATTTGTGCGTATCATCGCACGCCTGGGCACGATACGGAGCATTGTCATGCCCTCAAGGTCGTCGTTCGCCAATGTCTGGAGAATGACACCTCTCTTCTCGACCACGTTATCAACAAACCTTCAACACCACCCCACTCATCAACTCTCAGATCAAGGCCATCTTGGTTCGATAACTCTACATTCTGTCACTATCATCACACTCTGGGACATGACACCGAGCGTTGTTGCGCTCTTAAAGCTGTCATTCGTCACCACCGGAAAAAGGATTCCTTTCTTATCAAGGATCCTCTTGACCACCCCTTTGACAAATTATCGACACCAACCCATACCTCTCCAACCTCATCATCTAAATCAGGATCTCCACGACAGACTAGGGTCCCTTCACTGCCTTTAACCCCTTTATTCGACATCAACACAGTCCATCTGACCACTAAACCTCAATCGACCTTAACTAATCCATCAAACATTCTCCCTAGCCGCTGGGGGAACTCAACTTTTATCCAAACCTTGACCAATTTTTCAACACAGTCTCGACCACATATCAATCACTCTTTCAACTTAACCTCAACCAGACTAGCAACCAAACCTCAACCAAACATTCGACCCAACCAAAGACCAAATACCAACCAATCAACCCTCGACCAACCATTGACCAATTATCAAATGACCAAATCTCAACCAAACATTCGACCCAACCCTTTTATCAAAACATTCAACCAGCCTCAATCAATCAACAACCATATCAACCAATTTCACATCCATTCATCAATCAACCCCTGACCAATCCAGAAAGAGGCAAATGGGGCAAGTTTTCTCCTAATTGACTCAGACCTTATCACGCACAAGTATACACCAGGGACTTATCAGACCCTGAGCCCTTTTATGCATTGCATCTGCGACCGTTCTACTGCTAGTCGAGTATTCGTCCACTTGACACTTAACTTGAGCTCATCCCTTGAGCAATCCCCATCCTCTACAACCCTTTTAGGATGCAGTGATGCTTTGTCCTAATAAAAGGGGCCTCCTTGTACTTCTACAGTCTTGTCCGTGACTCTCATTTCTATCAATATATACAAATCAAGATGTCAAAACATATCCATGGTCACTATATCAATATCAAAATCAAAAAGACAGACTGATCCCTCGAAGGACAGCTGTACTATCATTGCTGTATTACTAGACTGATCCCTTGAAGGACAGCTAGGCCAACTTATCAAACATTATTAAACAAAAATCTAGACCACTCCCTCAAAGGATGGCTATGACTACTCTGGCAATAAACAACATTATTTTAGAAGCTTCCCGCATTGATCAGCTTCACAACCTGACCACCAAGCAAATGACATCTCTATGCAGGCTTCCCGCATTGATCAGTCTGCGCAAAAAAAAAAAAAAAAAAAAAAGAGTCACGGACTTGGCTTGTAGTTGTCTCAGGGTCTCCTATAAAAAGGGGCAAAGTTATCTCTGCTCTTAAAATGGGTTACCCTCTTTCCTCCTCCTATTACCTGCTCAAGGGACTTCGAGCTCACTTTAATGTCTAAGTGATTCGATTACCGCTCTAACATAACTATGGTCAACGACGTCACGCATGAATGGGGCTCTTGGTTCTCATAACCCCTATCTATGCTATCTTTTTGGTCCTTGTCAATGAAAGAGCAATATGCTTTTCACTTCTTCTGCACTTTGGTCACATTCACCCTCATCACTTGTCAATCGACTCAGCTCAACTCTCTTTTCAGACCATCAACATGACCTAGCCTATTCACCTTAGTTTCTATGGACACCAATACACATGGAAACTACAGACCCGACCCAATTTATGTTCAGCATAAATCAATACTTGCTGAAGCATAACTAGACCTCCATTCATTTTTAGCATACATCCATCACGAATATGGGATATTGCTAGGGATGAAAAACCCCTCAACCAATGTTGCAGAATACACCATTCAGAAAAGGCTGCAACATCTTTTTTTTCCTTTCCATCCTTTTGACCCTTCCTCCCTTCTAGGGAGAACTACATCAGCCTGAGGCCCTATCACCAGGGCTATGTAGGTAGCACTCAGTTGACATGGGGTCTTCTGGGGTTAGCTCGGCCGCATCCTTTCATCCTTTCATCCGTCCATCGACCACCAACCATTGGAGATCATGCCTATCTCCTCCGACCTCGACCACTTCCAAGACGTTGTTGCCTTGGTTGTTTTTGCATGTATGCTACCTCATGACTGGTTAGCAGAATTGTGCGCAGACCTTTTGGACCCTCACAAGTATAGGATCGCACACCGGTTGATCCGCCCTACTTGTGACTTTTTCGCGTTTCTAGGAGCACTTCCTGAGCCCGGGATACTTAGAACGCGATGACCCATTTGGAGCTTCAGCTTAGATTGAGTGACCCGATCAACAGACGACTAAATACTGGGGCCCGGTTACTTCAATTTTGGCACTCCTTGACCCTTGACCTGTGACACTTTTGCCTGACCATCTCGTGCAGTGGTATGCATGCAATCACGACCTTTGCAGCGTTCACCCTCACCCCTTTTTCATCCGCTCTTTATCAAATCAGCACCTGATTCCCGGTTCCCTTCCCTCGACTCCTGCTTTGAGGGGGAATACCTTATCCAACCTCGGGGCATTTCACTTCCTATTTTTGTCTTGCAGTTCATTCGAACAACCAATAAGACGAAATCAACCTTATCCCTCACCTGGGGCACTCACTCCTATTTTTGTCTTGCAGTTCGTCCAGAACAACCAACAAGACAAAAAGGGGCAAATGTAGACACTGAAATCGTGTCGACTCCCCTGGTCATTCCCCGTCTTATTCTTCTTCGCCTATTGAACCCTTGCCGATCACTTGTTCCACCAACCTTGACCCTGGCAGCATGTAAAAATGAACACAGAGCTAAAGGTAGACTCTATCCCCATTATGCATCTACTGACGTCGGTCTTTACCCGACCGATGTCGCCGACGTCAGTCACCTATCGGCCGACGTCGGCACTCCTGCCGACATCGGTCACCTTGCCATTATCAGTTACCATTTGGTTTCCTGAAACGGTTGACAAACCGTCTCTGGAACCGTCCCCGTCCCCTGCCTTCATCAACCTCTGCCAACCATTCGAGACCAGATCCCGAACGCTATTTGAAATGCTGAGCAACCAACCTGCGAATTACTCCACCAACCTGCGAACCCCGAGCAATCATCAACACCACGACATCAACACTCTCGGCATCAACCAATCTGCACACCATGGCTTTCATCGCGTCTTCTGGCAGGTAAGTATTATTTTGTTTATTTCATTTCTTTCTCAGTTATTATTTATCAGTTCTGTTATCCCTGCCTCTGTCTCGACTCCCCCAGACTCTGTTCAGACCTCGTCCCAACCTTGCCCAGACCCTGTCCCGACTCTGTCCAAAACCCCCCAGACTCTCTCAGACCCTGTCCTGACTCTCCCAGACCCTATCCCGACTCTGTTCAGACCTCGTCCCGACCTTGCCCAGACCCTATCCCGACTCTCCCAGACCCTGTCCCGAACCTATCCAGACTTTCCCAGAACCTGCCCCTACCGACGCCGGTCACTACCCCGACCGACGACGGCACCTTAACCGACGTCGGCACCTTCCTTAACCGACGCCGGCACTATAGAGACCGACGCTGGTGACTGTGCAGAACAGTGCTGCATATCAGGTATGCTCTTTATTTTTTTGTCATTTATTTCTGTCATTATCATCTACTTTCATCCAATATTTTGCTCTTTTTTATCAGTGGGTTGATATCCTTCTAGGGAGTCTTCATACTTCCGGGATCGGGCGTTCGCCTGACAGCCCACCCTATCTTTGACTAACATTTTTCTGTGTTTAGCCTTTTCTTCGCAGGTGTCATTCCTCCACAGCAAAAGAGGAGAATCTTTCAATGTCTGATTTCGGTGCGCACGACTTTATCAGGTACTTCTAGCCTTGACCATCTTTCAGTTTCTTATTTCTTCTTTGAATGTAGAAAGCAATTTTGCATTAGAAACACAATGCATACATATATAATACTCTAAAGATGGCCTCAAACTGATGTAGTTCTCCCCTACATGTTGTGAATAAGAAATCCAAGAGGTGAGATTAGTATTATGTTATTAAGATAAAATAAAATAAAATCTAAATAAACACACTAAACACTAAAACCTCTAGTATAGACACTAGGGAGAGCATAGGTAATAAGCATGAACATGAAACACAACTAAAACATAAAAGAAAACCTTATTCTACGTTCTTTAGAGCTCTAAATGCCCTGTAGAAATGGCTTACTTGACTTGGTCATCAATAAATCTTCATCAATAGAGCTTTGTTAGCTTCACCTTCCCTTGGCACCTTGGTTTGGCTATTTGGATTATGAATTTGGCATGGTATCATTACATTTAAGGCTTATTTCCATATATTTGTGTATTATAACATTACACCAAGATAAATTAAACATCAATGGGTATGGTCTTGTATTTATAGCTTCAAGAATTAACTGTCACCCAAGGCGAGTTAAAGTTGACTTGAGACTAACTCTAATTGAGTTAAAAGTTATCATGACATTATGATTTTTAGTTACTAGTTATAGTTCTCAAATTATATATTTTAGGATTTTTTGACAACTAATAAAGTTAATGATGAAAGGCTTGATATTTTGATTTTTGAAATTTCCATTTTTAGATATTCATTAGTTGCAAATGGATAATTAAACTAAGCATTTAATTTTGTTTAATTAATTAATTGATTTTGATTAGCCTTTTTTCTCTTTTAAGATTTGATTAAGTGCCCCACCAAATGGGTCTATAGGCTAAATTGACATTTATTATGATGTAAAGTGATTAGGGGTGAATCCATGAGAGGTTATTATTACATACGGGCTAGCATCCTAAATAGGGATGCCTTAATATGATTTTGAGCATTGATGAATGATACACAACCAAAATTGGGACATTTAACTAGGTTTAATTTGTAATGATTGGTAAGAATTAGTCTGATGTCTAGTTAGAAGCTAGTTGTGGCCAAAATTAGGTGTCTATAGTTTGTCTTTGTTTGGAAAGGTGTTGTAATATATAGGCATAATAACATCTTCTCAAATAATGAAATGAGTTGTTAAGAAAGGAAAAAGATAGTGATTGAAGAATAAACTCCAAATAACATTTGGGAAACCTATAATGATGTCCCCTTAAGGGAATGGTTGATATATATGATAGATGGATGGTCCTTCAAAAAGAAACAAAAAAAAGAATGAAATTAACCCATGGGTGAGATTAATTCAATAGAGAAAATGATTACACACATTGATTTAAAAAGTACTAATTTACCCAAAGGTAGTTATTATCAATAACAAATGTTGAGACACTAATTTAACCAAAGGTAGTTATAAGTAGTGGCACAAGCATATGCCCCAATAGGGTAGATGAGTCAAAATAATGATTTGCCCACAAATGATTATAATCATTAAGATGACCTAGAGGGAATAATGATATTTTGGCTATGCCCTAATACGGCATATTGATAAGCATAACTCAAGGATATAACCTGGCATATAGATTAAATATGAGTGGATGCAAACATAGATGTGACGATCTAATGACTAAAGAATCCAAAAATAATGAGGCACATGGAGATGTACAAAGTTATGAAAGAGATGATTGGAATAAAAATGTGGTTGAGCTGACTTGAGATACATTATGTATCCAAGCACTACCTACATAGAGTCTAAATAGACCTCAAGCTAATGTAGGTCACCTAGATTTAGGAAAAAATGGAATTAGGAATAAAATAGAAGAAGATTTGATCAATGTGAATGATTTGGTTATACCTGCCAATGTGAAGATGGCCATCCTTATTAGCATTGAGATAACTATAATGGTCAATGGGTTGATTTGATCAAAGAGGGTGGGAGGATTTTCCAAGGTTACCAAGGAGAAGTTTTTATGGCTCCATTGCTTGTAAGATTTATTGATCTAATTTTCAATTTAAAATTTGATGGTATGCATCATGATATAAAACACCATGATGATGTAGCCAAAATATGCATAAAGGGCTAACTCTCGATCTAAGAAATAATTGAAAATAATGCATCAATGATAAAAAACCATGATGATAATGTTGACATATGAATATGGATATATTTAAGAATAATACGCATGGAATCATCCAATTAAGACATATATATTGAGTCAAGACACACCAATGAAAGTAAAAAAATAGGTAAATAAACAAACAAACAACTAAGAAAACAAACACATAGAAAAACCTTGAAAGTAAATGTAATAAAAAGCATCCCATCATCAACCAAGTCAATATCGACATGTGAAGGCTCAATGGAATGGTAAATAGGTGGTGCTCACTAAACAAGGATACATATAAAGGTAAGGTGTCACCCATAATGGTAGTGAAAGTGATTAGAACCAATAATGGATTTTTCCCCAGTAAGGTAGATCAAGGATGACTGACTAGGTTTAAATAGGGCAAAATGTTTTTGGATTTGAAGGCTATATATATCTCTATGAGATGGTAAGCCAATTTTTGAATTTTTAGGATTTTGAAATGTTCTGAATGTTTTTGAAATTTTGAGGTATCTCAATGCATTAGATATTGATAATATACCACTCACAAAATAGTGAGAGCATTTGGAAAAGGGGGACTGTGTTGACCTCAACATGAATCAAGTATGATCTAAATAGTCCCATTAGGACCTCAAATCATAATAGTTCCACCTATACAAAAGCTGATGAAATCCAACCAGGTAATAACAAGTTAATAAATTTAGGCAAATGGTAAGGCAAATGATAATAGTAAGGGTGAAGTGATGCGGTAATGCATGGTAAAGGTGTTGTTCATAATTTTTCCATAGGTGGTTATAATTAGTAACATAAGGTGGAATAATGATTTTTTCAAAGATGGTTATGATTAGTGGCACCAATCAAGTGTAAATGAAATATGTAATTTCTAGATCCACTGTCATACTACTTTCATATACTACCATTTTAACATGTCATTGTAAAACTACTAAAATTGGATCAGAATCCCCTCACAGAAGGTGCTAGAAGAACCAAAGGAACTAAGGTCAAAAGGGTTAGGTGTGGAATTGAAAAATAAGTTTGGTCAATAGTGAAGGTATGGTAGGATGTTATATAATATGAAATTGTTCAAGGATGGGGATGTTATGACAATTGGATATAATGGTAATAGGTTTACCCTTAAGTGACCATGTAAGGTAAATGATAAGGTATGAAATAATGACAAGGCAAATGACAAATGAAAATGATAAAGGCAAAGGTATGTGTTCCTTCTATTCTAGTTGATGTGGAGATGCATGTCCCAATCAACATATGATACAACTAGAATAGTCAATCATGTAAATTATTATACCACACCTATTCTAAATAGATACTCTATTAATAACATTCTATTTATTTTGACTCCAATAATGTTATTGTGATCTTTATTGGTATTTAAGTCTATTTCCTCCAAACTTTGAGACAACTTATATTCATATCCTCTATAAAGGAAAGTGTAGCTAGGGATGGTAAACATAAATAAATATTGGATGATAGGTCTGATTTTGTTGTGGAGATATGGAATGTATAATGGTTGGACAATAAATGAATATTGGGAATTTTAGGCACACATAATGTTGTTAATTTTAGATTTGACATTTTTTTGGTTGTGGTGGGACCAAAAAAATAATTAATATGCTCTCAATAGGACCATCATTTTTTGTTCTTGTTTAGGCTTGAGAGTAGCTACCATCTGATTATGCTATAGATGGAAAGTTTTATTGATCTTATCTTTAATAATGTCTTCATCAAGTAATGAATAATTATTGTGCTCAACTATTGGCACCTTAAAGAGGTTTTCACCAATAAAGTTGTCTTGATTATCCCATAGCACCTCTAATAATTTTTCACTAAGGAACATTGACTTTTGAATTTGATTGTCTTCTAGTACTTATGAAAAGGTTTCACTATATGATGTTGAGTTTGGACTTTGATTGTCTCCTAACACTTCTAGAAAGGTTTCACTAGGAGATTGTTCTTCTTATACATGGATTTGGTTTTGGTTCCCCTAAAATTATTCAACTGATATGTTTCCATGGATGTTTAATAAGGTGTGATTCTATTAGTCCTAATCAACACTTGTGGGAGGTCACAGGTCAATATAATGGCTAGGTTGGTTGGTGTTAATGGCATGCGGAATGGTAATGGAATGGAAAGAGGCAACACAATCCTCATATAAGATACTAGGAGAACTTGTGTCAACACTAAATTAATCATCCTTAAAAACTATGGAAAGATCACAAATATATTCAAATTGATCTACAAGGCATGCGTAACCAATATTTTAACAACCATGAATGTATTTTGATTCTAAAGTTGAGTCTAACTCAAGGGAATTTGGATTTGATGTTGAGACTGATATTGAGTCCACTTCTAATACTAAATTTGGATGTCGATTCAAGAATAGAACCTAAATTTAATCTTGATTATTTTTAAATTATGGATGCTACTATAATGATGTCTTATTGAATGTTTGGTATTAGACAAGTAATGACCTATGATGACATAATGGGATATTTAAAAATAGGCTCAACTAAGAAGGATTTAATAGAGACTAGCTTGTCAAATTAAGACTCCTCAATCATGGGAAAAAGGTCAAGAGACAACTCCAAAGAGACTAGCTTGTCAAAGGGAGGATTTTTAAAAATCGAGCAATGGTCAAGATAATGATTTTCCCAAAGATGATTATAATCATTAATTGACTCAACAAAGATTGACTTGTCAGAGTGAGACTCTTTCAATAATGGGTAAAGGATCAAAAGGTGATTCATCATAGGTTAACTTGTCAAAAATAGGTGTTTTAACAAAAACATCATAGATTGGTTGGTTATTTTGACCTTGGTTTACAAGTAGTTATAAAATACCAATTTTGAACACATCTTTGTATTTAAATGATTGGCTCTGTTGGAGAGGTATAGATTAGGTTTTTTGTGGCTTGAAGATTGGCATCAATTTTTTAAAATGGGGGATGGTTCGAAATGGATGAATACTGGTGAACAGTTGAATAACGATCTCTTTTTAAATAGGCTCATCAACAATCAACTCAATAAGGCTGGTTGCTGGTCAAGGACAGTAACTATGACTCATCTAGTCATAATTGCACAACCTTATTGGGATAATGAGATATCATACTTGAAAGGGCCTGAAATGGTAAAGGAAAAGCATTACAAAGATTAGTTTCTATCATGAGCCAAAATACAAGATCCCATAATGGTAATGGTAGGGAATTACAAAGCTTGGTTTCTATCATGAGACAAAGGATGAGGTCTTAGAATGGTAATGGTAGGGTGTTGCGAAGCTTGGTTTATATCATGAGCCAAAGGATGAGGTATTGGAATGGTAATTATAGGGATTTGTGAAGCTTGGTTGCTATTGTGAGCCAAAGGATGAGGTCTTAAAATGGTAATGGTATGGTATTGTGAAGCTTCGTTGCTATCATCAGCCAAAAGATGAGGTCCTAATATATTAATGGTAGGGCATTATGGAGCTTGGTCACTCACACAAGCCAAAGGATAAGGGCATAGAATGGTGATCTTTGGACATTATAAATCTTGGGTGTTATCATGAGCCAATGGAGGGTTAATGGTATAGGTAGGGGATCAGGTACCATTAGCATTGAAAGGGCAAAGTTGGTATGTTAATTGGTTTAAAGAAGGTATCACCAAATACTATACTTGAAGATCTTGGCTTTGATCTCTAGATTAATTATTTTAAGGAGAATAAGGATCCATCTCAAAAAATACATCATCATCGTATGGATCTTAAACAAATTCATTTTTTATGACCACATTGTCATAACTTGTATTGTACATGGCTCCACTACAAGTGTAATGAGACATATCCAAGTCAATACTAAATGTTTCACAAAAAGGCCTAGAGTTTTAAAAACTCTAAAAAACAAGGTTTAGAGGACAAATGGTCTAAACATAGTCTAAATTGGTCTAAAAATTGTAGTTGTATCTCCAAAATGGTCAATGATAAAACTTGGTAAAAAATAGTTTAACATCAAATGTCTAATGTCAAATAACTCAAGCAAAATGATTTTTAAAATACTAATTTTTAAATGTAAGTTTTGCAACTTTGAGTGTTTAACAATGTCTTCTCTTGGTATTTGGGTCTTATAAAAAGTGTTAGGGGGTTTTATTGTTTCTTAGTAAAAGTGATATTCCTGCAAGTTATCTCAATAAGACACAAAAAGTAATCTTAAACTATCAAAACCTGTAAGCAACAAATTAGAAGACTAACCTACAAAATCAATGTTAAAAAATTAAATTAAACACAAAAAAATATAAAAATAAGTAGTCAGTGTTTTGATAATAAATTATAAACTATGAATAGGTCTAAAGCTTACCTCTTTTCAAAAATTCAAATCAAAATAGTGAATAAAAAAATTTATTAGCTCTATATCAACCAGTTTTAATAGGGAAATAGAAAATGAAAGTGCAAGTCAGTATTTTAATCATAAATTATAAACTATGCACTAGTTATCACAAATTTTTTGGAGTTTGTTCATAGCTCCAATACTCACCTCTATTCAAAAATCCATATTGAAAAAGTGATAAAAAAAGGTATTAGCTTTGTATCATCCATTTTTAGTAGGAAAACATGAAATAAAAGAGGTAGTCAGTGTTTTGATCATAAATTCTACATTATGCACTTGTTATTCATGAAATTTTTGAAGGTTGTTAATAGTTCCATTTTTAATATTTATTAAAAAATTTTGATCAAAAAAGTGAATTATAAAAATTTATTATCTCTATATTTTCCATTTTTAGCAGGAAAATAGAAAATGAAAGTGACAGTCATTAATTTGATCATAACTTCTAAATTCTGCACTAGTTCTTCATAATTTTTTTGAAAGTTGTTCATAGGTCGAAGATGCACCTATTTAAAAAAATTTAGATAAAAAAATTATTAATTTTTTTATTAGATCTGTATCATCTATTCTTTAGCAGGAAAGTAGAAAATATAAGTGACAGTCACTAATTTGATCGTAATTACTAAACTATAACTAGTTTTTTTTGAAAAATTTAGGGAATTTTAATGAAAAAATTAAATATATTTATAAAAAAATATTGAATACATAAAAAAAATTATTAATACTTTATAGACCCTTTTTATTTGAGTAAAGCAAAAACAAAAATGGAATAAAAGCTTAAGAATAAAACAATTTTATGGGGTGTGCACTCATGAAGAGTCCCACAGGGCATGCCATTATGTGAATAAGGAATACAAGAGGGGATATTAATATTATTTTATTAATATAAAATCAAATGTAAATAAATGTAATAAATACTAACACCTCTAGTCTAGATACTAAGGAGAGCATAGGTAAGAAACATGCATATCAAACACAACTAAAACATAAAAGAAAACCTTCTTCTACCTTCCTTGGAGATAAAAATGGACTGTAGAAATGGATTTCTCAGATTGTGCATCAAAAAATCTTCATCAATAGAGATTTTTTGGCTTCACCTTTTCTTGGAACCTTAGTTTGTCTGCTTGGCTCATGCATTTGACATGGTAACCTTACATGCAAGGTTTCTTTGCATCTATTTATGTATTATAACATTACACCAATATAACTTAAAAATCAATGGGTATGGCCTTATATTTATAGCCTAAATAATTAAATCTCACCCAAGGTGAGTTAAGTTTGAGTTGAGACTAACTCCAATTGAGTTAAAAGTTGTCATGTAATTATGATTTTTAGTTACTAGTTATAGTTCTCAAATTAGATATTTTGGGATATTTTGATAAATCATAAAGGTAATGATGAAAGACTTAATAATTTTATTTTTTAAATTTATATTTTTAGATATTAATTAATTATAAATAGATAATTTAACTAAGTATTTAATATTATTTGATTAATTAATTGATTTTGATTAGCCTTTTTACTCTTTTAAGTTTTGATTAAGTGCCCCACTCAATGAGTCCATAGGCCAATTTGATATTTGTTGTCTTAAGGTGATTGGGGGTGAATCCATGAAATGTTATTATCTCATATGGTCTAGTACCCCAAATAGGGATGCCTCAACATGATTTTGACTATTGATGAATGATGTAAAACCAAAATTGAAATGTTCAATGATTCCTAAGCTTAATTTATAATGGTTGGTATGAATTAGTCTAAAGTCCAATCAAAATCTAGTTATGGCCAAAATTAGGTGTCTACACATGTTGGATTGTGTGTGAATCATGCAATATGTATAAATCAAGTACTATAATGACCTGGCTTATAAATTTTCAAATGAGGCTCTTAGACTGCTCCTTCAGTACTTCAAACTTGTGTATATGTTTTTTTATGATTGATATGAAATAGAAGAAAATGGAAAGCTTTTGACTTATTGAGTGATTGATTAAATAATTTGATAACTTACCTTGGTCTGTGCTAGGTTGTAGGTAGATGAGGAATGAATGAGGGTTGATCTTGTATTTATATCAATACCTTTAGAGAAGTAACTTGCATTAAAGCACTTAAGCTGACCATCAAAATATGTTTCATTTTAAAATTAGATGACTTTAGGTCACTAAACACTTGAATTAGAGTGTGACACCTATGTCTATGCAAGTGTCTATCCAAGATGAAACATGAAAGTAGGTATAGGCTCAGAACTTACAAATGTGAAAGATAAGTAGGTTTTAAGCATTTTGGGCAAGATAGAAGGTTTGGGTCATCAACATAAGACTAGTCAAACCAAGAGATAGGCCAAGGGGAAAAATATAGAGTAGATGCATTATTATGAAAGTGAAAAAGGTTCATAATTGAGAGGAACAACCAAGGTCTGAGTTTTCCTAGTGTATAAGATTGAGGTGCTATATAATCCATAAATATTGTCTACACTATTGAACCATTATATGTACGAATGTATGTATGTTTGCATTCAAAATCAAATATTATAAAATAATATTCATATACATTTTAATATTGATATTACCTGTATTCATTAATCTTCCCTTTTGGAGGAAATATGCATTCCCATATAAAAAATCATTTAAAGTAAAAAAATATAAATTTCCAAGTCCACTACAGGATAACACATATTACTATTCATTTTTGTCTATATAAATTCATGTATAGAAATATGAATCATGTTTTTAATAAAAAATGATATGTAAATTTACTTTTCATATATGTTAACGTGACATCTTGACATCCATCACTAAACTCTTGAACTTTGAAATTAATTTTATTTGTCATTACTTAATGAAACAAAGACTTCCAATATGCATTTCAAATTTATTAAAGAGGGTAACAAAACCCATAATTTGTTTGTTCTAATTCTATTTCATTTAGGAACATCAAAAGCATTTTTAAAGCTCCATTATAAGCATTTTTGCTAATTTTGTAAAACATAATTAATCATTTTGTATAGACCAATGTCATTTTTCAAATTTTATGTTGAAAGACATATTTGAAGTCCATTTAAAATGGAAATATAATTATATATAAATATGGATATAGATTTTGGTGAGCTTACTATTGAGACATATAGAAAAGAGGTTAAGATTGGCTTACTACAATGTATGACCAACTATGTTGGACTTTAAACAACAAAATTGTGAAGTCATACTTTCATTAAAAAACCAAACCAAACTAAAAATTATATAGTATTAAGATGTCTCTATGCAATAATTTGATACTAGACCACTTGTAACTATGCATGCATGTATGTGTGTGTGTGTATTCAATTTAGAAACTATAAAATCTTTCTGTAATTTTTATAAATACTAGATGCCACTATATCATTTGAAATGAGCCCTTTGTAATAGGTGTTGGTCATCCAAATCCAAATGTTTCCCAACTACATCTTCCATGGCAAGCACATCCTCTAGGGATCTCCTTTTTCTTAGTTCTTCATCCTAAGTAATTATATCCTTCCCATATGGCAATTTAATTTTTAACCAAATCATGTCCCACCCACCCATCCAAATAATGTGTCTCCCTCTTCTTAAAAATATTTTTAAAATAAAAAACATCCTTCAAGCTTCCTCATGTCCTTTTTAAAGAGGTAATGTTCATTGATTTTTCAAAATTTCAACTAACATTTTAACCCTAAATTAGATGTGGATCTTATTAGGATAGATAGGGTTAAGAATATAGAAATGAATAAGCACAACGGTGATAAACATAAATATAACATGCCAATTAATTGTAAAAATTAGATATAACATATACTAAATTTATTATGTTTGGATATGATAAAAATGGAAAGTATATTTGTGATAGATATGCCAATGACAAATACAAAATATACTTAACTGGTTCTTATGCTAATATAGATCTAGATCTAGAATAGGCAGGAAGTAGACTAGAAGAATATTTTAGAATAGTTTTCAAAATTTAGATTAGGTGCCTCTATAGCTGTAGACACTTACATCACCCTAAAATAGTTGTATCAACACTATTGTATGGGTTAGATGTAGGTGTCATGTATATATACTAAAATGGGATGTTACCACCTAGATGCTTTTGAGTTTTTGGTCACCCTCACTCTGGTACATTTAGATTTAGGTCATGAGCCGTTGCTCCTTATAAAATGATCAAACCCTTATTTTTCATCTTCATAGTGGATATGGGAAAAAATGGGTTAGTGGGAACATGGTGTCAATCTACTCCAAATATCACTTTGTCAATGAGTATTTTCTACATAGCCATTACTTTGAAGAGGGCCTTAGACTTATGTAGTTTTCACCTACGTGTTGGCTTGTGTGTGAATCATGTAATATATGATAAGTAAAAAGAATAGTGACCTAGCTTGTAACTTGGAAAATATATCTCTTTGGCTACTCCTTCAGTACTTTAGACCTTTATATATTTTTTCCCTATGACTGATATGCAAAAAGTAGAAAATAGGGAAGATTTTCTCACTTGAATTATTGATTGAATACTTTTGGTAATTTGCTTCGTTAGTAGGGAATAAGTTTATAGGTGAGGTATGAATGCAGGTTGATCTTATATTTATACCAATCCATTTGGAGAATAAATCACATAATAATTTTAAAACTAACCATCTGAATAAATTTCATTTAAAAATTTAGATGACTTTTAGGGCACTGGATGCTTACATCAAAATTGGACACTTGTGTCAATGGTGTCTATCTGAGATGCAAGTGTCCAAGGAAAAATAAAACTTGTATAGGGTCAAAACTTGTAGAGGGATAAGATAATTATGTTTTAAGCATTATAGGAAAGATAGAAGGCCTGGGTCATCAACATAATATTTGTCAGACTATGATATAGTCCAAGAGACATAAGAGAGAGCATATGCATGATTTCTAAAAGTAAAAAAAGGTCTAGAACTAAAAAAAACAATTAAGGTTTGAGTTTTTAAAGTGTATAAGATTGAGGTGATATATAATTCATAAATAGTGTATACATTTCCCCCTTTAATGTATAAATGAAATTGATAGTTTAAAGGAAATGAAGTGTACCTAAAGGTGTATAACACACCTTGTCTTTGTTGGAGTCTGACTCTAGTGCTTTGCTAGTGACTGAACTATAACCAAGAGCATGTTACAATACATAATTAATGTATATAATCTAAAAATGGAAGCACTAAAATTATTGAAATTGAAAGAGAGCAAGGTTTAGGAGTATACCTATGTATCAATGCAATTTCATTGCTTATTGGCAACTTAATTTGAAATATGTATCATTATGAATCACTAAAATTGAGATTATGACAAATATAAATATATAAAGTGCATATATATAAGGAGATAGAGAGAAAAAAATAAATATAGGAAGGCCCATGCCCCTAAATTTTGAGAAAAGATGAATTTCCACATGGTAGTTGAGACTAGTTCAACCATGCAACCCAATCATACTTATAACCTGGTGAGTGTGAGTGAACCTAGTCAACTCACACTATCAAACTAGAGAGGCTAGATGATATAATAAATTCCAACCTAAAAAATTGGTAAGATTGAGTTATTTAATCATCTCAACCATATAAAAAAGGTAAACCAACTACTATAAAAGATTAGCTCAATATAGTTTGTAAAAATCCAATCTATGGGTGGTGATAATCAATGAAAATGTTTTAAATCTAAAAATGATTTGGATTTTGTAATATTAGGTGTACATTACATATCATATTTACCTTAGATATGTCTCATGTTGAAACTATGTATAACAATGGTATCAATTTATATAATTCTTCCATAAATGTGTATATGAATCATATAATTGTGTGCTTTGGCCAATTTAGAAATTTAAACAAGTATGGATGGCATGTTACCATAACATGCCCCCACTTTATTTGAAGATATATAAAAAAATGATATAAGTTATAATGTGGAAAACATGTTTCCAAAACATGCCCCAATTGTAATCTAGATATGCTACATACTAAATAAGTGTGGAGAACGTGTTTACAAAACATGCCCCCACTAAATCTGAGACTATGAATGTGTGGAATCCATGTCTCTATGACATGACCCCACTGAATCTGTAACTATAAATGTTTGGAAGACATGCCTCTATGACATTCCCTCACTGATATGCCCCTTTTTGAGGTGAGGCAAGAATAAAATTTGGTAGTTACCTCACCTCAAAAGAATAAGATAACCATATAACTATAAATGAACCATGTAACATATAGGAGAACATGTATAGGTGAATGTATCATTGAAACACATATAACGTGATCACATCAAGGCTAAATATAGATGATAAATATCATGGAAATGTCTAGATGTAACAATATAATCTCAACAAGTAAATCAAGCACACCCACATGAGCACTCAAAAGCAAGTTAAAAGGAAATGGTCCAAGTAGACTGCAAATAAGGGATATGTTCAAATTCCACACAATCAAAAAGACAAGACTTAGTTGAATGTACATAAAATAAAGAATGACATTCAAATGTTTGTACAATAATCTATGACATATTCAAATGTCAAAGAAGTAAACAAAAGCATAGGGGCTAAAATTAATAGAGCATATTCAAATGCTCAATAAAAAAAAAATAGTAAGGTAATAAATTCAAAGAATTGCATAAAGGAAATCATAATCAACCAATATAAACATATCATATAGCCCATGGAATAAATGTGTTAGAAAAAAAAGTCATGTACATAACATATCACATATAATGTAGAGGATATAAGCATGGATAAAGGCATGTGTAATTACATATTAGCTCAAGAATGATAATTTAACATGACTATAGAATGATATGACTTGGAAGTATCATGATCATAGAGGTGGATGCCCCCAATTTCTTAGTGTCATGAGTAGAGGTAAATCCCAACATTTAAGAGGTATAGATCATGTATATGTGTATGGCTATATCACACTTACATAAAAGCATGAAACAAATGTGTATGTAGAGGTAATTGGTATGTTATCCATTGACATAGAACTAAATGAAACTAACACATAGATGCCAAGGAGCCAATAGAATATGTAGATACCAAAAATATTTAGGATTTTTTGAATTATTTGTTATTTTTTTGGTATTTTGGAAATCTGTGAGAACTCACAACCTTACATTAGATATTTTGAATTGAATAGATCATGGTTGGATAATTTTAAATGGTACATAACATTTTCCTTCACACACTTTACATGTGTAGTAGAAGAACTGATGCTATCATTTGGAATATGGATTAGTTTGCTTTTATGGGAAAAGGAAATACCTTACAAATTTTGTTCAATTTATGCTTCCATTTGATATAGCCAAATATTTCCCATTATAAATACATATGGAGATATGGTAGGAATAACCCAAACTCTTGTTTGAGTAATTTTAGGACCATAATGAATTGGTAGTGTTATGTGGCCTAAGGAGTTTTTCCAACTGACCTTTCTTTGTAAGTCTTGTAGATCAAAACCAACCTGTTGAAAACATCTTATATTGTAAGTAGTTTTTATTTTTCTAGAATAAATATGGTTATGACAAAAATATTAACCACCCATGTGTATACAAATGAAGTAAGATACATAGAAAACTTATCCTACTCATTAATATCAAATCTTAGAGAAGGCAATCAACTAACTATCTACTTAGCAATACTTTGTTATATCAGGTTATGACCAATAATGGATATGCAAAACCTACATTAAGGGATCTATTATCACATAATGGTAAATGAGAGGTTTCAAAGGCCTCTAGTCAAAATTCATTTTGTGATAACCCTAGATAGGTCTTACAATTGTAATAATAAGCCAGATAATCTATCAAATAAACATGCAAGCTAATCTAGTAAATGAATATGCAAGCTAATCTATTACTCACCAAATATTATGGCACAAATTGGGAATATAATAAACATGTAAAGATAATTATATATAATATAACATAAAAATAATCTAAGCAATGAGATATAAAATTCAATCCATTAGTTTTATAATATCTACTTATCAAAATATCAAGGGCTAGGAGTATACTTACCTTGTTGAATTGAACTCACCATGCCTCAATCTCTTCCTTGGCCAATGGTGATTTGAAAGAGGTTGTTTTGGCTTGTAAGGATCATAAAGATAAATCATATTTAGGATATAAGACTTCTCCTATGCATCCAAGACCTCCACAAGATAAGTAATCCTTTTTTAGGTAAAAAACTAAGTAATGAAACCTCCTATTGATTATATAAGTAGATATTCAAGCAGTATTAATCTATAATTGAATGATCCTCTCTTTATAAATGATGTTGAGTGGGTATTTATAGCTAAAAATTAACCCTAAACCCTCCTAGGAAATTAGCCAATGAAGTTGACTCAATCAACTTTGTTAGGTGGTAAATAGAGCCGTTAGGTCTTGAACTATGTTGGCTTGGGCTGACAGAGTTTTGTAACATGCACTAAACCCATAAGGGCTTCAACCCAGTCGATGTAGTAGGAAAATAGTAAAAAGGGTTTTTTGATTAGGTATGCATTATTTTGGATGATGAATTTCTTAGGGGAGTGTATAAGTAGGGTTTTAATACTTATGGAAATGAATAAGAGTAGCTTGCATTGGTTTTAGTTAATGGTATAAGGGATTAATACTCATAGAGATTAAAACTTGATAGGTTCCTACAAGAGAGAAAGTGTTAGTACATGATAAGGATTAAAAATATTGTGTGTATACATATGACACACTCAAACCTCATCATGTGTCATGTGGGTGTAACATGGGATAGTGCTTCAATAAATGACATAAAAAAATATGAAACTAAGATAACTAAAAATGAAATATTGAAATGAAAGTAACTGAAAACACCATATACATATCTTGACTTACATTTATCCTAAATGACCGCATGTAAATATCATAGTCTTGATCATGGAGGTTGAAATTCCTACATTTAAGAATCCCTAGGGATATAAAACTATTAATAGAAGCAATGCATGTGTATATAGGATGGCTAAATTAGTAATGAATAACTCTCAAAACTGAGTAAATTACTTAGAAAAAATGACAAGCTAGGATTATTTAGTCTAGGTTAGAACCAAAATATCAAACATGTAAATGACAAAATGATGATAAATGAATGTATAACACACTAAATCACATTAGGAATAATGTAAAACATGAATGAAAAAAACCAATGTATAACATACTAAGTCACATTGGGAAGCATGTAAACATAAATGACAAAAATTTTTAGAATGCACTAAATAATGTTGGGAAATGTTATTGATCTGAATTATACCTTGGAGGAGGTTATTCAGGCCTTCCTCATTCAAATGATATAATGGGAACACTCTAAGGTTGTGGGTCACCTGCATTTGGAGTGAACCTCCAAAGAAGGTTGGCTTCTTTGATGGATCACCTAAACTAACGCTAAACTACTACACTTGTAGGGAAAGGGAGAAAGAGAATAAAATAGAACCTAAAAACTTAATAAAGGTGACACACCAATGATTTATGCTCCTTATACCAGCTTCTCAACAACACTAGATGACTCAAAATTTCATATGAATGTCAACAACACTAGATGACTGAAATTTTTTACACTCTCATAAAAATATGCTATTCATACATCAATATTTCATATGAATGTCATGATTCTATGCATAATGGATTGAAGGGATAATTGAAGGGCCTTAAATAAAAAATAATCAATTAGTTTCCACAACAAATCACTAGCCTAGATAATGTTAACATAACATACAACCTGTATAAAAATTAGCCTACTGATAACAAGGTGAAAACAAAGGACATACAAGAGGAACAATAATTTCTATCACAAATGTAGATCAACTAAGAATCAAAATCACATAAGCATATCAACATAAGGAAGGTAAATTTTAGTATTATATTGATCAAAAGGCTTGAAAAGCCAACATTACATAAAGGCATAGTTTAGTCATATGAAAAATAGGGATCTTAGATGAAACAATTTTTACAACATTTTTGTGTTAAAAGGGAGTCCATTATGATTACAATTCTACCTACTTAAATAGGCAAAAATGGAGAGCTCAACGTCTTGAATAATCATACCCACTAACAAGATGGTTACAAATTCAAATTAGGACTAGAAAAGGTAGTTGAGGAAGTGAGAATATATTCTTAGGAATGCCAAGCCATGCCTGTGCAACTACCTCCCACATTCCCTTAATCTGTAACTTTTCCTTTGTTTGCTTATGGATGCATTTGTTCCCATGTTGAATTTAGCCATATTCCATTGCCCTCTCATCATTTTACCTACATTTTTGTTAATTTATACCATGATTCTAAAGATTAGGTCATTCCAATATTGATTCATATAAATCAATTCAATTACATAGTTTACTCATGGATTTTGATGCCCAAACAAGCAAAATAGGCCATCAAATTTGCTCTACATAGTGCTAGCATAGATGCCAATAAATTCTTCGGTAGCATATTTTAACATGTATTTTTTTTGCTCCTTTGTTGCTTGGATTAAAATTAAAATGTGTGTTAACTATTCTTGTAAATGAGTAGTGGGATTATACCATGTGGCATCATCCCACTAACCCCTTGCTTTGACATATTTTTATAGTTGTATGGACCATCTCAAGGCACTGAGATTTCACCACATGGCATCATCTCACTAACCTGATTACTTTGGAAATTTTATAACATCATTTTCCCTTGGGCAACTTTTGAAAAATTTACTAAGTCTTAAAGACTTTTTTGAACAGGCCTAGGGCTATAGTATGTTGACACATGGATTTGAGAGGATTTCAAAGAAAATAAATGACTACATCTTAAAGCACTTTACCTTCATAATTTTTTGTTTAAACTCTACCATTATAGGTTATAATTTTCCACTTGGTAGTTGCATGGCCTTTATTTATTAATTTGGGCATTTTAGTTTTTGGCCTCACCTTTAGAATTATGGGTTCAAGGGAATTTACCATGTGGTAGCTTTTCATTCACCCAGAGCTTGGAGAGCTCAAATTGCATGGGGGGTTATGAGATGCTAGGTCATCAATATTTAAGCATGTAGCATCATCCTAATAAATCTTTTTCCTAGGGTATTTTTCACTTAGCATGAATGGTTTTAGGGCTCCAAGTCATCAAGATTACAACACGTGGAAACATCCCGCTAACCTAGAGTTTTAGATCTCTATTGATGTGGATTTTTATCAAGCAAATTTTTGAAGAATTGAGTAAGAATTTAGATCTTTTATTCTTATAAAATTATACTTAGCCTTTAGCTTTCAACATCTCTATTTGGGCCTTGCATTCAAAAATGTAATCTACAACAAAAGTTTTGACTATTTTAGTCTTCGACCATTTTTATGCAGAACAATCATGTAAATTGGTCTTCAACATTTTTGTGTAGAATAAAAGTTTTGAATTATCTCTGTAACACCTTTTCTAAATACAAAATTAGTTATCTAATCCTTGTGAAGACTTATTTAGAGCCTTCTTTTTGATTTTTTTAGAATAATTATTTTGAAGACTGAAGGCCTTCACAAAAATTATTGTGCACAAGTTCTTACTAGTTGTGATACATAAAACTTAAAGAGTAAAAATTTCAAAAAACTTTAGAACTTTTGTTTAGATAAAAGTTCCAAACTTCCATTTTGAAAAAAAATCTAGCTCCTAATTGTAAAAAACTTGAATACCAACCTCTTTGAAAAATTCTAAGTCTAAAGACTTAGCCATTTTTCTTGAACTCAGCTAGAATTTGAAGAATCTTCCCTGTTAAAGTCAAAACTTTGAACTAAAAGTTGCTCTTCCATGGTTAAAAAAATGGTCAACATTCTTGGTAACCTTTGTGGGGATGATTTATTGATAATAAGGAATCCAATAGCCTTCAATCAATCCATTGGGAATGGAGTCATAGAAGCATCTAGCCATTTCACATCTGAAATCATGACCCTACTACAACTTGCTCAGCTCGATGCTAAAAAAATGAACTAAGATTTGCCCTTAAACAAAAATAGAGAAACATAAACAAAAAAATGTTCCAAATCACTTAGAGGAAATGGAAAAACTAACTAATGTATATCATCACTTGGAGGAAATAATTGCAACTAAACTATTATGTACAAAGATTATGAAAACACTTCAAAAATAATGTTTCAAATGAATCCCATTAACTAGGATTGGAAGCTATTCCCTACTCAAATTGGAGAGTTGAAAGGCATTGGATGGTTTGTAGCTAGGTATGACATAAGGTTCACTCCATAAGGCATCAAATTTTTATAGATTCCATCCTTTGCTCTATCTACATCCCACTGAGCACCAAATCTCCTTCATGAAAACTTATATCAGTGGCCTTCTTATCAAAGGTCCTCTTAGTTTGGGCCCCTTGAATCTCCATGATGTGAAAATCTTGTGATCTAGTTTCTTTGAGATCTAATAGCTCAACTAATCTCACTATGAGGAGATCACTCTCGAGTAGTTTTAATTGATGGGTGAGTTCCAATTAAGGCAACTCAAGGGATGTAAGTAACCTAGATTCCCTCCTATAGACTAACATGAAGGGTGAATTCATGAATTCCCTCTTGGGCATGATATAATCAAACCAAAGGGTTGTCTTGAGTTTTATGTGCTAGGCTCACTAGTTATGTTCTATGTCCTTTTGATAATGTGAATCAAATTTCTATTCATTTAATTATTTAAACCATTACTATGGGGGCAATATCTTAAGGAGGTGATTAGATGGATGTTGTGCTAAACCACCCACTCAATGATCTTCACTCCAAGGAAGGCAAGCACATTATCAGAGATGATGGTGGTTAGAACACTAAACTTCATTATAATGTTAAGCACAGAATATACTGAGAGGGGGGTGAATCAATATATTATATATCTTATAAAACTTTCCCTTTATCAAATTCCACTTAATCAAACATTCAAGATATGTAATAAAAATCAAACAATAAACATCACATAAGATAGAGAGAGACACCAAATATAACGTGGAAACCTAATGTGGGAAAAACCATAGAGAATTAATCTCAAATATATTTGTGAGAACAAACCCACAGGAGCACCATACCCCTTTTCCAAGTACAAACCTTAGCTATAATTCATGAGCACCAACCCACAAGAGCTTCAAACCCCTTTGCCGAGTACCAACCTAGCACCTATTCATGAGCACCAACCCACAAGAGCACCAACCCCTTTACCGAGCACCAACCCAACAACAATTCATGAGCACCAACCCACAGGAGCACTAACCCCTTTGTGTATACCACACACCTATCTCTCAATGTTTCTATCTCAACAAATGATAGATCAATACAACATCTCCTTCCTCTCTCTCACCTTTGCTCTTCTAAGCTAGATATAACAAATACAAATCATATTCATCTCTCATAATTGCTCTTCTAAGCTAGATATTACAATATCAAATCAACCTCTCTTATCCACATTACAAATGGCTTCTCAAGCCTTTATTTATAGCTTTCCAAATGACCTTTGGCCTTCCCCCTTTGTGACCCTTCAATCCTCATGGAAAATGGCACCAATCTTGGATGACCCTTCATATCCAAGCATTTGAAAAGTCATGTGGTGACCCTTCATGACCAAAAACGTCCTTCCCACTTTTGTCCTTATCTTTGGTGACTCTTCGTATTCCTCAAAGTGTCCCTTCATGAGAAATTGCGCCTTTACTCTTTTGTCTTCACTTGGTGACTCTTGGTATTCCTCAAGATGACTCTTCATGGGAAAATGCATGCCATCCTTCTTTTTTCTTTATCCCATGGCTCTTTGACTTCTCCATGGGCCCTTATTTTGTCTCATATGCAACCAAAAATATATTCGATAATATTAAATAAATATTAACTCATATTAGCCAAGATATATTTATTATAATCAACATTAAATGTAATGGGGCCTTTATCACCAATAATACTAAACCTTTAACATCAATGAAAATATTTCCAACAATCTCCCCCTTTGTCATTGATGGAAGCCTCAATCTTGAAACTGCCACATCCTGTCACCTGCACATCCTATCATCTAAAAACATACAGTAACTCCCCCTTACTGTAGAAACTTGTACCTATTCCCTGTACCTATTTTCTACACCTGTACCTATACCTATTATTCTCCCCCTTTGACATCAATGGCAAAGGGCCTACCTAGAGCTAACACTTAACTCCCCCTCAGTTGATGCTAAACATCAATGGCAGGAAGTAATAGAAATTACTCCCAACTCCTCTCACCGATCTTTGAATGTATCCTTTGATCATGCCTTTGAGAAGATATCTTTTTTGGCAATCTTGGTAGTGGTTTTATCTCTAAATCTCACTATACCACCATTGATCTTCTTTACTCTTATCTCCTGTCATATGCCTCAAACATCCGCTATCAATGAACCATGGTTGATCTTTATCTCTTACATGCAAAGCTGTTTGCACCAACATAAAATCTTCAGGTTGTTTCTTCTGCCATGAACATGACTGAACCTTCTTCCTCATGAATGGAGCTTTGAAACTTTGATCCTTATTGATTGAATCTACACGAGTATTCCTTTCTTTCTCTCTAAAACTGTTAGTTCTTTTTCAACATTCTAATTTATTATGACCATAATCATTTGAAACACTGCATATGCAAGAATCATTCTAATAGCCTCAATCCATAATACTGATGCACAATTTTCTTCAAAAATATATTCCCTCAAAAGATATAAAAATTAATCTATCAACTCACCTTCTTGTCATGCAAAATATCCAAGACCCAAAAGCATCCACCATGCTTCAATTTTCTTAAAAGTGTCTCCTTGAAGCCTAGAAGAGACACCCCACACAAAAGGGTTCTAGAAATAAATCTCAGGAGATTCCCACATCTCCTCTATTTCTTCCTTGATCTTCTTGTGTTTTTCTTTTAGAATCCATTTAAGCATGTCTAGCCTTTTTGACTTACTAACCTTATCATTTATGATGTTCTTCTTTTTCTCAACTTTTGCAACTATCTTATCTTGACAAAGCTCATGCTCAAATGTAACAAGAGATTCTGCACAATCCTTCTTATCTGATTCTTTATCTACTATAGCAAGTAATTCATTTTCATTCTTGAACTCAACCTAATCAACATTTACTATTTTAGGTCTTCAAACCTTAATTTGACTCTTCTCATATCTTTTAGGAGCTCTGTAAGCTTTGACATACTTTGAATATCTCTTTACTTTATTTTGACATAATCTAGCAATATGGCCAACCTCATGACAAAAAAAGCAAACAATATTTCTCATACCTTTTTCTTGAATGTGACTGATATCTCCCTTTGACTCATTACTTCTCCTCATACAATCTCTTTCCCTATGACCAACATGATGACAAACAAAACAATGGCCATGAAAAGAATTTGAAAACTTGAAAGCATTGGGCTGCCTGATTGGCTTCTTTGATTTGCCATCAAAACCTGCATCCTTCTTTCCTTGGATTAATATTTCATGATCTTTCTCAACCTTGATTAAAAGCTTCTCATGATTATCCTTTAAAGAATCTAACTCAATCTTCAATTTATTACACTCTTATTCTTTTGATGTTAAAATTGAAGTTGTAACCTCTAATTAATTCTTAAGATCCTAAATAAATATCTTATTTTCTTTTACTTCTATAGCCAACTTAGAATCCAAGATACACACCTTTTCCTTAAGAGCCTTAACCATATATTTCAACTCTTGATTCTCCTTCTTTAGCTGCTTGGCCATCTTATACTTTTCTTTGATCTACCTTCAAGCTGTTAAACCTTTTTTAAAGGAATATGCTCTGATACCAATTGTTAAGCATGGAATATACTGAGAGGGGGGGTCAATCAGTATATTATATATCTTATAAAACTTTCCCTTTATCAAATTCCACTTAATCAAACATTCAAGATATGCAATAAAACTCGTAAAATAAACATCACATAAGATAGAGAGAGACACTAGATATAATGTTGAAACCCAATGTGGAAAAAACCACAGAGAATCAATCTCAAATATATTCATGAGAACAAACACACAGGAGCACCATACCCATTTGCCAAGTACAAACCTCAACTATAATTTGTGATCACCAATCCACAGGAGCTTCAAACCCCTTTGCCGAGCACCAACCCAGCACCTATTCATGAGCACAACCCACAGGAGCACCAACCCCTTTGCTGAGCACCAACCCAACAACAATTCATGAGCACCAACCCATAGGAGCACCAACCCCTTTGTGTATATCACACACCTATCTCTCAATGTTGCTATCTCAACAAATGATAGATCAATACAACATCTCCTTCCTCTCTCTCACCTTTGCTCTTCTAAGCTAGATATAACAAATACAAATCATATTCATCTCTCAAAATTGCTCTTCTAAGCTATATATTACAATATCAAATCAACCTCTCTCATCCACATTACAAATGGCTTCTCAAGCCTTTATTTATAGCTTTCCAAATGACCTTTGGCCTTCCCCCTTTGTGACCCTTCAATCCTCATGGAAAATGGCACCAATATTGGATGACCCTTCATATCCAAGCATTTGAAAAGTCATGTGGTGAACCTTCATGACCAAAACGTCCTTCCCACTTTTGTCCTTATCTTTGGTGACTCTTCATATTCCTCAAAGTGTCCCTTCATGAGAAATTGTGCCTTTACTCTTTTGTCTTCACTTGGTGACTCTTGGTATTCCCCAAGATGACTCTTCATGGGAAAATGCATCCCATCCTTCTTTTGTCTTTACCCCATGGCTCTTCGACTTCTCCATGGGCCCTTCTTTTGTCTCATATGCAACCAAAAATATATTCATTAATATTAACTCATATTAGCCAAGATATATTTATTATAATCAACATTAAATGCAATGGGGCCTTTATCACCAATAACTCTAAACCTTTGACATCAATGACAATATTTCCAACATATAATGATCTCATATAAATGTATAATTGATGCCTTATTGGCTTCTTTAAATGATACTACCTCTATCCACCTTGTGAAATAATCTATGGCCATGAGGATCCATTTATGTCCTATGATTAATAGTGGATTTATCATTTCGATAAAGTTTAGGCCCCACTATGAAAAAGGATGATTAATTTTTATTGGGTGTAGTGGTAAGGTCACTAACCTATAATTGCCTATAAAGAAGGCATATTTTTAATAATTCTTAACCCATGTACACACATCTCTAAATAGATCAAGCTAGTAATAGCCTACCCTCATTATCTTCATGGATGTAGTCCTTAGAGCAAAGTGTCGACTAGATGGTCCATCATGAAATTCATCTAGAACCCTATCAATATGGCTTGTCTCTATACATCTCAACATAATACCATTTACATATTTCCTAAATAGGATACCATCTATTAGAGCATAAGGGATTTAATACAATATAAAATACCTTATTTTGGCCTTATTCAATCTTTGAGGGCACTCACTAGTCTAAATGAAGTTGACCATATCTTGGGTCTAACTAGTGGGTGATGAAGATATAAATAGATGTTTTCCATCTTGGAGTGCTAAGACAAAATTATTATCATTTTATAAATCTAAATCCAACTGCTCACACAAACCTCTACCTCTTACCAACTTTGTGACTAAAATGTCCACATAATACTCCATCACCTTTGTAATCCACCCTACCCTCTTCTCATTCAAATCTTTTCTTAGGAGGAACTCTTTGAGACTTGGGTGAGAGATAAGTAAATGCACCTTATTATTAGATAAAAGTGTCTAAACTTTTTCAAACTTCTTATAGTAGTCAACACTTATTTTTCTACAAAGGAATACTTTACCTCGTAACCTTCTAAGCTCTGGCTAAAGAAAGTTATTAGCTTCTCCATGTCTTCATCAATTTTATACACTAGTATAGCTGAAATAGTGTCCATACCTCCAAAGGCATAGAAATTAAAGTCCTTGGAGAAATATAGATTCATAAGGGTAGGATCCTATGCTATGGATTGCTTATTTTTTTAAAATCCATCTTTCCTCTCCTTAGATTAGTGAAAGATCTAATTTTTATTTAAAATAGTAGTTATTGGCTTTACAAGATTGAAAAAATTAGGAACAAACCTTTAAAAAAAATTGATCTTTCCTAAGAAGATTTGTAACCCCTTTTTGTGATTAGGCAAGGATAATGTTAAAATGGCACTTACCCTTTTAGGATCAATTGTAAGCCATTACATGGAGATAATGTGGACTAAAAGCTTGCCTTCATGGACTAAAAAATATAGTTTTTGAGGTTGAGTGAGACCCTAAACTACCTACATCTCTCAAATAATTGAATGAGATGAGTTAGATGATCATCAACATGTTTAGAAAATACTATAATATCATAAATATAAATAAGTATAGCATCATTGTTTAATCTTTGGAATGCCATGTCCATGGCTCTCTAAAAATTTGCCACTAAATTGGATAAACCAAAGGGAATTTTTATGTAGGCATAAGTTTTCCATTTGGTGGTGAAGGCTATTTTGAACTGATCATCCTCCTTCACCATAATCAGATTGTATCTAAAATAGACATCTAAGAGGGAAAAGGGTTTTTCACCTACCACAATTTACAAGATCTACTCCATGGAAGGTAGTGGGTAGTGATCCTTTAATGAAGCTCAATTTAGGTCCCTAAAATCAACACAACCTTATTTCTCTGTTATTTTTTCTAATAAGGTTCAAGTTTGGAACCCAAGTTTAATGTTTAATTGGGAAGATGATCCTATCCTCTATCAACTTAGTACACTCTTTCTTCATGAGAGGCTCTATCTTGGGGTTTATGGGCCTCTATTTCTACCTAACTAGTTTGGCATCAATAATCAAATCTATAGTGTGTTGTGACAAAATAGGGTCAAAACCTTTGAGATCACTATATTCCCATGCAAATATGTCATCAAAATCTTGGTAGAGTTTAACAAATGCATGCTTTTCCTCTTCATTACATACCTTTCCAAGGTGGAAGAGTTTATTCTTGAAGATGGCAACTCTTTCATAGTGTTTTTGCTTGATCTTAATGTTTAATTTCTCTCCTATGGCCTGATCATTAGTAATAATTTTTTTTCCAAGTGTGACCAACCCCTTTGGAAGTCTATTTGACTTCAAATGAATAACTTGATCATCATAATGCTATTGTAATTTATCCTAATTTCTTACAAAAAATTTAGCTTCTTCTTGAAAAAAAAGGACAAATTTTTTATTAATGTCAAACACTTACCAGTTAATGGTGTTATCAAGTATGGAAGGTCTCATAACCACCTTGATATGTTGTTATATATTATCACTTTTGATGTTATATGGAATGTTAAATTGAGAAACAATGAAAATTAGTCTATCATCTTGTTTCTTCATTTTTATTGGGATAGATCAAATGTTAAATGCCTTAAAGTCCTCTATGAGGTCTCAAACTCTATTTGTATAGGACTTCAATAATTGATTTTTTGTCACATCATATTTTATTACTTGGTTCAAAACCAACTCACTATCTCTAAGGACTTGGAGATGTTTAATTCTCCTCTTCTTAGCCCACTACAGACCATGGGTAAGAGCTTCATACATAATATAATTCTTGGTTAATCTGAACTAAAATATTAGAGTAGAATAGTACTTTGCCTTCAAGGGAGATACCAACATGACACATCTTCCTTATCCATGTTTTCTTATGGATCCATCAAAGTGTATCTTCCATACTCCATCATCATGTTCATCAGTCTTCACAAGATTTGGAATGAAGGATTCTTCTTTGTGAAAGCAATAATTATCTAAACTAGCCTCTTTAATGAGCTTATAAGGATAAAAACCATGATGGTCTATCCCTTATTCATCAAGCAAAAAATCCAGTGTGCCTTCAAGGGGCGTGTTTGGATCTTGTTCAATATGGTGGTTTATTTGGTCAAAAATGGAATAATTAACATTTGTGACATTTAACACATAGGGTTCAATATGGTTCCTAGCAATTGTCTCAGACCTAATGGTGACTCTAGTGACACATCTAGTTTTAAAGATCATGTGAGACCAATAAAATGATAAGTATCCTCTAATATTGGTAGTAAAGTCCCTAAAAAGACACAAGGTGAAGTATGGAGGGAGATCAATTATTAAAACATCTTGGGGAATGGAAAAGTTAAGATAATCATGCAAGGTGATGTCCATACCCTTTATGACACCAAGGGTTTTAACGGCTGTTACATCTAGCTGAACTACTCCTTTAAAGAGTGGTTCATATTCCAAACCCAATTGGTTTGTTATTTACTTTTGTATCATTGATATTCTATCCCTTGAATCTATCATGTAATTATGGGCTAAATGACCACCAATAATCAATTATTGCCAATTATGGTCTTTTAGGAAGAACAAAGTGAAAAACCTTACCTATTGAGATGGACAATGTGGAAATTTACTTGGAAATTATCAACCTCAATTCTCATATCTAACAAATCCATATAGATTTGTTCTCAAAAGATGAAACACTCCTCTGGCCAGTGGAAGGCAATAAAGAGTACATAGTGAAATTGATATTATTGCTAATATGGACAAGTTGGAGGGTTGGGCATATTGGAAAAACCTCTATATTAAACACCTTACCCCTAAGGTGAACATTTTTTATAGCTTATGACAAAATAAATTCTTACTATAGATAACTTGGTTAAATGTGGGTGTTATGATCCTAATGTGTAGATTTCATTAGTGTCTCAAGGTTTCTATGTAATGGTTTGTTATATTTGATATTAGAGCCTCCACCTACGTTCAAGTCATGGATACGGTGGCTATGCTGACTTTGTAGTGTTTGTCTAGGGTTTGTATGTGTGGGGGATCTTGGTGTATAGACATTAATCCCACCTAGAGTTTGGGCTTCAAAAGCATGGTGGGATATTATGATCTTGATGTACATATTTCATTAATGCCTTATAATTTTGGTGTAATGTTTCTTTACAACAAGATGACCATTTAAAACATGTGTGCTCTTTGTATTTATATGACAAAATCTATGAATCATCTATTCTTAGATTTCTTGTTTAGGTCTTTGGTCTAGAACTTCATCCTTAAGCTATTCAACTTGTCTTCAATCAATCCTAGCTCCATATTAGACCTCATCATCCAATGAAAACCCCCTTTGATTCTCCCCTCCTTGGTCTTCCTTTAGTCTCTGGCCCTACCCCACTTTTTTATCATACATGGACCATAAGGAATGCTCATATCTTTGAATGCAAAATTTGAAACCCTTAGAGCTTCTTTAATAGGCTCTAAATCACTATTGATGAGAAATGGTAGGTGGTGCTACCCAATGACAAGTTGGGAGCTATTGATGCTGAGCATGATATCCTAAATAAGTCGAAACTCATTCCCCTTCCCCCTAAACCTAATTTGGCAATGAGCCTCATGAAATGGAAACACCCCCCATTAGTGTGGATGAAGATAAATTTTGATAGTGTCCAAAAGGAATCCTAGTAAAGCAGGTGGTGGTAGTGTCATTAGGGACGAGTTAGGGATTACTATCACTGCCTATGTAGGTTTGATGGGTATTTGATCTAACCATATTACTGAGGCTAAATTTACCCTTTGGGGCATCCAACTGTTAATCTAGATCAACATTTATAAATTAGTAATCAAAGGGGATTTGTTTAACATCCTCAATGCCCTCTCAAGAAAGGTAAAACCTTCCCATAATATTAGTCAAATCATTACTATCACCAACTATCTCTTTCCTTAAACTGAGTACTCGACCTCCCATATATTCCAAGAGGGAAACATGGTAGTTGATGCACTTACAAATTTGGGAGTACTCAACCCTATTTTTTCCACATGGATCAAACCCCTTAATATTCCCTCTTATATCTATCTATTAATCACTAATGATTTGCACTTTTAAGCTTCTCAATCTAATGACAAAGACACACATGCGAAGGATAATCATGCCTAAGAAAATATCATATCATACTATGTGTCATAGTTATGAATCTAAATTAAAATCCAATGATGAAGTACATCATTTCAAAAGGCTTATTAATAATGGTTTTTGGATAAAATAAAACAAAATAAATATGAACTACTTTTTGGCTCTCTGTGACTCTCACCACTCAAGCATAAGGAAGAACAAAATTATGGGGGGAGATAGGGACCATTGTGAACCCATTTCTTTTACAAAATTTTAGTCAAACCAAAAAGTCTGGAGAAAGCTAAAAAGGGGTGTAATTATATAATTTATGCTCTAAATCAAAGGTCTTGATGAAATGTTGGATTTTATGGTGGGATAGAAACAATGCCAAGTTGTATTTAGAAGAATTAGGTTGGATGTCATGGAAGAAATCATATGGGATTTCACAAGATTGTCTTATGAAGGCACTAAGCCTTTCAAAGACAAAAGGCAAAAGCAAGAACTTATGCAAGCATTCTTTGATACATATTTTGTGTTTCAAACTAAGAAGAAGGGCTTTCCTAGGGCTGATATTTTGAGGATATGGTTGGATATTTGATTTCAAGTAATGCATTATCTAACCTTGGAAGGAAAGTTCACACATTTTTTCAAATTATTTATTTATATTAAACCATTTCAAAGGACTTCATATAAGTTTTCCGTATTACCTTCTCATGTCACTAAAATATTCTATCCTATCCTTCCAAGAAAAACCCTCTCTAATATAATCTACCAAGGATTAATTTTCCTACTCACTAAGAGAGGGACTCCTGTGAGGAACCAAGAGATTAAAATTGAGGATATAATCAAGGAAAATAGATACAGGGAAGCTAAGGACAACTCAATAGAGGATATGAAGGATGAGACTTCTCCTACCGCCTGCCCAGTTCACCTTAGGTAGTTGGGAACAAGGATAAAAATAAATCCCATGTTTCTCCTCCCTTAAAGAAGAGTGTAGGAAAGAAGGTTGATATAAGTATTGAGTTATCCTAGGGTATTAAGAACCCTAATTTTGAAATCTATTTAAGTCTAGAAGAGGGTTGAAGATTTAGTACATTTTACATAGGGGTTTAGGTATAAATTGGTAGATTTTCATGATAATCTATAGAAAATGGGAAGACAATTAGTACCACTAATGAAATAATAAAACAATCTAAAGTAGGAAGTGGACAAAATTAGGGAAGGTATGGGTGATCTAAATATGGTGGAAGGAATAAAATGAAGGCCAAAGGGAACCCTAAGTAGGAAAGGTAAGGACATCATCATCATTACCCCATGTAGCTCCAACTCTAAGAAATAAAAAGTGAGGGCTGAGAAGGATAAAGGTTTATCTGAGCATAGGTAAAAATTAGTAGAATGCCGAGACACTCAAACCATAGACATGATTAGTAACAACATAAAAAAGAAGACTGGAGCCAATAAGAAAGAAACACTCTAAAGAAATTTAATAAATGTCTTTATTTTTTGGTCTTGTTTTTTGGGTCCCATTTTTTACTATAATCTTATCGACACTTAGTGTCTATTTAGTTATGATAGCATAGTTTTTTATTGTTTCATATTTGAGTTTATATACTTATTAAATTGTGGTTTTTAGGTCCCTGTAAATCTTGATATTTACCTATCAAATAAAAATGATCAAAGGAACATATAATGGTGGAGGCTAAACACCTTTATTTAACTGACCTTTTTTTGGCTAAAGGTTATTTGTGAGCACTACCTTTGGTTGTTTATTTGATGATCTTTATGAAATATTAAGGTTAGATAAAGCTACTTGTAATATGTCTTTTTATCCTATAATTAACAAGGACTTCCACATGGGTGTATTGATATTTTTTTCTTCATATGTTCAAGATTATTGAATGGGGAAGTACCAACCTTTTTCTATACTTTGGTAATAGTAGTAACTTCTTACACTTATGCTAATTGAGTATGGATTTTGAGCTATTCTTTACTTAATAAAGTTTAATTATTTTGAATTTATTGTAATTTTGGAGCTAAAATAAGATTATGATGTAGGATACTCACTAACTACTAGTTCAATCTTCATAAAACTTTTATTGGATCTAGTATTGGTCACCACACCCTAAAAAAGAAGCCTAGTTCTAACCTTGTAACTAATTTACTCCATAATACTCAACCCTTTGCCAATTTAGAAGTGTAAAATCATTTTTAACTAGATATTGAGAATCCTTTTTTTGTGATGGTGCCTTAATTTAGGTTTCTTGTGGTAGTACTATGCTTTGTACCATCAATGCTTTTTTGAGGAAACCATTAGGATAAGTGGTTTGACAATGGGGAAGATTATAGGGAAAATACCACTCATAGTCCTGTACTAGATTGTTTTGGATAAAGACTAAGGCCTTAGATGTGATGGTAGCATTTGGATTAAAAGCTTGATAAGGTTTTACAAGAATAATTTGGCCTTAGCCTTGGAGATTTGCCTAATATGATAACCTATTATTTTATAAGTTCCTTGGTAGGGAGGCTTGTTATTTTGATAAGGTTGGTAAGGTATTTGATGTGGCCTATAATTTTGATCATGATACCTTTCAAGAGTAACCATATTATTTCCAAAAGTATATAGAAGGCTTTTAACCTCTTGAAAGTCATTTTATGGGCTAGGAGTAACTTTATCTTGGCTTGGTGGTTGGCTAGTTGGCACTAGAATATGTGCTAATATGGGTATTTAAGGTGGAAAATTGGGTTGTATTTCTAGGAAAAGGGGCATTAGAGGCCTTGGTAAAATTTTCCTAGCTTGAATAAGACTATTCTTAGCCCTAATTGCTACCTCATAAGCATCTGTTAATGTTCTACCACCCATTGATTGGATCATCATAGATATATCACTATTTAAGGCTCTAAGATAATAAAGTAAATCATGTTAAAGCATAACCTTACCAATAATGGGATGTTATCCCATGTCCTCTAAAATATAATATTGAAATTAACCATGTACTCAGGTGCTTTCTTAATAGCAATCAATTATTTGACCAAGGACAAACGGTCTGATTTATCTTCATACTATTTACATAGAGCTTCTCCTAATCCATCCCATGAGTTGATAGAGTTAGTATTCAAGCTCCTATACCATTGGATATCCTTCCATTTGAATGAAGATACTTAAATCATAATACAAATTTTATCCTCAATAACATGATGTACTAAACAAATATTAATAATATCTTTAATGTGTTCTACAGGTGTGGTAGTTTCCCCTCCAGTGAAATAGGGAATACTCTTAATGGATGAAACATGTGTATCATCATATTTGGCAAGGTTTAGTGGGATTCTTCCATTGAAAGGAATAAAGCCCTAATTTATAAGGATATCCATGTAAAATACTAGAAGAAGTCCTAATCTTTCTCAAGTATACCAAAAGGGGGTGTAGACTAAGATCTTGAGGAAGACTGTCTAATGTCTTTAGATATTATTATAGGAGACAAGGATGCTTTAGTTAATATTCTTCTAGAGGGAAGTGTAGACAACTCAAAAAACTCTAAATTACCTCTTGAAGAATATCTAGTTGCTCTTAGAATGAAAATATTTTAGGACTAGTCTACTGGGGGATTAAAAATGTTCAGAGTCATCATGTACTTATTTAATGTCTTCTATACTAAGTATTCTAAGAGTAACACCAAATTATCAATTAAAAAATTCTGAATCAATGAATTTGAGTAGAGATCCCACCAGGCATGCGAAAAATTATTATTGATCTAAATTTCACCTTAGAGGATGTTGTTCAAGCCTTCCTCATTTAGATGATACAATGGGAACACTCCAAGGCTGTGGGTCACATGTAATTGGAGTGAACCTCTAGAAAAGGCCAAATTCCTCTAATGGATAACCTAGACGAAATTTAAACTACTGCACTTATAGGAAAAATAATAAAGAGAATAGAATAAACCTAAAAACTTAAGAAAGGTGATGCACCAATGATTTATACTCCCTATACCAACTTCTCAATAACACTAAATGAATAAAAAATGATTGAAATTTATTACACTCTCCTCAAAATAGGCTATTCATACATCAATATTTCATATGAAGGTCATGATTCTATGCACAAGGGATTGAAGGGACAACTGAAGGGCCTCAAATCAAACACAATACATTTATTTCCATAACAACTCACTAGCCTAGACAATGTCAACACAACATACAACATATACAAAATTCAACCTATTAATAAAAAGGTGAAAACAAAGGACATACAAGAGGAAGAATAACTTTTATCATAAATGTACATCAACCAAACATCAAAATAACACAAGCATATCAATATAAGGAATGCAAATTTTAGTGTTATATTGATCAAAAGGATTGAAAATCTAGCATTACAAAAAGATAGAGTTTAACCATACCCAAAATAGGGATCATAGATGGAATAATTTATATAGTGTTTTTGTGTTAAAAGAGAGTCTCTTATAATTATAATGTTTCCTACTTAAATAGACAAAAATGGAGAGCTCAGGTTCTTGACTGGTCATACCCACTAACAAGGTAGTTAAAAATTCAAAGCATGACTAGATAAGGTAGTCAAAGATGCAAGAATATTTTCTTAGGAATGCTAATCCATGCCTATGTAACTACCTATAATGTCCCCCTAACCTATAACTTCTCCTTTATTTTCTTGTGGATGCATTTGTTCCCATGATAAATTCATCTAGATTCCATTTCCCTATCACCATTTAACCACATATCTATTCAGTTGCACCATGATTCTAAATATTGGGCCACTCTAATATTTTATTCCTATGAATAAATTTATTTACATAGTTCATTCATGGATTTTTATGCTCGAATGGGTTAAATTGACCATCAAATTTGCCTCAGATAGTGCCAACATAGATGCTAGTAAATTTTTCAATGACATGTTTAAACCATGTGTATTTTTCTCACTCCTTCATTGCTTGGATGAAGCTTCAAGTGTGTGATGATTGTTCTTGAAAAGGAGTAGTGAGATTGTGTCATAAGGCATCATCTTACTAACCCACTATTCTAATAGGTTTTCATAGCTACACAAATGATCATAGGGCTCTAGGTCACTAGGATTTCACCACATGGTATCATCCTGATAACTCACTTACTTTAGCACTTTGATGATGTCATTTTACCTTAAGAAACTTTTGAAGAAGTGATTAAGTCTTAAATACATTTTTGAATGGGCTCAAGGTTGCATAATGTTGACATGTGGCTCAAGGATGTTTGAAGATGAAGAAATGACCAAGTCTTAAAGCACTTTGCCTTCATAATTTTATGTTAGGAATCTACCCTTGTAGATTATAATTTTACACCTATAATCTATGTGTATTTTCTTTATTCACCTAGGCATTTTAGTTTTGGCCTTGCCTTCAAAATTATGGGTTCCCAAGAAGTTTCCACATGGCAAATTCTTGTTCACATGGAGTTTGGAGAAATAAAACTACATGGAGGATTTCAAGATGCTGGGTTATCAAGATTTCACCATGTGGAATCATCCCACTTACTTACTCAAGGGATTTTTAACTTGGCATGAATGGTCCTAGGGCTCTGGGTCACCAGGATTATAACACTTAAAATCATCCTACTAACCCAGAGTTTTAGATCTCTACTAGTGTGATTTTTTCTTGGGTAAATTTTTGAAGAATTGACTAAGTCTTAAGTTGCTTTATTCTTCACAAATTTTTCTTGGAATTTAGTATTTATAATCTTTGTTCAATAATTAACTTTATAACGTTTGGTTACAACAAAAATTTTGACTCTTTTGGTCTTTAGCCTTTTTTATGTGGAACAACTGTGTAAATTAGTCTTTGGCATTTTTGTGTAGAACAAAAGTTTTGACTTGTCTTTGCAACACTTTTTTAAAATATTGAAGTACTTATCTGATCCTTGTGAAGACTTATTTAGATCCTTACTTATGATTTTTTTATAATAATTGTTTTGAAGACCCAAAGCCTTTTCAAAAATTATTTTGCACAAGTTTTGACTAGTTATGATACATAAAACCTGAAGAGTAAAACTTTCAAAAAACTTTAGAAATTTTATTCAAATAAAAGTTTTAAACATCCATTTTGATGAAAAAATTTGACTCCTCATTTTCAAAAAACTCAAAGACCAACCTCTTTGAAAAAATGCTATGTATAAAGACTTAGCCATTTTTCCTGAACTCAGTTATAATTTGAAGAACCTTTCTTGTTAAACTCAAAGCTTTAAATTGAAAGTTGCTCCTCCATGGTGACAAAATGGTTAAGAAGAAGCATGTAAAAATTATAAGTAAATGAAATATCACTAAAAGAAAAATCTAATAGAGATATGTAAGCAAGTGAAAGTTAACCCCATGTAAGATAAGAATGTTGAAATAAACATAGAGAAAGCATAAATGCTTAAAAATGAAATGAAAGTCAAGATGTAAGAAAAGCATGTCAAGTCATACTTAAATAAAAACATGTAATAATGTCAAATATCCTATCTAAGATAAGTGAAGTCCACAAAAATAAAATAAGAACATGATTGATAGGTGTAAATCAAAAGTTCTAAAGGATGGAAACTCAAATTTAGTGTTTATTCTAAAATATAATGTAAGAAAACATGACCACCTAATGACATGAATATTATTAAAATAATATGGTGTGTTAAGAAAATGGTGTAAGGGTGTTTTTGAGGAATGATACACATTAGGTAAGTGAGCAATACTAGAAGATATCAAAATCAATGACTTAGGACACTCTTACTAATGAACACAAAGCTTAGGCTAATAAGTGAAGTACATACATACTCCCAAGGAGGCTATATGAATGAAAATTAAAATGGACCTACCTTCCCACATGTGTTTATTATTCATTAGGACCCCTTACAAATATATTAATCTAATACGAATATTGGGTACTTATGTGAGAAAATAGGTGGCACTAGATAGAATATAATATAATGAGACCTCCTACCCTAGTCTACTAGCCTACCTTACCCAAATGGACCTAAAATATATCATGAGGATAACTATGGAGTTTGATATTTGACTAATATAGGATATATTCCAAATAAAGATCATGTCTTTTAGTGTGACCTAGCTTTTAGGATTGTTTTTAACTTTTTATCAATGCCTTTTGTTTCTTTTATGGTTTGGATTTTATTTTTTTTGGATTTTTATATTCCTCCTCCGTATGTATTAAAAGAATAAATCATGAGTGAAATAGGTAATGAACACAAGATATCTTAAACTTGGTCACCAAATAAATATACCTAAAGACCATGGTGTCTAAAAACTCATAGACTTTCGAAAAAATAACTATGCAATCTCAAAACTGACCAATGTGTGCCTCAAATGAAAGGAAATGAATGAGATATGGGGATAATGAGAGAGATATCCATGTAATAAATGATACAATGATGAATATTATTGTAGCTAATCATAAGGATCTAAAAAAATGCTATGAAAAGGATGAGGCTATAATATGATAGTCATGTCACTAGATAAGCCATACTAACTTACAATGAATTAACATAATCACCAATGAAAGTAGTAGTCATCCCAAAAAGAGGGGTAAAGTAAATGGTAATCCCAAGAAACGGATAATATAAATAAATTTGAAATAATCATAAAGATACTAAGGCAAATAATGACATAAAAATAAATGATAATAATGAAAGAGATATCTGAGAACCAAAATGGAAACAAATACTGAATGTAATGTGAAATAAAACTAGAGATCCCAAAAGAAATAATGTTGTAAGTAAAGTGAAACTAAATGAAAATAAAATTCACAAAATAAATAAAAATATCAAGTAAAATATATGCTTACGTGTATATCAAAGATGAGCATGTGAAATACAAGCCTATGTGTCTCAAAAGGTTTCTTGAAGTTGAATTTATTTGTTATTATGAAATGTATAATTATATTAGGTATCGTAGGATGCCCCCAAAGGGTAATTGGATGTAGGAATGGGAATTTAAAGATGAATTAAATTCTAAATTGATATGTGGATGGGCATTATAAAATTCCCTAACATGCGATATAGAGAGAGGTGAAATTAAACAATTAGAATGAATTGCATTAGGCTTTTTGATGTAGTTGGAGATAGGTAAATGTGTTGATATATGAGATTTGAGGATGTTTAAATTGACATAGGACATGTAGGAAAGGTTGGATGAGGTCTATAAGCTAAAGAAAAACCATTTATGATATGATTTGGAGTAGTCATGTAAACTAGGTGATCCTTGGGTTGGTATGACCTAAGAGGTTGAGGTATGATGGATGTCACCATTCATTTAAAGTTATCCACATTAGATATCCTTTCATTATTGGTGTATAAATAAAGATCAATTATGGTTTGAACAACATCAGTGGATGAGGTGGAGGTACTAGGTAATTGTTTTTCATCATTAGGTAAGTGATGTTGATGTGATGGTGATTTTTTATATTGGGATTACGAGGCTTGATAATAGTATTGATAAAGTTTTTATGTAAGAGTATCAAGATTAAAATGTGGATCAAACAAGGAATCAATAAGAAATCAATGAATATCATGATAATTCTCATGACAATGACCTATCATAACATGCCACTAACAAAACTTCACTTTGTCCTTTACAAAATTGATAAGATGTATAATTTCCTCATTGGTTTTGTACACAGTGCCTTCCACCTCTGCTTATTAAGATTGTACCATTTTGAAAGAGGTTTGGAAGGATCAAAGCTCATGGGTTTAGAGGGTGGAAATTTATTATTAAGTTCTTATAGACTTAAAGGAGGGTGGTTTGGGTTAAAATTTGTTGAATTGGATGCTCCCTTTTAAGGTTGGGTAGGCTTAGATGAATCAATGTTATGACAAAATGATTGAAAAGTTTCCTTAGTAGTTGTTTGAGGTGATTCAGATTGAGTCATAAGAAATTCTTGCCTTTTTGCTTGGTCTAAGGCTTCTTTTAGAGTTTTATAAGAAAATATACAAACTTTTTTTATTGAAGAGGAGTTAGGAGTGGTAACAAATATTTTTAAAAGAGTATCATCATTCATGTTCTTTTTGAGCTAGATACTTCCATCATTTAATGAAAGTGTAAGTATATTTATTAGGAAGTTATTTGACATTGATGAAATGGCTAAGGTAATTTTTAGGAAGGTCATTAAGTTGGAATTATTTTATGAGAGAATTTAATAAATCCTATAGTTATGTAATAGAGTTTCTATGAAGTTGATTGTACTATTCAAGTGCATTGCAAATAAAGGTTTTAGCTAGGAGCTTAGTGGTATCAAAGGTGTTAGTTTAGACCTATTCCTTATAGATATTACCAAAACATTTAATAAAAATAGTGGGGTCCTTAGTTCCATCATATTTAATATTTGGATAAATGTTTTCAATGTGTATGGACACAATGAAAGGAGTTTAAGGTTCATTTTTAAGATGTTGAAGATATTTTTTATGAAAAGGGGTTGAGGGATGATATTCCCATTATCATATCTAAGAGAAGTTGGGATAAAATTTTGATTAATTTGAGTCATGGTCACTTGAGGTGGTTAAATAGTCATTTTAAATATATGAGATTGTATTTACATAATTTGGTAATTGTTACTTGTTTACATAACATTCATTTTTTGAATCATCTGAGCAAGATTTTGAGTTGTATTAATGGGAGGAGTAAGATTTCTATTGGTAAGAATGTTAGTGTTGGTATGAGGAGCATTCCATATATTGGTAGTATGGGAGGGAGTTTTGGGTGGAGGATTACCAACATTGGTATTAGGATGATGACTAAGGTGCATAACCTCAACTGTATAACATGATATAATAATTGGTTTAGGATTAGGAAGATATGAAGAAAGAAATTGAATAATTTCATATCAGGTGATAATATAATTGAGATTATGATTGATATATTTGACTATGAAGTGTTATTGAATAATTTTAAGTTGAAAATAATACATAATTATGAATATATTAATTTAATGAATTAGGTCAGCTACCTACTGAACTTAGTTGGCCACCTACTGGATTGTGTGAGAAAATAGAGGTAAATCAAACTAGGTTGGACACCTACTAGAATGTGTGAGAAAATAAAATTAGGTTGGACACCTAATAAAATAATTAATCCACCTACTTAATTAAGTTGAAAAACTACCAAACTATGTTTAAAAACATAGGTAGAATGAACTAGGTCGACCACCTACTAAACTATGTCATCTAGGACTTACAGAGTTGACTAAGTCAATCTAGTTGATTTTTGGGAAGAAAAATAGTAAGATGAAATTATACTAGGTTTTCCAAGTTTTATGGATTCATCAAGGTTGATCTAATTTAATTTTGGGAAGAAAATTAGTAGTCTAAAAAAAGGGCCAGAATAAACTACATCGTCCAACTCGACCTAGTTGAATTATGGAAAAATAAAAAACAAATTGGGTCGAATAGCTCAACCTAGTTGATTGTATATATAATTTTAATAAAAATATAAAATTAACAAAAATAGAATATAATTTTTAAGTATTGATTGATTTTACTAATAAATAAAAATAAAAAATTTAGATAAATGATAAAATTAAATTACTAGATTAGTAAGAGTGATCATGGAAGATAGAACAAGATCGACTAGGTCAATTTAGTAGTTTTTCTTGAGAATGTTGAATCACTATTTTATTCAATTATCCATGTGAGTTTTAGTCCTATATAGGTAAAAATATTCAAAACATAGTGGTTAAATGAGATTGACTAGGTTTTTAGTTTGTAAAAAGTTAAAAGAAAATAGTAAAATAAGACAAGGTTGACCAGCTCGACTTAGTTTGTTGAAAATAAAAAATTAAAAACTACTAAATTAAACTAGATATACCAACTCAAAATAGTTGAATATAAGTGAAAATTCAAAAAATAGTAAAATAAGACTAGGTCAACTAATTTAGCCTAGTTAGATGAAATGAAACCCTACACATAGAAAGTAGAACTAGGTCGATAGGCTTGACAAAGTTTAAAAACCTATGTACAAAGTTTTATACTTGGTTGATAGGCTTGATCTAGTTAATTGTAAATAAGAATTACAAATTTTAATAGTTAGATTCACATTGAGTTCACCAAAATCTATGCAAATGAAATAAGATATATCTACAACTTATCCTACTCAATAATATCAAAGCTCAGAGAAGGTAATCAACTAACTATCTATTTAGCAATACTTTATTATATCAAGGTCATGGCTAATAATGGATCCACTAAACCTACACTAATGGATATCTTATCACACAGTGGAAAAGGAGAGGTTTCCAAGGCCTCTATTCAAATGCCATTTTGTGATAACCCTATCTAGGTCTTATGATTGTAATAATAAGCAAACTAATCTAATGAATAAACGTGCAAGCTAATCTAGTAAATGAATATGTAATATAATATAGTGCTCACAAAAGCTTATGACATAAATGGGAAAGATAATAAACATGTAAAGATAATTCAATATAATTTAATATAGAAATAATCTAAGCAAGGAGAGATACAATTCAATCCATTAGTTTTATAATATTTACTTATCAAAATTTGAAGGGATAGGAGTATACTTACCTTATTGAAGTGAACTATCATTCCTCAATCTCTCTCTTGGCCAATCATTCATTAAAAGAGGTTGTTATGGCTTATAAATTTTACAAGGATAAATCAAATTTAGACTACAAGACTTCTATGCATCCAAGACCTCCCCAAGACAAGTGTTCCTTCTCCAAGGCAAAAACCTAAGAAATTAAGCCTCCTATTGATTGTATAAGCATATTTATGAGAAATAATGGTGTGCAATTAAATGATCCTTTCTTTAGAAATGAATTTTAAGGGGTATTTACATCCATATATTGACCTTATACCTTCCTAAGAATTTGGCTTGATCAACTTTGTTAGGTAGTAAATAGAGCCATTAGGTCTCAAACTATGTTGTCTTACGCTGTTAGAGTTTCGTAACACGCACTAAAATTATAATGGGGTCAACCTAGTTGACATAGTAGGAAAAATAGTAAAAAAGGTTTTTTACTTAGATAGGGGATATTTTAAATGGTGAATTGCTTAGGGGAGAGTATAAGTGGGGTTTTAATGCTTAGGGAAATAAATAAGAGTGGCTTGTATTGGTTTTAGATAATGGTATAAGGGATAACAATCCTACGAAGCCCCAAAGGTTTACCAACCCCTTTACCAATGCACCTTTTATGATGTACATTCAGAGAGATTAAAAATAAATAGGTTCCTATAAGAGAGAGTGTTAGTAAGTGATAAAGATTAAAAATATTATGTGTATACATATGCCCGAGTTGAAGCTCATCATGTGTCATGTGAGTGTAACATGGAATGATGCTTTGAGAAAGAACATAACAACTTAAAAAACTAAGCTAAATGAAAATGAAATATTTAAATTAATGCTGAAATGAAATGAAAGTAACTAAAAACACTGTATACATATCTTGACTGACCTTTATACTGAATGACTACATGCAAATATCCTAGTCTTGATTGTGAAGGGTCTAATACCTACATTTGAGAAACCCTAGGGATACAAAAATAATAATAGAAGTAATACATGTGTAGCTAGAATGGTCAAATTAGCAATGCATAACTCTCAAAACTAATTAAATTACTTAGAAAAAATGGAAATTTAGGATTATTAAGTCTAGGTTAGAACCAAAAGATCAAGAATGTAAATTACAAAATTATGAAAAATGAATGTATAAAATACTAAATCACATTAGGAAGTATGTAAAACATGAGTGGTAAAAAATAATGTAGAATATATTAAGTCACATTGGGAAGCATGTAAAACATAAATGACAAGAAAAGTAAAACACAATAAATCATGTTGGGAAGCATGTAAAACATTGTAAGTAAATGAAACATCAATGCAAGAAAACTCTAACAAAGATATATAAGAAAGTTAAATATAACCCAATGTAAGATAAGTATGTTGAATCAAACATAGAAAAAACATAAATGATTGAAAATTAAATGTAAGTCAAGATGTAAGACACGCATGTCAAGTGATACATAAATAAAAGCATGTAAGAATGCCAAAATTTATATTATGTAAGAGAAGTGAAGTCCAAAAAAATAAAAAAATAACATGGCTTATAGGTTAAAATCAAAAGTTCTAAAAGATGAAAACTCAAATTTAGTGCTTGTTCTAAGATACAATTTAAGAAAACATAACCACTTAATGACATGACTAGTGTGATAACAAGATGTTGTGGTAATAAAATGGTGTAAGGGTGTTTGTGAGGAAAACCTAATCCTATGTGAGGTATTAAAATTCAACTCACAAACTATAAATCGAGAGGCATAAGCATATATATGTGATCAAGGATGTGATCAACTAAAATCAATATCCAATAAGGGGATAATGAGAAAATATGATGTAAATAAGGAATGTGAGGAACCACATGGGTGATGTGAATATCCTTATTGGGAATGAGATACATTAAGAAAGTGAGAAAGACTAGAATATATTAACATCAAGGACTTAGGACACTCTTACTAATGAACACAAGGCTTAGGTTAATAAGTTATGTACATATATCATCTCATGAAGGATATATGCATGAAAGTTAAAATGGACCTACCTTCCCATAACATGTTCCCCATTCCTTAGGACCCCTTATAGAGCCATCATTCTAATGCAAAGATTGGGTACTTTTATGAGAAATTAGGTGTCACTAGATAAATAATGATGTAATGAAACCTTGTACCCTAGTATATTAACCTACTTCACCCCAATGGACCTCAGCTCTATTTGAAGCTAAATGTGGAGCTTGAGTTTAAATTAAGATAGGAGATGTGTGCCAAATATAGATCATGCCTTTTTATGTGATCTGGATTTTAGGATTGTTTTTTCCTTTTGATCATTACCTTTTATTTATTTTATGATTTGGATTTTAAATTTTATGGATTTTAATATTCCTTCTCCATATGGATTCAGAGAACTAATCATGAGTTAAATAGGTGATGAACACAAGATAGCTTATACTTGGTCACTAGAGAAAAGGACCTAAAGACCATGGTGTTTAAATACTCCTAGACTTTCCCATAAATGTGAGATTTCAAAATTCACCAATGCATTCCTCAAATGAAAGGAAATACAGAAGAGATGGGGATCATGAGAGATCCATCCATGTAATAAGTGATACAATGATGAATATGATTGTAGTTAATCACAAGGAGGTAAAAAAAATGATATGAAAGGGACGAGGCTATGCTACGATATTTATGTCACTGGATAATCCATACCAACCTAAAAGGAATATAGATAAACACCAATGAAACTAGTAGTCATACAAAAAAGAGGGGGAAAGTAAGTGATCATCCCAAGAAAGGGGTAAGGTAAATAAAGGTTAAATAATCATAATTATACTAAGGAAAAGAATGAAATAAAAATAAGTGATAATAATGAAATAGATATATAAGAACCAAAATGGAAACAATTGACAAACATAATGTGAAATAGAACCAAAGATCCCAAAGGAAACAATGGTGTAAGTAAATTGAAACTAAATACCAAGCAAAATCTATGCTCATGTCTATATTAAATATGAACATGTGAAATACAAGTCAATATGTCTCAGAAGGTTTCTGAAAGTTGAATTTGTTTATTATTATGTAATATAGAATATGATTGGGCATCATAAGATTCCCCAAAGAGTAATTAGATGTAAGGATGGGTATCAAAAGGTGCTCCAAAGTCTGAAGTGATATGTGGATGGGCCTTGTAAGATGCCCCAACATGTGATATGGAGTGAGGTGAAATTGAATACTTAGAATGAATTACATTGGGCTTTCTAATGTAGTTAGAGATAGGTAAATGTGTTGATATGTGGGATTTTGAGGATGTTGAAATTGACATAGGACATGTAAGAAAGGTTTGAAGAGGTATATAAGCTATAGGAGGACCATTTATGATGTGATTTGAAGTATTCATGTGAACTAGGTGCTCCTTAGATTGGTGTGATCTAAGAGATTGAGGTATGATAGATATCACCACCCCTTTGATGTTTTTGTTAGCTATCCTTTCCTTAGTAGTGTAAGAAGAAGGATCAATTATGGTTTGAACAACATTAGTGGATGAGGTAGAGGTATGGGGTAATTATTGTTGATCATTAGGTAAGTGATGTTGATGTGATGGTGATTCTTTATATTGGGATTATGAGGCTTGAAGATAATCTTGATAACATTATTGCATAAGAGTATCAAGATTAAAATGTGAACCAAGCAAAGAAGCAAGAATAAATCAGTGAATATCATGAGAATGACCTATCTTAGCATGCCACCAACAAAATTTATTAGGATTATACCATTTTGGAGGAGGTTTGGAAGGATCAAAGCTCCTGGACTTAAAGGGTGGAAATTTATTCTTAAGTTCTTATAGACTTAGGGGATAGTGGGTTGGCTAAAATTGGTTGAATTGGATGTTCCCTTTTAAGGTTATGGAGGCTTAGTCGAATCAATGTTATGAGAAAATAATTGGAAAGGTTCCTTAGTAATTGATTGAGGTTATTAAAATTGAGTCATAAGAAAGTATTGATTTTTTTCTTGTTCTAAGGCTTCTTATATAGTTTTAGGGGAAAAATTCTAAACTTTGTATGAAAGAGGAGATTTAAGAGTTGTAAAAATAGTTAAAAAAATATATGATCATTCATGTTATGGTCTAATTTGTCAGCTAAATACTTCCATTATTTGATGAAAGTGTGAGAAAATTCATTAAGAAGTTATTTTGCATTGATGAAATGGCTAAGGTAATTTTTAGGAAGGTCATTAAGTTATAATTCCTTTATGAGAGAATTGAATAAATCCTCTAGTTTTGTAATGGAATGTCTAAGAATTTTATTGTACCATTTAGGTGCATCGACAATAAAAGTTTTGGATAGGAGCTTAGGGGTAACATAGGTGTTAGTTTGGATCCATTCCTTATAGATATTACCAAAATATTTAAGAATAATAGTGGGGTCCTCAGTTCCATCATATGTAATAGTTGGATAAATGTTTCTAATGTCTATGGACATAATGAAAGGGCATAAAGGCTAATTTTGAAGATGTTAAAAAAAAATTTTATGAAAAGGGGGTTGAGGGATGATATTTCCATTGGCATCTCTAAGAGGATGAGGGATAAAATTCCTATTTGGTTGACTCATGATGACTTGAGGTGGTTGACTAGTTATTTTTAAGATATGAGATTGCATTTGCATCATTTGGGAATTGTTAGTTGTTGACATAACATTCATTTGTTGAATCATTTGATCAAGAATTTGAGTTGTATCAATGAGAGGAGCAATATTTCTAGTGTTAAGATTATTAGTGTCGTTAAGATGAACATTCCCTATATTGGTAGTAGGGGAGGGATTGTTCGGTGGAGTATTTCAAACATTGGTAGTAGGATGAGGACTAAGGTGCATAACCTCAACTGTATAACATGATGTAGTAATTGGTTTAGGATTAGGAAGACAAAGAAAGAAATTGAATAGTTTCATATGAAGTTATAATATAAGTGAGATTTATTATAAATCTTTGATTGTGCAGTGTTATTAACTAATTAAAAGCTAAAAAGAAGACATAATTATGAATTTATTAGTTTAATAAACTAGGTTAGCCATGTACTAAACTAAGTCAACCACTGACTAGACTATCATAAAATAGAGGCAAAAAAAACTAGGTTGACTACCTATTGAACTAAGTCAGCCACCTATTAAATTGTGTCTAAAAATATAGGCAAAATGAACTAGGTCCACCACCTACTGAACTATGTCATCTAGGTCAATCTAGTTTGTTTTTGGGAAGAAAAATAGTAAGATAAAATTATATAAGTTTATCCATGTCCTATAGAGTTTTCTATATTGATCTAATTAAATTTTAGGAAGAAAATAAGTAGTTTAAAAAAGGGCTTGAATAAACTATGTCAACCATCTCGACCTAGTTGAATTATGGAAAAAGAAACTAGGTTGACCAACTTGACCTAGTTGATTGTGTATATAATTTTAACAAAACTAAAAAACTAGCAAAAATAAAATAGAAATTTGAAGTATTAATTGATTTTACTAAGAAATAGAAATGAAAAATTTAGATAAATGAAAAATTTGAATTACTAGGTTAGTAAGAGTGAACCTAAAAGATAGAACAAGATTGATTAGGTTGATTTAGTAATTTTTATTGAGAATATTGAATCACTATTTGACTGGGTCATCCAAGTGAGTTTTAGTCCTATAGAGGCAAAAATATTCAAAATAAAGTGGTTAAATGGGATCAACCAAGTTGATTTAGTCTGTAAAAAGCTAAAAAATGAAAAACAATAAAATAAGACTAGGTTGACCAACTCAACCTAGTTTGTTGAGACTAAAAAATAAAAAACTACTGAATTAAACTAGATCTATCATTTTGATCTAATTGACTATAAGTAAAAATTTAGAAAATGGTAAAATAAGACTAGGTTGACCAGTTCGACCTAGTTAGATGAAATGAAACCTTGTACATAGAAAATACAACTAGGTTAACAAGCTTGACCAAGTTTGAACTTGCACACAAAATGTTAAATTGGGTTGATAGGCTTGATTCATTTGATTTTTAATAAGAATTAAAAATGTAAGGGTTAGATTCACGTCGGGTTCACTAGAATGTATATAAGTGAAATGAGATAGATCTATAACTTATCCTACTTAGTAATATCCAAGCTCAAAGAAGGTAATTATTGAACTATCCACTTAACAATACTTTGTTATATTAGGTCATGACCAATACTGAATATGTTAAACCTACACTAATGGATCTATTATTACACAATGGAAAATGAGAGGTTTTCAAGGCCTCTAGTGAAATTCCATTTTGTGATAACCTTAACTAGGTCTTATGATTATAATAATAAACAATCTAATATACTAAATAAACATGCAAGGTAATATAATAAATGAAAGTACAAGCTAATCTAGTGCTCATTAAAACTTTTGGTATAAATGGGAAAAGATAAAAAACATTCAAAGATGATTCTATCTAATATAACATAGAAATAATCTAAGCAAGGAGAGATACAATTCAATCCATTATTTATATAATATCTATTTATTAAAATATGAAGGGATAGGAGTATACTTACCTTGTTGAAGTGAACCCATTATGCCCCAATATCTCCCTTAGCCAATGGTGCTTTGAAAGAGGTTGTTGTGGTTTGTAAGGATCACAAGGATAAATTATATCTAAGTTACAAAACCTCTCCTATGCATCCAAGACCTCCACAAGATAAGTGTTCCTTCCCCAAGATAAAAACTTAATCAATGAAACCTCTTATTGTATAATCATATTTATGAGTAGTAATGATGTGAAATTTAATGATCCTCTCCTTATAAATGAAGTTGAGGGGTATTTATAGCCACATATTGACCTTAAACCCTCTCAAGAATTTAGTCGATGAAGTCAGCCTAGTTGACTTTGTTAGGATATAAATATAGTCATTACGTTTCAAACCATGTTAGATTGGGCCAACATAGTTTCTATCACATCTAATCTTCCCCTATGGATTAAATAAGCATTAATTAGTGGATCATGTGGTTATTGATTTTCATATATATTATTTATTTTTGAGTTAGATTTTTGTATGTTATTTGGTTGACAGATATATTACTTATTTTAATTATCATTATCTAGATAGATAGCTATTGCATATGTTTAATAATGGTTATGATAATAATTTTTATAGATTACTTGCATTTAATAGTTTTTTATGGTTATATGCTGATTATTATCATGATTTAGGCTAACTACTTGTTTTTTTGGTGAGATGGATGCATGACTATTCTGATCTCACCAACAATTCATAGGGAGAGTATCATTAGAGATGGAGGAGTAGATATCAACAATGGGTATTGAGAGAGATAATTCCAAGGACCTGTGCACACACCACTATCATCTATTAGAATGAAACAATGATTTTTACATGGAATACTTTAAATCTTATTTTCCTTGATTTCATTATGAGTCATAACTTGCACATGTGTGCTAATTTTCTCTTTTTATATGATGCTTCTCACTACATTATACTTGGTAGAAACAAAAGTTTATTAATTTGGTTTATTGTTTATGTATTCTATTAATTTATCATATCATGCTTATGTATTTAGTTGGATGTTTGGTTTCACTATACTTATAGATATAACATGTAAAAGGTTATAGCATTTGATTATAACATTTGTGTATTTTTACATAAACTTGTTGAGAGTTCTGACTAGTTATGAGTTGAAATGTGACTTGTATTAGTGATTGGTTCCATGAATTCTAGATAACATTAATATTTCAATGACAAGGTAAAAGGTCAAATAGAAGTAAAATTACTTAAATCATGCTTAAAATTTTAATATATTAAGACGTGTTTAGGGGAAAAATACCACTCAAGGAAAATAATTTTAATTGATACTTTGAAGCTTTATACTTAACAAACTTTTACATATTTTAATAGATAAATATAATGCAAATCTTGTTTGGAAGTTTTGTGATTCTTCCTCATTATAATGTTCTCAAATGTCAAAAGGAATTTAGAATGAAATTAGGGTTTTGGTTATTATTGTGAGGGTTGACCTTACAAAGGGGAGGTGATGTTTATGAGGCTACCATGCATGGAAATAGAATCACTACTATGGGTTTAACTAAAAAATAGTTGGAGTGGAGCATTGAATATGGGAGTTACATGTTGGGAAACTAAAAAAATTGTAAGAGTTTATGTGGATCATGCAAAAACATGAATGAATGGAAATGAGGAAATAAGAATGAAGGAAAATGGAAGGAAAAGAACACCATGGTAGAGAGAAAATGAAAAAGTTTGGTTATTGGAGGAGGGAGAGATTATATCATGCTTGAGTAAATATTTACATAGTTATAGGCTAGTTTCACTTTTTATTGTTATTAATTTTGAATGAAACAAAATGGGTTTGGGATATGGGTGTTTACATTTTGTTGATGTAGTTTTTATGCACACCATAGTTGATGAGGTAGCCTATAATTTTTTAAGATCTTAATGAAGGTAAAATACAATCTAGGGCATGAGTTGTAGGTATGTGGTCTAAACAACCTATTGATGAAATAGATGGTAGAGCATGCAGGTTGTTGATAATTTTTTTTGGATGGAGGTGTGGTCTCTTAAAAAATAGTGAATCTCTATGTGATTTGGATGGATGGCTGGTTACTAATATAAAGTGGGTAGACATCAAAACAAAATTAAAAAAGGAGGGAAGGGTAAGGTATAAAAGAATATTCTATGTTTTCAGGAATCACCTCTTTGGCTAGTTTCTAAATGGACACATGCTTTCAAAACCTATACCTATTACAAGTAGCTATTTTACACTAATAGTCAGACATAATTTAGAAGTCTAAAGAGATACTGATATAAGAAACTCATAAGCCTCAGTTAAAGGTTACCCCTTTTAGAGAAGATATTGCACACCCTTAATCAGGAGATTATGGTTTGGGCTAATGAGATATATGAGGTAGATTTTGCACACACATAGAAAACTATATAAAAAAACACTTATACACACTTAAGAACATGAATCAATCAACTTAATTACCAATAATCAATATAATTTACTAATCCTTTAATAGATATTACACATCTAAGACTAGCATATCAATCAAGACAAGAAAGAATTCATTACAACTGTTGCACACTAATAACTATTAAATGATACAACTAAAAGAAGATAACCCTAATTGCACAAAAATTGGAGAGATAATACACAAACACATTCATTGACAATCAAAATTGATTCTACTCTTGTATATTGAATTTTTTATGACTCTCTCCAACTACTAGATTACAATTATTTAAATAGGCTTAGAGAAGGGGATGCCTCATCCTCCAAGTCCATGAAAATTCATTACATGTGATAGTTATAACTCAAGTTCTAACTATGGTTAAAATTGTATAAGATTCTACTTATAGGTATTAGTTTAAGTTAGCCTTTGAAAAAGTTATGAGACATGCTCATGTGTATAAAGAAGGGTAAATTTTACAATTATATCTTGAACTACATGAAAACTACAAATATATACATTAAATGAAAATACCTTCTTTTATAAGTTATGAGAATAACCTTTCATATACTTTAAGTCAATCATTTCAAATAGAATTTAGACATGTGTCAAGGATAAGTATCCCTTTACAAATGCCTTAGAACCAATAACACTATTTAACTCTGACTAACTTCCCATTACTATGCATATGAATAACCCAATATAACTCAATTTCTCAAAGATATACATGTTTAGTCTATGTGGCAATGCCATATCATGATGCCCATTTGACACTCAAAATATTACCATTTATCCTTTTAGGACATGTGTCACTTCCCTATGCAACCTTAAAACTAAATCAAAGTTGATCTTCATCTCTAAGCTCACAAGATCATGCCACATGTTAGATTTCTATTGGTTCTAAGAACTTTAAAAAGTATGTCTCGATTTGCACTATCGATCTCAATTATATGAATTAGTCACACTCCATCAATCACACTTCATCAATCTTGATTTTGTATGATCAGGTGCCCATGTGCCATTTGGTAGCTCCTTGAGGCTCTCTATCCACCTTATAGTCATAGCTCGAATGCATTTGTGCCATGTGGTATCTTATTTCTATTTTTGAGACCTTTGAAAAGTCTCCATTGGTCTATTATAGTCAATCACATTTGAATAGATCAATGTGGTCCATATATCTTCAATGTACTATGTTCTACCTTTCACACCACTGAATCTCTATTTAAGTGTTCCCATGATGGTGACACTTGTCACCATCACTCACTTTTAAAAATCCTTTTGAATTTTAAATCTTGGTCATATACCATTGGATCTGTGGTGCCCAAGTTAATGTGCATTGTAGATCTAGGTACTTGATTTATTGACTCCTATGAGCTTTGACACTTGTCACTTTTAGGGTTTGCTCTTACAAACATAAAATAAACTTTAATAAATATCCCATATAAAAAAATTAGGGCATAATTATAGTCTGAGGTTTTTATTCATGTTAATAAACAAGATTAAAAAAACCTTAGGATAAAGTCCTTGAGCTAAGTTTTTAAAAATATAGTAAAGTGCTTGTGCTTGGGGATGCTACTTGGTAGCTCTATGGGGATTTTAGCCTATTTAATTATTGACTTTGGGAAAATCTTGTAGACCATTGATCTACTATCTGAGCTATCAAGATGTTTCCACTTGGCACTCTCAGGTTGCTTTGTAGGTCTATTGAAATATGAACTTAGATTTGCACCATTAGATCTTCAATGTGTGAATAAATGTGCATTGTCAGATCTTGATGTAGAATTTTTTGAATTTGACTTTGTTCACACAGGTCATTGATCTCAATTTTGAGCTCTAATATCTCACCACGTATAATCTCCATGTTAGTCCATTCCTGTGGACATAAAATATATAAAGTAAGCACTCAAGTAACATAAAGAAACTTGAATATAATTTTTAACCTAAAGTTTTTTAATTGTATTAATAAATACATTTAAGACTTTAAAATAAGGATTTAGGCTAATATAATAAAGTGCTCCCTAGTAATTTTGACCCTATGTAAATTTTGAATCTATTTCCAAAGGAATTTATGCTAAATAAATTAGGCTAAGGTTTTAACATGATTTTAAACATAGATTCAATTTAATCAATAAAATACCAAGGGTTAATAAAAAAGAGTCAATTTAGCATTAAGGTGTAAAACCCTTAGGTAGTGTTCACACAAATGAGACCCCATTAAACTTGTAACATGGAAACATAAGATTCAAACATTAACAACATTATATGAATTCAAATAAAGATTATGTGCTAATAGACCTATGTAAACTCTGATCAAGTGGGATGTTCAATTTATAACACAAATTTATGGAATTTAAATAAGGGACTTCATTTTCAGAAATGGGGGTGTGTTGGGTACAAAACATTTGTTTTGGTTGAACCCTCGTCTCTTACCCTAGGGATTTTAGGTTAATAAACCTAAGGATTGGGTTCAACTCTGTCCTCAAGCCTATTGACCCAATAATTGAAATATAATGAAGAATGGACTAACATGTGTGTGTCTATGTGCTGCATTAAGATTGTTACTCAATTTATAGTATAGTATTTATGGAAATGCTAATAGTAAATCTATAAGTAATTCTATTATGAGATAATGTATGATTAAGAATACATATGTATTAAGAATTAGGGCAGTGATAGGATAAGTTGAAGACATAGAATGACCTAATTCTAGTTAAAAAAACATAGCTATTAAACAATTAGGTGTCATATCTATCTTGATGTAAGGATTTGGAATTTAGTTGGAATCTTGATTTATGATTGATGGATTATTGATTTATGGTTTTTACATCATTTTTTTTGCATGATATTGGACTAATCTACTCTTGAATATTTTTATGAGGATTGTATAAGAATAATAGGAGATACATATATGAGTGTGCTAGTGGGTAACTCATATATGTACCCCCTATTATCATTATGTCATGATTCAATAGTAGAGAGTTCTATGTGAGTGAAAATGACTTAGATTGTTAAATCTAAATCTATAATGAAAAATTTGTCCAAAGTAAGTTATAGTTGAGATGTTGTCATTTCACTGTACTTCTAGTTTACATGTGTTTACTGATATCATTTAGATAGAGAAATGGATTCCACGGTCTATTTGATTATTGTATGTAATAGTGATAGTACACACATGGGTTTTAGTTTTTTCTCAATATCCACACTGTTCTTATCTACCCCTCTATGAAAGGTAGGGCCACTCACAGAAGAGAAGTGTGCTAGAGACTATTGGTCTGTGGTTAAAGGTAAATCACTCAAATGATGCTCTTAATTTGTCAACTAATTCAAATAGATGGAATTATAATCAGGCTATGTTATGGATCATAGAGATATTTTTTTATAGATTATACTATACTTCTGTACTTCATGTTATGTATTTTTGACATTATAGTTCATTGTACCTTATTATGGATGGACATTCAACACAATAATGTCTATGTATTTGTGTATTATTCTAAAAGTGTAAAAAGTAGTGGCTATAAACACATTTATGACTTATTTATAGACTATATCAGTAGTTGTCATACTTATTTCATTAAATTGTACCTGATGGATAGTTTTTTCAACTTATCGACTAGTTTAATTCTTAAGTACTAAATGGGTTTTATTTATCAAGTGGGATAATGTGATTATGACATTTGTTGCATTAGATTCATTTAGTTTTCAATTATTAAATAATCAATAATAAATAATCTTAAAAATAATTACATGGATTTTTTTTAGTGTAACTAATGGTTAGCCCAATGGGGTGTAATAGTTTTGTAATGTGTGCTAAACCCATAATGGGGTTGACCTGGTCAATGTAATAGGAAAAGTAGTAAAAAGGGGTTTTTGATTAGATAGGGGATATTTTGGATGATGAATTACTTATGGGAGTGTATAAGTGGGGTTTTAATGCTTATGGAAATGGATAAGAGTAGTTTGTGTTTCTACTCATTTTCGCTTTTTACATTCAGAAAAAATAAGAAACTAAAGATAATGGTTAGGGGTTAGATGATACCCAAATGAAGTTGTGCACCATATCCAGATGATTGAAGGAGCTCCTCTTTGGCTATGGAGGATGACACCTGTAGATAAGAAAGACTTAAACAAATAAAATGTTAGATAGATATATGGTGGATTGCCAAGCAAAGCTCAGTCCCAGAAGTGCAAAGACTTCCTTAAGGGATGACAGTCCACTTATTTGACAAAAGAGTGTTGCTAGAAAGAGAAATAATGAAAGGCTAAAGAAGATAAATATATAACACATACCTGATTCCTGTAATCTACCTCTCATAATGCTAGTTAGTCTGCCGTCGTCGGTTGGTCAATGTTACCAACGTCGGTTAGGCTGCTGATGTCAGTAGGGGTAATGGGCCTTGATGCCAATGTCGGTAGGGGAAATGGGCCTTGGACGGGTTTTAGGGTATGTCTATGGTCAACAAGAATGGTCTGGGAGATTCAAAAGGGTTGTGCAGGGATGCAGGACAGTTGACAGAGTCTTAGGAAGGACAAAGGTAGGAGACAGGTTGTCAAAATGGGTCAGGATAAAAGGAAGGCTCTTCAGCCTCTCGAGGAAGAAAGCTAGATTTGGTCTCAACAGTACTTAGAAATAGCCAATGGACTAATTACCAATGCATTCTAAAAATACTAAAATATAAACCAGAAGAATGCTTAGCTCTTGGTGGAGAACCAGAAGTGTAGAAGACTTCTTCACTGTTATGGCTGATGCTGAAGACCTTGTGTAATGTTTCAATCCAGTGTGGAGTGAATTTTGCAGAGTTTCTTAGCTTGGAGAGTGATGATAGAATGCTGATGCCTCATCCCAAAGCCTACCTTTGATTTTCAAAGAGTTAAGGAGCAAGAGAGAATTTAGATTCAGGGGTTGTAGCCAAGGTTAGAATTTAGTTTTAAGTAACTGACGTCAGCGATCCCGCTAGCGTCGACCGACTGCTGATCGACGTCGGTGGCTAGAGAAAGGGAAAAAGGCTATTTTTAGCCTTTTGCCTATTCTTCCATCTGCCAAGTTCAATTGTCATTGGTAAATGGTCCAAAGGTGGGTTTAATAGGTGCGAGAGTTAGTGAGAGAGTTGGAATAGGTCTTAAGTAATTATGATTTGTCATAGGGTGATAAATGGTCTAAGGGCGAGGTATCCAAGGTGAGGTGTCTAGGGTGATGTCATTAATTTAAAATAAGTAACTTATTTTAAATTAATAAAGTGTGCAAGGGACCAAGGGGAGTCGACACAATTTTGGTGTCTACAGTTTGTATCGATTTTAGGTAAAGTATAGGGGCCAACAATCCTATGAATAACCAAAGGTCTACCAACTCATTTCTTGATGTACCCTTTAAGGCATGCATTCAAAGAGATTAAAACTTGGTAGGTTATTATAAGAGAGGAAGTGTTCATAAGTGATAAATATTAAAAATATTGTGTAGGATTAATATAGATATGCCAAAAATAATAACCACCCATGAATAAGGTGATTTTTAAATCTTGCTAGCTTGAATTTCATTTGATTTATTTATTTTGAAGGTCCTATTGTGCATTATATGTCATTTGTAGTTTTAGATCCTTTTTTGATAGATCATGTAAAGAATTTTTAATTATTTTATGTTTGTAATCATCACTAGGTTGTGAACATAATTCCTTTAGAGGATAATAAATTGTAATTATTTGGCCATTGATGAGGTCTTGGATCTTATGCTTCAAGGTAAAACATTTGTTCATAGAATGCCCTGGTCCCTAGTGATAATCACAATAATCATTCACATCATACCCTTTGGGTAAATGTATATTCATATAAAACTCTATAGGATGAGGGAGAGATATAATATGACACTCTATAATCTATGGGAGAAATGAATTAGGAGACTCAAATAAACCTAAGAATTGTCTCCTTGGTGCCTTAGGTAAAACAATTTGCTTAGGTTTTTACAATAGTGTAACATCCAATGTTGTTTTTTAATATTTGAAATGTGTTCAGATATAGCCTATTCATGTTTTCTGAACCCTTATCCATTGTATCCATATAATATCAGGAACCAAAATTAGGATTATAGGATTGTGGTGCCAAATTATCTATTTTTGGTACCAGTACACAATGATTTAAGAGCTTAGTATCCATTATATAAGTGTAAATGAATATTTGATCACTAAATTTTATGCATACATACAAAGTATATGTAAATTAATACATATCATGTATCCAAAGCCTTCCCAAAATAATGTTATAGTTTTCATCATTTGGCATAACTTGGCACAAAGTAGGTAATGTATGGGGACCCACAATAATATTCAATGTTATTTGTCCTAGTAATTATTGTGAAATTTTATCAAATCCATTGATGATCATATTATGTGGTTCAAAATCTTAAGTTTATGTTGGTAATTTTATCTATCAAGGCCAAATACCAACCCATACAATCCAAAACTTTTCATAGTATTGTTGAGCCCATTTAAAGTGGTCTAAAACTATGTATTTTTCGCTTAAAAGGACTAGTTTTGGTATTAAAATATAAAAATCAGAGTCAAAAGTCATTAAAGTATTAAAAATATCCTTTAAAACATTCATATCCATGTATTTGTCTTAGTCCTAAAATTTCATGCTTTAAGAAAGGTTTTTTAATGTAATTTTAAGCCAAAAAGGCACATTTTGAGCTCACACATGCCATTTTTGGCCCCAAAAGTGTTTAAAAAGGATTAATATTTGTTTTAAAATTCTAAAATACTTATGTATATCATTATATTTCTATAAAATTTGTGGTGGAAGACTAAAGTTTCAATAAAAGGTAAAAAAGAGACTTTTTCATGCACATTTCATAAAGAAGTACAACATTGTATGGATTTTACATATATATGAAGCCGTAGATAGGATAATGAGGTCATAAAAAGGGTTAAAAAATATTTTCATGGTTTGAGCCATAATAGGCTCAAAACCAGACCCTATAGATAATTGGTTTCTTTGCACATAGAGATAGAACTTTAGGTTTATCGCTGGTATAGTCAGAAGAGAGAAGATTCAAATATATTTTTTTTTACAAAGAAAATAGAATAAATGAGATTATTAATGGATAAAATGGTTCTAAAATTGGTTTTACCTCCCTCATGAATCATCCATTGAAATTCAAGGTATAATTCTACAATCTTACATCCAAGAAGGCACTCAGTTTTTTGCAAATTCTTCTCACTAAGGCATCATTTCAAGAAAATTAAATTTCTCAAGGATTCTCAAGGACATGTAATTCCATTACATGGTCTTAATAAGATAATTTTCACATGTATGAGGGATAATTATGGCTTAAGAAGATAATATAAGTGTAAAATCTATAGACTAGATGCTTCTCAAGGAGTTTGTACAGTTCAAGAGAGAAGGAATTTCAAGTTTTCTTGTTTTCCTATTTGAGAAGACCTCCATAATGTTATCATGTCATTTCCTCATATTATCAAAGTTTCATGATTTTTTCATTGATAATAAGATCCTCATTTCCTTTCAAGAATTCTCAATAAATACTTGTTTAGTAAAAACTAAGGTTTTTTACCATATTTTAAGGAACTTAACATAGTACTAGGTTTTAATTTCAGATAGTTATCCTCCTCAAATGGTTTCCAAATTCATATATTAGGTGGAGGTTGTGATCATGCTTGAATTATATGCTTCAATATGGATTTGAATTTACCTTTTCATGTTCTTTCTCTCCATCTTATATCTTCTCCATCCTTACTATCATATACAACCATCAACACTATGTTCAAACTTCTTTCTCCCTTCCATTAATGGTTTCCATTACTTTGACATCACATCACCCTTAATTCATATCCATTAAATTAACATAATTTCATGAGGAGACAAGAATATTGAGATGGCACCATGGTCATTCAAGGACTTAATGGACCTTAAAATCACTGCTCAGTCAAGTAATGATGACCTACAACAAGGCAATAATACAATCATGAGCTTTTTTAGGGAGTTCATATGGAAAAGAATCTTTTGAGAGAATTTATTATTAAATGTATATTCTCAAATGATCAGATAAAGATTCAAGATATGGGAAAATTTGATCTTACCCATAATTAGTGACCTTCTTAAGGTCTAAACATAGTCTTAGACCATACAAAAGGTCACCAACAACCAAGTCAAGGATGAGATGAGATAAATTAAGCATCAAGGAAAATTAAAAATCTAATTTTAGAGAGGGTGGAATTAAATAGAAGCTCAAAGTAAATTAAAATTATACCAAGAAGAAGTAGAGATATCTGTCAAGTGTGTTAAGGCCTAAAATTTAGACCTAGTCCATACAATCAAAATCATTATAGTTGTAATAAATAATCACTTTGAAGGATGAGATCATGGCATGAATGTAAAGTGGTTTTGGAAAGAAATTAAAGATTATTAATAAATTATTGAATCCAATCATGACTGATTGTTTTTTTAGGTAGCAAGAAAAGGTCCAAGTGTTTTTTAGGACACTTATAGGCCTATTCTTAGAGTGAAAACCTGCAGTCAAGTGTTATGGTAGTAATGATCTTTAGGCATATATAGGATTGTGGAGGAGAAAGTATGAAAGTGATACATATTATTTAAACCTAAAAAAAATTGAATATGTCATATCATGAGTGAGATCACTCTCAACCCTACATGTTTCCCAAGAAACCCCAACCTACAATAACCAAGAAGGTGGACAATAAAGTTGGAGATATTTTCAAGGTTTAAGCACCTCAAGAGAGGTAATTGTGACTATTTTGAGATAATTTGACAAGTAAATGACATATTCACACCACTTTACAACTATTTAAAACTCTCTAATGCCTCAATCTCAGCTACAGTCTAAATAAGGACCAAATAGATCACATATAGTTAGGCTAGAGTGATAGAGGAGTTTTTTCTCAAACTAGAAATAATGATTACATATATGATAATATTTCAAGGTGATGTTTATAAAATTAAACAAAAATTAATATATTGAAGGGATAAATCTCAAAATAACCTTAATTTTCATGTAGTATACACCTATAACCACTTAAGAGAGCAAGCCTTCTTTCAAGTTGGAAAATAAAATGTTCAAACACAGTGGCTTAATGAAGGAGTCTTATGAGCCAATGGAAGTTTCATGAAACATGATTATAAAATTAGGTCAAAGGTTCATGTGAGGGTGTCTAAACCAAGAGGCTATAGACAATTACACTCAAAACACTCACCTACAATAGAATTGAGGGTCTCTTGGAAATATGAGCTTGAATCACCAAGTTAGTGAATAAAAGTAGACTTGATTTGGTATGAGTTATTTAAAACCATGTTTTAAGGTCAAAATTATATGAGGTAATAACATGACATAAATATTATTTTAAATCTCTATATAGTCATACTCATAGAAAAGTAACCTACAACAATCTTTCATAGACACACAACCAGTGATAAAGGAGGTGATAAAGAACTAAGTTTATAACTTTGAGAGAGGGTTTGAGCTTTAAGATATGTTTTTAAACTTATAAAGACCACCAATGAAATCAAGATAAGTTCATAACCTTTACCTTTTAATTTCTCAAGGTATGAACCTGTACTTAGTCCATACAAGCCTATAAAGGCAAAGTACAGTCAAGTTTAGGGTAAATGAAAAAGAGGTCTATCATCAAGAAGATGTTTCAAAAACATGATGATAAAGAAGGTCAAAATTTTAAGTTAAATGACACTATAAACACCTAGTGATACAATCAATCACCTTGAAAGCTCACCTACAACCACTAAACATAGTCATGTTTCCAAGCATGAAAAAGGATAGAACACAGTGATATATGGTCAATTTCTTGATCATGAGTAGGTCATAAGATTAAAAAGTGATGAAATGGATAGATATGGATGAGATGGGACTTTAAGTGCATTATACAAAGCTAAGTTAAAGCCTCGTAAACACACACCTATAGTATTGTTGGTATAAATAAACAAGTTTCTTGAGGAGATAGGATCTTGAGAGAGGTGGCATGATGTTGAAAGATAAATAATAGAGGATGAGACTATTTCAAGGAGTACTATCATAACATATCCAAATAATATTCACCATATTCAATCTTAAATCAAGGTAGTAAATCTTGCAAACATAGTCATGCATAACATAACAAGCACATAGTCAACACATAAGAGGTCAATTTTGAGGAATTTATGTCTTTTAGGCATCTATAGGTGGAATTAGGAACTCAATATTGGTGAAGATAATAATTAGAACTTGATAAATATTATCAAACAATCATAGAGGTCAAAGATTAGTGTAGATGCTCATTATTTTGACACAATCATAAGCCAATCAAAATATAGTCATAGTTGGAGTAAATAAGTTTCTTAAGGTGAATAAGGTGATATAAGGTTTGAAAATTAATTTTTAGAGTTTATAAATAATGAGAGGATGATGAAAATAATAAAACACCATTTTGGATTTGATCATACTTTGTTATCAAAATAAACCATGCCCTTGAGGGCTAAAATAAGTAAGCATGCCTATAACACCCAAAGGCATTTTAAAACCCTATAATAAATATGAAACCTTGAAAATGATATTATGAGATGTTTAAATCCCCATGATTATGATTTAAAATATGGAAAAGAAATGGAAGAGTTAGTTTTCTTCCAAAGAGCAAATTCTAATTCTATAATCAAGACATCCATTTAAGCCACTTGATCAAGTGCTTGTATCTTTCACCATGTGAAGAGTTTGTAAAAAATATCTTAGAAAGATTTGAGGAACCATATTAAATTATAATTCATGAACAATTGAGGTTGGTTAGTGGGTTGTGATTTATGAATAATCACTAAGAGCGTAAGCTATCCATAATGCAAGCAAAATCCTATAGGCAAACTTCTTTACATAGGTATCTTTTCATACCTTTTGCATGGGAACCCAATATTATTACAGAAGTTGAGGGGGTATGTATAATAAACATTCATGGAAATAAGTTTGTGTTTGGAGGACTGTACTTTATGAACCATTGTTAAGAAGGTTCACCTCTAAAACCCTACCAAAACCTCACATTGACCAGTTTTGAGAAAGTCAATTTTATTGAAATAAAAACCTCATGAATACTCTTTAAACCTCTTAAAAAATGAATTAATATTATATAGGGTCCTATAAATGGTACTTTTTTATATGGAATTATATAGATCAAGGTAGAAAATAGGCTTTTTGGACAAAAAAATACAAAAAGAGGAGGCACAATGTAGTCCAATCAAATCCAATCCATGGAGGGTGAAGCATAAGACTTGTTATTCATCCCTAAACCATTACATGGTAAAAAATTTGCCTATAAGTGTCCTTATAATCTCATCCAAAATAGCCACTCTGTAGGAATTTAAGGAAAAGCTAGCTTAGGCAATCTATTTGACTAATTTATAGATGTTTCAAGCTAATAAGAAGCTATTTCATGATATGAGGGATTGTTTTAATTTTAATATCACCATGTTTTAATGTTTTCATGGTTTTATATAGGTTTTCAATATCCATCAAGTATAAAAGTTAGGCTACTAAACCTAGTAAGCCTATTTGATCAAATAATTCAAGTAAAAAATGACATTAAAGGGATGTCAAAGGAGATTATGTAGAATTTTCATGATTTATATTTGATGTTCAAGTGGATATTCCATGCACATTCAATATTGAAGTTCCATTTCATGCAAGGAAAGGGCTTATGTGGAGTTAATTAGTCTTCATTATCAATCACTCTAGTTGATTAATTGACTAACATCATGTATGATCCATAGTCTTCATGCAAGAGTGGTCTTTAACACATTTAAAACTCACTTCAAGTGGAGTTATCCACTAACTTATGGCATAGAAAACATGCAAGGAGGTTTGAAAAGTCAAATATGGTCCACCTCTTCTTTCCAATGCCAAAAATGAGCTCATGCAAGACAAAGACACAAAAGGACAAGTTTTAAAGACTATTATTAACAAATTGTAATGAAAATTGGCTTTGAGTTAATTTGAGTTGACTTATCCTTCTCACCTCTATGCCACATTGGCTAGAGATCTTCTATTGTCTATATAATCAAGCTTTTAAGCCAATTTTTAGGATCCCTCTCTTAGGCATGATTAAACTCTACCAAGATTGAGCTTTGTAACCATTTTGAGATGAATAAATGATTGCTTTCAGATTCATATATTCAAGTATAGTGTGTTTATGTTAGTTGATTTTCATATGTGGTAGTTCTTTCTCCCTTGGTAGGTCCTGATCTCACCTAGTTACTAGTATGCCATCTTATGTAGGTCATATTCAGTGTTTGATGTCATGTGACTAAGATAATAGTGGTTATATTGATTTGTTAGTGCTTTGAATTAGGCTTATTCCATCATTACCCTCATGCTTTGATAACTTGATAAAGCCTCTATCTGAAATACTGTTGCATAGGAGTCATTTAGAGTTGTGGATTTAGTTATTTACTTGTCTTATCAGTGTTTTAGAAGTTCAAATTAAGTGGATAAACCAATAATATAGGTATATCACCAATAGTAGAATAGGATTTACATTACAGTTTCCTTTTAACCCTTTTCATCCTAAATACACATTAGGTTTTAGTAAATAGAGTAAAGTGAGACATCAGTGGAACTAGCCTCATCAAAAATAGAGGTCTAGTATGAGAGTAGGTGTCCTAAACCTCAGATCATTATAATGTTAGTCTAGATGTGAAGGAGATCCTAAACAATTAGCCTTCCTTTAGTAGGGTGCTATCTAGGTTGCTAATAGTTATGACATGCCTGATGGGACATAAATTCAACCATTAGAGTAAAGATTTATAGTAAAAGGTAGATTTTGTTCATAATTTAGTTGATTTTCATGTGTTTTCTAGGCTATGGCAGCCTATAGAGAATAATTCTATCATTCATCTCCTTATCAATAGTTCAAAAATGATCCATATACCTCTTATTATGATCTTCATGACCCCTATCAGCCCCTACTATGACCCATATCAGACTTATGATGAACATCACCAATCATATATAGAGCCTTATCAATAGTATGGTGACTCATATTAATCTTATGATGAGCCTCATGAACCTTGTTATCTTCTTGATTAGTCTAGTCAAGTCTCAAAATAATCCATTTCTAGATTCAAGCAAACACTATTTGGCTATGAGAAATAGATGATAAGCATAGACACTCAGAAGAGCTATGTATAGGAGATTCCCAAGCATGAAATTTAGAACATGAGAGATGATTTGCAGTAGGTTAAAGAGGTCTGTTCATATATCATAAGGAAAATCCATTCAAAGTTTAGTGCTGATATCCTAGACATAGGTGGTCTAATTATAGGCATTAAAGAGAGGTTGGTGGTCCATGAGAAACACCAGGGTCACCATAATCATCAACATGCTCCCATTGAGATTCCATTTTCTCTTTATGATTAACAAACTAATATTTATCATAGCCCTCAAGTTTACATTCAAAGCCTACCAAGTTTTGCTACTTGGAAATCTATCCAAGAGAGACCTCAGAAGGTTGAAGAAGCATGTTTTGAGGAGGCTAATTTTTAGGTTCCATAGTAGATCATACATGAGCCTTTATCTTTAATTTTGTAGGGAGACATCTCTAATCAATTGGTTCATGATTTTGAGGCTCATCTGGCCAAGTAAGTTGAGTTTTCAAATCAACATCTTTAGTATTCAATGGCATCTATAAAGGTAACATAGCAACAAGTTCATTCATTCACATACATGGTTGTAATAAGTGCATGTTAGTAATTAGTCCTCATATGGGTGTTTTAGTTAGGCTTTTAGTCTCACATTTATTTTGTGTGTTATAGTAAGGATTCTCAAAGCCTATATATGTAACCTTTGTAATAGTCAATATCAACTTGTTATGACCAATTTTATGCTCTATATTTTTGATCCTTCAAATCCTCCATGCATTATGGATTGAATCTCATCAGTGGTATCAAAGTGGGTTCTTGAAAGAGGCCTATCTAAGTTTCACTCCACCCATGTTTTGTTTTTCAAGTTAGGTAAAAGGTAATGGGCAAGCAGAGTGGACCTCATGTAAACCCATTTTTTATTTATCTATGTTTCATCCATTTATAGTTTTTGTCAAAACATGTATGTAATTGATATGAAGAGTAGACCTCATGAAAACACCATTTTTGGTTCATTCACCCTTCTAGCAATATATCTTTGATGTAGTGGAGTGGACCTCATGTGAATCCATTTGGTAAGCATCGTTCATGTGAATTATTTTTCTCTATCCATTTTGTTCATTTTTTCCATAGTATTTCCTTCATTATATTAATTATATTTATGATTAATATTAGATACTTGTTTAGCCCAGTGTGTTTGTTTTAGATTTATTCATTATTAGTTTGTATGCACTTGTGCAATTACTTTGTTAGTACATTCAGATTTGGGTTCCTTAGAATTTTTATTTATTTGGATGTACAAGGCATTTGATCTTCTAGGTTGTGGGTTTACAGATTGCATGAATCAAATTTAGAGTTTGAAAGAATTACATATTTTAGATCTGTATTTGCATCGACCATAGATCATATTTATGGTGATTAACATCGATTCAATATGGAGTGTGATTCATATTGTGGATCAACTTTGACTATATATATTAGCCTCTAGGTATTTCTTATGTATATTATATACATAAAATCCATACAGATTATATTTTACAAAAGAGTTTGATTTGTTGTCTGAATTGGAGGACTTTTAGCATCTAGATCAACATTGATATTGAGGGCTCTTTGAATTTGCTTTGGTACTAGTTTAAATCCCAAGTCAACCTCTCCAAAGATCAAAATTTTACAGTTATCTAGTTTAGATATTAAAGCTCCCTGATGTCTTAGTTGCATTCACACTTGATTTAACTCGATGGCAAATCCTTCAAACAATAGACTTCTCTAAACACCTCTACACACCCATCTTCTTCTCATGGCAGCCATGGAAGACAATCTTTGGAAAAGTATTACATTTTAGGTTTTCTTTATGTTTTATAATTTAGGTTTTGTTTTATTTTTTTATTTTTATTGTTTGTATTCATGGTTTTATATAAAAAGGAGTTTTGGGGAGGGGGCTTACTTTTTGAAAAGTAGTTTTATTTTTTTAGGTGTTTTTTTAATGATTCATGGTTTTGTTCTATTTTTTATTTACACGTTTTGTGGTTTTGTTAGTCTTTGATTTAATTTTAGAATAATATTATTTATTTAATTATTTTTTAGGTTAAGTGGTGGTTAGTTTCATGTTTTTTGATGTTTTGATTTATTTATTTTTATATTGTTTATGTATTTAATTTATTTTTAATTTTTAATTTTAATTTGTTATATAGTTTATTTTAGATTAGTTAATGTTTATTTTTGTGTCATTTTATCGACAATTGTCTAGTGTCTCTAGTCATTTATTATGTTGCATCTTTGGTTGTCTTTTTGCTGTTTTGTCAAAAATAGTGTGTCATCATCTAAAGTCAAGTCTTTATTTGGTTAAAATTATTCAATAAAGCCTATGTCGATATGCAAATGAAAATTTCAATAAAATATGTATTTAATAAAATCTTCTCTCTAATATAAAAATTTCATATTATGTAATGGATGCATTTTTGAGTGAACCCAACATCTGCATGTCCATCTTATAAGGGGAATATAAAAATGTTTAGTTCATGTAGTTCTTCTCCCCATGTTCACACTAAGGGGGGGAATGTTAGGAATTAGTCCTCACATGGGTTTTTTAGTTAGTTAGGTTTTTAGTCCCACATTTGTTTTGTGTGTTATAGTAAGGCTTTTAAAATCCTATATATGTAACCTTTGTACTAGTTAATATCATCTTGTTATGAACAATTACATTCTCTACACTCTTGAGCCTTTAGCTCCTCCAAGTATTATGGATTGAATCCCATCAGCTCAATTCAAGAGGTTCCTAAACCCAAGTCCATGACTTGGAATTAGGTAAAATAGTCTAGGGAAAAAGAAGAACTTTCAAGAATAAGTCAAGATGCTAAAGTCATGAGCAAGTAGGATATCATTCAGCCTCCACTCCTTCCTCCTCAAAATCTCAAGTCCTTTCCTTCATGGAAAGATATTCAATAAATAATGCAATTGAGAGAGGAGGTAAAGGTGATTCAAGTTGAGTAGCCCTAAGATAAGAATCAAGCATCTATGGTAACATATCTAGACCTTTCTCATCTTCTTGAATATTTTTTGGGGTCTACCATGCCATTTTTAAAAAGGAGTCTCTATTTTGTGAGGTAATTAAAGAAGTTAAAGTTGATGTATATGAAGATGAAAATGACTCATGTGAGCAAGAGGAAAACATCATCATTGGGATTGATTCAATATCTCAAGATGTAAAGGAAGGTGGATTCAAAGAATTTATTACTGAGATAAATGGTGAGGTACAAGTACAAGAAGAAGAGGTTAATAATATCTAAGATAAAGATGTTCTACTTACATAATTTAATGATGTTTTCCATGATTTATTTGGTCACATAGTAGCTTCCATCAATCGTGATAGTTCACAAGATCTTGTAGAAGTGATAGAAGTCAAGTACCTATCAAAAAAAGAAGATGAAGAACAAGTTGATCTTGAGATCATGCTAGATTAGCAAGTGGACCAATCTAAAATAGTAAAAGAAGACTTGCAGCCTCATGATTATGATCAATAAATTGATATGATTGCTTCTAACATTAATATTGATGAAATTCTAATTTTATTTAATCTTAATGAGAACCAATCATTAGATTTATTTGATGTTTCTTTAGGTTATTCTCTACTTGAATATGGTTCATTGTAAGTTGAGAGAAGTACTTCCATCAAACAAAAAGTAACCACATCTTCAAGTAATCAAATTCAAGAAGATGTTTTCTCAAGAGATGACATTTTTGAGTCTCTCAAGTAAGGTTATAAAATTCTCTCTTCATCTTTATATGTTTGTCTACTTTTGGAAGCTGAACATGAACTCAAATGGCCTCAAGAAGTCATGAAATTAGATCCATATTTCTTGGAGGTTAGCCTTGTAGAAATGACACAAGAGATACTTTAGGTTGTCCAACATGATCATAATCAGTAGTTCATGAATGAATAAGAATTGAGATTTTTCTTGTAAAGTACATGGATTTGGGAGGAGTATGAATGTGTCTTGGACTAACGTCTATAATTCATCCACCTAAAGTTTGTAGTAGAATAAGTAGTTGCTTCCCTAAGAGGTTATGAAGATCCAAATGCTCTTAGCTACAAAACAAAGATATCAAGAGATGAAAATGATGTTTCAAGGTTTTATGGTGGAAAACATAACTTTCCATTTGATCTTGGAGGAAATATTTTCATTTTAGGTTAGTTGTTTTAGGTTTTTCATGTTTCAATAAGTGAATAACACAAGTAGTAGTCTAATTCCTTTCTATTGTGTTTGTTTTGTTTTCCTATTTTGATTAGGTTAGTTATCTTTTATTCTTAGAATAGTTGTTGTTCCCTTTCAATATAATTTTTTTACAGTCAAAAGAGGTTTATCAAATCCCAAAAGAGTCTGTTTGACGTTCAAGAGAGTCATTAAATCATGTTGTCATGTCTTAGATTGCCATTGCCATGTGAAATCTAGTAGGTTATTTTGACCAAAAGGATGGTAAACCCTTATGAGTCACTATAAATGTTGGTAATTTTTTGTAACAAGGCTAAATACCAACCCATACAATCCAAAACTTTTCATAGTATTGTTGAGCCTATTTAAGGTGGTCTAAAACTATGTTTTTTTAGCTTAAAAGGAAAATTTTTGGTCTTAAAATGTCAAAATAAGAGTTATAAGTCATTAAAATAGTAAAAATATCCTTGAACACATTCATATACATATATTTAGCTTATTCCTGAAGTTTCATGCTTTAAAAAAGGTCTTTTAATGTAATTTTAAGCTAAAAGGCCCATTTTGAACTGACATGTGCCATTTTGGCCCCAAAATCATGTCATAATGCTTAATATTTTTTTAACATGATAAAATACTCATGGATATCCTTATATTTCTCTAAAAGTGGTAGTGGAAGACTAAAGTTTCAATAAAAGGCAAAAAGAGCATTTTTCATGCACATTTCATAAAGGAGTATGAAATTATATGACATTTTCATATAATTGAATCCATGGACAAGAGAAGTAGGGCATAAATATGGTTCTATAAGAGTTTCATCACTAAAGGAGGTAGAATATGCCCAACTCTAGTCCCCTACAAATAATTGGTTTCTTTTCACATAGAGATAAACTTTTAGGTTTATAGATGATACAGTTAGGAGAGAGAAGATTCAAATATAAAATTTTTGCTAGAGAAAATAGACTCAAGGAGATTATTGATGGATAAATTAGTTCTCAAATTTTTTGTCTTGACCTCATGAATCATCCATTGGAAGTCAAGGTATAATTTTTTAGTCTTGCATCTAGGAAGGCAATCAATTTTCTGTAAATTCTCCTCACCAAGGCATCATTTCAAGAAAATTCAGGTTTTTAGGGATTATAAGGGACATGTAATTCACTTAAATATTAGTAATAAATTAATTTTAACACATGTGAGGTCTAATTGTAACTCAATAAGACAAAATAAGTGCAATTTTGTAGACTAGATACTTCTCAAGTAGTTTATATAGTTCAAGAGAGAGAAGGAATTTCAAGTTTTCTTGTTTTCCTATTTGAGAAGACCTCCATCATGTTGTCATGTGATTTCCTCATATTATAAAAATTTCATGATTGGTTAATTGAAAATAGTTTCATCATGTCCTCTCAAGAATTCTCAAGAAATCCATGTTTAGCAAAAACTAAGGTTTCTTAGCATATTTTAAGGAACCTAACATAGTACTAGGTTTCAATTTTAGCTAGTTATCTTCCTCAAATGGTTTCCAAATTTATATATTAGGTGGAGGGTAGGATAATAATTGCATTAGATGTTTTAATATGGCTCTGAGTTTGCATTTTCATGTTCTTTCTCTCCAATTATGTCTTCTCCATCCTCACTATCATATACAACCATCAACATTGTGTTCAACCTTCTTTCTCCCTTCCATTCATGGTTTCCATTCCTTTTAAATCACATCACACTTCATTCCTCTCCATTAAATTAACCTAATGTCATGAGGAGATAAAAATAGTGAGATGGCACCATGGTCATTCAAGGACTTAAAAGACCTTAAAAGCATTGCTCAGTCAAGAAATGATGACCTACAACAAGGCAAGAATACAATCATGAGATTTTTCAAGGAGTTCATAAGCCAAAGCAAATTTGAGAGACTATAATCTTAAAGTTATATTCTCAAATGATCACATCAAGCCTAAAGATATGGGAGGACAATGATCTTACTCATAATTGACAACCTTCTTAAGGTATAAACATAGTCTCATACCATATAAAAGGTAACCTACAACCAAGTTAAGGGTGAGATGAGATCAAGCAAGCATCAGGAGAAGTCCAAAGGTATTTGAAGAGAGGGTGGAATTAAATAGGATATCCAAAAAAATTCAATGTATACCAAGAAGGAGTAGAGAGATATGTCAAATGTGTTAAGGCCTAAAATTCAGACCTAGTTCATACAAGCATAATCATTAAAGTTGCACTACATAATAAATTTTAAGGATGACATAATGGAATTAATGTAAAGTGGAGTTGGAAAGAAATTAAAACTTATTAACCAGTGATTGAATCCAATCATGACTCATTGTTTTGTCAAGTAATAAGCAAAGGTCCAAGTGTCTTTTAGGACACCTACATTCCTGTTCTTAGAGTACACACCTGAAGTCAAGTGTTATGGTAGTCAAGATCTTTAGGCATATATAAGATTGTGGAGGAGAAAGTGTGAAAGTGATAAATATTGTTTAAACCTTAAACATAATGAGGATGACATATCATGAGTGAGATCACTCTCAACCTTGCATGTTTTTGAGTAAACCACAACCTACAATAACCAAGAAGGTGGACAATAAATTTGGAGAGATTTTCAAGGTTTAAGCACCTCAAGAGAGGTCATTATGAATATTTTGAGATAATTTGAAAAGTTAATGACATATTTACAACACTCTCCAAATATTGAAAACTCTCTTATGCCTCAAGCTCAGCTACAGTCTGTACAAGGACCAAATGGCTCACATATAGTTAGGCTAGAGTGACAGAGGAGTTTATTCTCAAAATATAAATAATGACAGTGTATTGATAGTGTTTCAAGGTTATGTTTATAAAATTAAACACAAATTAAAACATTTAAGGGATCAATATTATAATAACCTTCATTTTCTTGTAGTAAACACCTAAAACCACTTAAGAGAGCAAGCCTTCTTTCAAGTTGGCAAATAGAATGTTCAAACATAGTGGCTTAATGAAGGAGTATTATGAGCCAATGGAAAAAATGATGATAAAATGAGGTTAAAAGGTCATGTGAGGGTGTTTAAACCAAGATTATATAGCCAAGTGCACTTAGAACACCCACTTACAGTAGGATTGAGGGTCTCCTAGAAGTATGAGCTTGAATCACCAAGTTAGGTCAGTAAAGGTAGACTTGTTTTAGTATGAGTTATTTAAAACAATATTTTAAAGTAAAATTTATATGAGGGAATAAAATGAAATAATTTTTTTTTAAAGGCTATATACATTCATACTCACATAAAAGTAACCTACAACAATCCTTCATGCACACATAGCTAGTGATAAAGGAAGTGATAAAGAACTAAGTTTAGAACTTTGAGAGAGTGTTTGAGATTCAAGCTAGGATATAAAACTTATGAAGGCCACCAATGAAATAAATATAATCTCATATACTTTACCTTTGATTTTCTCAAGGTATGGTATTATACTTAGTCTGTATAAGCTTGTAAAGGTAAAGTACAATAAAGTTTAGGGTAAATGGAAAAGAGGTCTGTCACCAAGAAGACATTTAAAAAACATCATGGTAAATGAGGTAAAAGGTTTAAGTTGAATGAAACTCTAAAAACCTAGTGATATAGTCAGTCACCTTGAAATCTCACCTACAACCACCAAACATAATCATGTTTCCAAGCATGAAGAAGGATAGAATACAATGATATATGGTCAATTTATTAATCATGAGTGGGTCATAAGAGTAATAAGTGATGAAATGGATAGAAATGGATGAGATGGGAATTTAAGTACATCATATAGAGCTAAGTTCAAGCTTCATAATCAAACACTTATAGTACTATTGGTACAAACAAACAGGCTTCTTGAGGAGATAGGATCTTGAGAGAGGTGGTTTGATGTTGAAAGCTAAATAAAGGAGTATGAGAATATTTAAAATAGGACTATAATAACATATAAAAATCATCTTCACCATATTAAATCTTAAACCAAGGTGGTAAATTATGCAAACATAGTCATGCATAACATAACAAGCACACAATCAATGCATAAGAGGTCAATTTTGAGGAATTTGTGTCTTTTAGGCATCTATAGGTGGAATTAAGACATAAAAATTGGATAAGATCATAATTAAAAATTGATAAATATTATAATTAAATCCTAGAGGTAAAAGGATTAGTGTAGATTCTCATTATTTTGAAATAGTCATCAGCCTATCAAAACATAATCATAGTTGGAGCAAGCAAGTTTCTTAAGGTGCATACATGTGATAAAAGGTTTGAAACTTCATTTGGAGAGTTTATAAAGCATGATAAAGTGATGTATAATCATAAAACACATTTTAGGAGGTGGTAATACTTCATTATCAAATCAAACCATGCCCTTGAGGGCTAAATCAAACAAGTAGGTCTATAACACCAAAAGCCATTTTAAAACCCTCTAAGCAAGATGACACCTTGAAAATGATATGATGAGATCTTTAAATGATCATGATGATTTCATGTAAGGAGAATAAATGGAAGAGTCAATTTTAATCCAAAGAGCAAATTCAAATTTTGTAGTTAAGACACCCATTAAATCCACCTTATCAAGTGCTCATATATTTTAACATGTGAAGAGTTTGGGAAAACACTTTTATCATGATTTGATGACCCCTATGTGGTTAAAATTAATGAATAATTGAGGTTGGTTTAGGGGATGTGTTTTATGAACAATAGCTAAGACCATAAGCTATATATAATGTAAGAAAAACCCTATAGGCAAACTTCTTTATGTAGGTATCTTTTCATAGCTTTTACATGGGAACCCAATATTCTTAGGGAATTTGAGGGGGTATGTATACTAAAATTTCATGGAAAGAAGTTTGGGTTTGGAAGAATTTAATTTATGAACCATTATTAAGAAGGTTCACCTTCAAAACCCTCCCAAACCCTCATAGTGACCATTTTTGATAAAAGTCAATTTTATTAAAATCAAAACCTCATGAATCAAACTAAAACCTCTTAAATCATGAATTAAACTCAAAGAGGGTCCCAACAATGGTACTTTTTTGTATGGATTAAGGCAGAAACAAGTTTTTTTGAGAAAAAATGCAAAAAGAGGAGGTATAAGATAGTCTAATGAAATCCAATCTATGGAGGGTGAAGACTGAGACTTGTTATTCATCCCTAAACCATCATATGGTAAAAAAATATGCCTAGAAGTGTCTTTATTAGCTCATCCAAAATATCCATTTTGCCAAAAATCAAGGAAAACTAGCCTAGTCAACTTGCTTGACTAATTTGTAGATGTTTCAAGCTAAGAATGAGCTATTTCATGATATGAGGGCTTGATTTAGGTATAATATCACCATGTTTTTAGGTTTTCATGGTTTCATATAGGTTTTTAAGAGTCATCAAGTGCAAAAGTTAGGCTACCAGGCTTGTTTGATCAAATAAGTCAAGTAAAGAATGGTGTTAAAGGGATATTAAAGCACTTTGTGTGGACTTATCATGATTTATATATGATGTTCAAGTGGACATTTCATGCACATTCAGTATTGAATTTCCATTTCATGCAAGGAAAGGGCTTAAGTGGAGTTAACTAGTCTTCATTATCAATCACTCTAGTTGAATAATTAACTAGCATCATGCATACTCCATGGTATTCATGCAAGAGTGGTATTCCAAACAATTTTAAATCACTTATTGTGGAGTTATCCAAAAACTTATGGAATATAAATCATAAAAAGAGGTTTGAAAAGTCAGAAATGGCCCACCTCTTCTTTCTAACAGCAAAAAGGAGCTCATGCAATACAAAGAAACAAAAGGACAAGTCTTAGAGACTATTATTAAAAAAATTTAATGAAAATTTACTTTGAGTTAATTTAATTTGACTTCTCCTTATCACCTCTATGACACATTGGCTAGATATTTTCTATTTTATATATATTTAGGTTTTTAAGCCAATTTTTAGGATCCCTCTTTTTGGCATGATTAAACTCTACCAAGATTGAGATTTGTAACCTTTTTGAGATGAATAAATTACTATTTTAAGATTCCTATATTCTAGTATAGTGTGTTTATGTTAGTTGATTTTCACATGTGGTAGTTCTTTCTACCTTGACAAGTCCTGATCTCACCTAGTTACTAGTATGTCATCTTATGCAAGTCATGTTTAGTGTTTGATGTCATTTGACTGAGCTCACAATGGTTATATTGACTAGTTAGTGCCTTAAATCAGGCTTATTACATCATTTCCCTCATGATTTATTCACATGATAAAGCCTCTATGTGAAATACTATATCATAAGAGTCATTTGGAGTTGTAGATTCAATTATTTGCTTGTCTTATCAATGTTTTAGAAGCTCAAATTGAGTGGATGAAACAAAAATATAGGTGTATCACCAATAGTATAATAATATTTACCTTATAGTTTCCTTCTAACCCTTTTCATCCCAAATACATAGTAGGTTTTAGTAAACAAAGCAAAGTGATACATCATAAGAGCTAGCCTCATCAAAACTAGAGGTCTAGTCTAATAATAGGTGTCCCACACCTCAGATCAATCCAATGTTAGTCTAGGTGTGAAGGAGATCTTGAGAAATCAACCTTCCTTTAACAATTTGATATTTGGGTTACTAATAGGTTCAATTTTAATTAAGGATACTAAATATATGTTTAAAATGCTAAGCCTTGAACCATTATCCACAAGAACTCATTTTATTATTTTATTACAAATGTACACTTGAATATAGGGTGGTAAGTAGTTATTTATCAGAGGTTGGGGTATTGAATCCTCCTTTTCAAATAATATATTATTTTTGGTCCATTTGATAGAGTTTAACATGAAGGCCACATGTGGAAATTATACATTCCATGATAAGGTTTTCATATGTAGTGTTCTCACAAAAATAACCTTATAAGGTGGAGACTTATGCCATAGGTCTAATAGTGAAATTTTATTCATAGCCTCATTATATGTGTTTGAGATTTTTGGCATATGTTCCTATTGGTTTTCTTGATTATGAGAAGGAAACCATATTCTTTGAGGATAGCTATTTATAACTAAAGGTATTAATGTTTGCGTTACATGTTATATTTTTCATAATATCTATATAACCAACAAATGTTATATCAATTGGTACTTGAGTATCACGTAATCCTCACATAGTATATCCTTATAGATAGTAGAGTGATTTATAAGTTTAAAGATTGAAATATTAAGATACATGTTTTTGATGTGTTTTTTGGCATGGATCACCAACATTAGGCTCTTGGGGTAGTGAATCCCATCCAACCTCTCTTGAAAGGAGTCATGTGAGGTGGGTCTTCCCAGGGTCTATAACTATCAAGTCATAGTGCATTGATCTTTAATCTATCATAAATTGTGGATTGTTTTGATCAAGGGGCCTGATAATAGTGTAATATTATAACATATTGTATTATTAAACAAATTATATAGTAATTATAGTTTCAAGTTTTACTCAACTAGGTTCTAAATATATATTGAAAAAAACAAAGCATGCACATACATCTGCCAAAATGAGAAATTAAGGTTTGAGGTAAAAATAGTTTAAGATGATAATTTTAGGTGCTTATTCCCTTGCATTAATACATTAAATAATATGGCAACAATAGTGGAATGTAATAGAATAAGTAATTGAGATAAACATGCATAAAAAAATGATTATCAAATGAAACCCTAGTTTAACAAGTTTGATAAAAAATGCAAAAGAGAAGGGGGAAAGAGATAAAGACTATAATAATAAGGATTAACATAGATTTTTTTAATTTTTAAACCCATAAATTGGTCTCTCACCTGACCAAAATGTGCACAATCATAAACAAGGTTGATGCATATGCCAAAGGAAATTAGATAATAAAAATTGAGGCCACAACCACCATTTGAATGTACAGGTTAAAAATAATAATTACGAAGCCTTCTATTAGTCAAGAGGTTCTTATTAATAATCACATTATAAATTCACCATGATCAATCCACCAAAAATTGACCAATATAATGATAGGGTTACAAAAGAGGGATAGGATAAACTGAAAAATAAGTGATTGCCTCTAAATGTTTTGGAGTAACAAAAATTCAACCCTTATAATGAGTAGGGCATGGCTTATTTATAAAATACTAATTATTCATTCACTTCATTTCCTACCAAAATCCATCCTTCACTTTTTAAATCCTATCACTTTACCTTTTTGCTCCATTTTACCTAGAAAAAAGATAAAAATCAAGTTATTTTTTATAATCAAAAGCTCCAAAGGCAGCTTATAAACTTAAAAAATTAAAATCTCATTGCATGGGAGGAATTTTGGGAAATTGAAGACAATAAGACATATGCATCATAGTCAAATGATTAATTAATTTTATGTTTAAAAAAATTAGTTTATAGGGACTAAGTTATGGTTGAAAAAATACTAGTAGGTCTAAAAGGCACCCAATAGACCTATTCGGGTTCAATAAAGTGCAAAACTTAGTTGTGAGCAACTTTTGATTCAAGACAAATTAGGTGAAATTGGTAGGACTAAATAATTCATAGTAGAAATATATTTATAGTGGTGTAAGTGGATTCTAAAATTGACTCCTAGGGTGAAAGTTATGCCCTCAGAGTGACAAATAGTCTAAGTGGTCCAACAAGTTGAAAAGGGACCCAAGATTCTATTTTGTCATTAACATGCACTTTTTTAAATTGACAAGAAATTATTAAAATATTAGTTATAATTAGGTTTCTAAAGAATAAATAGAACTAAAAGTCACACTTAAACATCTTACAAGACCTAATCAAACTTATTTCTTCAACTAACACTATGTATTTGTTTTGGCAGGAAATTGAAATTTGAATTTGAAGGGGGTCCAAGTCCCAATTAGGGTTTGGGCCCCCAATTAACATTTTCAAGATTTGTCCCATGTTTCCCATGTTTTATTTAGGATTAAAGATATTATTATCAAAGGAGTGGAATTAGGGGATGATCACTAACCTAATTGGGGATCCATCCATGATTAACACTATTCCTCCATTTTGAAAACCCCAACAACATCCCTAAGACCTATACAGGGTTTAAAACCCACCTAACACTATGTATTCCCCCTATTTGTCCTAAGATAGTCAAGGTTTAAAACCCAAACTACAACTATATTGAAACAAGTCCTCTCTTAGACCTAATTAGGGGTGTAAACCCTAACTATAATTGAAACTGCACTTTCCCCCTGATGAAGACCTAGTTAGGCTTTAAATCCTAACTACAAATAAATGCCTTGACTACCCAATGAAAGACCAAATTAGGACTCTAATGCCCAATTATAATTGGGTGAATACAAATATGAGATCCTATACTTAGTCAATAAAACTTTCCTAAATAATAAATGAAAATGTGAAAGGCCACCACCTAGACCTAATCAGGACTTAAAGCCCTATTAGGTATATGATACTTAGAAACTTTGAATGTAGACCTACTCAAATAAAAAGATCTGATTACAACTAATTTTTTTCCAAAGAAGACCTAAAATACCTAATCAAGGATTAAAATCCTGATTGGGTCATGTGACTTAGGAAAATTTTAATCACTTTTAGCTAGACCTATTTAAAGATTTTGACAAGTTTTTTACTTGATCTAGTAAGATTTTATAAGTAATATAAGAGGGCATAAAATTCATCAAATCACCAAACACCAAATATGCAAATGTTTCACATTATTTGGTTAATAAGATTGGATGATTATCAAATTTTGATAGGGCATGGAAATCAAAATGACCCCCTAAAGTGGTTGCAAGGAGTTGAGAGAGTACGCAAGTAAAAATGCCAAGCATATGTAAGTGCAACAAGACTCTACTTCATGGCCAAGTGCTTTATATGAAAATTTACAATTTAGACTTAGTTTTCATAATGAAAAAGGTTTTAGGTTTCATAATGGCATAAAAATGAGATGACGCCCTAGGTAAGCCAAGCTTCAAAAATAAATTGGGAGGTTAAGACTCTAATTTCACATTGAGTCTTACATACGAAATTTTCTTACACAAACATGGTATTTACAACAATGATGGTTTTAATACTTAGTTTGATATGAAAATTGAGGTGGACCACCAAATAAACTTAATAATGTTGAGACCAATGAGTTGTGAGCCCAAGAAGGAACAACTACCAAAGCAAAAAGAGGTTCCCTGATTCTTGGAAGAATTAGGGCATGTTGTGAAAATAATAACACATTCCACTTGATTCATTAATAAGGCCATTTTTCATGAGTTTAGGTTTATACACCACTTGGTATATCTTATTTATTTCAATAATGTATTTGACCAGTCAATTTACATAGAAAACTACCATAAACACTATTAATTAGAACCCAAAATGAGTGACAGATTCATCCATATTGCACATATTGATAAAAAATAAATTTGATTCTTTACAAATTTTAAATTTTATTTTTGAAAAATAAAAAATAAGATTTTTTTTTCAAACCTAAGCCAATAGGGTTTTGAGTTTAAAGATCAGGTTCACAAAATGTTCAACCCTACATTGGATGTGGATCCTATTGGGATAGATAGGGTTAAGAATATAGAAATAAATAAACACAAGGGTGATAAACAAATCTATAGCAGGTCAATTAATTATAAAACTCATATAGAACATATACTAAATTTATTATGTTAGGATATGATAAAAATGGAAAGTATATCTATGTTATCTATGATAATAATAAATAAATAATATACTTAGTTGGTTCTTATGCTAATATAGATCTAGATCTAGAACAAACGGGAAGTAGATTAGAAGAATATTTTGGAACAATTACCAAATTCTAGATTAGGTGCCTTTGTAACTATGGACACTTATATTAGCTTGGGATGGTTGCATTAATTCTAGTATCTAGGTTAGACATAAGTGTTTTATATAAAATACCTAATGAAATGGGATGTAACCACCTGAATGCTTCTGGGTTTTTTTAACACCTTTGATTTGGTGCATTTAGATCTAGAATACATTTAATAGTTTGGAAGGCATTTCAAATACATGTGGTATGAGTATATTAACTTAAAATCCTTATTTTTCACACTTCACATAATATTATAATGCCAAAGCTATGCTATACTAAGATCATGATAAAATAATACTAAAAAAATAGTTTAGAAAAGTGTATAAGTTGGTCATTTATCACTTATGCATGCATCCCAGAGGGTGCACCTTTATCTCATGAATGAGAGGGTTTATTGGATTTTAAATAACTCAAATTATGAATAGGTTCTAAACAATATTTTATTACCCTATAACATTAAATTACATAAATTAATTCAAGTGATGGTTAAGTGGTGTTCCCATCATCCTTGGGTACCAAAAAATCAATCTTGGGTAACTCTAACATGTTTAAGTTACAAAACCTTCCACAAAACCTGAAAAAGTTAACCCATATGGTGTAGTGAAGTCATGGATGGAATTAGTGGATTGAGTACATAAGAGGTCCCTTTTATCCTATGATAATACTCAATAGGGATGGTATAAATAATGTGCATATGATGACCCATAATAAAAAATTAAATTAATTAAAACCAAGAAATCACCTAACTAGGCTAAAATATAAAAATGATAGTGTTGAATAGTCATTGAAAAATCACGTAGGTCTATCTAGTTGCATACCCAATGGTCTATAATGCATGATGGATTTTATAATCATAAAATGTAATGAAACATGTTGACAAGACTATTTGACCAAAATCATATACCTAGAAAGTCTCCTAGAAGTCTTTGAATAATGCATCTATATTTGTAGTCTAAAATAGATTATAAAATAATGCTAATAAAATCTAATGAATCATTAGACTAGATGATCATGCTTGCACCAAGACAAACAAGGGTAAATGTATTTATTTTTCAATATTACATCTTGATCTATGGTATTCTCTTTATGTTTTCCATAGTTCACATCTAGCTCCTCCTTTTTGATTATTTTATCCCTTATATCAAGGATGTAATTACATCACAAACGAGTGAACAAATGATAGTTATCTAAGTCATGATATCCAAATCACATGATAGTAAAACATGATACTAACAATTATTCCACATAATTTTATTATAAATCATAATAACATCACTGAACCGAATCATATAAAACATATCAATAATATCAATCATTGATCACATAGAAACTTAACATTATTAGTTATGTTTTATGGCATTAATCACTAATAAGTGTCCTGTTAGCCAAATTTCATACCTTGTTTTTTATCTTCTTTTGGCTAAGTTCAATGCTCATTTGTCTATTTTAACTTGTAAAAGACTAGTTGTTTTCTTTTCTTTTCTTTGGGGATTTTGTAATCTTGAAGGGATCATTCCAAAAGGAAGTGACTTTTTATCCACAACAATCCTTCAAATAAGCCATACTCCAAAGGTCCAAAAAGACATGGACCATTCAAAGGGGATAGGACATCCAAGAGAAATATTTTGAGGAAAATGTCTGATGAAAATACCTATGGGAATTCTTTTGGGGAAAGTACCCACATGTGTTATTCAAGAAGGGTGCTCTAAGGAAATGTCCAAGTGGAATGATTGTTGAATAAATGTCAACTTCAAGATAATGAGATAACCGTTAGTGTTCAAACAAAAGGATTCACAAGCAGATCCAAGGGCTCATGTCCTTCATCCATCAAAACAATGAGAGAGCCCATATCACCATTATTTGACCAAGATACATGACATTCCATGAAAACTAACTAGGGAGGAGAAGAGTCTAGTAGAATGAAAATAACACATCACCATGCCTAATGGAAGGTCATTAGTGTGAAGACAAATCTACAACATGTGGATAGTTGCATTGATGCCATGACTCATCCAAGAATATCCTAATTTTATTAGCACAAACCATTGAAAAAGCATCATTGAGAGAGCAAGACTAAATGTGTAACAACTTGTGATGACATGGATCAACCAAATGGCCCAAGCAAGCATCCTTTGTAAATATGGTTACAATTGAAGATGGTGATTGAAAACAAATTGATTCCTACCCTTAGAGCAAATGGATTTCCTCTCTCTTCCTTTTTGATATATATACAGCCCCTTGGCTAGTAAAAAAATCAACCACATAAAGTATGGTGAAGCCCTACTATAATGATATCCTACCTTTAAGAATTAGTATATTCCTTTTCCATTTCAAGTTCTAAACATTGTCTAAGTGTGCAAGTGACATATATTGACAACAATTGATGGTTTCATGCTTTTATCCTTTGTCCTTCATGTCTGAGTAAAGTTCTTGATCTAACAGGTCATCTGTAGTGTGTTTAAGTTTATAAAACTAATATAAGAATTTTAACTATTCTTGAATGTGTAATGTGCCTTTCAGTTCATTCTCCTTCTATTTTTCATGCATCTCACCTCTTTACTAAAATATCCATGTTAGAATCTCTAAAAATTAAAAAAAACTCTTTACATTTTATTTTATTGTGTACAAGGATATGACATTCATGTGGAGTAAAAACCTTCGTGTATCACCATTCTTAAAGTAGGTTCCCCTTATGTAATTTCTAACCCTTTTCTTTTCAATCAAGCTAGTGTAGATAGAGATTGTTTTACAAAGACAAATTCAGGGAGCTAGCCCTTTATATCTAGAATTTCATTTCCATTATAGGTATAACCACATGCTTAGAAGTGTTTCAACATTTCCCAAATATGGAAGAGGCCTAAACATCCTCTTCTTGGGTGTTAGATTTTGAGCCAATAGTTCTAGCATGCCTGGTGGGACCTGAGTTCCTAGTTATTTACATGTCAAGGTGAATGTTAGTCTTGATAAACCTAAGTTTATACTCTTAATATAGAATTTGGAAACTCTACTAGGTAAGAATCCCTAGTTGTACATCAAGTTTTCCATGTTTTACTTCATGGTTCTCATTAGGTCATCTAGGATTTTTAATCAAACCCCTCTAATTGAAGCTCTTCTTAAAGAATAATGCCCTAAACCATTCCTAACCCTTAGAGATCCTTAGCAAGGAGGCTTTGGAGAATAATAAGAAGTTGCAGAGACCAAAGAAGTAGAAGATCAAGAGGAAAGAAGAAAAATGCATATATAATAGCCTTTCTCAATTTTTAACACACAAAATCTAATTGACCTTCCTACATATGACCCTATCCCTCCAAATGCTACCAAGCATCTCCATAGTTTCAATGGGGAAGGTTTTATTACCCCATTTGAACATATTAGGGACATCTCAAATTTCTATAACTTTCACAATGTCACCTGAGCCAATATAGCCATTAGGTTGCTTGCCATGTCTCTAAGAGGCAAGGCGTCTGAATGGTATAGAACATTAGAAGGGGGTTGAATTACAAGTTGGGATGGATTTGGAGAGTTATTGGTAACAAGATTAAAAAATAAGAGTGACCATGCCTCACTGATCCATTAGTTAAACATAATAAAGAGAGGTCCCAATGAATATATGGAAGATTTCAATGAAAGATTTCAAAGGACATGGCATAGGTTTCCACTTATCATGAGACCTCCTCCAAATTTGTGTTCCCCATCTATCTCAAAGGTATTGGTACTGATGTAGTAGTGATGTTACAATCTATGGGAGGATCTACTCTACTTGATGTCTTTGAGATAACCATTAAAGCTGAGAATAGCTTGATATAAGATGGAAAGCTACCTCCAAGAGTTTTCATGCCATTGTTTTCCCATAGTTTAGTTAAAGCTACAAGCATAGCTAAAATTCATAACACCAATGTCAAGCCAAGATCTTTCCCCAAGAAAGTGGATAGTGTTATGGATAGAGATGAGGAAATTTGGTCATTATGAGCTCAGCTCAAGCAAGCTCAGTTCTAGGCAAGTGATCCACCTAATCCTCAATATTATCCTCAATAAGGATATATATCTTTAGACTAATATAATTACCAAGAGAGAGGACAAGGTTAGTAAGGTTTCAATAGGTAAATTGATGCCTATAATCCTAATACCACTCCTTTTCCTGAGGTGGTTGTTCTAGTACATGCAAATCTAGTCCAAGGAGAGGATCATTTAGACCAATGGGGGAAATCTCAAGGTTAGTTCATGTACAATAATGGAGAAGATAGCCAATATTTGATGGCATAAGAAGAATATACTCCCTACATAACAATAGAAGAAGTGAACCTTATGCAAAGGGATGTTCATGGAGAGGGGAGTAACCAAAGCATAGGTATGATGAACTTTCAAGTGAAGGATGATTATGTGTTGAATCAAAACACACCAATTTTAGATAACACAAGAGCCAATAAGAGAGGTCTAATATATGTTCTAGGATTACATTTGACTCTAAGTGATGTCTCTCTAAGGCCACAAAGTGTGAATCCTAATGTTGTACTTGTTGTAAGTCATGCTCCTTAGCAAAATTAGAATGCAAGTAGGGTTATCAGACCTATAATGTAGCAAGTTCAAGCCACCTAAATACCTTAAATAGTATAGGAAAATGTGAATGATCCATCTCTAAACATTATTGATTCTTTTAATATTACTAAGACAAGCATAACTCTTTGGGACATCTTGTACATGCCTAGTCAAAAGGAACTCTTACAAGAATAGCTCACAAGCATCCATACAGCCCCCCAAAATTCAAATCATAATTGTGTAGCCCTTAAAAATGATCCAAGACATGTCTTAGATCCATTCAAAAATTCTAAAAATCATCCATCCTTCTATCTCACCCTTATTATGGCATACAAGCTGGTCCATAATTACATTATGGATAGTGGAGCTAGTACCAATGTTATGCCTAAAGTGGTGGCTGATAAGTTAGGATTAAAATATGAGCCAAATATCAAGGGTGTATTATATCTTTATAGGACTCCAACTAAGATAGTGGGACTAGTCAAATGTCTGAAGGTCTTTCTACATGATTACCCAAGTTTTCTAATTATGCAGGACATAGTGGTGGTAGACCTTCCAGCTCATTTTGCTATCTTCTCGTCAAGATATTTTATAGCTAAGATATGAGGGTAACTTTATACTAATTGGTATTTTATAGATTTTAAAACAATATATGAGACCAAGGTGACTATAATAATGCATCCCCTAACTAGGTTTCATATCGATCCATACATGGTGATAAACTCAAATCAGAATTGTCTAATTAACAAAGAACAAGAAAGTGTTATGGATGGTGAAGCATCCTCCCCCTTTAAAGGTTTTTATGATCTCTTCCTTGATAAATATATCACTAAAATACATGGGCTTGATCCATATAATTTTATTGAATACATTGATTTGTGAGTTTATTGTATGTGTGAAGGGGATGTTCCAATCCCTTCACTCACTAATGAAGACCATGAGATTGAGGAATTTGGAAAATGTTTTTTGATGGATCAAGAAGCAAATTAGGTGAAAGGGTTGGTTTTATGTTAGTTTATCCATCAAATAATCATTATTACTCCTCATATATATTCCACTTTAGCTGCACTTTCAATGTGGTAAAATATGAAGGCCTAGTCCATGGTCTCCAATGGGAAAAGAAGAGAGGAATCAAGAGTTTAAAGGCTTATGGAGATAGTGAGCTAGTCATCCACCAAGTAATAAATCAGGCTATAGCCAATAATCCCTTGCTTAAATCCTACAAGCATAGGGTATGTGATCTACTTGAAGACTTTGAAGCCTTCAACATACAACCCATACCAAGGGATTCCAATAAACATGCTGATAGATTGGCTACCATAGGGGCACGGTTGATATAGCTACTGATATGGGAGAAGAGAAAGATCAATCTCATATCAAGATCATTATGAGGCTCTCTACTCTAGATAATGAAGTGTCATGGTAGGTGTTTAATAGTGATGAATACATTTCACACTTCTTACAAAATGAGGCAGGTTTCTCATCAAGAAACCAAAAGAGACTACATGATCAATATGAAGAGAAAATCATTTAGCTAAAGACAAATAAGATACCTAAGGGGTTGATTACCTTAGAGAGTTTTTTTAATGAGGATGATTATAAGAATAAATAAAGAGTGAGCATGCCAACAAAGAAAGAGAACTATGAAAGAGTCCTAATTTTTAAGGATAGACTTTTGAAAATTGGAAAGGTATGTTATCAGCTTGAGAGGTAGGATTTTATTGAATTGTGTAAAGAGTTTCATGGCATATTTTCTTGGGAGTATAAATACTTGAAAGGGTTGATCCAATTCTAGCTCATCATACCATCAAGTTAGAACCTAGAGCTAAACTAGTCAAGCAAAAGCAAAGGCATATTAATCCTAAAATAGAATAACTCATGAAGAAAGAGCTAACTAATTTGATTGAGTCTAGGATCATCTTTCTTATCAAACATTCAACTTGGGTGGCCAATATTATGCCTGTCCAAAATAAGAATGGAGAAATCAGGCTGTGTGTGGATTTTTGAGATCTTAATAGGGTATCTCTTAAGGATCATTATCCAATACCCTCTATGGAACAAATCCTACAATTTATTTTAGGTTCTCAATGTTTCTCACTTCTTGATGGTTATTCAAGTTACAATCAAATATTGGTGAATGAAGAAGATCAGTTCAAGATAACCTTCACCACCAAATGGGGAACCTTTGCCTATAAGAAGATGCCTTTTGGTTTATCCAATGTTGGAACCACTTTTTAAAGAGCAATAGATATGGATTTTAAAGGTTTGATCAATAAGTTTCTACTTGTTTACCTAGATGATGTAACTATTTTTTCAAAAGATTTAATTGATCATATGAAACATCTAAGGCAGGTGTTTGAGAAACTTATGGAGTATGGCACATCCCTTAATATAAAAAAGTGCATCTTTGCTGTTCATGAAGGAAAATTTTTGGGGCACATTATTTCAGAAGGAGGCTTATCTATTGACCTCAAAAGGATTGAGACTATTCCAAGCTTTTCCTTACCTTAACACAAGAAGGGACTGCAAAGTTTCTTGGGGAAAATAAACTTTGTCAAAAGGTTCATTCTAGACCTTGAAACTATAGTAAAGCCTATCATAACCATGCTAAAAAGGAACCAAGTTTTTACTTGAACAAAGGAGGGAAAGAGCAATTTTGAGACAATCAAACAAGCAATTGAAAAATACCCTACTCTCTTAAATACAAAAAATTCTAAGGATTTTATACTCTATACCTTTTTCAACCTTGATACAATCTTAACCATGCTTATGCAAAATAATGATGAAGAGATAGAACAACCAATTGCATTCTTTATCCAAGGATTAGAGGATTATGAGGCTAGATATACATTTTTTGAGAAGAAGGCTTTGAGAATGATAAGGGGATTGAAAAAATTTAGGCACATGGTATCAAATAATAAGATAAATGTCATGGTTTCTAATCCTAGCACCAAAGAGTTTCTCGTAAGTAAGGACCTTAATGAAAAGAGAGCTGGATAGATCACAAAGGTGATGGAGTATGAAATAGACATCAATGTGACAAAATTAGTGAGAGAACAAGGATTATGTAGGCATTTATCTTCAAATCTAAAAGATATAAAATAATAGGTCTTGATCAACCAAGTTCACTCCCAACCAGCTAATCACATACCAGTTCAGAGATGGACACAAGACATCACTAGTTTTCTTTAAAATGGTGTGTGTCCCAATGGTTTGAGTAAGTCTCAAAGGAGATAATTTATATTGTAGACCATTCCCTATTCCTTTGTTGATAATTTTATTTTTAGAAAAGACATAAATGGTGTGTTATTGAGGTGTGTTAACAATGGTCAAATTGACATGCTGCTGGAAAGTTTTCACAATGGTACAAATGGAAGTCATTTTTCTCTTAGAACTATAACTACAAAGATAATGAGGGTTGGTTACTATTAGCCTAGTATTTTTAAGGACTATTATCATTGCGCTAAGGTGTGTCCTCAATGTGCCTTCTATGTAGACAAACAGAAGCTTGCATCCCTTCCATTGAATCCTATCCAAGTGGACCAGTGTTTCATGCAATGTGGCATTGATTTCATTGGTATGATTAACCCTACATCAAGTGTTGGAGACAAATTGATATTGACTACTATAGACTATTTCACAATGTGGGTAGAAGCTATTGTATTTGAAGAGGAAAATGAAAATGCTATCTTGGAGTTCTATGAGAACATTATAACAAGGTTTGGAGTTCCTCATGTCATCATTTTTGACAATGCGCTTGCTTTCATAAGTGCTAAAACTTTTGATTGGGTAGGTAGGAATATATTTCACTTGAGTACCTCATCTAATTATTACCCTCAAGGTAATGGATTGGTTGAGTCTACTAATAAGAACATCATCAAGATGATCAAGAGAACATTGGAGAACAATCAAAGATCTTGACACAAGTTAAAAATAACTTTATGGGCAGATAGGATTACTCCTAAGAAATCAATTGGTAACTCTCCCTTTGTACTTATTTATGGGAGAGAAGCCAGGTTATCCATATCCTAAGAACTCCCTACCTTAAAACTTGTATAATAACTAGAATTACTTTAAAACACTCTAATGGAAGTTAGGTTGATAGAACTAATGCATCTATAAGAGGTAAGGGATGATGCACACAAGGATATGGAACACCATCAAGTACTCATGAAGAAGTCCTTTGACAAAAGAGTAAGTGCAAGAGTGTTCAAATAGGGTGACTTGGTCTTGAAATGGGATGAAGATAGAGCAAAGTTAGGCAAACATACAAAGTTTGACACTTTATGGAGTGGCCCTTACATCATCAACAAGTGCAAGCAAAGCAACTCCTTTTAGTTGTCTAAGATGAATGGAGAATAGTTACCTATCCCTATGAATGGGATACACTTAAAATTTTTCTATTAGTCCTTTCTTGTATTTTTGTAAATACTAGTTTAGATGTGTGTTTCCTTTTGGTTCACTATTGTGTTCCCTAAGTGCATTGTTACACAAGTGTCTTTCCTTCTTTTTTGGTGTGCATCTCTGCCCTTGTGCATTTGATCATCCATATTGTGTGTTTTTATCCAAGAAGCTTGTTCAAGTTATTTTGAATGCCTTATGCATGACTCCATGCCCAATGGAAGGATTTAGGTGACCTATCTTTGGCATAGCAGGCATGTCTCCCCTTGGAATCACCAAGAATGTTAGCCAAATTTCATACCTTGTTTTATAGCTTCCTTTGGCTAAGTTCAACATTCACTTGTCTATTTGACTCACTTGTAAAAGAATAGTTGTTTTGTTTTCTTTTCTTCAGATCTTTTGTTTGGCCTTTTCAAGTGTCTTTTTGGTTTTTTGCCCAAGGTTTGAATTAGTTCAAGTTTTTTGTCTCAAACTTTTGTCTTGAATAAAAGGTCTAAAAGAATTATCTTCCTTTGTCTTTCCCTCCAAAGTGTCCTTTGGAAATTTTTTTAAGGGACACTTTTTCTCTCCAAAAGTGTCCATAACTTTTCAAAAGGGACACTTTCCCTCCAAAGTTCCCTTCAAAACTTTTTTGAAGGGACACTTTCCCTCCAAAGTTCCCCTCAAAACTTTTTTGAAGGGACACTTTCTCTCCTCAAAGTGCCCTTTAGAACTTTTTAAAAGGGATACTTTCCCTCCAAAGTGCCCTTCAGAAATTTTCCAAAGGGACACTTTCTCTCTTCAAAGTTGCCTTAAGAAATTTTTTGAAGGGATACTTTCCCTCCAAAGTGCCCTTCAAAACTTTTTTGAAGGGACACTTTCCCTCTAAAGTGCCCTTCAAAACTTTTCTAAAGGGACACTTTCCCTCCAAAGTGCCATTCAAAACTTTTCCAAAGGGACACTTTCTCTATTCAAAGTGCTCTTCAGAGCTTTTATAAAGGGACACTTTCCCTACAAAGTGACCTTAAGAACTTTTCTGAAGGGACACTTTCTCTCTTCGAAGTGCCCTTCAGAACTTTTTTGAAGGGACACTTTCCATCTAGAGTGTCCTTTAGAATTTTTTTGAAGGGACACTTTCTAAGCTCAAAGGGATCATTCCAAAAGGAAGTGACCTTTACAAGAAGTCTAAAGGAATTATTGTGGCCTTTTTGTCTACAACATTCCTTCAGACAAGCCATACTCTAAAGGCCTAAAAAGATATGGACCATTCAAAGGGGATATCACACATGTGGGAAATCTTTTGAGGAAAATATCTGATGAAAATGCCCATGGGAATTATTTCAAGGAAAGTACCCATGTGAATTATTCAAGAAGGGTGCCCAAAGGAAATGTCTAAGTGGAATGATGGTTGAATGAAAATCAACTTCAAGATAGTGAGCTAACTATTGGTGTTCAAACAAAAGGATTCATAAGTAGATCCAAGGGCTGACATCTTTCATATGTCAAAATAATGAGAGATCCCATATCACCATTGATTGACTAGGATCCGTGTCATTCCATGATAACTAACTAGGGAAGATAAGAGGCTAATAGAATTAAAATGACAAATCACCATACCCAATGGAATGTCATTAGCATGAAGATAAATATGCAACAAGTGGATAGCCACATTGATGCCATGAGTTAGCCAAGAATATCCTAATTATGTTAGCATAAACCATTAAAAAAAATCTTCAAGAGAGCAGGAACAAATGTGTAACAACTTATGATGACATGGATTAACCAAATAGCCTGAGCAAGCATCCTTTGTAAAGATGGTTGCAGCTGTAGATGGTGATTGAAAACAAATTGATTCCTCTCCTTGGTGAAAAAGGCTTTCATCTCTATCTTCCTTATTGCTATATATACAACCCCTTGCCTAGTAAAAAAATCAACCACATAGAGTATGATGAAGCCTTGATGGAATGATATCTTGCCTTTAAGAATTATTATAGTCCTTTTCCCTTTCAAGTTATGAACATTATCTGAGTGTGTAAGTGACATATATTGATAACAAGTGATGGTTTCATGATTTTTCCCTTTGTCCTTCATGTCTGAGTAAGTTCTTGATTTAATAGGTCATCTAGAATGTGTAAGTGTATGGAACTATTGTAAGAATTTTAACTATTCTTGAATGTGCAATGTGCCTTGCAGTTCATTCTCCTATTTTTTCATGCATCTTACCTATTTACTAAAATATTTATGTTAGAATCTATAGAACTTGAAAAAGAGTCTTTACATTTTGCTATATTGTGCACTAGGATATGAAATTCATGTGGAGTAAAAACCTTGGTGTATCACCATTCTTAAAATAGGTTCCCCTTATGAAATTTCTAACCCTTTTCTTTTCAATCAAGCTGGTGTAAACAAAGATTATTTTGCAGAGATAAATTTAGGGAGCAAGCCCTTTCAGGCTAGAGTTCTATTTCCGTTATAGATATACCCACATGCCTAGAAGTGTTCCAACATTTCCCAAATCTGGAAGAGGCCTAAACATCCTCTTTTATGGTGTTAGATTTGGAGCCAACATGCCCTAAATCCTAGCATGAGGAAAACATGATGTTACATCCTTCCCCATTAAAAAATACATTGTCTTGATGGATTTTTCAATTTAGGATTGATTAGAAATACAAATGAAAAGTCTTATAGGACTTACTCATAATTTTAAAATTTACTGTTGATCAGGTGATACTTTTGAAACAAGAGTTTTAAAAAATTAGAAGCATTCTTTCTATTCAAATCCCCATCAATGTAAACCTAAAAAGTTCATATTTGTCTTTAAAGCTAAAAGTATTAGTCATAGCTTAATTATCCAAAATTCTTGCCCTTCCTCTACAAGTCTTGATTTGAATCTCATATTTATTAATAACAATTGCACATGCTCAACAAGTTTTCCCCTTGCTACAAGTTTTGAATGCCTAAATCTAGATTTGTATACTAAACTAGTCTTGTACACTTGAAAAATATCACTCAAGTCTCTACCCTTCAATTCTTGACCTTACTGATAGTCAATAGGTTCACATTCACCACCTCACCGGGCTAAAATACTTATCACAGTTTTACCCTATTATTTTGATTATCAATATCACTTGTTTTAGATACCTAAATTTCACCATTTAGTGTCAAAATTAACTTTGACATGCTAACCATTCCTTTTCCATAATTTGAATTAAAATTAACATCATTTCCCTCCAAAATTTAAATAATAAATTAATTAATTATATCCATGCACACCTATTTTCCTCTAAAACTAATTGAAAATCTAGATTTTCCACCTCACCTAAACATTCTCCACATTTATCTCAACCATGTGTTGAATCATCCAACTAATCCCTCAACTTCCTCAACTACCTTGTGAGTTATCTTAGAATATTTCAACTTCTAATCTGACTCAACTAACTAACTTGACCCATTCTTGCTAACTCAACCAACTAATTTGACCCATTCTTACTGACTCAACCAACTCCTCTTTCTTCTCAACCCATGGAATTGGTCATCATCCTCATGGATGGGGACTAATTCCTCATTGTTGATTATTTCAATAATTCAAAAAATTTAAATAATCTTCAACCATCTATTTAGTCTTTGATAAGCCTATAAATTGATGTGTAATTTATCACTTTCAGTCATCTAACTTCAAGATAACAAAGTGCTATCGAATTATCAATGGAATCCAAACGAATCAAAGCCATCAAAATTATATTGCATACCAAAACACTACCCAATTATCTTTGTTTTGGAAAGGATTTGAGTAACCACATTAACATCTAAGATAAAATCCACCATTGATCACATAATGGAGAAGGTGACAAAATTACATCTCATTTTATAAGTATTTCATTTAGTTTTCTCTTATTATTTCTACTTTATCTTTGAAGTTAAGTTTAGTTTAGATTAGAATTCATTTTTAGATGTTTTCTTAGCTAGCTTACATTCTATATTTTATGCTTATACATTCTGGCATGCCCGATGGGACCTTGCACCTCATATTTTACATCATAGGTGTATTTATAAAGTCATTTCAATTATTTTTGATTGATATTCTTGTGCATATACATTTGACACTTGTCTTGGAGTTTTCTGTTTGCTATTTTAGGTTGATTTTTTATATTTTTTGAACTTGCTATCCTTAAACCCACAAAACAATGGATTCATTCTACATAATAATCAATTCATTGAAGTAACCAAAAATTAATTATTGTATTGTTTTTACTTACTTTTTTATTATGTTTTATTTTTCTCACAATTTTTGTGTGTGTTTGGATTGTTTAACCTCTTTTTGTTTTAGCCATTTTTTTAATAAAATTTAACCCTCTTTTTTAGAACAATGAAATCATTGTGAACTTCAAAAAATTCATCAAAAAAATAATAAATTCATCATAAAGCTAAGAATTTTTTTTAGAAACTTTAACAAAATCATTATAAACAGTGGAATCATTCTATGAGTATTTATTTTTCCTTTTCTATTTTTTGGTTTTCTAAGTTTTATAACTACTAACAAATTATCTATTTTCTATGACTGTGTACCATTGAAATCATTACAGATCATTGGTTTTTTTATCTTTTTTTTCCAAATTTGTGTAGGTTATCTTAATATTATAGACATATATATATTTTTAAAATAGTTTTATTGAAGGTCGCTAGTCAAAGATGAAGCAACAAAATTTAGCCAAATGAAACTTTAATTTTGTTCTTAGTTTTTTTACTTTGTTCTAAGTTTTATAACAATTTATATTTTACCTTTTTAATTTTTAGAAGTAATTATATTAATTAACCTTTAAATTTTAAGCAATATGTTTGTGTGGCATTTGTTGTGTATTCTATTTTCTATGGCATTACATTGGTGATGATAATCAAAAAATCAAAAACAACATTTGTAAAAAAAATATTACCTAATGCCCACTTACATGTATGCTCTTCTCTTGGCATCACATTAGTGATGATACTTGAGAATTATAGGAAAGTGTAAGTCTTATTTTTTATATTTTTTAGGGTATCTATCAATTATGGATTTTCCCACCATGTGATAGGCCAACCCCATATACCAACGGGGTATAAAAATTGAGTTAGAGTTGTCATTCTTGGCCAAGTGGTGTTATTTTTTAAGCACACCATGAAGTGATGGGGTTTCATTATATAACACTCAATCCTTATACTTTATATGATATTTGTGGATTATATATCACCATAATATTATACACTTATCAAACTCAGACCTTGGTTGTTCCTTTATGTTTTGTACCTTTCATGCTTTTACAAGTCTTACATCTGCTCCATCTTGTGTCTATTAGCCAATATCTTAGTTTTACTAGTCTTATGTTGATGACCCATGCCTTATATATTGAATATAATGCTTAAAATGCCCTTATTTTCTACCTCTATAAGTTTTGAGCTTGTACTTACTTTCTTGTTCCCTGAATACTAGCATTTGAGATAGATACTATCATCGATGCTAGTGTCCTGACCCAACACAAGTGTCAAATGCCCTAAATTCATCATTTTAAAAAATGAAACATATCCTAATGGTTGGTGTAAATGATTTAATGTGAGTTACTTATACAAAGGGATTGATATAAATATAATATCAACCTTCATTCATTACTCATCTACCATAACCTAGCATAGACTAAGATAACCTATTCAATAAAACAAAGATTTCCTATTTTATCCTATTCTCATATTAGTCATAGGAATAACACATACATAGGTCTGCAGTACTGAAGGAGCAACCCAAGATCCTGATTTGCAAAGTTACAAGTTAGGTCATTATTGTACTTTCTTTTCACATATCACATAGTTTACACAAGCCACCATGTAAGGGATAACTACATAAGTCTGAGGCCATCTTAGGATTATTAGATATGTAGGAAGTTTTCATTGATAGATGGCTCTTTTGGGTAACTTGAAACTAGGTGCCCACTAACCCATTTTTCATCAAGGTCACTATGAAGATGAACTAGGGTTTTACAAATTTATGAGGAGTGACAGTCCATGACCCAGATCTAAATGGACTAGAGTGAAGGGGAAGACAAAACCAAAATAATATAGGTGGTATCATCCTTTTTAGTAGGTATTATATACAAAAAACTTATATCAAACTTAGATAGTAGCATTTATGTAACCATCTGAGGCTATTGTTAGTGTCCAAGGCTCCAGAAGCATCCAATCTAGAATCTAAAAACTATTATAGAACCATCTTCCAATATGTTATTTGTTTGTTCTAGATCCAAAAAAACATTAGTATCATAACAAGTTAAGTACATTACTTCTTTGTCATTTCCATATATACCTTAGTTATTCTTTATATATTTAGCCTATTCTCAGTTTTATAAATTTAGCATATGTTATATCTAAGTTTAGCACCTAATTGGTCTAGCGTAGATTTGATTATCACCCTTGTACATTATCATTTATATACACCCATTTAATTTTAATCTAAGGTTAATTACAATTACTTAGATAAAATAACCACTTTCCTCATAAACCACTTTTCATATAAAGCATTTTTAGTAGCTTGGTTTTGGTCTACAACACTTGGAAACAAAGGTCAATTGGAAAGACTCCTTGGGAAACATAATAATACCAATTGATTATTGTCCTAAAGTCATTCAAACATGGTTTTGGGTTATTCCTACCACATATCCATATTCATTTACATTAGGAAATCTTTGGCTATACCAAATGGAAGCAAAAATTGATCCAAATCAACAAGGCATTTCAATTCCTCATGAAGGTAAATTAATACATATCCCAAATGATAACATTGATTATTATACTACACATTCAAAATGTGAGGAAAAACATGCTATGTACCTTTTCAAATTATCCAATCATGATGTAAACAATGTAAAAGATCCAAATTAAGGTTGTTAGGCACCAAATAAGAAGATACTTATGACTATCCATTGGATGAGATCATAAAGTAGTCTCTTCAAATATTCCAAAAATACAAAAAAAAATCAAAATAACATTAAAAAATTCAAAAATATTTTTGGTACCTATATGTTCTACTGGCTCTTTGGCATCTATATGTTAGTTCTATGTTGATGGATAGAATACCTATTATTCCTACATAAATGTGTGTCATGTTTCTACTTGAGTGTGTTACAAGCGTACATAAATACATGATCTATTACTATTTTAGATGTTGGGCCTTCCCTCTTCTCCTATCATGTGGACATTGGGGGAATCCACTTCTTTGATCTTGATACATATAGGTTATGTGGTTTGATGATCCCATTTCATTATCATGTTTGAGATTGCATATGTACCTACACATGCCTTTATCCATGATTATATCGTACACAAGGTACTTTATATGCTATACACTTGACATTGTTTTTCCTAACACATTTGATCCATGGGATACTATGACATGTTTATGCTGGTTGTATGTGCTTTCTTTTATGCACTTCCTTGAGTGTCTTGCTTTACTATTGTCTTGCTTGTTCAAGCATTTGAATATACTCTTTTGTTTATGGCCAATGTGCCTATATGTGTGATTTATTTGACATTTTAATATGTCATTATTTATTATATATACATTTGAATATGTCATCATTGATTTTTTGGACATTTGAATAATTTATTTTCCTTTGATTGTGCAACATTTGAACATGCCCCTTATTTATGGTCTCCTTCTACCATTATATTTTGACTTGATTTTGAGTGCCCTTGTGTATGTACTTATTTGCTTGTTGAGATTGTACTATTATTATCTAGATGTTTCCATGATATTCATCATGCATCCTAATCCTTCATGTGAACACATTGGTTCTATATGCTTTAATTTATATCTACCTAGACATGTTCCTTCTATATGCTACATGGCTCCATTCACATATTATATAATTCTCTTAGCCTTTTGAGGTGAGGTAACTACCAATTATTATCTTTACCTCACTTCAAAGGGGGGCATATTAGTGGGGGCATGTTTTCACACTTGGCATAGTTTTTAGATTCAGTTGGGGCATGATTTAGAAGCATTTCTTCCACACTTATTCATTATTTAACATCTCCAAATTATAGTGAAGGCATGTTTTAGAAACATGTTCTTCACATTGGTACTTGTATCAATTTTTAAATTTATCCATATATAGTGGGGGCATGATTTAGAAGTATTTTTTGCACATTTACATAATTTTTGAATTGGCCAAAACACATAGTTATATGATTTAGATTCACAGTTGTGGTAGAGTTCTATACATTCGTATCATTTTTATACATAGTTTCAAAATGAGACATACCTAAGGTGTATATTATATGAAATTTGTGCCTAATATTTCAAAATCCAAATTAGTTTTAGATTCCAAAACTCTTTTTTAGTTTGTTACTACATCACAAAAGTTTACGTATTGATATCCTAGTCAAAATTTTATGAACTTTATTGAGCCAATCTAATGCAGTAATTGGTTAAATTTTTGGTATGGTTGAGATGATTAAATCACTCAAATTTTCCAAATTTTTAGGTTAGACTTGATTATGTCATCCAACATCACCAATTTTTAAGTATGATTAGGTAGCATGGTTGAGATAATCTTGACTTTTATGTGGCAAATCACCTTTGTTCCAAGGTTTGGGGAATGTGACTTTAAAACTTTATCTATATCTCATTAGATATATGCACTTTATAGATTTATCTATATTTGTCGTAATATTAGTTTTGGAGCCTTACAATGATACAACTTTTCAAATCAACTTGCCAATAGGAGAGGTGGTTACATCAACACATAGGTTTACTCCTAAACCTTAATATTTAAATTTAAATAAATTTTAAGTAATTTAAATTAAAAATTATATGTAATGATTATAAACTATAACATGTTCTTAGTTTTAGGTCAATCACCAACAAAATACTCAAGTTGGGCACACGTAAAGATAAAGTGTATTCTACACACTTAGGTATGCATTCCTTTCCTTTAAAAAAAATATTCCATTTATAGATTAAAGGGGGAAAATTTAGATTATATTTATGGATTATATATCACCTTATTCTTGTAAACTTGGCAAAATCAAACCTTGGTTATTCCTCTTAGAATTGGACCTTTCCTACTTCTACAAGTCTTACATCTACTCTATTTTATGCCCATTGGCCTATCTCTTAGTCTGACCACTCTCATGTTGATGATCCATGCCTTTTATCTTTCCTAGAATGATTAAAATGTACTTATCTTCCACCTCTATAAGTTCTAATCCTATACTTACTTTCCTGCTCCTTGAACACTAGCATCGATGCTAGTGTTCTAACCCAACATAAGTGTCTTATGCCCTAAAGTCATCTATTTTGAAAAGGAAACACATTTTAGTGGTTGGAATAAATGATTTAATGCAAGTTAATTTTCCAAAAGGATTGATATAAATACAAGATCAACCCTCATTCATTCCTCACCTAGCATAACCTAACATAGACAAAGGCAACCTATCAAAAGTATTAAATCAAGTACTCAATAAATCAAAGATTTTCTATTTTTTAATATTCTCATATTTTTTATAGGAACATCACTTACACAGGTTGGAAGTACTAAAATAACAATCTAAGAACCTAATTTTCCAAGTTATAAGCTAGGTAATTGTTATACTTTCTTTCCACATATTGCATGATTTACACACAAGCCAAAACTTAGGGGAGAACTATATAATTTTAAGGTCCTATTAAAAGTATTGGTTATATAGATAACAATAATTTATATAGGTGTCTTTGGGGTAGTTTGACATAGTGTGTCGACTAACCCATTTTATCCTAAGATCACTACAAAGATGAATACCTAGTGTTTTACAAATTCATGAGAAATGATAGTCCATGACCTAGATTTGAATGCACCCAATCTAGAATCAGATGACTATTATAGAACCATATTTTATTATTATTATTTCTTGTTATATATACATAATTTAATTAGCATCAAATCAATCTATGTACATTACTTATTTGTCATTTCTATACATAGTTTAGTTATACTTTCTATATTTAGCCTATTCTTAGTTTTACAAATTTAGCATATGTTATGTCTAATTTTAGCACCTAATTGGCTTGATGTAGATTTGATTATCACCCTTATTCATTGTCATTTATATATACCCATTTAATGTTAATATAAGGTTAACTCCAAGTACTTAGATTATATAACCATTTTAGTGTTAAACATAGACATCATGACTCAAAGATTGATTTTTATGAGGTCAACACACTAAAATCTTACAATTATTGGCACATTGGGACTATAACCATTTGTATGTGTCTAAAAAATTAAATTATTCCATATTTTTGGGCCTCAACATGCTAAAAATTATATAGAGGACTCCCCTAGATAATCATGTTTAAGCCTTAAGCCTAGGTAAGCTATTTTTACCATACAACTTATAGTTCATTGATTAATGATTAGCATTGAAAATATAATTTCCACACACCCTTGAAATTGGGATTAGTGGGCCATGGGAATGGGATGATACTCCATGGCTAGTTACTTGAAATATTAGGTCGTAGCTAAAGCAATAGATAAGTAAGTGGCACAAAAAGCCTATGAGTTATTCAAGTCCATTTTCCTAGTTTTTCTCTTTTTCTGCAATGCATGTGTGTTTAGAGTATAAATTTTTTGTATGCCTCCTTGTGAAATACCACATGATAAAATATTTTATTGAAACCAAAATTATTTTGAGAATTAAAACTAATAAATCAAGTCATGATCCAAAAGTTTTAAAAATCATAAGGTTATTCCAAAAAATGAAAACTCAAGAGTATCTTGTTATCAATCAAATTTTAGTCATTTTGGTCTTTCAATTTCTTAGAGTCAAGTATTTATATATTTTAAAAATCCTTCCCTTATCAATGTCACCTATCACAAGGCACATGGCTATGTTGAATAATACTAGTTTGAGGGAGGAGCTTATTGACAATGACCCCTTTCAATTTGTTATCCAAGAAAACCAAGAACATCATGTTGAAATACATGAAATCCATGACAATGAAGAAGAAGAGGGACATTATCAATATGATAGTATCTCTAATAACATTTTACTTCCTTATCCATTCAATCAATATAACATGTCTAATAAGAATGAAGTTTTACTCCAAGCCTTGAGTTTAGGGGCCAAACTTCCATCTAATTTTAATGTTCAAAATATACACCATTTAATTTCTAGGAAATATTATTTATCACCCATCCAAAACAAATCTACATCACAATGCTCTCTAGAATCTAGAAAATCTATCATTGGTTCCTCCAATTCCAATCCCTAAGACTCCCAAGACAAAGGGAAAACCATCCTCAATGAAGAATCATCCTAAGAAAGCCATGTGTTTTCTATGGAGGCCCATACCCATAAAATAAACCAAGATATTGAAAATATCCAAGCTAATAAAATAAACAATCCTTTGGTTAAGCCAATTTCTAACCCAAATCTAATTTTGAGAGTGAACCCAAATTTACCCTTATTCATCAGCCCATCCACCCCAAACTTGAATACCTATTCAAGCTCACCTATCATCAACAAATCCAATCCAATCTTGAATACTTATTAAATTATTCCAATCATCAACCAATCTAATCTAAACTTAAATACTCATTCAAGTTTATGAAACATCAACCAATCTAATCCAAACATGAATACTTATTTAATCTTATGAAAAAACAATCAATCAAATACAAAATTGAATATTCATTCAAGTTTACCAACAAACAACCAATGAAACCCAAAATTGAACACTTATTCAATTTTCCAATAAATCAAAATCTGAACTTACATAGTTCAAAAAACAATCATGCAAATCAAAATCAAAATCTGAACTTGAATACTCATTCTAGTTCACCTATCCACAATAAATCAAATTCAAATCCAAACTTGAATGATTATTCAATTTTACCCATCAACCAACATCAAAATTTTTCTTTAAGAAGTTCACCAAATCAATTTTCAAGCTTTACCAATCCAATTTATTTTATATATTTAGTCCCATCACATTAAAATCAAATACCCACTAATCCAAACCCACTCATCAATACTAATTCAATTCTTAATCAACATCAATCCTTTAACCCCAAAACTAATTCAACTAAATTTTTTGGTTCACATCCTTTTCCAAATCCAAACTTTAACTAACACACATTTATCAATCCATTCCCAAATCAAACCAACCCAAATCCATCCCCACATCAAGCAAACCTAAATTCATTTACATTCATAAATAAACAAATACTAATTTCACTACCAATCCAAATTAAAAAAAAATTAACTTCTCTAGTAACCCAAAAAACTCAAACACCTTCACATAATCAAAACATGTGAATCCCTTTTTCAACACACTCTCAATCAATTTATCAATAATACACCCCATGATCAATATTCGTATTCACAAGCAACAACAAGTCAAACCCATTTATGTGTCAAACTTCCAAAACATTTAACTCTTCACAAAAAAAGTAAACAAATATCACCTCACTTCATTCAAGAGTGGAAAAATATGAAGGATAATATACAAGGCTTGCGAGACAATACCTTTTCATCCTAAAAATAATACATCTTTGAGGAAATTCGTCCCTATCCATATGATGTAAACAATATGAAAACACCCTTTCCAAAAGATTTTTAACTCCCTAAATATGAAGATTACAAAGGTAAGGGTGATCTTAAGGAATATATTAAAGTCTTTTATATGGAATGTGTTGATGTTATTTATAGTAATGAATATATGTTAAGACTCTTTCCACATAGCCTAGGGGTCAAGCCCTAGAATGGTATTTACATTTACAAGGGATCAATCTCCACCTTTGAAGACCTATCCAAAAAGTTTTTCACCCTTTCTCATATAATTTTGTAAATTAATTAACCACTCTCGATCTATATAACACCAAATAATGAAATGGTTAAACCTTTGCCTCTTTCTTACAAAGATAGTGGTCATTGGTAAGCCATTTTTAATGGTTTTTTCTGAAAAGGAACTCATTGTTATTTTCATGAACAACCTTAACTCAGAGTTGGCTCATCTTGTCCAACATCCTTTGATGAAATCATAAAAAAGGGAGTTCAAGTTGAACAAAATTTAATTACTAAAGGTGTTATCAAAATTTTCAAACATGATAGCAATTCCTCAAACCAAACAAAAAACCCTAATTCTTCACCAAAAAATAAGAATGTTGTAGGTGATGGTGTGACAGATGTCAAGTAAGTTCAAAACCCATAACCTATCAATAACATCACAATATTGAGTGGTGAATAAAAATAAGAAAATTGAAACCATAAGTTCACTCAATTAGGAGACTCTTATGAATCATTTTTTTTAAAGTTGGCCCAAGAAAACATGATCATTTGGATCAACACCAAACCCTTTGAATAAAATATTTTAAAACCCAATTGGTATGGTGATAATCAATACTATGATTACTTTAAAATTAAGGGACATTAAACTAATCAGTGTATGTGGATAAAACATTATATCCAAGATCTCATAGATTATGGGGACATATCTATTAAAATTCAACCATCCACATCATCCAATAACTAAAATTTGGGCATAAATAGATATTCATTTCTAAAACATGAGCAAGGACATGGTAAGAAAAAATAAGAGAAACCTCAAGAGAGTAATTCCAATCAAACTAACCACCTTTTGAATCTATAGTCAATTATGTTAATTATACAAACTGTTATGTTTCTGTACTTACTATCAAAGCCTAAGATTATGTTGTTACCACTAGGTGTACCAAGATTATTATCCTAAGTGATTCCTCTCCCAATATTGAGAGTAAGTAAAATATTATAGGTTTTAGACACCTAAATCTTGCCATTGATAACCTCCAATCGAGCTTTTGACCAATTTCTACCAAAATGCACAATTTGGCCTAAAAACCCTAAAACACATTAAATGAGTTGAAACTAACATATTCAAGTTTTGATTTTGGCTAGAGTATCATAAAATGGGGTAATGTAATTTATGGGCCAGCTAACTTTGATCAGTTCATTTCGAGTCAAGATGCCAATTTTTCACTTGGGTGCTTTGGATTGCTCTTTTCTATCAAATTTATTGTACAAGATGTGTGTATTTATTATTTTGTGTTGGAAACATCATAAAAGTGAATACATATCCAACACATCTAACATCGCATCCTAATTCCAATCCAGTCAAATTTTAGACCAATAACAAGGCATTCTGATCAATTTGAATAATTTGTGCACAGAGTGATTAATTATGCTTAAGAGCTAATTAAACCAAATTAGAGCCTAATTAAGAATTCTATGAAAAATTGTTGACTAATTATTTTTGGAAATGAATATTGAATATCTACATCATCAGGTGACCTCATTTCTTGGGAAGACATCCCTAGGCCATAAATTCTACAAATATTAGGATTATGGGTCTCTTATGCCTCATAATGACCCTCCATGCCTCTTCAATGCCCCTTTTTCCAATGTCATGATGAGGATAATTATAGATTTAATTCCCAAAAATTGAATTAATCCTCAACCACACATCTTCATCTCAAGATGGATGGTTTAGGTTGATTCTAATCAATCTCAAAAATCTATAAATAAAATGCCTTGCTTATTGAATTTTAAGCTATTTTTGATGCAAAGTTATTATGCTCAAATATATTCAAAATATTGGCTAATGCAAAGTTACCATGCCAAATTGACTTTAGATCCTCATGCAAATTAGTGTTATAATGCCAAAATATTGAGCCAAGCCAAGCCAAAGCCACAAGGTGCCAAGGAGAAGAGGAGATAGCCAAGCCTCCTTTGATGAAGAATTCATGATCACAAGCTAAGAAATCCACTACAACAAGAATTTTGGAACATCCAAGAAAGGTAAAATAAGGTTTCTTTTGCATCTTAGTTGTGTGTTTTATTCATGTTTGTTAACTAAGCTCTCCCTAGTGTCTAGGCCTAGAGATGTTATGCTAGTTAGTGTGTTTCTTTCATTTTGTTTTCATTTTAAAACTAAAGCGCTAATAACCATCCTCTCTTGAGTCAAATTCATAGCTCACATACGTCATCTTGAGAAGACACCTGATCACACACACACACACACACACACACACACACACACACACACACACACACACACACACACACACACACACACACACACACACACACACACACACACACACACACATACATTCAAGAGTCAATAATCCCTCAAAACACCAATCCATGAAAGTTTCAAGCATTATATGGAAAATTATCCCCTAACAATCAAGTTACATTTGATCATTCCGATGTCTCTCCTATGGGATTTGTACATAATTTACCTTTGTATATAGAAGTCATAATCTCTAAGCATAAAATAAAAATGGTGTTTATGGACAATGGATTGGATTTGAACTTATGTAAATTAAGATTAATAAAAAATTTAGGGTATACTACACCAACACTAGAGTTGAATATTCTTACCACTAAGGCATATGATAATAATGAGCATGAGTCTATGGGTATCATATATATTCTTTTGATGGTGGGGCCTTCCATTTAGGAGACATTAGTTCATGTGATTGACTTATATTTACCTTAAAATCTACTTATTGGACATTCATGGATCCACCTTATGAATTCTATACCCTCCACCTTATACCAATATTTGAAATTTTCTCATGATAGCATGAAAGTAACTATACTCAGTGATACTCAACCCTTTATACACTATAAATTATTGGAGGGACTTATCAAAAATCCAATTATCTCCATTTTATTGAAGACACATATGTTCCTATTGAGGAATCACCAAAGCTTAACAACTACATCCATATTGATACATTATTTCAAACACCTCCACTTGGTGGTTAGTTGAATATTCCATCCACATCCACTTCCATAGATACTCCATCTACAAGTCAATCATCTAAATAAATTTCCACTTAAAAAACCACACCATCTCCTCCATCCCAATTCAAAATTGTTGACAAAGGCATCGATGACTATGAAATCCAAGATGCTAATTACTTAGGTAAAATACATATGTATCTAAACAATCACAACATGCCCAATTATCTAAAAGATATACAAGTGGTTTGTAACTTTGGAAAAACATAATTTTTAGAAGATGTTATTTTTTATAGACAAATTAAATATTGAAATTCTTCTTGGCTTTATTCTGATAAACAAGCTACTTGCTTCCTTAACAACTAATATCCCATAGCCAAATCCATCTTGTATGATATAATGAATTATAAAGTCAAGGGCCTTGGCCTCCATGAATAAGGACTAATAGAACCAATCACGCTTAAGTTAAATGAAGTTTTACATGATATGGGTTTTAACCCACTTAATGTGAGCATAACACTTTTCCAAAGTGACTTTTCTAGTGAGTCTGAGGCAAGCTTTTTGGACACCAAAAAAGGTTCCATCTATGGCCAATTTGAAGATTTATCCATGACCAACTTATTCAATGAAATTTCTATTTTAACATGACCTAACATAACCAAATCTAATCTAGTAGGATCAAAAATTACACTATGCTTGATCACTTTCAAAATGATGAAGTAATATCTGAATTTTTGGACACATGAAACCATATTCTAGTAGGCGATCACAAGAAGGTTTTTTCCATCTAGTTATATTATTTTTCTTATTCTGGGAATTATTATTACATCATCAAATCAATAACATAAAAAGATCATAAGAAGAAAAACTTGAGGAATTTAACCTTACTCCACCACCCATAAAATATCAAGAAGAATTGACTCTCTTAGTTGAAGACACCATCACAATTAACATTAGGATATAGGAAAATCTAAATATAATCAAGACTTCCACATCCTTAACTCAAGAAGAACATGAAAGTTTAATCCTCTTTATTAAATAATTATTCAACATGATTACATGGTCTTATATAGACATGCTAGGGCTTGATCCTTCAATTATTATGCTTTATCTTGTGGTTCATCTAGATGCAAAACCTATAAATTAAAAACTTATAAAATTTCTTCCCAAAGTTGTACTCCTCATGAAATAAGAACTAAAAAATTATTTAGAGGATGGGTTCATCCATCCCATAGATTAATCAGATTGGATATCTAATGTTATACCAGTATCAAATAAACTAGCCAAAATAAAGGTATTTATAGACTTCAGGGATATAAAAAGGCATAATCTAAAGATGAATTTCTATTGTCAAACATAGACATGATTATGGAATCCACTACTGGTCATGAGATTTTGTCTTTAATGGATGGTTTCTTAAGTTATAACCAAATAAAAATAGCTCCCAAAGACCAACACAAGACACCATTTATAATGCCTTGTGGCACTTTTTGCTATCAAGTAATTCCCTTTGGTCATAATAACATTGGAGCCACATACCAGAGAGAAATGACAATTATCTTCTACAATATGCTTCATGACATCATGGAAGATTATGTTGATGACATTTTTGCTAAATCCAAATCTAGATTAGACCATCTTAAGATACTTTGTATAATTTTTGATAGAATGAGAGGGTACAAGCTCCATTTGAATCTAAAAAAGTATGTTGTTAGGGTTATATCAAGCAAGTTTTTGGGACTCATAGTTTCACATTGACATAGAGGTTTATCCTCCCAAAGTTTAAGCTATAATGAATATGTCTCCACCTAAAAATATTAAGGAACTTTGTAATCTACAAGGTAAAATTTAGGCAATCTGATGGTTCATATCACAACTTGTAGACATTTGTCATCTGGTCACATCATAGCTTAAGAAAGACACTCCATTCACTTAGAATGAAGCTTGTAATAGGGCATTTGAGAATGTTAAACAATATCTTTCCAATCCATTAGTCTTAATTCCACCTACTTTAGGATTTTTTTTTTGGTATATATATGCTACATAATATGTATTGGGGGAATTATTAGCATAACATGATGATAGTGGATCAGAATGATTAGTTTATTAATTGAGTATAACTTTGGTGTCATATGAGCTTAATTAATCTCCAATGTAAAAAAAATGTCTCATGGTTATTTTTGCTTCCCAAAACCTTTGCCATTATATTCTCAATAATCAAACAAAACTCATTTCCAAAATTGACCCTCTTAAATATCTCTTATCCAAAATAACTTTGAAGGAAAAATGACTAAGTGGGTCATGATTCTTAGTGAGTTTGATCTTGAGTATGTACATCAAAAATAAATCAAGGGACATGTATTAGTATGTTGTGGAAGTCTAAGGGTGGTTTACTATAATCAAGTGCAACCATGGGATAACTCCTTTCGTGCTTAACATTTAAACACTCAACTATACTGACATCAATCCACATAAGGCACATGCCTTATGCACTCATTTGAAGTGCAATTGAGAAGGATCCATGGCCCATATTGGGCTAGTTGTGCCATGGCATGAGGCTTCACTAGGGGACTTAATAAATGCATTGGAAACTTAACTTTAGGGTAGATCCATAGGTGTAGGCCTTTCTCAGATTAAGCCCAGGGTCATATAGGCACTTATCTATCCTACACATGCAATTTAAATAAGGGTTGAGTTCACTATCATAGACCTATACTCATATTCTATGTAAAATGATGATGGCATCAATAAAATTATAGAGACTCCATTAAAGTATCAAAAACAACAAAGCACATGATCATCAATTCACTTAATTAATCATAAGTGTGACATCAAAAAACACTTGCCTCCCATTAGCAATACTATAGACATGTAAACTAGACACAGTTAAGTACATTTTAAGGTAACACCATTTGTCATTGTTTAAAGTCCATAGAAATAGTTTATATTTAAAATCATAATACTAACAACCCAGAGGCTCATAAATGAGTTTGGGTACATACAATTGGAGCCAGAGTGGCCTCCATTCTATTTATAAGCCTTAATGTCCTCTATAATAGAGTTTATAGAGCATGGTTTTGAAGTCATTCTACTAAAGATTTTCTATAGTTCCCCATTTCCTCCTTCATCCTCTAGTTCAATATCATTATATAATCCTTTTTATGATTATCTTTGCCAGGGTGGAAGTTGCATGTTGAATGTTGAGCTAGAGTTCTATCATCATAACCACCATCTCCATGACCCCTCATCCCCACACCACACTTGCCATATTTATTGATATCTAGGTATATCCAAGAAATGGTTAGCCATCAGTTAGTTGTCATAAGATTTGTGCTACATCTTCTAGCTAGATACCAAAAATTTTAGGCTAACCACTTTTCAAAAATATATAGACACACTGAGGTGGATGTCAAGTTGGCACCAACATTCCACTAATGGGTTAGCTGCCCAACATTACCCCATAAAAAATTCCTTAGTCTATCCTTACACTAAGCCATCAAACTATTAAGAGTGAGAAACTCAAGAGCATTATCCTAGACTTATACACTAAAATCCTTAAAGACTTCTATGTATAGCTTAATTTCTTTTATAGTGATATCAATATCAGATGATGCATTAGTGAACATAAGTGTATCTATTTTATCCAGATCTTTACAAAAATCTTCTATGTTGGCTTGCACCTTTTCCAAACTTCCATCTAAGATATCCCTTGCTCATAGGTCTTAGTTTGCAGAGCATGGAAGAATTCTTCCAAGGTTCTTTATTGATATTTGATCTAGTTGCTTAGTGTGTTGATGCTACTCATGTGTTTTAATCAAAATTTCTCCTCATTTCTTAGTTTGAAATCTAGTAAAATTGAAAGAGAGGGATGTGTAAGGGTACCCGATAGAAAGTGCATGTGTGTTGATCTAGATGATGTGAGAACTCTTCTTTGGCTAGGGAAGAATACCTATAGATAAGAAAGCACTAAAATAAAATTTTTTATTAGATGATAAGATGGGGGGATTTCCTTGCATATGCTAGATATAAGAAAGCAACAATTTGATAAGATGGTTGTCAATTCCCTTTTTGATAAAAGGTTTGATATAAATAAAAGAAATGACACTTACATATAATAACATAAAGGTAAATTCTATTTAATACAAGAAAGGTAAAATGTTTTTTCAAAGAAAATAACTAACTATATCAAAAATTCATTCAATACTTATGCTAAGGTAGTTGGGGGTTTGATTGTATTTATGGCAAGGTAATAGGAACATAGAAAATAGGATTCAATTGAGGTTTAGTTGAAAATATCATAATTGATTAGACAAATGTTTGGGTGACGGTTTTAGGTTAGTAGAGGTTTGATACAGGTCTAGAGGGTATAAAATAAAATTCAAATAGAAGAATATGATCAAGGTATTTAAACCTTAGAAGAGAAATAAGGAAAACTAAAAAAAAAGAGAAAAATACCTATTATCAAGAGCAATGGAGAAAGGGGGAGAGAATACCTAGAGGAAATTCTTTAGCATAATAATACTATAGCCTCTAAGAATGATTTGGGTAGTGTTATGGTAAGGGTGGATACCTAAAAAAAGACTTTGGCAACATGTACTTATAGATTTTTAAATCTATTCTCCTTTTTTTTATCTCTCCTTTTATAGGAAGAAGTTTCTAATTGTAAGTGGAAGAAGTTTCTAAGTTCCAATGGTTTAAATCCATTTTACTTTGCATAAAGAAAATTCTAAATTGTGTGATGTTTAGCTTGTTGATGACTGGAAGTTATTTTAAAACAAGCTAGGAAACCTAATCAACACTGGTTAGGCTAATTAGCATCATTCAAGGTTTGAGATAAAAATAGGTGAAAAGTGATTAAAAAGAAGTGGGTTAAAAAGGTTAAGTTAGCAAGATAAAAAGTGGGATAGGTTAACTAGGTGGTTAACTAACTCCAATGTGGGGTAAAGGTTCAAGAGTGCTTTGACATCAAAAATGAGGTAGTTTTTAAGTGTTTACATTTTGTCTCTTTTTGTTGTGTGGCTTTGGGTTGATAAGTTACAAAACAAAAATAGAAGCTGGGTAAGGTTAAAGGTGAAGGGTAATGGCTAAGCTAGCTCTAGATACACTAGGAAAGAGGACACTACCTACATAGTTCCATGGATGCAATATCAAAAAATAACTTTATGTCAAATTTAGTTCTTGAATGGTTCATGGGTGGGTTGCAAATAATAGGTGTGCTCCAAGGATAAGGTAGTGATACTTAATCAAGCTACCCTAATTGAAGAATCATATGGTTCAATTTGTGTGAAGGTTTATGAAGAAGGGTCATCTCCAAATGGTTAGATTTCCTTGGGTATGGGAGGAGGTATTCCCCCTTAAATTGAGAGTCAATAAGGTAAGGTTGAATTGGGTCAGGGTTTGATAAATGGTAGATGATAAGTCATGAGGTGGGTGACAAAAAGGTGAGGTTGGGCATTTGAAATGCAAATATACACACAAAATAAAATTAAGTGCGATAGACAAGATCATGTAAGGACTAATATTACCATGTTGGTAAAAATAAGGTTAGGTTTTAGTATAAATGACAAGGTAACTAGTCCCCAATGTTGGTCATAGCTGATCAGGTTAGTCTTATCAAGTCTCCTTGATAGGGTCAGTGTTTACTTAGGTATCCAAGGTAAGAAGTGCTCCTGATAAGAACATAAATGGTTTGTTTGTGCATGAGGTGGTGAAAATTTAAATTTTCAACATGGCAAAATTGGTTTGTATAGTCAAAGGGACCAAGGCAAGGTTGTTACAAAATATATGATAGGTTGGGTCAAAAGAGGCCAACATTTAGGTGGACATAGTCGAATGGTTGGGCAGTTTGGTGGAGATGGGTAATCTCTAAAATTTAAGGGAGAAGGTGACTCCTAAATAGGTTGGTGGAGAAGGGTAAGATCCATAGTTTGAGGGAGAGGGTGACTCCCAAATAGGTTTGTGGATGTCTAAATGGGTTTCCCCACTTAGGTGTACCACTTAGTTTTGTTTGGGTTGATAGGGTTGATAAAGTTGATAAGATATGTAAAGTTGGATTTGATAGGTTAGGTTAAGTGGATAAGGTTTGTTGATAGGTGGTTGGGTAGATAAGTGTTTTAATCATGGTAAGTAAGTTTTAAGAAATTTTATTGGTAGGTAAGGGTTTGATTTGGTAAGGTTGGTTGAATAGGTTGATTTGATAGGTTGGGTGAAGTTGATAAGATGGACTGACTGTATAAGTTGGGTAAGGTAGGTAAAGTCAATTAGTTGTTGTTGGTTGATAGGTTTGATAGGTTGGAGTTGGTATATTGATAGGCTAGGGTAATGATTATTGGTTTGATAATGTAGATAAGGTTAGTTGGGTTGATAAATTAGGTTAGTTGGGTAAAGTTGACAAGGTAGGTTAGGATGGTGGTTGGGGGTGGATAACCCAATTGTTGATGAGGTTGGACAGTTTAAAGTTGAAATTGGTAAAAATAATTATTAAGTTGTTTTTGATGGGTTATTGGTTGTGTAGGATGATGGTCAAAGGGTTGGTAAAGGTAGGAGAAGGGAAATATCTAAAAGGGTGGGGTTGGTTTGGTCAAGTTGAAGGTTTATGAGGGAAGGTAATCCCCAATAATTTGATGGTTAAGGTAAGTGGGTGGTTTTAATTTCTCAAAAAGAGGAAGACACATTTACCTATGTTAAGTTAATTAGGTAAGGGATGGTCGAGATGACTCCTTATACACTAAGTAAGAGGACACTACCTACATAGTCCCATGGATAATGGATCCAACATGAACTTTAGGCTATATGTAGTTCTTTCAATTTGGTGTTTGATGGGTTTGATTTGAGGAAGATGACGTGATTTGAGAAAAATAACCTCCAAAGGTTAGGTTTGGTTTGGTTTTAGTTGGCTAGGATTATAGAGAAAAGTAACCTCTAAGGTTTAGGGAGAAGGTGACTCCCAAAGGTAAAGGTCAAGCTACTTCATTAGTTGGTTGGTTTAATATGTTAACTTGATTGGATGGGTTGGATGAATGTGATTGTTAGTTTCTATCTTGGGTGGTAGTTATTGGTTTGTTTGGATAAGGTTAATAAGGTTTATTTTATAGGTTTGATGGGTTGAATTTAGTTTGTGTTGTTTGGTTGATTAGGTGATGATTTGGTTTCAATGACTCTAAAGGGAGAAGACATGTCTTCCCAAGTGATCATGAAAGTATAAGGGGAGGTTATATGTTTTGATTGAAAAATACCATGATGGAAAGATGTGTGGGTTTATGAACATAAAACCCTTGTCATGCTTTTGCTTTGTTTTTAGTTTGATGGTTAAAAAAGATAACTTAATCACATAGTGTTAAGTAAGCTCAATATCCCTTGATTTATGGAGGATAAAAGGGGAAATGGATGGTAGGTATTGGGTGATACGTATGATAACATTATTATGGGGAGGTCTTGCCTCTTCTATAGGTGACCTAGGAACCATGATAGACAAGTCCATGTCATATACTAGGTGTAGACTGATTGATGTGAGAAGTCTATTGATGAAAACTGATTTCAATTTTCTTGAGATAGTTTTTTTTTTTGATAGGGTCTTAGATTACTTGTTTTGATATGTTGGTGAATTTAATTGATGTGGGAAGATTCAAATTATTACTTTTAGGAAAGTTAACTTAGCCATCCTTTGAGGGAGTGGTCTAAGTTTGGGTTTGTTCATATTTTATAGCTATCCTTGAAGGGAGCAGTCTATTTTAAGTTCAAACATTTTTGATTGTTTTGAGAAACTATCCTTCAAGGGAGTAGTCTACACACTAAAGAGTTTGACCCAAGTGATATTGTGGTATCCCAAATTTTTATATGCTTCTTTAGTCATGGAACATCTATATAAGACTAAGGTTTCCTTTATGGAGGAAAAGCAATGACATAAGAAGGCTAATGATGGGTGGAGGAGGTGGTTTTAAGTGACAATAAACATGGGATTCCATCTAATTAGAGATGAAAAGTATCCATGAGGATCATGCCATAGGTAGTATCATGGTATCCATACTTAATATTAGGCAAAGTTTATGATGGATAATTACATGATCCTATTTTTGGTTGTCCTTAAAGATAAAGAGATGAAGGCAATTGAAAATAAGGGATGAGCTTAAGTTAGACACATAATGATAAGGAACTTGGTTTAACCAAGGAATAGATGTGAAATCAAAATCATTGAAGAGGTCTAGGCTTGATATGCCCCAAATCCATGCTTGCATGGATGGTTAATGTCAATAAGAAGAGTAGATGTGCCCTAGTTACTTTGAAACACTTGGTTAGATGTGGAAAGGATTTAGAGTGATAAAAAGGTGAGGTTGGTCAAGTGATAGTTGGATGGTGAAAGGTATTCTCTAATGGTGCAGGATTGTAAAAAAAAAATGTGGAAAAATATGGCCAAAAATTACTAAGGTTGAATTCATTTAGTTGGTTGGTTGGTTCATGGAGAAGGGTGATCTCTAATGGGTTGGGGGGAGAAGGTGAATCCCAAAATTAAGAAGGTTAAAGTTATATGGTTGGTTAGTTGGCTAGTTGATAGAGAAGGGTAATCTCCAAATAAAATGGTGAAGAAGGGTAATCTCTAATGGGCTGGGGGAGAAGGTGACTCCAAAAATGAGTAGGTGGTGATAACTATTTGTTTATGGGTTGTGGTTGAAGTTTGATAGGTGATAAGTAAGGTTTGTTTGGTTGTGGATGAGGTGGGGTAAGATTATTTGGTTGGGTAGGTTGGATAGAGTTGTTTAAGTAGGTTGATAATTTTAGATAAGGTGATTAAGGTTGACAAGGTTGATTGTTTAGGTAATATGGGTAGGGTTGGTTGGTTTGATAGGTTAGGGAGATGATTCTAAGGTAAAAGTTACAAGGGTTAGTTTGGTTAATTTTTAAGATATGGTTTGGGTTGACATATGTTCAAAGCCTTATGAGGGCGAAGTTCCCCCAGTTTGCTTTTTTCATGGATGGTTAGAAGAGGGAAAATGATCCTGAGGTGAGGTGATGGTTAGTAACAAGGTTTTAGGAGGGGTGAAGATGAATTCACCCACCTCCCAAAGGGTTGTTAGTTGTTAGTGGCTAGTTGTTAATAGGTTAAGTTCATAGGTGGTGGTTCAGGTGGGATTTCCTCTAGTGCACCAAAGCTAGTGGAAAGCAGTTGGGTTAGATTTAGTTAGGGTATAGTAGGTTTGGTGGGTTGAATTTGGTTTGGGTTGTTAGATAGGTTAGTTATGGTTGAGTGTAAAGATATGTTGATTATGGTTGATTGGGTTGGGGTAGATGTTGGTTTGACTAGTTGAGAGAGGTAAGATAAATGGTTGAGTTGGTTTTTTGGTTTTATTGGTTTGATTGTTTGGTTTGGTTGGTGAGGTAAGGTTGGGTGGATGGTTATAGGTAAGGTTAGGTCAACGGTAAGTTTGGTTAGGTTAATGTCTAGTTTGGTTTGGTTGATAGTTGTTAAGGTTGGATTGATAGGTTCCACAGAGGTGGTAAGTGGAAAAGGTAGGCTGGTTGATTCCATAAAGGTAAGTGGAATAGTTTAGTTGGTTGGTTCCAAAATGATGAGTGGAATAGGTTAGTTGGTTGGTTCTTTTAATGTGTTTTGAAAGGAAAATTGAAAAGAGTCCACTTGGTTGACTAGTGGTTTAGTTGAGGGTTGGACCATGGTATCCTCAATAATGAGCGAAGGAAGAGGTTTGATGATGTATTGTTTGATGATATTTAAGGCTATGTTGGAAGGAACATGGAGAATTTCCTTTAAAACATCCTTGTAATTGATAAGGTTTTAGATGAGCATCTTAAAAGAGCCACATCTATCTATCCCATATTTGTTGGTGTGATGATAGGCAAAAAATTCATCTTCTATGAACCAAATTGGTTTTAGAAGAGAACTATTGATGGGATTGATTGGAAGAAGGTTAATGATAGAGGCCTCTAAGAGTTTATCTAGGATTGAGGCATATAATTTTCCCAGTAGGGTGTACTACCTAGGAAGAGGGTGCACCAATGGCTCTTGAGTTTCTGAGCTAAATGGTAGATTTGATGAGGTTTGTTGGTTTGATGGATTTGATAGGTTTGGTAGGTTAGGTAGGTTTGGTTGGTTTTGATAAGGTTGATAAGGGTGATAAGGTGGGTAAAGTTGATAAGGTGGGTAAGTTGAATATGTTAAATTGATTAGGTAAGTTTGGTTGTTAGTTAGGTAGGATTGGTTGATAAGGGTTGGGTTGATATTTTTGGGTTGATTTGATACAATTGGTTGGTTCACAAAATTTGATTAGTAGTTAATAGTTTCATTTGATAAGGTTGGTTAAATAGGTGGATTTGATGGGTTAGGTGAGGTTGATAAGATTATTTGGTTGGATAAAGTTGATAAGGTATGTTGATAGTGGTTGGTTGATAGAATGATAGGTCAATAGGTTTTTTGATTGATTTAATTGGTTAAGGTTGATAAAGTTAGTTGGGTTGATCAAGTGGATTGAGGTAATCGACATAATGGAAGGGGTAGATGGCCCATGTTTTTAAAAGGTTGGGGTGATGGATGTGGTAGATGTTGATAGGTTATTGGTTGAGTAAGGTAATGGTTAAAGGGTCATTAATAGGTTCTTGGTTAGTTTAAGTTGAAAATTTATTAGTTGTAGGTAAGGGCTGATTGGTCATGTGTATCAAAAATATATAACTCTACTTTGCTTATCTAGCCTATTAGCATTGTAACCAATACAAGTGGTAGTTGATAGTTTGGGGGTTAATTATGGTTGAATTTTTATGGATGATGGGTAGATTTATGTTGATGGTAGGTAAGGTAAGGAGCATAGCTAGCTCGAGATGCTAGGTAATACTTAGATGCAAGAGGGTTGTGGTATGAGATTATAGCAAAGCTAAGATCTCTAGAAAAGGTTATAGAAGGGCTCTCCATTTGAACAAGGTAATGGAGAGGAGGCTAAATGAGGTCAAAATTATGGAAGGTTGATGGTATAAGGTCGATTATTCATAACTTGAGCAAAGAGAAAAGAAGAAAAAAGTCTAGAAAGCAATGCATACACTAAGTGCATTAGCTCCTAGGATAACTTTTATCTCGTGTTGGCTTATACCTTAGTTAAAAATGTGTGAGGGTAGTTTGGATTGAAAATTAAGGCTAGATAAGAAAGCTAAAAATGGTTTTAGGTAATGTCTAGGCACTCAACATAATCTGTACTAGACCAGGTACATGGCTTGGTATTAGGGGCTTGATCCTCACACTTCACGATCCCAAAGCTGAGCCAAGTTATTAGCTGATATACCATTTGTCCAAGGTTTATATTTAGCTAGATAATTGAGTGGGCTCTCCCCTTGGTGATGAAATCTAAGTAGGATCATTGAGTAGGGTAAGGTGATTTGCTAGGTGGTGAAATCCCAGTCAGGCCTTATTTTAGGTATGTTTTGATGTGTTGGTTATGAAAGTAGTTTGGTTGTGTAACATAAGTGAACTATGATTCAATTATGATAATTTTTAATTAAGTTACGTGAGATAAAAGATAATCAAGGAAGCAATAAATGGATGTAGGGTTCATGTTAAGCCCAAAAGAAGTTTTAGATTTATTTGGATGAACAAACAATAGAGAAAGAGAGCAAATAAATGCTAACTAAAAAAAGAAAGGTGGTGGCTCCCACTAGGCATGCTAGAATGTTTTACTCAATTTTTTTCCTCATTTTTAGTTTCAAATCAAGTAGTAAAATTGAAAAAGAGGGGTGTGTAAGGGTACTTGGTAAAAAGTGCACGCACATTGATCCAAATAATGTAAGAACTCTTTTTTGGCTAGGGAAGAATACCCATATATAAGAAAGAACTAAACAAAACTTGTTAATTAGATGATAAAATGGGGGGATTGCCTAGCATATGCTAGATCCAAAAAATCAATAGCTTTCTAGGATGGTTATCAATCCCATTTTTGATAAAATGTTTGATATAAATAAAAGAAATGAAACTTGCATATAATAACATAAAGGTAAATGTTATTTAATACAAGAAAGGTAAAATTCTTGTTCAAAGAAAACAACTAACTATAACAAAAATTTTGTCAATGCTTATACTAAGGTAGTTGGGTGTTTGATTGTGTTTCTGACAAGGTAATAGGGATATAGAAAATAAGATTCAATTGAAGTTTGGTTATAGATAGGGTAATTGATCAGATAAATGTTTGGGTATTTAGGTTAGTAGAGGTTTGATATGGGTCTAAAGGGTATAAAATAGAATGCAAATAGAAGAATCTAATCAAGGTATTTAAACCTTAAAAAAGAAATAAGGAAAATTGAAAGAAAAGAGAAGAATACCTATTATCAAGATCAATTAAGAAAGGGGGAGAGAAGAACTAGAGGAAATTCATTAGCATAACAATACTCCAGCCTCTAAGAATGATTTGGGTAGTGTTTTGGTAATGGTGGATACCTAAAAAAAGACTTTAGCAGCATGTACTTATAGATTTTTATATTCGTTCTCCTTTTTTTAGCTCTCCTTTTATAGGAATAAGTTTCCAATTGTAAGTGGAAGAATTTGCTAAGTGGAGTGAAGGAAAAGTTGCTAATTTCAATGCTTTAAAGTCATTTTGATTTGCATAAATAAATTTCTAAATTGTATGATGTTTATATTATTCACGATTGGAAGTCATTTTAAAATAGGATAGGAAACATGATCGACACTAGTCAGGCTAACTAGATCTGATCAAATTAACTGGTGTCGATCGAGGTCTGAGAGGAAAATGGGTAAAAAGTGGTTACAAGGAAGTGGGTTAAAAAGTTTAAGTTAGCAAGCTAAAAAGTGGGCTAGGTTAACTAGGTGGTTAACTAGCTTCAATGTGGGGTAAGGGTTCAAGGGTGCTTCAACATAAAAAATGGGGTAGTTTTTGAGTGTCTACATCATGATCTATGACCTTTTTGTCTTGCCTATGGAGTACACATTAACTATCAACTTCTCCTTTTCATCCTTTGCTTGCTTTAAGTGCACATCTATCACCGAGGCTTAGTTATAAAAATTAAAGAAAATTAAGTTTGTTTCTTCCACACCCTCCTTTTAAATTTGAAAAGAGATCCACCACTTCTTGAAGTTTTAGATAGCTCCTTCTTCAGTATAATGCTAGGGTCTTCCTCTTCTTCTTCTTCTTATACAGGCTCGAGCTATAGTTTTGGGAGCATCTATTTCACTAATACACAAATATTATTGACCTATAAAAGGTTTGAAGTGTTGATGATGACTAGAAGAGATGGCTTGACCACCTCCACATAATCATAAAGCTATTGGAACTTGACATTTTTGGCCTATACTTCTTGTTTTAGGCTCAATTTTCACCATTGGAGGGGGTTATTTAGGCTCCCTAAAATTGAGATAAACAATGGGAACAACCCCAGGCTATGGGTTACCTATGGTGGGGTTAGACCTCTGAAGAAGGCTGACTTCCTTTTGATGCTCACCTAAACTAATGATAAACTAATGTTTCATAGGGAAAAGGGTTAGAAAGAGGATAAGGGATCCTAAGAAGGATAAAATGGTGATGCACCAAAATTAAATGAATACTCATATAAGCTTGAACCCACAATAGATCAATAATAAGACAACTATAGCTTACACAACCTCACAATTTCACTAATTAAATAATTATTTCATAGAAGAGGTCCAAGTTGAACACTAATATAGACCTATAAATTAGTTCAAAACACATTCAAAGAGGGAATTGGAAGGATAGTGAAGTAGGAATACTCTCCTTCACAAATTCACCATATACAAGCATGCTAAGCACTAATCAATGACAAGAAATAAGCAAAGAATTGATCCTATTACTTCAAAAGGTAGTTAAAATATTTTTATTGGGTTTTACCATGTAAAATGAGCACACTTTTTCAAGAGTCTCAATGAGTATCCTTTTCCTAGAAAAGAATGAAAAATTCTAAGAGCTGAGAAACCCCATAATGGGAATGAGACTAGGATATAAGTGTGTGTGTGTGTGTGTGTGTGAGAGAGAGAGAGAGAGAGAGAGAGAGAGAGAGAGAGAGAGAGAGATAGAGATAGAGAGAGAGAGAGAGAGAGAGAGAGAGAGAGAGAGAGAGAGAGAGAGAGAGAGAGAGAGAGAGAGAGAGAGAGAGAGAGAGAGAGAGAGAGAGAGAGAGAGAGAGAGAGAGAGAGAGATAACTTTGTCCCAAATCATTAATTGAGCTTGAGCTACCACATTTTTGCTCTAATGAATGCCTTGCCACCCTTTTGATTAATCAAAACACTATTTTGTGGTTCTCCAATTTGGGAAGTCCCCATAGGCTTTGAGGGTGCATTAAATGCTCTTAGCTATGAGTTCCCACCACTAAGTGCTTTTCTTTAATCTTCCACACCACCTCTCACTTGAAGACAAACTTCATGTTCATGGATTTGATAGAATCATGGCTTTGCACAATTTAGGTGGCTTCTTATCAAAAATATGGCCATGATAAAGGATAAATAGCTTTTTCAATAATCATAAACAACTACCTTTGATCAAATCTAGACCAAATCCTTTCTATAGATGGGAAACCAATCTCCTTTATTCATTTTCCTATAGTCACATATGTTGATGTAGACTTAAAGATTGTATAGCCCTTTATGATCTCCATTAGGTCCAAAAGACCTATTTTTTCCTTTTAGTGTCTATAAAAACCAAGGTATCATTATGTATAGGTATCCTTTAATGAATGGTAAACAAAATCATAGAATGGACTATGTATGCTACCAACCTTCAAACCAGAGGTCTATATTTAACCTTCATGGTATCCCTTTATATTATTTATACCTGACTACCTAGATGTGGCCTTTTAATGGTGAATTTATGAGATTTAATGGTGGATAATGACCCTATAAAACATATTTGTTTCCATCATAAAAGGCTTCTTTATTTCTATCTTTCCTATTGAATATTGATCGAGATAATCAAAATGCTCCAAGTTAGCTTCATTCCAATTGGCCTCATAGATCTTGTTGTCATATTTTAACCCTTTTGACCTCTTACATGCCATAGGATCAAGATATATGATTGAACACATGCCCTTTATTTACTACCACAAAGATCCTTTGACATGTTGACTTACTCATGCACTGTTAGATTAAGATGTACAAAGCAATACAAGCCCTTTGATATGTTTGGGCCCACTTTCTTATTAGCTCTCATGCACCATCATATCAAAATGTATAAATGAGAAAATATCATTTTTTATAGCTTAAACCCACTCTATTGTTAATAAATGTGCATTGTTATATCTCTACCCAATAAACCCACACTGTAGGATCTTGGTATGATTGCAGATCTTTAACAAGATTTAAACCAAGGAAATTTTGACTAGTTTGACCCTAGTGTGAACTGTTAGATCTCATGTGTCAGTACAATAGCTCACACAGACCATTATATCTTGACCAAGTTTAAATGTTTTAGGGAATTTTTGAATCCAAATGGTCATTTTGTGAAGCTTAAACTTGGCACTTGCATGAATGTCTCATTCTGCAAGCCTATCGTTGAACACTTAGATCTTGAGGTAGAAAGATTGAAAAAACATGAAATTTATAGAGCATGTTATCAACAAAAGGGACTTCATGGCATTGCAAATATTTAGCTTATAAGAGTTCCTAAGATGTATTTATTAAATACATAAGTGAACTGGTCGATTCCTTTCTAGATGATGTCTTGGTGATAGTCTAGATTACTTAGCCTTATATTTGACCTTTTGCATGAATTTTCAAGGTTTGAATGACTTATTGAGGATTATGAAAGCTTGTCCATAATCTTAAATTTCTTTTAACTCCATGAAATCTACTTGGACCCTGAATTTGGACAAAATACACTTTAAGTGAACTTAAAGTGTTTCAAAAGCTTTGAAAGCTACATGATCTCCTTGGTTTACTCATCTCATCTAGAACATCTATTCATTTACTCATCCATTAGAAAATTGATCCATTTGGGCACAATTTTAGTATGTGGGCCAAAATGGCCAACATGTTTGGCAACTCACAGGGAAGCATGCCTTCTATGCTTGAGAACCTAGTCCATTTTGCCTTGACTGGTCCATTGGACGTATGGAGTCCTAAGCCTTATCTTAACTAATCATGAAGATAACACAAGGATATCCATATCTAGAACCTTTTTTTAAATAACAAGATCAAAATAAATAGAACCACAAAGTGCTCAAGGCACTTTGTGAAATGGAAACACACACATAAAGAAGAAAATGTGTATAAAACACTTAGAAGAAAGCATAAAAGCTACTCTAACATGTAAAATATGTTACAAAGGATGAAAATTCATTTAATAATAGGGATTTAAATGAATTCCATTGACTGGGATGGGTAATACCTCTCCATCTAGTTGGATAAGCTAAAAAGAATTATGTTTCTTACATCCATGGATCAAATAAGGACCACTCGACAAGCTATCAAACTTGGAATGGTTACTTGGTTTGGCCTTATTTGAGTCCCATTTGAGGATTAGGTCCCCTTATTTAAAGCTCCTTACTGTATCTCTCTTGTCAAAGGATTTTTAGACTTGAGCTTGATGTGATTCCAAAGCTTTCATAACAAGGTCTCTCGTTTCTTCCAGCTCCATAATCTCAATCATTCTCACATTCATGGGCTCATCTTCCATCAACTCAAGCTAATGAGCTAACTTTAATGTAGGAATATCAAGAGAGATAGGAAATTTGGCTTCCTTACATACACAAGAACATATGGAGAATTGCTAATGGAAATTTTAAAAGTCACCTTATCAGCCCATAGGGATGTCCTTAGCTTGGTGTGCCATGTTCTCTAATTATCTTCCATGGTCCTCCAGATGATCCTTAACAAATTATTGTTTATGGACTCTTCTAGTCCATTTTATTGAGGATAGTAGTTAAAAGAGGTGTTGACGTAGATGCCTAGTTTGAGTGCCCACTCATTTGTCTTCATTCCAAGGAATGACAATGCATTACCTAAAATTATGGTGGATGGGACACCAAACCTAGTCATAAGGCTATCATAGAAATCCAAAACTACACCTTCATTAGCCTCCTTCAAAGAAATGGATTCCAACCATATAGCAAAGTAGTTAGTTATAGTGAGCACCCATTTATCCCCTTCACTTAATGGTGGATTGATCATCCCTATGAAGTCTAACCACCATTACATGAAGGGTTGCTCCACCTGAATTGGATTGAGTGGAAGGGCTACTAGTTTCTATTTTCTTGTAAAGAGAACACACTTTTGACATTTTCTAACCCATGAATGAGAATCTTTGAAAATATTGGGCCAATAATAACTAACCCTCATCACCTTTTCTACTATGGTTCTAGGTGCAAAATGGCCTCCTACAAGTCTATCATGACAATACTCCAAGAGTTTGGTCACCTGGTCATCATCTATGTATCTAAGGAGTAACCCATTGAGGTCCTTTCTAAAAATAACTCCATCAATCAATGAATAAGGTATAGATTGAATCTTGAAGTACCTTATTTTGGCTCTATCCAATCCTTAGGGGCATTCTCTTATTACCAAGAAGTGATCTATATCTTGAAGCCAACTCTCTTGAAGTGGGGTTACACTTACTTGTGAGTTGTCTTAGGTAACCAAAATAGATTCATTATCTTCTTAGAGATCATTCACCATGTGATCACACAAACCCTTATCTTTGACCAACTAAGTGACCTTGATCTCTACATCATATTCCATAACCTTTATGATCTAGCATGCTCTCTTCTCATTCAAATCTTTGCTAAGGAGGAAGTCCCTAACTCCAGGGTGAGATACCATAAGATGGATCTTGCTATTAGAGAGCATGGGCCTAAAATTATTGAGGCTCATCAAGGCTATAGGAACTTATTTTTCAATGAAAGTGTACCTCACCTCATATCCTTCTAGCCGTTGACTAAAAAAGGTAATAAGCTACAACATTCCTGCCCCATTCTTCTACATCAACATAGTTGATATGTTATCAACATTGGTAAAGGTGTACAAGATGAAGTCATTAGAGAAATCAAGATTTAACAGTGAGGGGGCCTAGACAATGGCTTGTTTGATGGTCTCAAAAGTTACCTTTCCTTTATTAGACCAAGAAAACACTTGGATTTTATTTAGCATGATGGTGAAAGGTTTGTCCAGGTTTGAAAAACTAGGTATGAACCTTCTCATAAAGTTGATCTTCCCAAGGAAGTTCTAGATCCCTTTCTTGTGCTTTGGAAAGGATAAGGCTAAGATAACACTTACTCTATCAGGGTCAATGGATAATACTTATTTTGAGACAATGTGACCCATTAGCTTACCTTAATATTTAGAGAACACACATTTTTTGGGATGTAAAGAGATCTCATACTCTCTAAATCTCTAGAATATTAGCCTCATATGGTCGATGTGCTCATTATCATTCTTGGAAAATATTGTGATGTCATCCAAGTAGACCAGTACCATTTGATTTAGCTACCCTTAGAAGGACATGTCCATTGATATTTGAAAGGTTTCCCCAATATTGGACAATCTAAAAGGCATCTTATGATAAGAAAATATACCTTAATTGGTGGTGAAGGTAGTTTTTTATTGGTCTTCCTCTCTCACTAGCACCTAGTTTTAACCTGAATATCCATTCAAGAGAGAGAAACATTCTAAACTAGAAACTACTTCAAGGAGTTACTTCATGGATGGTAGGGGATAGTGCTACTTCAAAGAGACCCTATTAAGATCTCTAAATTCCACACATAGTTTGATCTTCCCATTATTCTTCTTGATAGATACTAGATTAGCTACCTATGAGGAGTGCTTAATTGGGAACATGATCCTAGATTCAATAATTTTGGTCAACTACTTTCTCATGAGCTCTTCAATCTTGGGGTTTACAAGCCTCTACTTCTACTTGATAGGCTTGGCATTAGCCTCTAGCTCTATAGTGTGTTGGGCTAATTCAGGATTAAATCCCTTTAGGTCACTATATTTATAAGTAAATATGTCTATATATTCCTTACAATGCTTTATGAAAGCATGCCTTTCAGCTTTAGTGCTTACATTTCCAAGCTTGAGGAGCTTGTTTTCAAAGATAAGAAATTTTTCATAGTTCTATTCATTAGTTAAATCACTACTTTAGCCTTATTCATATGGTCCCCTTCATGAAAGAGACCTTCTAGGGTGACTAGACCTTGAGGAAGCTTATTAGACCTTAATTGAATGATTTTTAGCTCATACTGATGCTATAGTTTTCCATGGTTGATGGAGGAGAAACCTGCTTCTTGATACAAGAAACATGCAATCTATTTGTCATTTTCAAAGACCTGCCAATGAGTTTCATTATCTAGCACTGATGCTCTTATTACTACTTTGACATGTGGTTACACCTTGGTCTTTTTTAATTCATCGAGGATGTCAAAATGAGCCCCCATAGCTACTAGTTTGTCAACATGTCGATTTTGGCCTCTTGGCATTGATTGGATGTTGAAGGCCTCAAATTCCTCAATTAAGTCCCACACTCTATGTTTGTAGGACTTCATTAAAGGGTTCTTAGTGGCACTCTAGCCTCTAAATTTGGTGTACAAATAATTCAATATCCCCATAGACTTGTAATTACTTAATCTTTCTCTTACTAGCCCATTGGAGGACATGAATAAGGAGCTCATATTCTACTACATTATAGGAGTAGCTAAATTGGAACCTGTATGAAGATAAGTACTTTTCATTTAAAGGGGATACTAGCATAACACCTGCACCTACTATGTGATTACTCTTTGAGCCATCAAAAAATAACTTACATAGACCACTAAGATCTTGTTAAGGCATCATGAGGGATGGCATGGGATGGATTTCTTCATGCAAATAATAGACACCCAAGTCTATTTATTTAACACCCTCTAAGGGATATACCAACTATATTTCATTCCATAGTTCATCTAGGAATATGTCTGGTAGCTCTTTTAGATGAGTGTTTAGCTCCTACCCCATTGAAAATTCATCATAATCAATAATATTGTAATTTATGTTGACATTATCTAGTCTATACGGCTCTATGTGATATTATACAATAGGCTCAACTTTTACTAATACCTTACCCCCATACCTTGTTCTAAATTCCATATATGACCAATTTGCTACAAGTTAGCCTCTAATATTTGATATGAACTCTCTGGATAAGCATAGTGAAAAGTGAGGAAGCACATCCAAAATCAATACATATTTAGCCACTAAGACACTAGGACCAATGTGTAGGGTCATATTAAGGTCCTTGATTATGATAAATAGATTGGTGGAAGAACCATCTAGTTGTAACACTCCTTTGGACTGGGGCTTATGCTTTAGACCAAGTTGATCAACATTGGACTTTGACATCACTAAGGTACTATCCACACTATCCACTAACAAATTATGTAATAGAGAGTTACCAATGATAATTTAGATGTAGGAGAGAGGAGGCTTGACCACCTTACGTGATTTCCCTTCACTAGGCCCTTTGGTTACATTAGTGAGAACTTTATTAACCTTGCTTGGTGGCTTGTCTGGAACTATTGTAACATTAATCTTAGACAAACCTTCCTTAAGAATGTCCAATTCACCAAGAATGGAGAAAATATCCCACATTGGCACACTCACATTAGATTTCTTAATTTGTTTAATAATGTTGATGGGTGAACCACCAACCCTTGCTTATGCTTTGGGAGCCACCACTGTTGTTTTTTGAACTTGTGAGACATGAGTGACCAAGACATTTCCCTGATTCTGACCCCTTGGAACTACTAGAAAGTTTAGAGTGACAACAAGTTCATTTAGATTTGTTAGTGAAGGAGTAATGGTAGGGGTATCTTTGAAAGTTTATTGGTTACCATCCATATTCCTTCTTTTAAATCTTGTATTTGATGCCACTAGCATGTAGGCTTGTCTAAAACTAGCCTACTAGTTGGATGCATAACACTCTTCCTACTCATAATTGACCATGGTGGTATCCAATTGGTTTGGTCCTTGATTAGACCCTTGACCTTATGGAGGCTCCTTTGGCTTGGTCATTATAGGTACCTCTAAATTTTGGGCCATGAGAGCTTAGTTTTACCTAAAATTAGTAGCTTGCTACCATTAATCATTGAAGGCTTGGTTGAGGTCAATATTTGGGATAATATGTTCTCTACAAGACTAATTCTAAGACATGGATCCATCTACTTCTTGAGCCACATTAATTTGAATTGGGACCAAGGTGTTGGAAGTGATCAAAATATTAGGATTTTAATTATTTTACCTATTGTAACCATGTTGCCATTGTCCTTGGCCTTGGCCTTGGTAGTTCACCTTATATGGTGGCTTATTTGCTTGAAAGGCTTGTTACTGAGGTTGATATGAACTTTCATAAGGCCTATTGAAATCTTGTTGTCTCTTAAAATTTACTAACTCATTTCCTAAGGATTGAAACATGCTTTTGAGCTCTTGAAAGTTCTTTTGCTCTAGTGAATCACTAGATCCACTAGTAGAATATTTCTCTTGTTTTGGTGTAGGTATTACAGTAATTTTTGGTGTAGAAGGAATGACATCAAGTGGAGGGATAACAATAGGAGGTGGTCTAATTTTAGGAAATAAGGGCATTGGTGGTCTAGGGTAAGCTTGCCATCTTGAACCAAGTAATTTTTTGCTTTTATGGCCACCTCATAAGCATCTAGAAGTATATTTCCTCCCATAGATTGGATCATTACTACTATATCACTATTTAAAGCCTTTAAATAATATATAAAGGTAAAATTAGGAGTTGTTCTAACTGAGACTAGGATTTTGTCCCATGTTTTTTGAAACCTTGTGTTGAAGTCTTGCATGACTTCATGAGGATCTCTCTTAATGGCAATTAGTTTCTCTACAAGTGACAAATGGCCACATTTGTCCTCAAACATTTTACACAAGGTTTCTCTGAGTTTGTCCCATGTTTGAATGGAATCATCAGCAAGGCCTCTATACCAATCTAGGGCCTTTCATTTAAAATAAGTAGCTAACAACCTAATAGCTATATTTTACTTAGTGACATTATGTATATTAAAAAAATTGGCTATCCATGAGGTGATTAAAAGGTGTTGGAGCTTTGTCACAATAACAATAAACAATACTTTTAAGGGCTAAAACTAGGATAGGATCATATTGGGTAAGGGCCAGAGGAATTTGGCCATTACAAGCCATAAAATCTCTAGGGACTGGCATGTCAATTAGAGGGTTTAATGAAGGTCTTCTTGGAAGGGTAGGCCTTGAAAATGACCTAAGATCAAAGGTTACTTTATATGGATGTGTATTGACAAACCTTAATATTTTTACTAAATTTAAAGGTAGTTCAATAAATTCAAAGGGAATACCTCTTGAAACTGACCTTGTTATCACTTTTGGCATGAGAAACAACTACTGCTCTGTACTAGAGTGTTGATTATTTATTTTGGAGTCACCAAATATTGTTTCTTAGGAGCTTAACTACTATAAATTTGATCAAACTAGCATCAAATTTGATCAATATTCCTTGAACTGGGTCCCATTGGGTGTGCCAAAAACTATTGTAGACTCTATTTTCACCCTTAGAGGGGGTTCTTTTAGGCTCCCTCCAATTGAGATACACAATGGGAATAACCCAATGCTATGGGTCACCTATGGTGGGGTTGGACCTTTGAAGAAGGTTGAATTCCTCTTGATGCTCACCTAAACTAATGCTAAACTAATGTTTCATAAGGAAAAGGGTTAGAAAGAAGATAAGGGCTCTTAAGAAGGATAAAAGGGTGATGCAACAAAGTTAAATGGACACTCATATAAGCTTTAACCCACATTGGATCAAATAATAAAAAAAATATAGCTTACATAACCTCACAATCTCACTAACTACATAATTATTTCATAGAAGAGGTCTAAGTAGAACACTAATCTAGACTTGAAAGTTAGCTCAAAACACCTTCAACAAGATAAGTAGAAGGACAATGAATTAGGAAGAATATCCTTCACAAATTCACCATGCACAAGCATACTAAACACTAATAAAAGACAAGAGATAGGCAAAGAGTTGATCCTATTACTTTAAAAGGTAGTTCTTACAATATTTTGATAGGGTTTTACCATATCAAATGAGCACACTTTTATAAGAGTCTCAATGAGTATCCTTATCTTAGAAAAGAATGAAAAATTCTAAGAGCATATAATATAAGAAAGAGAGAGAGAAAGGGGAGGTATGCCATTAGAGAGAGAACACTTTGTCTTAGATCATTAATTGAGCTTGAGATACCAAATTTTTGCACCAATGAATGCCTTTCCAACTTTTTGATCAATTTTGACACTATTTTGTGGTTCTTCAAGTTGGGAAGTCTTCATAGGCTTTGAGGGTGCATTAAATTCTCTTAACTATGAGTTCCCACCACTAGGTCCTTTACTTTAACCTTCCACACCATCTCTTACTTGAAGATAAAATTCATGTTCATGGATCTGATAGAATCATGGCTTTGTGCATTTTAGGTAGTTGCCTATCAAAAATATGGCCATGCTGAAGGACAAGGAACTTCTTTAATAATCATAGACAACCACCTTTGATCAAATCTAGACCATCTATAGATAGGAAACCAATATCCTTTATTGGTTTTCCTATAGTTACATATATCAATGCATACTTAAAGAATGCATAGACCTTTACCTATTTTTTCCTTTGAGTCTCCATAAAAATTGAGGGCTTATTATGTACATGTCTCCTTTAAATAATGGCAAACATAGTCATATAATGGACCCCATATACTACCAACCTTCAAACCAGAGGTCTATATTTAAAAATCATGGTGTCCCTTTATATTATTTATACCTGAATACCTAGCTATGGCATTTTAATGGTGCTTTAATGATCTTTAATGGCAGAAAAATGACCTTGTAAAACCTATTTATTTTTATCAAAAAAGGCTTCTTTGTTTCAACCTTGCCCATCAAATATTTCTTGGGCCAATCAGAATTCTCTAACTTGTCTTCATTCCCATTGGCCTCATGGATCTTGTTATTAGATTTTTACCCTTTTAACCTCCTACATGCCATGAGATCAATCTATATGATTAAACATGAGCCCTTTATTTCTTACCATGAAGATCCTTTGAAATGTTGACTTGGTCAAGCACCATTGGATCAAGATGTAAAAAGTAACATGATCCTTTTGATCTATCTAGGACCACTTTCTTATCATCTTCCTAGAACATCAGATCAAAATGTATGAATGAGTATAGATCATTGATCTAACTCAGACCCACTCTCTTGTTAGTGAATGTGCACATTACATCTCTACTTGATAAACTGATACCATAGGATCTTAGTGCGATTGTATCTCTTTAATGGGATTTAAATCAAGGATATTTTAACCAATTTAACCCCAACATGAACTATTAATTCTCATGTGTCAGTATGTGAGCTCACATAGACCATTATATATTGACCAAGTTTAAACCTTTTAAGGAATTTTTGAATCCAAATAGTCATTTTATGAAGCTTAAAATTGGGCCTTGTGTGGATGTCTCATTCTCCAATCCTATCCTTGAACACTTAGATCTTGAGGTAGAATGCTTTCACAGACATGAAATTTATAGAGCATGTTCTCAACATAAGGGACTCCATCGCATCATAACTATTTGGCTCATGAGATTTCTCGAGGTGTATCTATTAAATGCATAAGTGAACTGGTCCATTCCTTTCTAGATGATGTCTTGGTGATGGTATGACTTACTTAGGCTTATAATTGACCTTTTGCATGAATTTTCAAGGTTTGAATGATTTCTTGAGGCTTATGCAAGCTTGTCCATGATCTTGAATTTCTTTGCACTCCATGAAATCTACTTAGATCTTGAATTTGGATAAATTACACTTAAGTGAACTTAAAGTGTTTCCAATACTTTTCAAGATGCATGATCTCCTTGGTCCACTCATCCCATCTAGAAATTTTGTTCATTTTCTCATCCATTAACAACTTGTTTTATTTAGGCATAAGCTTGGTATGTGGGCAAAAATGGACAATACTTTTTCCTTGGCTTCCTTGAAGAGATTATTTAATTTCCTCACCTTGTTATCATTTATGATATTCTAACATGTTGCTTCTATGGCAATTTTTATTAGTGCATTCTCAGATTAGCCTAGGTTCATGGTGTATGGGTCAATAAGAAAATATTCTTGCCCTTCCTTATAATCTTTTAGGCTCAAATTAGTATCCTTCAACACTTTAAATTGGGCCTCATCCATGTAATTGTCCATTATAAATGAGAGCTACTTGCATGTCCTTGTCATGGTGGCTTACGGGGACTAGTTTTATATAAGTATAAATATTCATCCCCTTAATTATTCTACACCATTTCCCTAATGTTAAGGTCTTTGTAATAATTTTTAATGATGGCCTTCTCCATGTGCACTTCTTCCTCTTCACTGGCACCACCACTCTATTCAACATGCTCCTCTAAGAAGTCACTTGTTTGGTCTCTTGGGGGTTGCTTCAATGGACTTCTCCCCCTCATCTATTTATTCATCCTAAGGATTCTCAATATTTACCTTAAGGGTTATTCCTTTAGTGTTAGGGTTGCCTTGTTTCTATTGGTACTCCTCAACTTTCTCTGTTTATTGTTTTGAGGTGCCAATATTTCCTTCTTTTTATCTAGACACCCATTCACTACTTGGGTGTGCCTTTCCAACTTCCTCTACTTATCTAGAATGGTCACTTGGAACCTATTTGACCACTTCTAATTTTGATCTTGCACTCAAAGGTAACTTTGGGGACCTCTTTTCCAACTTGGTCTTCTTTTATTCTTAGTCAAATTTTCACTTCTCTTCAAGTGCCAAAGCCTAATTCATATCTTCATCAATGAGTCCCATCTTCCTCCAGTGCACTCTTTTCTCCTCAAAAGTTTGAGGGAACATTAAGGAGGCCTTCATCCTTGGATGTTGATGTTATTTTATTTGGTGGGATCTTTAGTAAGGTTGTGTTAGAGGTAAGACTCATCATTTCCTCCATTAATTTGAGTGCAGAGGCCATGCCATTTTGTAGGGACTTTTAAACATTTACAACACTGAGATCATCTTCACCTTCCTCTATTTACATGATAAAAGTCCCTACCATATCTTCTTCAGTCTTATCTTCTATTATGGGTGATAGGGCCACCTCTCTTTCCATATCTACAAATGTCTTGGTATGGAATGATATAGGTCCCTTAGTCATTTTCCTTAGATGATTGATAGAAGAAGCACCCTCTTATTTGAATGCCACATTATTCTTTGGGATAGGTGGCATGATTTATTCCTCGAAGGCTATTTTAGACTATATGCACTTCATAATCTCTTCTAATTTCTCACCTTGATTCCTTGAGAATGACTTTGCTTGAACTTTTAGTGCATCCTTTCCTTCATCTCTAGCTAGGAGGGGGCGATTATCATCCTTCCTAGGATCTCTACCCTTTTTACATAGTTTTATCTCATAGTAAAGGTTGAAAATCATTCCATTGATTATTACCCTTTGGAGAGGATGGATGTCAGGCATGTTACTATCATCCTCTTCATCCCTAGTTACTTTGGATTTAGGGTACAAAAATTAGTGCCTCATCATCCATATATTATAATCCATGGCCTTGGCCTAGATATCAATTTATTTTTCATTTGGGATTCTCTTTAGCACCACCATGAAGTATTTAGATGAGAATACATAAGGTAATCAGAGCTAACCTAACATGTTTTCATCTATGAGAACTAGGTGAACCACATAGAAGTGTTACATTATGGTGAAGGTCACCATTCCCATAAATTACTAAGGGAGTTCTTGTGGGATGCACCAATCCTTTCCAAAGGCCTCCACATATATATCAAACCACCCTTGCACTCTCATTTTATACTTCTATGAGAAGATGGGGGGAAAATGAAGTCCAGGTACTTAATCATTAGGGACTTATTATTTGGTAAAAATACCCTTATGTGGTTGTCATAACCATCCATCACACCTATCTCATCCATCACCATCAAGATAACCATGCATCCCCACTAGAAGGTTTCACATGCTTGATGGAATTCTTGCACATTCTTTATGATATTTTATATGATAAACTTAAAGATGTTGAAAATTTATCCCTATGACATTTGGTGGGAAATTAAAAGGAAGGTTTTAATTATATCTAACCACTAGGAAAAAATTTGGTACTTACTAGGTGCATTATTGCCCTTGTGATTGGGTCTTAGATGTCATTGATAGGGAATGCAAATCTTGAATTATAGTATCCTAGGTTATTTTTGACCCTCTCTACCTCTACATAATCCTCCATAATCTCCCATATGTCTATTATTATGTTAGGTAGCCCCATGATTCTACTTATGTGGATTGAAAAAATCCTAATGCATCATCTAGCAAAATAGAACCAATTATCATACACCTACAAGAGAAGGAAATATACTAAGTCTTCTAGCTTACTGAAGCTTAGAAGTTTAAAATTTTGTGTTTCACCCATGGTTTATAACTTGTCTTTGATGGGCAAATTAAAATGTGTGGTGCATGAATTAGTCTTATTTCTTGTGTCTACCATCTAGTCTTTATTCATATCCTATATGTTGCTATGTATCCTATGGTTATAGTATTTTAAATTGCATACATGGGTGAAGGATACCCACTTTTACCCCATCATAAATTATAGTGGGTACTCCATCACTCTATAGGAAAGCTTTTCACTCACAAATGGATCAACCTCCATGATGTCGACTCCCTCTACTAACTATGCCTCAAATTTTATGATGACTACTTCCCTAAATACTTTCACTTTCTTTGCATCCCTATGCACTTATAGTGCTTCTAAGCTTAGGTATTTTCTTTCCCATCCTAAATCTACTACTATTAAAGCATGATCGATTGACCTTGATGAATCCCAAAATTGTGTATGGTTTGCTTCACAGCCATGGGAAATTCAATTGCACATTTGGATGTTGAGTTTCCTACCCTGTTAATGGTGGACTATTTATCTTACCAAAATATCTATTTTATTATTTTTCAACTTCCCTCCATTTTCCTCTTCTTATCCTTAGGGTGAAATGAAATCTCCTAATTTCTCTTTTGTTCACGCTTGGGGAGGCTATAGGGAACTTATTTCCTCTTTGGTAGTGGTTTATCATTTGGTGTCTTTGGCTTCTTGCTCTATATGATCCATTGAAAATGACAGTAAACCTCCAACCTCTAACATCTCTAATTTTATACACTATTCTCATCTACCAAATTAATGCTTAACATCATTTAAATCCTTGAAATCTACTAAAATCTATAAAATTCACTAAAATATATCACCATCTACTCATTAATGTAGATCTTTGTTCTTACCCCACTATAACATCTTTGCTAATGATTTCTTTGGGTAAGTGATAGGTAATTCAAATAATCACTTCCTATCAAGTATTAGGTGGATCTAGCTATCAAAATGGTCACTTTATTTCACTTTGTTCATCTTGGTGTGACCTTTTCCTTCCTTCTAGTTACTTGGGCACAATGCTTCATATAGGCATAATTTCACCTCCTATGTTCCATATCTTCTTTGGTGCTATGCTTTATTTCAAGTGTACCTCAATATTTTGGTTAATTTATCTATGCTTTACTATCTCTTACTTTAGCATCCCCTACCCATACAAATACTTTCAATGGTCCTCTAGTGCCTCATTATCTCCTCATGGTCTCTTATGTATGAACACCTTGTATGCTTCACTCATTAATTCATAATTATGGTTTACTTTTCCTGATAGACTTCACACATGCATAAAAACCTAGGTGTCTGGCCTCATGTTCTTAAAAAGTAATTGGGCTTGACTCACTTGACTAGATTTATGTGGTGTAAGCACCACTAATGTTCTACTATGGTTTTAAAAGTGTCACAATTTTTAAAATAACACAAAAGAACCAAAATCAAAAGGAAATGATCTGGATCACACCAATTTTATTATGGTCACAAGATAAAGTGACCAAATCTTGACCAAAAATCTAGCATTAGATGGCACAAATACCATCCTAGTGATGGTATAATTTTAATCTATTACTATTGAAATGCCTAGGGATCATTTCACTTTTCAATGTGTGTAGCTTACATGCACCAATCTCCAAGATGTTATGGATGACATAAGGTCCCATCCATCTGATGTATAATTTGTGTGGGTGCCTTAGGTACTTAAAATCATATAATAGGACCAAGGTACCTTCTATAAACACTATTATTTTGATATGCTTGTCATGCCATGTCTTTTGGAAGGCCTTCTATATCTACTAGCTCCATCATGCTTGGGCATGCATCTCATCCATCTTCTCCAAATCTTCTAGGTATGTGTTTAAGACTCTTGGTCATCTAATTGACAAATACGCATGATACATAATGAGGGCACTAGTAACTCCAGTGGTGAAATTACCTCTACACCAAACTCTAGTTAGAATGGTGTAGCCTAATTCAAGTGCTTGTATGTTGTGTGATAGGCCCATAACACCTATAATATACGGTCATCCCAATACTTATGACCAACATTGAATATTTTGTGAGGTATGTCCCTAATATTTTATTGAATGCTTTTGTAGTGCCATTAGATTAAGGGTGGTAGGGTGTCATTTTATAGTGCACCACCATATATTTAGACAATAGGAATTGAAATATTTCATTGAAGAAATGTGTGCCATGGTCTCTAGTCAAGCTATATGGGTACCCATACCCAATGATAATGTTTTCCTAAATGAATATTTCTATTATGATAACTATACAATCTTTGGTTGGTGCTACTTCAACCCACTTGGTGAAGTAATTTGTAATAGCCAAAATGTACCAAAATCTATTTACTTCATGATGAGAATAATAGGCCCAACAAAATCAATGGCCCAATTTTGAAATGGTGCCTAGGCAAGGAAGGGAATGAGGGGCATCTCATCCTAGTAGTTTGGATTTCTAGTGCACTGGTAGACATTACATGTTTTGGCATATGATTTTTAAATATAAAACATGGTTGGCTACCACAAGCTTGATTGTATCACTTTTTATGTTATGGCATCTCTAGCACAATGTCCTCCAACAATCTCTTCATGCACCTCTTGTAGTACTAAGTCTTTTTTGTGATCTAGGAAACATTAGTGCATGATCTCATCATGGCTCAATTTTTACAGCTACCCATCAAATGAGTTGAAAAGGGGTGGCATGAACCATGAACTTCTTCTTATCTTTATTAGTCATAACATGAGGCACAAATTTAGAGGTAAAAAATTTGGTGATTTTTTCTAAGTCTTCTTGGACACATTAGATCCTATAGTTTTGTATGTCGGGCATATTATCTTTAATTGGCACTGTCACATCTCCAAAGTTGATGTGGGGCATATGGTTTGGGCCTAAGTTTTGCTTTCCAATTTTGATTATAATGGAAAATTAGAATTCTTGAAATAAAATGATCTATCAGCAAATACACCCATGTAAATTAGGCTTGTTTATTAGGTACTTAAACACCTCATGATGAATAAAGAAGATAGATAGGGTTGCTAGTAAATACTATCTAAACTTTTATAGGGTGAATAACATGAAAATAAACTCACACTCAATCATGGTGTAATTTTTTTCTAACTTGGTTAGTTTTTTTATTGCAAAATAAATAAGATGATCCATTTTCCCTTTCCTTGGTTATGCGAGAATAACACTAATTGCATTACTAGAGGAAACAATATGGACTTGGAATGGAGTTACCCAATCAAGGAATTTTAACATTTATGTAACTACCATCTTTAGTTTTAGGGTCATTAAATCATCTTCCTATGTTTTACCCCAATAGAATGGGTCATCCTTTTGTAAATGTTCTTCTAGTGGTGCTATAATCTTGGCATAATTCTTTATGAACTTCCTATAATAACAACAATGTCCAACAAAGGTACATATGTATTTATGCATTGATGGTGTTTGAATCTAAAGGATGATTTTACTATTTGTGGGATCAATGATTAAACCATCTTTATAGATTATGTGCCTAATAAATTTTTGGAAATATTGTCATTGATGTCAAAGGTCTATCATTATTGGTGATAAAGACCCCATTGCATTTAATGATGTTTGTAATAAATGTATCTTGGCTAATGTGTGTTAATATTTATTTAATATTAACAAATATATTTTTGGTTGCTTATGAGACAAAAGAAGGGCCCATGGAGAAGTCAAAGAGTCATGGGGTAAAGACAAAAGAAGGATGGGATGCATTTTCCCATGAAGATTCATCTTGGGGAATTCCAAGAGTCACCAAGTGAAGACAAAAGAGGAAGGGCACAATTTATCATGAAGGGACACTTTGAGGAATATGAAAAGTCACCAAGATAAGGAAAAAAGAGGGAAGGACATTTTTTCTCATGAAGGGTCACCACATGACTTTTCAAAGGAAAGGATATGAAGGGTCATATAAGTTTGGCACCATTTTCCATGAGGATTGAAGGGTCACAAAGGGGGAAGGCCAAAGGTCATTTGGAAAGCTATAAATAAAGGCTTGACAAGCCATTTGTAAAAGTGTGTAATAGATTTTGATTTGAGATAGTAATATCTAGCTTAGAAGAGCATTTGTGAGAGATGAATATGATTTATATTACCTAGCTTAGAAGAGCAAAGGTGAGAGAGAGGAAATAGATGTTGTAATGAACTATCATTTATTGAGATAGCAACATTGAGAGATAGTTGTGTGGTATACACAAAGGGGTTGGTGCTCCTATGGGTTGGTGTTCATGAATTTTTGCTATGTTGGTGCTTAGAAAAGGGGTTAGTGCTCCTGTGGGTTGGTGCTCATGAATTGTTGCTGTGTTGGTGCTCAACAAAGAGTTGGTGCTCTTGTGGGTTGGTGCTCACGAATAGTTGTTATGTTGGTGCTAAACAAATGGGTTGGTGCTCTTGCAAGTTGGTGCTTGCAAATATTGTTTGAGTTGGTGCTCATTCATATACTTGAGATTATTCTCCATGGATTTTCCCATATTGGGTTTCCACATTATATCTGGTGTCTCTCTCTATCTTGTGTGGTATTTATTATTTCAGTTTTATTGCATATCTTGAATGTTTGGTTAAGTGGAATTTGATTAAGGGAAAGTTTTATAAGATATATGATATACTGATTCACCCCCCTCTTAGTATATCCCATGCTTAACAATTAGTATTAGAGTAGGTTCATTTTAAAAAAGTTTTACAGCTTGAAGGTAGATCAAGAAAGCACAAGATGGCTATACATAAAGGTGCCTCTACAATCAAAAGAATAGTTGATCAAGAAGAAGTAGAAGATGAAGCTAAAGTGAATTTGGAAGGAGAATTCATTTGTGCCTTAGAAGAGTTAAAAGCTGTTGAAAAGAAAAATCAAAGATTGAAGCACCAGATCGAGAAAAATGAAAAAGAGTGAAAGGAGATAATTGAAGATCTACAAGCACACTTTGAAGAAGCCAAGAAGGATTAAGAAGATCTAACGGCACAATTGAAAATAGTAAGAGAATAATGTGATAGGTATTTTATTTAAATTGCTTCTTTAAAAGCAAATCTTGATAAAACAAATAAAGCAATCAATGGTAGAGCAGCCAATGATTCAAAATTTGAGAATAACACTAATATGATAAATAAGATATTAGAAAGCCAAAAGGAAATATCAGATAAGACAGGTATCAGTTTTGAAAATAAAAAGAGCTATGTTTAATCTCTTATAAAAGAAGATACAAAGAGGGAAGAAGTGAAGAATACAGAGGTCATCTCAAACAAAGAAGCCTAGAGGGAACAAAGCTACAAAAGACAATCAAGTTAGAGATACACAAATAGGTCCTATTTTTATGGTTACTATTTTTATTGTAATGGATATGGTCATAAGAAATAATAATGTAGAAAAAGAGCTTACAGTCTTAGAAATAAGGAAAAGGAAAGTCATGTAGAGTCAAGCAGAAGCTACAACTCTTTTGCTCCTCTATCAAGCTTTGATGAAGAGGTCATACTTTGTTACAAGTGTAACAACTTCAGACACATAGCTTAGTATTTTAGAAGTATGTTCAAGTCAATAAAAAAGGACCAGGGTTTTAAGGCATTATTCATCAAGAAAGAGGTTCATTCATGGCAAAAGAAACAACCTGAAGATTTTATGTTGGTCCAAATAGCTTTGCATGCAAGAAATGAAGAAAAGCCATGGCTCATTGATAGAGGATGTTCAAGGCACATGACAGGAGACAAGATCAAGTTCATAACCTTGAATAAGATCAATGGTGGCATAGTGAAATTTGGAGACAATACTATTGCTAGAATTGTTGGAAAAGGTACACTAAGTCTAGATAATGGTAGAACTAAAACTGAAAATGTTTTATATGTAGAAGGTCTTAAGCATAATCTTTTGAGTGTAATTAAAATGTGTGATTAGGGGCACACACTAAAGTTTTATGTAGAAGGTTTTGAAACTAGAAGAAAAGATTCAGATGTATTGGTTGTAGATGCTCAAAGAATAGGTAATAACTTGTATATGCTATCAGACATCAAAGGTCAAAAATATTGTTTGAGTCAGATTGAAGAAAGTTGGCTATGGAACATGAGAATGGGGCATATAAATTTTGACTATCTTGTCAACATCAGCAAAAAGCAACCAGTCAAGAATCTTCTAAAGATTACAAAGCCATCTAACATGCTTTGTGGACCTTGTCAGCATGGAAAGCAGACTAGAAGGTGGTTCAAAACAAAAGAGTACTGGACCACTCAGATGCTAGAGCTTGTTCACACTAACCTATGTGGACCTATGAGGACTCAAAGTACTCAAGGTGTTAAATATTTCATGTTACTTATTGATGATTTTTCACGTATGACTTGGGTAATGTTTTTAAAGTAAAAATCAGAAGCTTTTAGAAAGTTCAAAGCATTAGTTGAAAATGATACTAATTTGAAGACTAAGTGTCTAAGATTAGATCGAGGAGGATAATTCATGTTAGATAAATTTATTGAGTTTTGTGAAGATCATGGAATAAAGAGACATTATTCAAAATCCATAACTCCATAGCAAAATAGAGTAGTTGAATGGAAAAATAGAATAGTTTAGGAGATGGTGAGGACAATGCTAAATGAATCCAAGATAGCAGATAAATATTGGAGAGAGGTGGTTGGTATAGTAGTGCATATTCAAAATAGAGATTTATTAAGAGTCAATAATGATAAGACTCCTTATGAGCTATGGAAAGACAAACCAACAATAATTGATTATTTCAGAGTTTTTGGTAGCAAATGCTTCATAAAGAGAACCAATGAAAAACTTGGTAAGTTTGAATCCATAACAGATGAAGTTATATTTCTTGGTTATTCTTGCAAAAGTAAAACTTATAAATGTTATAACAAAAGAACCAAGAAAATTGTTGAAAGTGCAAGTGTCAGGATAGAAGAAGATGGAACACAAAGAATCAGTGATCCAGTAGACATTCCTAAAATCATTAAAGAGGAAGGCTTTGAAGAATCAGATGAAGATGAGGAGGAGAATGAAAAAAAGGGCACCAAGACTCCATCCAAATACTTTCAGAGAAATCATAATGAAAGTGACATCATCAGGGACATAAAATAAGGAATTCACACTAGAAGAATGATGGTAAGTGAATATGAGCAAGTTAATTTCTCTTTATTATCTAAAATTTAGCCTAGAACTTTTTTAGAAGCTAGACATAATGAGCATTGGGTTAATGCTATGGATGAAGAATTAAATCAAATAGAAAAGAATGATACTTGGGAACAAAATGGGTTTATAGAAATAAGTTGAAGTGACCCAAAATAAAGCAAGATTAGTATGTAAAGGATATGCTCAAATTGAGGGAATAGACTTTGAAGAAACTTTTATACCAGTGGCAAGGTTAGAGGCTATTAGAATGTTTCTTGCATATGCAGTGTTTAAAAATTTCAAAGTATTTTAGATGGATGCCAAATCTACCTTCCTAAATGGGAATCTTGAAGAAGAGGTCTACATTGAGCAGCCTAAGGGATTTATTCTCTCGAATATTAGCAACCATGTATGTAGTTTGAAGAAAGAATTGTATGGATTAAAACAAGCTCCCAGAGCTTGGTATGAAAGACTTGATAAGTACCTACAAGATCAAGGATTCAAGAGAGGATTTGTTGATATTAATATTTACATCAAAATAGAAGGTGAGAATCAATTAATTGTTGTGGTATATGTTGATGATATCATTGTTGGAGGAAATATTGAAAAGATGACAAAATCATTTTTTGATAAAATGCAAAAAGAATTTGAAATGTCTATGCTTGGAGAATTTTCATTTTTCTTAGGATTGCAAATATTTCAACCAAATAAAGGAATTTTCATATCTCAAAGTAAATATGCCAAGGAAATGTTGAAGAAATTTGGTTTTGATGATTGTGCACCAGTTGGCACACCTATGTGTACATGAAATAAGGGGAGCAAGGATGAAGATTCTCTTATTACCGATCAATATTTATATAGATCTATGATTGGTGGTATTTTATATTTGATAGTATCAATGCCAAACATCATGCACATAGTAGGTATGGTTGCAAGATATCAGTCATCTCTAAGAGATAGTCATATTCAGTTGGTGAAAAGAATATTTAGATATATCAAGGGGACATTAGATTATGGATTATGGTATCCCATAGGGAAAGATTTCACTTTAGTTGCTTATACAGATTCATATTGGATAGGGTGCTTGGATGATAGAAAGAGTACAAGTTGAGGAGCTTTCTTCCTTGGTGATAGCTTAGTATCATGGCAAAGCAAGAAGTAGAATTCAATATCACTTTTTATAGCTAAAGCAGAATATATTACAACAGTATTGTGTTGTACTCAAGTGCTTTGGATGAAGCAAACTTTGGAAGATATCAAGGTAAATTATGATGAACTTATTTCCATTTTTTGTGATAACACAAGTGCTATAAATATTTCAAAAAAACTAGTAATGCATTCAAGAACAAAACATATTCCCATTAGATATCACTTCTTGAGAGAGCAGGTTGCAGATCAATAGGTTAAGATGGAATATATTAGTACTATAGAGCAGATTGTAGATATTTTCACAAAGGCACTACCAAAAGACACATTTGAGTATCTACAAGAGAAGTTAGGAGTAATTTCCTTTACTTCCTACCATTGAGGTTTAGCATCAGTTGAGGGGGAGCTAAGTGTTATCTCTAGGTAGGCCCTTTTTCATTGATGTCAAAAGGGGAGAATAATAAGTATAGGTACATGTGTAGAAATAGGTACATGGAATAGGTATAGTTTGCTATAGTAAGGGGGAGGTACTGTATGTTTTTAGATGATAGTATGTGTAGGTGACAAGTTGTGGTAGTTTCAAGATTGAGGTTGCCATCAATGACAAAGGGGGAGATTGTTGGAAATATTGTCATTGATGTCAAAGGTCTGGCATTATTGGTGATAAAGGCCCCATTGCATTTAATGATATTTGTAATAAATATATCTTGGCTACTGTGTTTTAATATTTATTTAATATTAACAAATATATTTTTGGTTGCTTATGAGACAAAAGAAGGGCCCAGTCACGAGGTAAAGACAAAAGGATGGGATGCATTTTCCTATGAAGAGTCATCTTGGGGAATTCCAAGAGTCACCAAGTGAAGAAAAAAGAGAAAGGTCAAAATTTCTCATGAAGGGACACTTTGAGGAATACGAAAGTCACCAAGATAAGGACAAAAGAGGGAAGGACATTTTTGCTCATGAAGGGTCACCGCATGACTTTTCAAAGTCAAAGATATGAAGGGTCATATAAGTTTGGCACCATTTTCCATGAGGATTGAAGGATCACAAAGGGGGAAGGCCAAAGGTCATTTGGAAAGCTATAAATAAAGGCTTGACAAGCCATTTGTAAAATTGTGTAATAGAGTTTGATTTGAGATAGTAATATCTAGCTTAGAAGAGCATTTGTGAGAGATGAATATTATTTGTATTACCTAGCTTAGAAGAGCAAAGGTGAGAGAGAGGAAAGAGATGTTGTAATGAACTATCATTTGTTGAGATAGTAACATTGAGAGATAGTTATGTGGTATACACAAAGGGATTGGTGCTCCTATGGGTTGGTTCTCATGAATGTTGCTGTGTTGGTGCTTAACAAAGGGGTTGGTGCTCCTATGGGTTGGTGTTCATGAATTGTTGATGTGTTGGTGCTCAAAAAAGGGGTTGGTGCTCTTGTGGGTTAGCGCTCATGAATAGTTGCTATGTTAGTGCTCAACAAAGGGGTTGGTGCTCCTGTAAGTTGGTACTTGTGATTATTGTTTGAGTTGGTGCTCATTCATATACTTGAGATTGTTCTCCATGGTTTTTCCCATATTGGGTTTCCATGTTATATCTGGAGTCTCTCTATCTTGTGTGGTGTTTATTGTTTTAGTTTTATTGCATATCTTGAATGTTTGGTTAAGTAGAATTTGATTAAGGGAAAGTTTTATAAGATATATGATATACTGATTCACCCCCCCTCTTAGTATATCCTGTGGTTAACAAAAATGTGCCAAATGACATCACAAAAATACACTTCTTGATATTCAACAAGATTTATAATTACCGACACATTTTAAACATTAGTAAAAAATTATCATAGTGATATTTTACCAATTCATACACTATCTAATCATCTAAATTACTTTGAAGAACTTGTGAATAAAATCTTTAAATGTGGTGATCACCACCTAGGATAAAATGATTGGTACATTCTTTAGGTGAAAGGTCACTATGTTATACGTGAAACATTCCCATTTGGTCACAAAGGTGGTTTTGGGCTTATCTTCCTCCTCAATCTAGACTTGATGGTATCCTAAAAATCTATCAATAAATGTGTATATTTTGTAACCTATGATGCCATCAAATTCTTCATTGGTGAATGGATTTGGGAAGGGGTCAGTTATGTAGGTGGCATTCAACATTTTATATTTAACACAAATTCAAATGTGCCCATCCTTTTTGATGTTGATGATAATGGAGCTAACCCATTCAGACTCTTATATTAGGTAGAAAAATTATTGTGACTAGCATGCCATTGATCTCAGTCTTAAACTTTGAATGAAGATTTGGGTTCATTATATAAGGTTATTTCTTAATACATCTCACACCATTAACTAGTTTGATGCTCATCTTCCTAAGGGATGGGTGGATGCCTTTCATATCTTTATAGTTTTATGGGAATAGGTCTATTTTAAGAAATCAATAATACATGTTAGTTCCATGTCAGATTAATATGTACCCAAAGTGGTATTTTTGGATTCCCCCTTTGAATTGATATCTACTTTGGTAGTTTTTAATGGTACCCAATAGGGTTCATACTTCTCTTAGTGTGAATCTTTGACTTGTCTACTACCATCGATTGTCTCTACCCAAAGATGGGTAGGGTCTTCTTCTTCTAGGTCATTATCCTCAACTTGGAACACTAACCTATTTTTCCCTACCAAATTCTTATAGTTGTACACTTTCCATGTGTCATCATCTTCATCACTAGAGTCACTATTTAGAATTTGTTCTTTAAAGAAGGTTGGAAGTGCTAACCCTTTTTCATCAAACATGTCCCTTAGGTGCTCTTCTAATATAATAGTGTCCTCAAACACTAACCTTTAAACTATCTATAATGGCTCAATTAGGAAAGGACAGGGTATGAACAAACTCTTGACATAGTGGATTGCACCCTTATTAGGAGGCTGAGCTCTTGTCTTCCACACATCTCAATGGAAACTCCTCTCTTGCCTGTGGGTCTGGAAAAATTGAGAGGATAGTCTCTAGATAAGGGATAGCTCCCTTAGTTGCATCTGAGTTATTCCAGTAAGTTTCTAATACACACACACACACATAATGGGGGAGGTGAAAAGAGAGAAGGATTACTGAAAAATAGAACCTAACCTAAGAGGGTGATGCACCAAACAAGTTTGATCTACTCATACTCACACTCTGAACCATAAGAACACATACATACACTTTAAATTGTAAAAGGACCAGACTATAGGGAGCTTGACATGGAGGCTTTAATGGAAACAAATAGAAAAGAACTTACCATAGGCATTATAAGAAAAGCACATTGTCTAGTAACCTCCTTCTATCTCTATGCTTCAGATACAACACTTCTTGTCACCTGTAGGAATGGCACTTTGTATATACTAGGTGTGTTGGTATCAAACCTGTGAAAGCATTAAGAAAGAAATGACTGAACACAAGTTAAACACTCAGACACACTCAGAGATATATCTAACTAGAATAGAGGTAAAAAATGCGTATTTTATTGATTCCACATGAAAATTAGCAGGGCTTCACCTTACAACATGAGAGATCCCCTTTATAAAAATGAGAAGTTTTTTAATATATAGAGGAAGAAAGAGGCCTTTTGGCACCCTTTTAAAAATGGTCCATGTGCATTCCAAGCATTGGGAAGAGGAAGCCGCTTGATAGATAATGCTGTGTCAACTCCTATTTTGATTTTAGGCTTTTAAGATATATTAAACATCATATGTGAAATTATGGGTTGTGTTATTTGTCTACAAACAAGACCACTCCTTCAAGGCATTCACATGATTTTTCTACTCATCAATGCAAAGTGAAGAAAAAATGGGTCATGCCATTCACTTTTTGCACCCCTTGAATGACCACTTGGTAGATACTGTGTCAACCACTGGAGTAACTCCTTGAGTCGACACCTTCCTTTGCCACTTGGACTGTTTTGTCCATTTTTGCACTTGGCTCTTTTGTCTCATCTTGGCTTTGTCTTTTTTGGTTCCTTCATCCTTTGGGGGCTATCTTCTACTAATTCTTCAGCTCTTTGGACTCCCTCCTCGATGATTTCTTCCTTCTAGCTTTAAGCCTTTGAATTCCTTTAGGTTCATGCCTTTTATTTAAAGATCAATGGCTATTTCATTGCCATAAAGTTGATGTTCACACACCCATCACCATTTGGTTGATTCCTTTAGCCTTTTCTTTGATCCCTTTGTAAGTGTTCCCTACCCTCCACAAGGGTATTTGCCCTTCGGGCTTTGGGAAACTCCCTTAAACCTTCTGATTAAACTGACCAATTGAACCAATAATTAGTTCAATGATTCAATAGTTTAATGGTTCAATATTGTGTTTTGCTCATTAATTTGACCATTTGAACCAACCACTTTGAACCAACTGATTAAACCCTTTGATTGAGCCAATCGATTGAACCATGTGATTGAACCATTTATTTGAACCAACTGATTGAACCAACTACTTGAACCAACAATGGTTCAACAGTTCAACAGTTCAATGGTTAAATATTTCCAAGTTCAAAGTGATTAAACCAAGCACTTAAACCAATCACTTAAACCAACCGATTGAACCAATCACTTAAACCAAGAGATTGAACCAAGCGATTAAACCAAGTGATTGAACTAAGTGATTAACCAAGAGATGGTTCAAAGGTCAAGTTTAAAGTTCATGTTGTTAAACTAGTTCATCCTCTTGCTGAAAGACTTGTGCAAACTAGAAATTAAACTATCTTAGAATAACAGGGGAGGAAGGAGACCGATTTTGCCCTACAGGGCCAAAATGGTCAACAAAATGGTGATTCTTAGGGGAAGCATGCCTGCTATGCTTAGAAACTAGTATCCTCAAAGTCTATTAGGCATGGAGTCAAGATGCAACTTTGAAAGAGTCATCAATAGCCTTGTGATATCCAAGAAACAATCACAAAGGTTTTACTCCAAACATAAAGGAAAACACACACAAGGCTTGAAACACTACTTGCATGTGTAGAAGCACTTAAGGAAAATAGGGAAAAACAAGGAAAATATATACATGATGGGAGGAGGCCTCAATGATAATGCTTAAGATTTATCCCATTTAATGGGATATACAGTTCTTCACCATCCAACTTAGAGATTTAGAATGCATTGTGCTGCTTGCACTGAGTGATGATGTATGGGCCACTCCATATGGTGTTAAACTTCATGTGCTTTCTAGGCATAGCTTAGTTTGCATCCCATTTCAAGATGATGTCTCCTTCAAATAAATTTTTTGATGAAGATCTCTTATCGAAGTGTTTCTTCATTTGCTATTGGTGGTTGGTCATAAAAGCCATAGCCTAGTCCCTTGTTTCTTGAAGCTCCATCAACTCGCATAGCCTAGCCTCCATGTTGTTGCCTTCTTCTAACTACAACTGGTGAGCAATGTCTAAGACTTGAAACTCAAGTGAAATAAGAAGCCTAAATTCCCTTCCATACATGAGCATGTATGGTGAATTACCAATTACTCTCTTTGGAGTGACCCTATCTACCCACAAGGCTATTTTCAACTTGGCATGCCAAGTTCTCTGATTATCCTCCATTATTCTTTTGATAATCTTGATCAGATTCTTATTGGTGGACTCAGCTATCCCATTACCTTGTGGGTAGTAATTTGATGAAGTGCTAAGATAGATACCATATCTCAATACCCATTCACTTGTTTTAGTTCCCAGAAAAGCTAAAGCATTATCTGAGATGATGGTAGCTAGAACCCCAAACCTTGTCACCATGTCCTCATAAAAATCTAAGACTACACTTTCATTGGCTTCCTTTAAAGTGACAGCCTCTACCCATCTTGTGAAGTAGTCTATGGTGGTTAGGACCCACTTGTGTCTAGCACTAGAGGGAGGGTTAATCATCCCTATAAAGTCAAGGTCCCATTCCATGAATGGCTGCTCTACCTGAATAGGCTGTAAAGGCATGGCAACCAACCATTACTTCCCATCAAAGAGCACACACTTCTAGCACTTTCATACCTAGGTATGAGTGTCTTTAATAGAGTAGGCCAAAAGTAACCAGCTCTCATTATTCTCACAACTATAGGCTTAGGAGCAAAGTGACCACCAGCTGGCCCATCATGGAACTTAGACAACACCCTGTCATCTTGACTTGGGTCTATACACCTTAAAAGCACTCTTGAGAGATCCCTTCTAAACAAAACTCCATCAATCAAGACATAAGGGAGAGATTAGAGTCTGAAATACCTTCTTTTGGTCTTATCAAGGCCCTGTGAGCACTCACTAGTGAGAAGGAAACACCTCAAGTTTGATGTCCAATCCTTCATAACAACTGGTTCTTCTACTGTAGCTGCATCATGAATTAGAAAATTTTCTTCCTTTTACTATTTAAAGTCTATAGTAAGGTGTTCACATAGGCCTCTCCCTCTTACTAGCTTAGTGATCTTAATTCCACATCGTATTCCATTACCTTAGTGATCCACCCCTCTCTCTTTTCATTCAGGTCACAGTTGGTCAAGAAATCCTTGATGCTGGGATGTGAAACCATGAGGTGAATTGTATTGTTGGATAATATATGCCTAAATTTTTATAGACTCTATATGACTACAAGGACTTACTTTTCCACATATGTATACCTAACCTCAAAACCCTATAGGCCTTGGCTAAAGAATGCAAGTGGTTGCTCAAGGTTATCACCATTTGCTTGGATAAGCATGGTGGAGATTACCTCTTCATTTATGAAGGTGTAGAGGTTGAAACTCTTGGTGAAGTTAGAACTAATCAAGGTAGGATCCTAGACAATAGCTTGCTTGATCTCTTCAATGCTATCCCTCCTTTGCGCTATCCACATGAAATTCTCATCTTTCTTCAGCATAGAGGTCAATGGCTTGACTACCTCCACAAAATTCAGAATAAACCTCCAGATGAAATTTATTTTTCTAAAGAAGCTCTGTAGGCCCTTCTTGTGTTTAGGCAAGGATAGCTCTAGGATGGAGTGAACTCTCTCTAGATCAATGACCAAGCCTTCCTTGGAAATAATGTGGCCAAGGAGTTTACCCTCATGGATAACAAACACACATTTCTTCAGGTTGAGAGAGATACTAAACTCTCTACACCTCTCAAAGATTTGTCTGAGGTGTTTCATGTGTTGGTCCACTTCTTTAGAGAATATTGTCACGTCATCAAGATACACCAACATAGTGTTATTTATCAGGCCTCCAAAGGCCATGTCCATGGCTTGCTGAAAGGTGGCACCAACATTAGATAGTCTGAATGGTATTTTACTATAAGCAAACATCCCCCATTTGGTAGTGAAGGCTGTCTTGTACTGGTCATAGTCTTACACCAAATTTTGATTATATCTTGAATACCCATATAGGAGGGAGAAATGCTCGCTACCTGTCACCATTTGAAGGATCTACTCCATGCTTGGGAGAGGATAATGGCATTTCAAAGAGACTCTATTGAGGTCTCTAAAATATACACATAATCTAATCTCCCCATTATTTTTCTAGATAGGAACAAGATTGGCCAGCCAAGAAGAGTGTTTGATTGGAAATATTATCTTGGACTCAATCAACTTAGTGAGTTCCTTCCACATGAGAGGCTAAATATTTTTGCTTCTTCTTGATCAGCTTGGAACCTTCCTCCAACTCAATGGTATGTTAGGCTAAACTTGGGTTGAAACCCTTCAAATCATTATACTCCTAGGTGAAGACATCAACAAACTCTTGACACAATAAGGTGAAGGCCTACCTTTCATGGTTCATGCACACTTTCCCAAGTGCCAGCAACTTATTATTGAATATTTCAACCTTCTCATAGTTCTCCTCATTCATTGTGATGCTTTTCTTATCAATTTTCAATTGGTCATCTTCATTGAAGATACTGTTGAGAGTGACCAAGCCTTTGGGAAGTTTATTATTCTTTAGCTGAATAATTTGGCTTCCATACTACAGCTGTAACTTAGACTAGTTTTTAGTAGTGAACTCAACTTCTTATTGCAAGAAGAGTGATATTTTCTGGTCACTATCAAACACTTTCCAGTTAGTGATGTTGTTAGGTACAGAGGGCCAGATTACTACCTTCAAGTGGCATGAAATATGGTCTTAGCCTATTTCCCTAGGGATATCAAACTAGGTACCAACTGCTGCTAGCCTATCTGCTTGCTTGTTATGCTCTCTAAGAATGGAGGTAACATTGAAGGCAAGGAAATTCTCCACTAAGTCCCATACCCTATGTTTATAGGACTTAAGCAAAGAATTCTTTGTCAGATTTTGGCTCCTTACCTGATTCACAATTAGCTCACTATCACCAAAAACCTGCAGCTCTTTGATTCTTCTTTTCCTCACCCACTCCAAACCATGGATGAGGGATTCATACTCCATAACATTTCTCATGCAATAAAATTGAAACCTGAAAGCCAAAAAGTATTTCTCCTTTGAAGGAGAAATTAGCACCACTCCACCACCAGCTCCTAACTTACTTCTTGAGCCATCAAAGAATAGTTGCCATAAACCTGAGCTTTCTTGGATTGCTTTCATTAAATTTAGTATAAGATTACCCTCTTCATGTATGCAATAAATCCCAAGGCCTACCTCTTTTATGAATTTGTAAGGATCATGCTCAAAGTTGTCACTTCCCCATTCATCTAAGAGCAGGTTAACAACTCCTTCAAGGGCAGAGGATGGAGATTGATCTACTAGGAATTCTTCTTGGTAAATAATGGCATAGCTAACATTTTCCACCTTGAGTGAGTATTATTCCAAATTATCTCTATGGAGTGGCTCTGATTCAATCTTAACCTTATTCCCATACTTGGTTCTAAAAACTAGATAAGACTAATTTGCTACTAGGTAGCTGCCTATCTTAGATGTGAAATCCCTGGATAAGCAAATAGCAAAGTAAGGAGGGACATCTACCACTACCACATCATGGGGAACTAAGAAGGTTAGGTAGGCATGTAACATCAAGCTCAAAACTTTCAACACCCCAAGCATCTTTGCTAGTGTTCCATCTAGCTACAGGACTCCCTTAGTCATTTCTTCATATTTTATCCCTAGCTTATCAGCTATGCATTTGGGCATTAATGAGGTGCTTGCTCCACTATCAATGATGCAATTATGCACTAAGAAATCTGTTATGACGAAGGATAAATAAAAAGGGGGAACCTTTTCTTATTTCTTAACCTAGCCTAATGTGGAAGGCTATCCATTCATCATCAGGACATTATCAATTTTTGTTGGGACAAGTTGTTCATTCAGCCTATGCAATTCATTTTACAGCATGTCCTTTTGTCCTGGTATTGATAATGAATCCCATAAGGAGATGTTCATGTGTAGCTTCTTCATTTGGTCTACCACATTGACTCAGGGGTTTCCTTCTTTCAAATTTTATTTCGGATTACTTACAGCCTAAGGCGCAGGCCAAGGCGCTAAAGGTGCAACCAGAGGCCTAAAGTTTGGAACCTTTTAGTTTACATGTGATGAAGAAGGTGGTGCTAATATTTGAGCAGTTGTTTGAGCTTATTCCATTGCTCTCCTTTTGGACCTTGTGTTGGTTGTGGCATAGTCACCTTGATCATATTCACTACCCACGCAATTGACTACATAGAACTCACCTTTCAGGTGATTATGAGAGTGGAATTAGGCTGAGTCTGATCGCTACCCATGCCAAGTTACACTAAAGCTTCAAAGCTTAAGAATTGGGTAGCTACTTTATTGTCTTGTGTATTTGTGTAGTGACTCAGCATTTCATTTGTATAAATACCCTGATCTTGACCACATCCCATGGTGAGCAACTGGACCGTTCTTGTATGAGATTGTTTTGAGCAGGTGCTAGAGCCTTGGATGATGAAGGGGCACCTAGATTATATCCTTGAAAAGGTATAACCTATGCAAAATGACCTTGATCTTGACTATAATTCTATAAAGGGGGTCTATTTGCTTGCCCATACTACTGATATCTTTGATTTGGTCAATTGCCTTGAGCTTGTTGCCTTTTAAGAGCCACTAGTTCATTTATTACACTTTATAACAAGATTTTAACTTCATGGAGGTCATTGGATGAATTATCAACTAGATTCTCTATGCTAAGTAGAAGAGCTAAAGTGGGTGCAACATTCTAGATTGGAGGCATCAATTTAGGGAAGAGCGACATATGAGGCCTAAGAGCTATTTTTCTAGCCTGCACTAGGCAATTCTCAGCCACTATAGCTATGTCATAGGTGACAGGAAACACATGTCCTCCCATAGATGGTATCATAACAATGATGTCACTATTCAACACTTTCAAATAATAAAGGAAAGCATAGCTTAGAGTTGGCCTTACCAAAATAGGGATTCTATCCCATGTCTTCTGAAACTGAGTGTTGAAATCTTGCATGAATTCATGTGGAGCTATTTTCATAGTGGTTAGCTACTCAGCAAGTGAAAGGTGGTCTCTCTTCTACCCAAATATGTTCATTAAGAGGGTGCCCAATTCATTTTAGGAATTGAATGAATTCATGGGCAAAGTCCCATACCAGTCCAGAACCTTTCCCTTAAAAGACAATGCCAACAATCTGATCGTAATGTTTTCCTCAGTGACATTGTGAATATTATAGAGGTTAGTAATATTTATGATGTGTTCAATAGCAGTAATGGGCCCTTTTCCATTAAAGGGAGGCACACTTTGAAGGACTACCCCTAGAATTGGGTCATAATGCAAGATATTTAAAGGAATTTGACCATGAAAGGCCATAAAAGGTAAAGCCATGGCTATGATAGGATTCAACTGGGGCCTTCTTACATGGGTGTATCTTATAGCAGGTCTAGGAAGGTGATTTATTGAATAAGGATGAGTTTTTTGAACCTTAGTCACTTTGCTGAGTTTAAAGGTAATTCCATGAATTCAAAAGGGACACCCTTAGCAATAGAATGCATGGTGATTTTAGGCATAAGAGATCAAACTGGTCTTTGATCAGAGATCAATGTCTCTAGTAGTGGAGTTGCCAGATGCTAAAAATGGTTTATTTTGTTGTAGCAAGACCAGCATCAATCCTAGAACTTTTTTGAGTGTTAAAACATGGTCCCACTAGGCATGCCAAAAATTGTTGATGTAGTGAATTACACCCTTGTCAGGAGGCTGATCTCTTGTCTTCCATGCATCACAATGGAAACTCCTCTCTTGCCTGTGGGTCTGGAAAAATTGAGAGGAGAGTTTCTAAATAAGGGCTAGCTCCCTTTGATGCATCTGAGTTATTCTAGTAAGTTTCTAATACACACACACACATAATGGGGGGTGAAAAGAGAGAAGGATTACTAAAAAATAGAACCTAACTTAAGAGGGTGATACTCCAAACAATTTTGATCTACTCATACTCACACTCTGAACCATAAGAACACATACATACACTTTAACTAGTAAAAGGACTAAACTATAGGGAGCTTGACAGGGAGGCTTTAATGGAAACACAGAAAATAAATTACCATAGGCACTATAAGAAAAGCACACTGTCTAGAAACCTCCTTCTATCTTTGTGCTCTAGATATAGCTCTTCTTGTCACCTACAAGAATGGTGCTTTGTATATACCAGGTGTGTTGGTATAAATCCTGTGAAAGCATTAAGAAAGAAATGACTAAACACAAGTTTAACACTCAAACACACTCAGAGATATATCTAGCCAAAATAGAGGTAAAAAATGTGTATTTTATTACTTCTAAGTGAAAATTATTAGGGCTTCACCTTAAAACATGAGAGATCCCATTTCTCAAAATGAGAAGTTTTTAAATATATAGAGGAAGAAAGAGGCCTTTTGGCACCCTTTTACAAATGGCCCATGTGCGTTCCAAGCATTGGGCAGAGGAAGCCACTTGATAGATAATGCTGTGTCAACTCTTATTTTGATTTTTAGGCATTAAGATATATTAAATGTCAAATGTGAAACTATGGGCTACACCATTTGTCTGCAAATAAGATCACTCCTTCAAGGCATTCATGCAGTTTGTCTGCTCATCAATGTAAAGTGAAGAAAAAATGGGTCGCACTGTTCACTATTTTCACCCCTTGAATGACCACTTGGCAGATAATATGTCAATCGCTAGAGTAACTCCTTGAGTTGACACCTTCCTTAGCCACTTGGATTGTTTTGTTCGTGTCTGCAATTGGCTCTTTTGCCTCTTCCTAGCTTTGTCTTTTCTGGTTCCTTCATCCTTTGAGGGCTATTTTTTGATAATTATTTGGATCTTTGGGCTTCCTCCTCAATGATTTCTTCCTTCTAGATTTAAGCCTTTGAATTCCTTCAGGTTCATACCTTTTATTTAAATATCAATGGCTGTTTCATTGCCGTAAATTTGACATTCATGTGCCCATTGCCATTTGGTCAATTCCTTCAGCCTTTTCTTTGATCCATTTGTAAGTGTTCCCTACCCTCCACAAGGGAACTTATCCTTCAGGCTTTGAGAGACTCCCTTGAACCTTCTAATTGAATTGACTGATTGAACCAATAATTGGTTCAATGGTTCAATGGTTCAATATTATGTTCTGCTCATTCATTTGACCACTTAAACCAACTGCTTTAAACCAACTGATTGAATCCTTTGATTAAACTGACCGATTGAACCATGTGATTGAACCAATTTATTGAAATGACTACTTGAACCAACAATGGTTCAACAATTCAATGGTTCAATTGTTTAATATTTCCAAGTTCAAAGCGATTGAACCAAGTGCTTGAACCAATCACTTAAACCAAGTGATTGAACCAAGTGATTAAACCAAGTGATTAAAATAATTGATTGAACCAAGTGATTGAACCAAGAGATGGTTCAAATTTTAAGTTTAAATTTCATGTTGTTGAACTGGTTCATCCTCTTGCTGAAAGGCTTGTGCAAACTAGAAATTAAGCTGGCTCAAAACAACAGGGGAGGAAGGAGACCGATTTTGCCCTATAGGGCCAAAATGGTCAACACAAACCACTCCTTAATGGAATCTCAATCTACTATTTCATAATTTGTCTAAATTATTATGTACCACACCCATGCCCAAGTCTTTAAGGTTCTATAGAAGGTGTTCACCCATAAAATTTTTAGGTCATTTTCACCACCAATAGTCCATATTTATTTACAAAGATGTACATGTGCTATGGGGTTAGAGTCACCATAATAAGCTAAAATTTTTAGCTTGTCATTGCTTTTTCCAAATCTTATGCAAATGGCTACCCTAATATTTTACCAAGTTGGTAAGCTAGGCGTCTGCACTGCCCACTAATGAGTGTCAGTGCTTTTTAATATGTAAACTAGTGAGCCCATTCTATCCACCTCCTTTGGGATGCACAAATCATTATCATGGACACAATATTCCATAGGATTACTTCCTTCATATATTGGGAGAGAAATAAGTTTGCCCTTACTGAGGCAAAATACTCTTTTCCCCCTTTTCTTGGCATAAAGGACCTATATTTTTAGAGCATGATCAATTTGTATCCATCATGTCTTTACTGGGTTTAGTTCCTTTGCTCATACTAAGAGTTACCATCAACTAGTGGTCTCATATGTTTCTTTGACCCATAAATCACAAGCAACATCTATGGTATCTAAGGCTGACTATCCATCTTCTAAAGAGAGGATTCCTTGATCATTTGGTTCTAGAGTCTCGATGCCTTGTGCTATGATGTTATAGATATGGTTAATTTCATATTCAATGTCCATGCTTTCGACATAGGGGGTCCTTGGTCATTTGAAATAGGTATAAATACCCTCTACTTTCTATTCTTAAAGGTCATATAGTGCCTTTTGAAATGTATATCTACATTGTTTGCATAACACCATAGCCTTCCTAGAAGCACCAGGTAGTTTTACTTCTCTTCTAACTTTATTAATTCAAATTTATCCCATAATTTAGCATCCATGATATTTATAACTACACTCTTTAGAATTATAATAGGATGTACTCAGGTCTTATTGGCTATGAAGAGCTGTTGAGAGAAGAAATCAAATAGTAAATTTGCATAGGATATTCTTTTGATATTTGTGTGTTATGTCTTCAATTATTGGATCTATGTATATTTTTTCCTATCTTCCATGTCTTGTAATAGGTGAGAATATGAAAAAAATCCTCTTTTGGTGCCAAGTATGAGAAGAATGTGAATAATCAGAGACTGTAAATGACTATATATATGTATGTTTGTATGAATAAGAGAGTTTGACCTTTGTTGAGATTAATATGGACTATTTGGTTATGGTTACCTATTATATTTCTTATTTTATTCCTTTCATGTAATTTCATGGTTAATGTTTGGTTTATTTATATCTAGTTTACTTTGAATGATGTATAAATATTAATGAAGTATGGTTGTTCTTAATTCCTATCTAACACACAATAATTCATATTTGTTATGCTTCTATTTTCCCTACTAAATATGAATTCTCTACACTATTCTGTGCACTCAAGTAAAACTTAGATATCCTCATCCTCAAGATGTTTTGATGATTTAGAAACCTCTACTACCAATGGTATGATGAGCATGGAGACACTCCTAGAGTAAACTATACTAAGACTGTTACCAGGGTAGAGATACATTGAGACATGGTTAGACCAAAAAGTATGTAATTTCATAGAAGAATAATCTAATAGATTGGTCTTACCACATGAGAAATCATTCAAGAGGAAATCTCTAGAGAGATATATGAAAATTTTTGGTATGAGTTACCTAAATTTCTATCCAATTGGTTAGCTCAGTTATAATACTATTTCTTTAATCCTAGAATGAAAGAAACAATTACCTAGATTGAAGAAAAGATAGACTAATTACAAAAACTAGAAACTGACTGGATGAGAGTAATAGACTATTGGGTTACTACCACCATAGATAGATACATCACCAAGTTTATAGTACAAGGACATATAGCTTTCAAAACTACATAAGATTTGTTTGTCCAAATAATTAGAGGAATTTTTTTGTAGTAACTACCTCTCCTTGTGAAGATATTGGTTGTGGATAAGCCATGGTGCTTACTCTAGCCAATATGGAGTAGTCATTTTGGGCATATGGGGGTGTGTGTGATATGATGAAGAAATATGGTTAGATCAGTAAGTAAGGCTTAAGCCTAAATATAAAATGGATTTATGAGGGAGGAAGAGTTATAAGAAAATTTTGGATTCAGAATGAGAACTGTGACAATAAAATAGATAGAATAAATAGAAGAATACATAAGTAGTTATGAGTAGAGGTAAGAGTAGTGTTAAATTGGATGATGAATGAGTAATAAGATCTAATGAGTGATATGATAGATAAGGATGAAGGATAAATAAATAAGATAATGAATTCTAATAGATAGCATGAAGTGATGAAGATGAGATGTTTGAAGAAGGCAATAATAGTTTAGAAGTATAATAATTAGATGATAGATATAGTACATAGATACAAGAATGGGTATTATCAAAAGAAGAAGAATTAAGTAAAGAAGTGGAATATAGTTTTAGGTTAATTATAGGTTAAATTATATTATAAGAAGAAGTCACAATAAAGAAGCATTCATTAAAAGAGAACATGTCCCTACAACCCAATCTTTTATATTATAGTAGAAGTTTTTAGCTAGGTGGACATGAAGACAATAGTTGGGAAGGACCATTTTTATAACAAGTGCATTGTTGGGGTACAAAAATTTAAAAAAAAAATCAATTAAAAATTATTTGAAGGCCATAGATCTTATTGAAACCAAGTAAAGAAAATAAAGAAGCATAGAAGAACAAAATATGCAGATTAACTCTCCTAGTGTGCAGAGTAGCACGTAGGCAAGATCACCTAGAATGTAGCCTCCTTTGGTAATAACTATGCAATAAATTCCATAGATACCAATTTACATAATGTGTCATCTAGAAGGATTCATAAACCTAGTAATCTATGATGGGTCCACAAACCCTGAACAATACTTGCTAACCTATGAAATGAGATGACAAGCTAAGGCCATCACTAATGAAGCCATCAAAAAATCAAGTTAATAGGGGTAATATCTAAAAGATAACTTGATTTCATATACTAAAGATAAGTATAATAGGAAAGTCTACAAGATGTTAAGGATTGGCTTATCATAGAATTCAATATAAATAAATGTACAAGCTAGACCATTAAGGACTTGAAGGAAATAAGGTAGAAGTTAGGAGAATCAGTCTACGACTATGACCATGGATTCTCTGATGTAATGAATAAGGTGAAATTTACCTTAATAGACAAGGACAAAGTAACATGGTTCATCAAAGACTACACTCTAAAATTAGGTTTTCCACTGTGTAGACTCAATGTACTACAAAAGCAAATGCTAGAATTGTTACCCTACACGTACATAAAATTGAAGACTATGGAGAAGGTCCTATTGCCAATTCTAAGATTAAAAATAAACTATAGGATTTTATGAAGAGAATAAAGTAGTACCATGAAGTATATAAACATAAATTAAATATTTAGTGTATAAAGTGTGGAAGGAAGGGCATCACAAGAATGATTGTCTTAAGATCAAGATAGAATTTTGTGAAATTTGTCGAGTAGTGGGGCATGTAACAACGTAGTGCCATCTTATACAATATTATGTAAAGAATCCACATAATTTGTATTGTAATTTTTGTATATTTAAAAATCATGATGAGAAGAATTGTAGATCTTTTTAGGATCTCAAAGAAGGCATCACCAAAAATGTATTCACCATCACTGTGTAACAAATTTCCTCAATGAAGTAGATGATTTTAGGCCCAAAGTTCAATAACGGTTGTGCAACCTAAATATGTTCATAATAGATTCCTAGTTCACTATAATACCAGCCTCAAGGTATGGTAGGTTGGACCCTTCCTTCATTGAGTTGGATATGTCCATCTCTATAGTACCAATATACAACACCCTATAGCTCAACCATGATGTAGCAACAATAAATGAGTTAAACCCCATCAACTATATAACTATAATTTGAAATTAGAGATAATAATTAGTAGCACTAGCATTATAACACTACAAAAAAATAAGGAGGGTATAGAGGAGGATATCATTCCAATAGATGTTTGGCCCCTTTTTTTCTAACTAGTGGACCATGCTAACTTAGCTCATCTCAATACATGGTAATCATTGTGAATGATTGATCTTTTGGTAATTTAAACACTAGCTAGAATAATCTTTGAAGATTTTATGCCAATTGATAGGTAATTTATTAGCACCTAGGTTTTAAGGGACATCACTTTGAGTACTTCATATGATGGTTGGAGAGTATGGGTGTCAAAATAGTAGAGCCAATAGAATAATGACTCCTAGTGATACCTCAACACCCAACATGTACCCATCTGGCTTGGCTCAAAGATACTCCCCTACCTATAAAAATAAGCTTAAACCTGAAGAAGAGGAGGTGATATTAATGCAATGAATCTCTACAAGATTGGTTCTAGATAGTATGCATTTAGCTTAAGTGTAGTGTGGATCCTTGAGAAAACCAACATTGAATTGCCCAAGTTCACCAATGAGTCACTAGGCATTTAGTAGTTTAGGAAATGTGTAATATTCCCTTCAAATAGGGACTATATATAGACAAAATAGCTATGATACCACTATAATATCCCCTGTCCAATAGGGAATATAGCAAAGCAAAAAGCTCTGATACCACTGTAATATCCCTTCAGATACCAAAACAAAAGCTCTGAATAAAGATACAATTTTTGCCAAAATAATTTCCAAATAAATAAATAAATCACAATATAATCTCTCAATAGCAAATCAAAGATATTATCACTTGTTCAGATGATTAAAATTACAGTCCTCTCTTATACATATAAAATAATATGAAATATTCTATCTTAAAACCCTGGGCTTTTGCAAATCTAGAAATAAACCCTGAATCTAGAATGGCTCGGATTTTTGTGTCAAAAACACAGTCATTGACATCGGTTATACTGCCATCGTTGGTCAACTGGGGTCATTAACCTATCGACATCGGTGATGGGACGACCGATGTCGGTCATTGTGGATCTCTGCCTGCTGATGTCGGTCTCTGTGTGAATTGGTACAGATACGTACAGACTTAGTACAACCGCCAATAAAGCACACCCTATTTGTTTCAACCCCTGATCTAAAGATATATGGCTCTAATACAGAAGATCTCTATATGTATAATCTATTAAATCAAAACATAAGGAAATAAATACCTAAAATCCTTGTGATAACTTTTGTGTGAAGTTATCTCCCAAATTTGTAAACCTCTGTGATAAATTCTGTATGAAGCTATCTCTCAAATCGGCAATAGATCAGTTGATATTTCACAGCCTCTGAAACACACACACTAAAGAGTGGACGTTCTCCAATGCAGATGGAATCCTGGAACCCTTGGCTCAGTCTTCACAGAATAATTCTTCAAAATCAATAGTCAATAATCAATGGATAAATCAATAATGGCCTCCATGAGAAACCCTTATACCCTCAAAAATATGTGCTTTACCTAATTAGGGTTTTCTTAAATTAGAATTAGGGTTGCACAATTAAAATATGCTAAATAATTAATATTTGATTAAATAAATCAAATATTAATATCTCTCTCAATATATGTCCGATCCTCGAACTGACTGAAGCTGGTGAATCAGGGAGTGGTTCTGCACATGACCATACTAAAACAAGGGTGCTTTGCTACATGTCAAATATCCCTAAATAATAGGAGCTCAGGCTAAATGTGTTTGAAAGAGCCTGAATGAAAGTCAACTATAGAAATTCTACTAATCGAAACCAAGCCAAGCTCCATCATGACCCTCTATCCATCTTATCAGCCTACGAGGGTCTCATATTAGGCCAATAATCAAGTCTGTCAATGTCCACTAAAAAAGGGGACATGACAATCCACCCCTCCTGAAATTGCTTGTCACCAAGAAATCTTAGAACAACAAACCAATCAATCCACCTAGATCCCAAATGTAGTTATGCTCTGCACTGCTGTTAATCAATGCAAGTTTCTGCAATATCCTCTCAAATAGAACAAAGAGGAATCCATAACCAAATTGTGGAATGCAACTCAACCAAAATCCAAGAGCACAAATGCCATAGTTAGGAACCCCTGAGAAATAAAATCTTGAAGTATCATAACCCAAGTAGAATGGGCAACTCAAATTGCCAATTCCATCTGCAAAAGATGGTGCCAATCCATCCCATAACTGACCCCTCTGTAAAAGTGGCACAACCAATTACACCACACTATCATCTATGTGAGAAGAATCAATCTAGAGACTCGACTCCACTGGTATGCCAAACTCATTAGGACCAGGTACTCCCAAATCCTAAACATGTGTGTCAGCTCCAACAACAGGTTCCTCAGCTATAACTGTAGGAATGTACTCACCAACAACACTCAATGTACTATCCTCTGAACATACCTCCACACTCTGAATGCCAGCATCAGACTCATCCTCATCTATCTCTAAAGAAGTTGCTGCTGAAACTATCTCATCATCACAATCTCTAGCTCCCTCATCCTCTGTAACTAACTGAGAGTCTAAATCCTCATGACTAAGCTCAACCACATGACTCTCAGAATCTTGATGAGCCACCTTCATTGCCTCTACCTTAGGCTCTGAAGCCTCTGCCTCTGACTCCTTAGAACTATCCTACTATTCAAAATCTTCTGATTTTGAATCCTCACAATATGCCCATATTACGTGATATGCCTTGCCCTTAGGCCTCAAATGACAATTGTGATTGGCATCATATGGACATTTGCAGTATAAGCAAAGTTTTTTCCTAGATCCTTTAACAATGAATGCCACATACCATGTTAATTTGTTTTTGAATGTAGGGTTTGAAAGGATTTCATCCATCTTCCTTTGGGTTTCAACCAACTGGTTCAAACTTTGTTTCAACTTCTTCATATCCTTGTCCCATAGTTTTTGAGTACTTGAAGACATCATGGATACTCTGCTGATTCAATCTACCCAAACTACCCAACAATATGGTAGGACATTAGCTCTGTTCTACCCAATAGGATGGTAGGAATTTCGCTCTGATACCACTATATCAGAGCTATCACTATACAGATCAATCTACCCAACAAGATGGCAGGATTTTGGCTTTGATCTACCCAATAGGATGGCAGGAATTTGGCTCTGATACCACTGTGATGTCCCTTGCTTAGGGTCTCCTATTTTTAACAAAAGCTCTGATACCACTGTAATATCCCCTTCAAATATGGACTATATATAGACAAAATAGCTCTGATACCACTATAATATCCCCTGTCTAATAGGGAATATAGCAAAGCAAAAATCTTTGATACCACTGTAATATCCCTTTGAATACCAAAACAAAAGCTCTAAACAAAGATACAATTTTTGCCAAAATAATTTCAAAATAAATAAATAAATCACAATATAATCTCTCAATATAAAATCAAAAATCTTATCACTTGTTAAGATGATTACAATTACAGTCCTCTCTTATACATATAAAATAATATGAAATATTCTATCTTAAAACCTAGGCTTTTGCAAATCTAGAAATAAACCCTGAATCTAGAATGGCTCAGCTTTCTGTGTCAAAAACACAATCATTGACGTCAATTATATTGCCATCATCGATCGACTAGGGTCATTAACCTACCAACATCGGTGATGGGATGGCCAATGTCGGTTGCTATGGATCTCTGCTTGTCGATGTCGATCTCTATTTGAATCAGTACGGATATGTACGGACTTAGTACAACCACCAATAAAGCACACCTTGTTTGTTTTAACCCCTGATCTGAAGATATATGGCTCTAATATAGAAGATCTCTATCTGTATAATTTATTAAATCAAAACATAAGGAAATAAATACCTGAAATCCTTGTGATAACTTTTGTGTGAAGTTATCTCCCAAATCTGTAAACCTCTGTGATAACTTTTGTATGAAGCTATCTCTCAAATTGGCAATAAATTAGCTGATATTTCATAGCCTCTGAATCGCACACACTGAAGAGTGGATGTTCTCCAACATAGATGGAATCTTAGAACCCTTGGCTCAGTCTTCATAGAAGAATTATTCAAAATCAATAGTCAATAATCAATGGATAAATCAATAATGGCCTCCATGAGAAACCCTTATACCCTCAAAAATATGTGCTTTCCCTAATTAGGGTTTTCTTAAATTAGAATTAGGGTTGCACAATTAAAATATGCTAAATAATTAATATTTGATTAAATAAATCAAATATTAATATCTCCCTCAATATATGTCAGATCCTCAAACTGATTGAAGCTGGTGAATCAGGGAGTGATTTTGCACATGACCATACTAAAACAAGGGTGCTCCGCTGCATGTCAAATATCCCTAAATAATAGGAGCTCAGGCCAAATGTGTTTGAAAGAGCTTGAATGAAAGCCAACTATAGAAATTCTACTAATCGAAGCCAAGCCAAGCTCCATCATGACCCTCTATCCATCCTATCAGCCTACGAGGGTCTCATATTAGGCCAATAATCAAGTCTGTCGATGCCCACTAAAAAAGGGGACATGACAAAATTTATTAATGCTCTATTTATGTTATAAACTATATTGTATTGATGAAATTCTATTTAATGGAAATGAAATCACATATGTAATTGGTTTTTGATCCATTTCATATAGTTTTCATGAGAGTATAGTATGAATGTGACTTATTAGTTAATCCTTAATCTGTAGAAATTATCCATCACATAATAACTTAAGTTCTATATGAATAAAGGCATAGTTTTCATTTTTGAATGTATTACAATGTAAATTTCTATTCCAAGTCTCTAATAGCATCACTATGCCATTTAGAGACTTTGGTATATTTGTAAAATTGACTAAGTGTTGAAACTGACATGCATTAAACTGCTAATAACCATGCCTAGAGTGCTAACTTGAAAAAAGAGCACCTAAGCATAAGCCATTCCATAGATTCAACCAAGCACTTGAATGACACTTAACTTGTTATCATTATGGCTTGTGCCATTAAGAGCTATATCTAGCCAGACATAAACTTGTGCCAAAAGGCTTATGCCCTTGAATAAGATTGTGCCTCCTAATCTTCTCCAGAATAACATGCACTAATTAACCACCTAATCCCATTTCAAAAATGACTAAGTCCCATTAATACTAATTTTTTGCCATGTTTCAACTAGCCTAATACAAGGCCCGATCCATTCACTATAACACTTTGGGTGAGTGCACAAGGCTTACACCTTATGTGAAATTGATGTTAGTATAATAGTGCATTTAAATACTATGTGCCACAAACTTTTACTATGTTTGTGCCTAGCTGTATCAAGTATAAAACTCACTTGGATTGATTGCTAAGCATGTGACTAAGAACTTGATCTAAACAAAGACACTTTTCTATAACATTTTGGTTCTACTACCAGGATTCATGTTGAGTTTTATTTCAGTAATGATGCAATAGAGTGATGTTTTGAATTTCACTCAAGAACATTGAGCACTGGCTAGAGCAAGTAGAAGATAGTTTCACATAGAAGCATCTGACATGTAAAGGATAGAAGCCAAAAGAATGGGTACAAACTAACCTATATGATGCTCTTTATGAGGTGTTTTATTATTAACTAACTTAGCATGTGTATTGGTGGTTGGTTGCCTATACCACCTATAAAATATGAAGATATGACCAACACTTCAAGTGGATAAGGGAATACCTAGAAAATATTGAGAGCCTAGATGATGTTTGGATGTGCACTGTAGACAAGTGGTGGAGTGGCAGGCTAAACAACTACATGTTACAATTCTTAGTGTCAACCTTCTCTTACCCTAAATAATTATAGTATGAGTTTTTTGTGAACCAAAGTGAATATTCATAAGAGGGATTGATACCAAACTTAAAAAATTATTGGCAGATTATGGTATTGAAACCATAAGATTGGAAGGCTAAAATCCTTGTGCATATGAGAAAGCATAGAAGGTGAGAAGGGGAAGTGTAGGTGAGGAAAAATAGAAAGGGATGAGTAACCTAACACTTGAGATCTCCAAAGGAAAAACTATAACAAGTGAAGGCATAAGTTGATAGAGGATCTAGAACCTAGAAGTGTTGAGAGGACCCATAGTGAGTAGGAAGGGCATGGAGAAGGATCCCCTAAACTATAGTAGCATGAGGAAAGAGAGGAAGAAGTAAGAGGTTGAGCTTAGTAGTTGGGTGTAGAGTGACTTGAGTTCTTACAAGATGAATGAGGATATGCTAAAATCACCTACCCCTTTTGAACTTGAAGAAAAATCTCATGCACTAGATTCTCCACTAGATGATAGAAAAATAATAACTGACCCTATTATCGATATTGACCTTGATTGACTTAAAAAATTGAACCAAGACTTTATGATTAAACAAGTTATTCCTTACTAAGGAATAAAGAAGAATACCATGAAACTAGGGAGTGTTAACCCAAGAATCTAGAACATAAGAGCAAGTATTCTTATTTAGAGGATGTCAGCTACACTGACTAGGCAACAATCCATAGGAAGTGGGATAACACCACAAGTGAGTAGTACCACACCATTGAGCTCAATGTCACAACCTAAAATAATAGGGTTAATTCTCAAACCTAAAACTAGAGGCATTGAGAGACTACCTTTAACACAAATGCTAGGGGAAAATACCTTAGACTCTAACACCACCCCCTTAGTAGATTTATTATGAAATAGTGATGCACTTGCCTGAGTATCATGCCATAGAGAATACCATAGCACATGTGATCAAGTGTGAAATTTAATGGCATGTTTAGGGTATTACATAGTCAAAACACAAGATAACTTAGTTTACAACCAACTTACCAGATTGCACCCATACATGGTTGAAATATTTGGTCTGAACTAGGCTATGCTTGATTATGATATACTAAAGGAGGATTTCTTGAAGGAATTTGATATTATTGAGTTTGAGCAATAAAACATCATGATGCTCAAGGAAATCAAATAAGGGATATTTGAGAGAATGTGCCTATATGACACATGGTTTAAGATCCTCATTTCTAAGCTTCCATTTAATATCCACCCCTCCCAACACACACAATGGTTTATTGGGGGCCTATCAGGTACCTTTTAGAAGATTAATATCCATGAAGATCTTCATAGACCCCCATAAAGTGCTTGAAGCCATGCTTCAAAGAGGTATTAGGTGGTACTAACACTAATATTAACCTATTTATGGAGGCATAGATCATGTTAATGGCCTCCTAGCTATAGAAGCTAACTACTAGTTTAGTGCATGATGCTCACAGTAGATTGTGGTATACTAATTATGAGATGGAGGGGGATAATAAAAATAATTTCCCATGAATAAATATTCACACCTTACTTCTCAAATGTGAAATTTTTCATGGGCCACATGACTCTCAAAACTATCTCCTATTGTAATACACCAGTCAAGTGAACACTACTATCTATTGCAAGATGTGTGATGCCTATACTTATTTAATAGTGGATTGTCAAGTCATTGATTAAATGCACCAAAATATGGAAATAGGCATGTGGTAGGCAATGACCACAATCGGTGAGTAGGTGGGCCAAGGAAATGAAGGCTATGGCTAACAAAATATTGGCTATGGGAATCAGTGAGGTGCATGTGGGTGAGGTAGAGGATGTAGTGAAGGATGATTCCCACCATAATCATGTTACAAGTGCAAGTTGATTGATCATTACTAGCATGATTTCCCTATGCACCCAATGTGTGGGTATTATTGGGGACCACATGCAGTCAAAGATTGCCCAAACTTATACAAAAAGCTAACTCAAGGTTGGCCTAGCATAGATAAGGGTGATATAATGGTTAGGCATGATCCAAAAGAGGAAAAATGGACTCAAAATCCATTTAAAACTTAAAAATAGCCACCTAAGGTATAGGACTCAACTTAGAGTGGGTTCACCACATAATTTCCTATTTCACTGACAAAATATATACACTTCAAATATAGTGAGTCGAGTTACACTGAGCATATATCATGACTTGAGCCAAAAATTTAACCATACCCTAGCCATACATGATAGAAGGATGTCTTAAAATAAGTTATGAGTGTAATACAAAGTTTTCAAGGAGAAATCTAGCTATCCAAATATTTAGAAGCATAGGCTACTACCTCACATAAGAAACAAGATAGTTAGGAGGCTGAAGTACAAGAGTTGATTGAGATGTTGTGCCTCTTTTAAACTAAAGGGATGCTACCCTTATTTAAAAACTTGATTTTAGAGCACATAGGGAAGAGACCAAAGGAAGATGATGCACCTAAGATGATTGAAGTTATTGCACTTCATATGGAGTGGGTGCATGAATTAAGGCATACTCAAAACATAGAGTATGACTAAGAGCTACTAATAAATGTCACCATTGATGGATGGTTTATTTATGAGCTACTTGTGGGAATATGTACCAAGGTCAACATTTTGACCAAAAATAGCTAGGAAAAGATGGGATGGATACCCTTAAATCCCTCCCCTCATATGATATTTATGGCCAACAAAAATTAAGTGCAACCTATCAGGATCCTGAAGGGTACCATTGTAGATATTATGGGCACTAAATTTTGAGCTGACTTTGAGGTAATGGATTTGGTAGAGTATGATAAATATCCAACACTCTTAGGTAGGCCATGGTGCTATGCCAACAATGTGGACATGGACTTCAAGAAGCACTACATGAATTTCAATAAGAATAAAGAGAGGGTGGTGATCCCCCTATCAAGTGATCAAGGGCCTCCATATATGGAAAGTGTTGATCTCAAAGATGAGATCAACCACATTTATAACATCATGATGTGGGGCACCAAGAATCTTAACCCAAGAAATCAAGGAGTGTTTGAAATGGGAGGATAGACAATTATCTTTTGATACAATTGATGTAGCCTGTGAGTGATGGGTCAAAAAGGCTTATGAAATTACTAGCTAATGGTGCCACCTAGTGTGGGAAACTAGGCCAAGGTTGGCCTTTATAGGACTAATTATAATTGATCACACTTAAAAGAAATGGGTTCCCCATACCAAAAAGGCAAGGAAAAGGGTGTTCTAGCTAAGTAAAGGGAAGCTTGCATCCCTCCCAAAATATGGAGGGAGTTAGCCTATGGAGAACTATGTCCATGAAATTGAAGCATACATTCCTAAGGAAATAAATAGGATGGGCACACTAATACATACCCTAAAGATCACTACTACTCATTGGTGGGTAGTGAAAAGGCCTAGATTTCCAACATGGCAAGATGTGAAGGTATACATATGCATTAAGTTTGGAAAGAGTAATGAGGACTTACACATACCTTCTTACGTAGGTGATTATGATCCAATTGTGCATGTGCACTTGTGTGAAGAAAATTGGACTGTCTATGGTGAGAATACACCTAAAAGCTTATGGGTACATGCTTTATACATGACTTTGAAAACATGAGCATGAGCACGGTACATTTTAAATGAAATGTTCCAAGAGATAAGAGACTGGGAGATACTTAAAGATAGGTTCATGCAAACCTTCTCATTCTATTAAAAAAGCTTAGAGCTAATGGTGCCACTACAAGTTATTTGCAAGGCACTATTTGACGACACTGCCATCTTAAAAGAGTGCTTTAGAGACATGTTTAGGGAGAAAATATTGGAACTCCTAATGTTCTTTGAAGAAAAGGTGCTCAATAGTGACTCTATTGAGGAGGATGATGAAGCCTAGAAGGAGTGCAATTGGAAGGATCTAATAGCAAGAAAAAAACTTGTGCACCATGTGGATGATAGTGCCTTAGACAAAGAAGATCCAACATATATTTGAATTGAAATAATTGAGAGGATAAGGCAAGTGAAATAATCTCATTAGGAAAGGAGTGAACCCTATCATGTGCCCCTAAAAACCACCAAAGTGGACATCAGCATAAAAGGTGAGCCTAAGATTGCCACTATAGGCCATACTAGTCTAAGGTAGAAATAACACTAATCATAGACCTCATGAAAGAGTTTTAGGACATGTTCCCATGTAACTACCAGGATATTAAGGGAACCCAACCTTCCCTTATAAAAATAATCATCAAGTTGGTAGATGGTACAAGGCCTATCAAGAAGCACCCATATAAAATGAACCCCAACCTACATGCCAAAGTGAAAACATATATTGATGGAATGCTAGCCATGATCATCATTTACCCTATATAGGAGTTTGAGTGGGTGAGCCTAGTGGTCATAAAAATTAATAAGGATGGGAACATATAAAACTACATCAACTATAAACTTTTTAATGCTACTTACATCATCAACCTGTTCTTAACCCTGTTAACTGATGAGGTCCTAGATGGTGTTTTAGGTTGTAAAATCTATAATTTCACTAATGGTTTATTAGGCTACCATCAAGTATAGATAAAAGAGGAGGATAATCCCAAAAAAAAATTTGTGATTAAATGGGGTTGTTTTGCCTATAATATGATGCCCTTTGGGCTCAATAATGTCCTAACTATATTCTATAGAGTGGTGATCACTGATTTCAAAGACTTCATCCATAAATTTCTCCAAGTATATCTCAATGATTGAACTATATATGACCTTATAAAGGACCACTATGATAATATACACCTCATGTTTTAAAGGTTTAGGTAGCTCTAGATATTAATAAACTTGAATAATTTCATCTTCATGACCCCATTTAGAACATTACTTAGGCACGTCATATGTAAGGATGGTTTACTTATTGACCTTGTAAAGATAGCCATCATAATTTAGATATAGACTCCTTCAATTTAGAAAGACAATTTAACCTTTCTAGGCCATTATGGATAATATAATAAATTTATATAGATATATGTGAAGATTTTAGTTCATATGGAGGAGTTATACATAAAGATGGCCTGTTCTTTTGAGGCAGGGTGCAAGAGGAGGTTTTTAAAACATTGAAGCTGAAATTAGCTAGCACACTAATTCTATAATTTTTAGACTAGACTATTCCTTTCCAAAACCATGTCAATGCTTTAGGTTATATAATTAGTACCATATTGGCACAACTATGTGAGGTCAAGATGGACCACCTCATCTCCTTTACAAGTAGGAAATTGATGCAAGTAGAATAAAATTACACCACCACTGAGTTTGAGGCACTGGCAATGGTCTATGCCTTACAAAAATTTAGGAAATATCTATTGGTGATCCCATTCATCTTTTTCATTGATCATGAGGCACTCAAATACCTCATGAATAAGCTTATTTTTCATAGACACATATGTAGATGGATAGTTCTATTCTTGGAGTTATAGTTCTCCATTATTGTTAAACCTAGAAAGTATAACTTAGGGCTAAACCATTTGTCCCACATAAATTCTAGAAATGTGATGGCACTGATTGAGGACAACATGCCAGATATGCAATTATACAAAGTCTAGTGCATCCCTAAAGACTTGGTAGAGATTGCCACTTTCCTAATATCTAGGCTTACACCTCAGACCAAGTCAAATAAGGAAAAGAAGTAACTTATTATTCATGCCACCCCCTTCCAACTCATTGAGGGGGAGTTGTACAAACTAAGTAGAGATGAAGTCATATGATGGTGTGTTCTAAAACACAAAAGGGATTCCATATTATAAGAAGTTCATGATGGAATCACAAGAGGTATTACACTAGAGATGCAATAATGTGTAAGTTCTTATAATCAGGCTTGTGATGCCCAAGCCTATTCCAAGATGAAAATGAGTACACCAAGACATGAAACATATAATAGTGTACTAGGAAACCCAACCATCAAGATGAGATGCCTCTCATCCCCATTCTTGCCCAGGTGTCATTTAAGAAATGGGATATTGATTTTATTAGACCAATAATTCTAATAGCTAGAAGCACAGGGGCAAGGTATATTTTGGTGGCCACTGACCATTTCACTAAGTGGGATGAGGCCACATAAATAAAATACTACACAGTTATGGTATCTATGCACTTCATCTAGGAAAACATAATAAGTTGATATGGGTGCCCATTAAGTCTGACTAGTGATAGGGGCACTCATTTCATCAATGAGATGTTGTGCATCCTCTTAACTGAATATATGGTGGTACATCACAAGACCACCCTATATCATCCATAAGAAAATGACATAGCTGAAGCATTTAAAAAAAATATTAAGAACATGCCTAATAAAGATATGTGATGTTGGTCACAAAGATTGGGATGATAGAGTGTCCATAGTGTTATGGGCATACCACACAACATACAAGAACTTGAACAAGGCCACACCATTTCAACTAATGTTTGGCACTAAAATAGTTCTCCCCATGGAATTCATGGTGCCATCCTTATGTATTGCATGCATTGGTCTCTTAGTTGACCAAGAATATTTAAGTATAAGGTTGGAATACTTGTAATGCTTGGATGAGAAGTGCACCCAAGCAAGGTAGAGTCAACAAATTGAAAAGGCAAGCCAAAAGAATTGGCATGATAATCACATAAAGTGTAAGGAATTGACTAAAGGAGCATTAGTGTTTCTCTATGAATCTAAGTACCTTAAGCACCCAAGAAAATTGTAAATAAGGTGGATGGGACCCTACATCATCCACCACATCTTGGAGACAAGTGCATACATGTTGTGCATGTTTTTCAATGAAATGCTCCCAGGGCATTTCAATGGTATCCGATTAAAGATGTATCGATAGTAGGATGATTCTTGCACTATAAACACACCTACTTATTGGTTACTAGTCAATTTAAATTGAGTTAACCAAAATATATTTTGATACAATCTAAATCATTCTTCTATTTATTTTTGTTCCTTGTTTAGTGTAAAGAGGCAATAAGTAGGGCATAGTGGTTGTAAAGACTCATTTACTAGTACTTCATACATAATTCCAACTAGGTAAATTGAGCACTTGCACTTTCTAAGCATATGAGGTTATAACACCTAAGTTATGGGCATGTGAATATAATCTAGCTCTAATGAATTCATCTGGTCTCTCATCCATAATTCAAATTGAGTGAGTCAAGCACTTGTGATTTCTAAGTGCCTGAGGCCAAACATCTAAGTGGTGGGCATGTGAGACTCATTAGACTCAAAAAAGAGTTGTATAAAACCTCATTTATAATATTCTAAATGAAGGGCACTTTAAATCCTATATGTAAATTACTCTAGCCTTTCACATATAATTCTAGTAAGGTGAGTTGAGAAATTGCACCTTCTAAGCAAATGTGGCCAGACATCTAAGTGGTAGGTGTGTGAAACTTACTAGACACAAGCAAAAGATGCAAAAGATACATGTACATAAGGTGAACATTATAAGGATGTTGGAACCCAAGAATGAAATACTCTAGTGCTTTTATACATAATACCAGTTAGGTGAGTTGAGCCCATTTGCTTTCTAATCACCTAGGGTTAGATGCCTAAATTTTTAGGCATGAGGGAGTTTATAGACTTTGAAAATTTGAGAACAATATGACATAAATACCTAATAACAAAGGTAACCTTTACACCAAAGTGAGAAAGAGGCACATCAATTGATCATGTACTAGAGACTAAAGAAGAATGTGAAGATTCTCAACATGATTGGGTGCAAGAAAGAAAGTAAAGATGCATAATTTGATTGTGCACAAGAGAACTATAAGAGATGACAAAGTAATAGAGGGCTAACACAAGGGATTTATATGGGGTAAGACATGTCAAGGCAAGATGAAGTGTAAAAACTAACCAAAATAGCAAAAATGCTTGAAATTCAAGTGTAAATAGAAGAGAAAATGGGAACAAGGAGGCTGAATTGCATGCATATGAGGTGCCACAAGAAAAGGCAAAGGTCATGCCAAGTGAAGAAGTGTAGGAGAAGAATCATTTAGGATAGCTAACATCCACCTAGATTTGAGTGGGAAGTGACCATTTGAACTAAACATCACTTCACCAAATTACCGTTAGAGAGAATTCAATGAAGTAATGATGGAGGCATAGAGATATGCATTTAGTGCACTGATGACAAAGGATTTTCCAAGATTTCACAAAATATTGCATTTTATAAGAAATATAGGTACTACCATGCCATAAATCACCTATATTAATGATGGTAGATAAATAAAGGGTATAAAATAGAAAGTGATAAACTTGATTAAGTTAAAAGGTTTATACTAAATTGAGACTTAGAGTGAACCTAAGCAAAAACTTAAGAGCTAAGGTGTGAAAACCCTATACCAGGGAAAATTTGAGAACTTTCAAACACTAAGAATGAATGAATGTTTACTAAAAAGGATTGCATTCATAATAAGATTGATTTAGAGAAGTGTGCAGAGAGGATTATATAAAAATTAGATAGTTGGAGAAGTGAATTGACACTTAGGCCACCATTAAAGGCCAACAAAGCTCAAAATCCAAGGGAACAATCATAGATCCTATGACTATAGTAGTATCATCACCATTCGAGGCTTTGATAAATCATGCCTACCATGCTTGAACACTAGCAGGTTAAAGATGGTGAAGAAATGGAAGGGATTAAGCTTTGTTTAAGTGCAATAGAACCTAAAATGGGTGAGTACAATGCTCGAAGTGACCATTACAAAAATAGTGGTGCAATAAGTGGAAGCATTGAGTGTGGTATAGGTGGACACTAAAATTCTCACCAAAATGTCCTAATAATTAATGTAGTTCTCTTTAAAGGTCATGATGGGAGAGAATTAGCACTCTTTTTTGCACACCTGCTAGTTAAAATAATATAAACACTACATGTCTAGTCATTTTTAAGACCTCACACAAGATTAGATGGTGGACATAGGGTGGAAGATGGTGCAAGATGATTCCCAATGCCTTGTCTGACATCTTGATCTAAGACAAATTATTGGTTTCTAGTGTAACTCAACTTTATGAGTTGTAATTCTTCATGAAAATAGACTAACTTATACAATTCCTCCTCTCATGCATTCATGAAGACCACATTTACTTTGTAGGAAGGTGCATGAAGATTTTGGTGAAACTGATAAAGAGAATAACTGGGATTCTAGATATCAATAAAGACATCTATTAGATGATGGATAATGATGAAGAGGTGGAATATGTAAAAACATCCCTATATTACTTAAATAGGGTTTCACATTCCCCATCAAAGAGTGTAAGGACCTTGGTATGAGGGAGGTGATGTGCCTCATAAGTTCCAAACTATGCCCAAGCAATTGATGAATTGATGTGACTAAGGAATATCTTTGTATCACCTATCACATAGCATAGGGTATGAAGTTTAATATTACCAAATTCATTTCCAATGAATTGGTGAAGAATGGATAGGAGTACCATAAGGCAAAAGGGACATTCAGGTGGAGATCCATTCTCATTTTCATTGTCATGGAAGAGATTGAAATTCTAGATGGGGACAAGGACAACCTTTGGGTCTTTTTAGAGCAGAATGAATCCTTGACATAAAAGTATAAAGGCTTCACAAGCCCCCTCTTTCAATGCTAAATATAAGAATCTCATCATGAGATGGTGCAAGAGGTACATAGAGGTTTGTAGCTAAAGCGTTGCATCCCTTAGGGGTTCCCTCAAAGCATGTTTGGAATGACAACCTTTATCATAATACAAAACTATTATGTAATGCACTTGGTACTAGTTGATGGCAATAAGTTAGGGTGGCTAAAGATCCCCTATGCCATCTCAATAAGATACTTTAGGTACACACTATGTTGTATCCCTAATGTGTAATAGTTAGACATTCTAATAAAGGAATTAGATATGAAGAGGCATAGGATGAGGTGCTAGTTCATTCATGTAGATGGGAAGGCCACCAAAAATGAAGAGGATGAGTCATATTGCACTGACATCCATCCTCTCAAAGAGATGACCATAGCTAAAAGCATCCATAGGCTCTACTATGAGATGAAACCAAAGAATAAGGGCCCAAATGCAGAGTAAATTGATGATCCACCTATTAGAATCAATGATGAAGGGACCCTGATGCCAGTAGAGAAGAAGAAGTCTCCCAAGAAGAAGGGGGAGATTTTGGAAGAGATAAAGGAACAAACAAGTTTCAAGATCACCTCATAAGAAGAAGTCTCTCCTTCGATCCCCATAAAGAAGTGTGTGAGATTTATGCCAAAGGCTTCCCTTAGCATAAGGGAAAAGAAGGGAAGGTTCCTATTGTAATACCTAGGACAATCTTATTTGACATAAAAGAAGAAGAGGAGGAAGAAGAGATGGAGGAAGAAAGAATTGGGAGGGGTGTATACATTGTGCTTGAGGAAGATGACTCCTTTTCTAGTGAAAATACCCCCTCCCCACCACCTCATACTAAATTGGAGAAGAAGATGAAGAGATCAAAAAAACTTGGCCTTAATGATGACAATATGTAGAAGGCATAAGATTTGGAAGAACAAAGATAATAAATGATGAAGGCAGGAATGTCTAAAGAATGCATCAAGATGGTCGAGGCCAAAGAGAGCAGGAGAGAGGGGGAGAAATACAAGGCATGGGAGATGAAAGGGAGAAAAGAAGAAAAGAGGAAGGAAGGAGGAAAAAATGAAGAGACCAATGTGGAAGTACTTGGAAAAGTAGGGTCCTTGGGTGTACTAATTAAAGAAGAGTTGAAGCACAAATGGAAAAACATGGGCCTAGATTAGGATCACATTGGTGTGATGCTAGAGTTACACTATAAGAGAGAGGCCATGAGGACTAAGGACATGTCTCAAAACAAAATTAATTGAGTAGAGGTTGAGGAGATAGAGGTTGAAGATGAGAAAAGTGAAACAACCATCAAGAAGAGGAAGGTAGAAGTAAAAAGGGCCTAGAGGGGGAAGGCCATAAAGGATAAAGAGAAATAGGAAAAGGTTTCCACTAGCATAAAACCTAGAAAGGAGAAAGAAACTAAAGAGGCTCCTAGTGCCCACTCTAGCCTAGTAGAGGAAGTTACACAATAGGTACACCCTAGTTCTAAAGGGGAGCCTAAAGATAAAGAGGGCAATGTTGGCACCTCAAAATAACAAATGAAGAAGGTAGTAGAGACCCCACTAGCAAAAGAGGAAAGTAAGGCTAGTGATAAGGAGGTTTTCACTAAAGAGCCACATCAAGAAGAAGTGGACAAAGGGGAAAATTTTGAGGAATAACCCATATAAAAATAAGATGATGAAACTAGCATTGAGGAAAGAGAAGTGGTGGACCAAGGGGAGAAGTTCAATGAAGAACCCCTAGTAGAGCAAGAAGAAGAAGAATAAAGTACTAGAGAAAGAATTAGTGCTATTGGATAAGAGATGGAGCTGGTTGAGGAAGAGGAGTATGAGTCGAGATACATGGAAAAAGTATAAAGGGAGTTCATTGATGATGATGACTTCTACATGTTAGAGTACATGCACCCTAAAACTTCCACAACCCTAATGTTCCATCAAGTTTAATGGGCTCTTGATTGATACATGGACAAGCTATAGTTTGAGGTACTAAAGAAAGCAATTTGAAGCACCAAGAAACCATAAGAGGGGAATGAATACCAAATTTTAAATCTAATGGATATGAACTTTATAAGGTTGACTAATGCCCTCCTTAAGATGGCCTCAGTAGTAGCATTCAAGAAGATCATCAAATTTTTTTGCACCAATAAGTGGAAGTAGATAGTATAAGAGGTAGAGGAAAAATGAAAGCAATGAATCTCAAAATCCAATAGTTGGTCAAACATGTCGAAGAAGTGGAGCCATAAATTTTAGATGGTATTTTTAGACACCAAAATTGTGTCGACTCCCCTTGGACCCTTACACACTTCATTAATTTAAAATAAATTACTTCTTTTAAATTAATGACATCACCTTGACACATCACCTAAGACACCTCACCTAAGACACCTTACCTTGGACTATTTCCTACCCTATGACTCACCTTGAGACTAAGTCATCCACTTAAGACCTATTCTCACTCCTCCCCAACCACCTAACCAACTCTCATGCATATTTAGCCTAAACTTTGACTATTCTCCAATGGACTATGCACTTGGTGGATGGAGAATGGGATTCTTAGCCCTTTTACTCATTCTCCACCTACCAACATCGGTCAACTATCAGCTGATGCCAGTGGGATCACCAACATCGGTTTACTTAAACCAAGTTCTAACCTCTCGCTCAGGCTAATCACGAATCACGAATCAGCTCTTAGACTCTCTCTCACTCAGATCTGGCTCTCTCTCTCTCTCCCTCTCAGACTCTAAGACATAAACATACATCAAATTTCAATTAATGCTCCCTTGGCCATAGAGACTCTACACCAGTCGCTCCAGATTGGATTGAAGCATTACACGGGACCTAGACATCAGCCATAACAGGCACACGCATTCAACACCTTGGTTCTTCATATCACTAGAGCTAAGTATTTCTTCTACCCTTTCATTTCAATAATTTAAAAAGCATTGATAATTAGTCAATTTTCTATCTCTAAATACTACCAGACCAGACTTGTCCTTCAATTAGACCCATATTTCTTCTTGGAGAGGCTATAAAGCCTTCTTTTTATCTTGACCCTTTTTGACAACCTATGATCTACCTTTGTCCTTTTGTGGACCTTATTTGTCTCTGTGCAACCATACACAGATCTTTTTAACTCCCAGACTCCCTTTATCGACCATGGACACAACCCTAAGACCCATCCAAGGACCATTGCCCCTACCAACGTCGGCAGCCTAATCGACGTCGGCAACTTAACTAATCGACACCGACAGACTAACCGACGTTGACAACTATGATAGACTGAAAACAGAATATAGGTACGCATTACCTCTATTTCTTTTGTTTAGTCTTTCACCATTTCTTTTCTAGCATCAATATTTTTGTCAATAAGTGGACTATCATCCCTCAAGGAAGTCTTTGCACTTCTAGGACCGAGCAATCGCTTGGCAGTCCATCATATATCAATCTAAAAATCTCTTTGTTTGAGTCTTTCTTATCTACAGGTGTCATCCTCCACAGCCAAAGAGGAGCTCCTTCAATCCTCTGGATATGGTGCGCAACTTAATCTGGGTATGTACAAACCCCTAACCATTTAACTTTAGTTTCTTATTTCTTCTGAATATTAAATAGCAAAAATGAGTAGAAACATTCTGGCATGCCCAGTGGGACCCTAGAGTTTTCCTTGGGTTCATTTGTTTTCCTTTTAAAGGAAATCATTCATATAGCTGCATTAGGGAAATTTTATCTCCTTGCAGCCTTCTTCTTTCTTTTTCTTTCGAAAAGAAACCATAAGCACAAGTTAAAAAGAATCTTTCTTTTTCTTCTTCTTGTTTTCTTACCTGCATCTTAGAGTAGTGAAATTCATGCTCTTAAACCTTTTCCCACTTGTCTACATTTGAAGAAACATTTCAATTTGGGTTAAAATTTAAATGCATTTCACTCCTACTTGAATGCATATTTAGCTCATCTAGTAATTAACTGCATTATGAATAAATCGTAGTGCACATATGTTACACGACCAAACCACTATCACAATCAAACATCTAAACTTACCTGAGACAAGACCTTACTAGGTTTTCACCACCTAGTGGATACCTTACCATTCCTGGTGATCCTACTTGGACTTCAAAACCAAGGGGAGGACCCACTCTGTTCTCTGGCAGAGTATAAACTCTAGGCGAAGTATATATTGGCTAAGCAACCTAGCTCAACTCTGGGTTCGTGAAGTGAGGGGAGCAAGCCCCTAGCACCAAGCCATGTAAAAAACCTAACACAGACTTTTTAAACACCAAAACTAACCTGAAACCAACCTTAGACTACCTCTTTTAGGACCCATTCTAAAACCCCACTTTCAAACATATTCTTCTAAGGCATAAGCTGCCACGACTCTAAAATTTATTCTTAGGAATTTAACGTTTAGAGGTTGCTTGCCTTCATCACTTTTGCTATTTTTATTTGGTTTTTTAGCTGTTAAGGATGCATTTTTTTGAGTTCTTAAGCAACTCAGAGCTTTCTTTTTCTTCCAAAAACTTTTAGTTTTTTGAGTCTCGAAAACACACAGACACTGACATCATTTTTTCAGCTGACGTTAGCAACTTTTACTCACAAGCATCAGTTTTTCCACCAATGTCGGAAACTTATCTTCACCGACATTGGTTTCTCAACTGACTTCGGTCACTGTCAACAAATTTTTTCCAAAATAGCAAGTTAAAAACCTAAGTTTCTTGCTATAAAACATCCCTTCTAGTTTTTTGAAACTAAAATATACAGTTTCTAGAACCTAGACACCTTTTGCCTTGGATGGATTTGACACATAGTCAAACCAAATCCTTTATTGACCACGTGAGGCAATAACCACTTCCACTTTCACCCTTCATAACAAGTCCCTTAATGGAGTATACATCAGATATTAATCGTACTCCTATGTAGCCTACCCCCACCAATCAATCTCCTATTGTTCTCGAAGGGGATCAAAACTTTGAGAGACTCCTTGGCCACAATGTCAAGGCTCTCCAACACTATCTCATGAGAAACCAAATGCGAGGTCGTTTAGGTACCCCTGTTTATGGGATGCCAACTTTTCTTACTAAAGCAATAATGATATTGACAACGTCTGCTACCCAACCTATGACCATTCAAGACACTACCTCAACTATTAACCCAACCATGGTCAATACTCAAGATTTGGCATCCTTGCCTATTTGTGGACCTACTTCCACCGAGGTTTCTATACCCCCTCAACCACAAACAATTCAACCAAGTTCTATAACATACCAGAACTTGATTGTCTCAACTCCACACACTCTTGTGCCTATAAACGTGGGAGTGACTACCTATCCTTTTACCAATGCTACCATTCAACCGCCTTTGGTGGTATCTAGTCAACTTGTGCCCTTGAACTTCTTGGCACAAGCCCCCTTGGCCTCAACCTCAGTCCCTATGATGAACTACCAATATGTTGCACCTATACAAATGTAACCTAGTATGTCATACACCCCTCCTAATGCCTTCTAGGTACCTTAAAACCTAAGGGGTGCCCCTCATGCTAATCCATTAGACGATCCCATAAAGATGTTGATGGATAAGATGTCTAACCTTGAGACATCCATTTTTGGTTCAAGCAATGTTCTCTCATATGAACAAATATGCAACGAACCCATCCACCCATCGATCCCTATTTGACCATATCCTAACTAGTGGAAACTCCCCAAATTTACTCACTTTCAGAGTAAAGAAGACCCACAACAACATCTATGAGTGTTTAGACAAGCTTGTTACCTCATAGCGCACGATGATGCGTTATTACTTTGCACATTCCCCATGTCACTTTCAGGGGTAGCCCTCGACTGGTATAGCTCTATTACCAATCATTCTCTCTTTTCCTTTACTCAACTCACCTAACTATTCCTTGACCAATTTTCAATCAACATCACTAAGAAGGTCTCTATTACAGACCTCTATTCTATTAAACAATTCGATGACAAATCAATAGCTGACTTGGTCACCTGTTGGAGAGGTTTGATTAACCAACTCTCCTTCTCATTACCTCAAACTGAGCTCATTGAGCTCTTTTCAAGAGTGTGTGCCAAGCACATCTCATCTACTTTGTGGGTCCAAACATTCCACACATTTGATGAAGCTTTCACCATGGCCAGAAAGCTTGAACTCTACACAGTTAAAGAAGACAAGGTTAAATTACGTAGTAATGCAAAATCCAATGACCCTTCTTCATCTAAACCTTCTTCTTCCCACTCCAAGTCTAAAGGAGTGGCAAACACTGTGGTCCTTAGACCATCATCTTCAACAACAACCAACCAATCTCAGCATTCAACATTAGACTACATCACAAGACAATTCCAACAACGATATGTACAACATCAATACACTCCAATAGGAGAGTCATACGCTTCTGTGTTGGATAAACTCGTCAAGTAGGGAGTCCTCAACCTCACTCAAATTATACCACCTCAATTCAATCCCTCAAAATCCATCCCTAGATGGTATAGGGAAAATGACTTCTGTCACTATCATCATTTCAACGGTCATGACATAGACAACTACAAAACCTTCAAGAATATCATTCAAGACATGTTGGACAAGGGGGATCTTGTTTTGGATAACCCAAATGCACTGGCTAACCAAAACATGGATGTCTTTAGACAACCATTCCCTAACCATCCCCCAAGTCAACATAACATTCAAACCATAGTCGACGACCTTCAAGAGCATAATATACGCATGGTTGACATGGTTTCTAACCAACCTGTTCCATAGTCCAAAGAGGTTAATCAACCTATTTATCCACCACAGGTAAAATAATCTTCTTCTCCTATTTGTCCACCACAGGTAGAAGAGCCTTTTTCTCCTATTTGTCCACCATAGGTATAAGAGCCCCCTTAAACTATTTGTCCATCATAGGTAGAAGAATCTTCTTCTCTTATTTGTCCACCACAGGTAGAAGAGCCTTCTTCTCCTATTTGTCCACCATAGGTAGAAGAGCCCCCTTCTCCTATTTTTCACCATAGGTAGAAGATCTCCCTTCTCCTATTTTTTCATCACAGGTAGAAGACTCTTCTTCTCCTATTTGTCCACCATAGGTAGAAGAGCCTTCTTCTCCTATTTGTCCACCACAAGTAGAAGAGCCTTCTCCTATTTTTCCACCATAAGTAGAAGAGCCTTCTCCTGTTTGTCCATCATTGGTAGAAGAGCCCCCTTCTCTTATTTTTCCACCATAAGTAAAAGAACTCTCTTCTCCTATTTGTCCACCACAGGTAGAAGAGCCTTTTTCTCCTATTTATCCTCTATCCAACCCCCTTTCACATGTGGGAGAGTCTACTCTGACCTCTCCCATATTGGAGGATGATTTGATGGCACCAACGTCGGCTGTCTCACCCTCATCCTTCTTATCATCATTAGGGGATCATACTTTCCCCACTATTCGACCACACGTAGAAGCCATAACCATCTCATGCCTCTCAAACCTCACTCACCCACAAGTGAAGGTAGATGTGAACCTCACCTCACCCAATAATAGTCCTCGCACTAAACTAAAGAAGGCTGCTAAACCACATTGGAGAATTTCTCCCCCACCATCACCATTGCCCTCTCTTTTGGCCCCACACCCATCCACCTTAATAGGAGTGCTTCCTACTCCAACACCTCACAGAGGCAAATTGCCTCCATTACTCTCTCAACCTAACACAAACACACTTCCTCTAAAACATCCATCACCTCTCATCAAACAAGTGCCATCTACACATGTGGCCACACCACACACAAAAAAAGGTGACACAACAAACTCCCCAAACAACTCCTAAAAATAAGTTGTCAACATCTATTGCAATGAGCACAAGCCCATTAAGGGGGTCTTATGCTTCGATGTTATGCCAATTGTTGCAGTCATCCAACATCACTCTCCCACCTATTAAACCATTTCAACCTCTCAAACTGAAACCATCTTGGTTTCATGACACTCAAATCTACTGGTATCATTGCACACCTGGGCATGATACTGAGCATTGTTATGCCCTTAAGGTTTCCATTCACCAACACTTGAAAAAGGACACCCCTCACATTGATGCTTCTTCTGACCATTTTTTTGACCAATCATCGACACCATCCCATGCCTCTCAAACCTCTTCACCTAAATTGGGGTCCCCATACAAGACTATGGTCCCTTTATCACCATCTCCTCCTTTATTCAAAATCAACACTATTCATGTGGCCACTAGGAACCAAATCATGAAGAATAAAGGAAAATACCAAACTTTTACACCTTTGACATATCCATTATTCGTCAAGACCTCTCAACCAACACAACCCAATATTTCTATCTTGGGCATATCTCGACCACCATCCCTAGGGGAAATTCCTCCCAACATCTCTAGTCCACATGACGTTTGGTATAAATGACTTGTCGACTACTTAACATATTTGATCATGCCTCCTAATCTCTCTAGAATTTCATGATGAGCTTTTATCAAAAGTACTTCTCGTTACTTCATGCTAGGGGGATGTCTTTAGAAAGGAGGTCAAGACGACCTCCTTACCCAATACCTAACACCCACTGATACTTCTCATGTCATCAAACAAGCCCATGATGGGATTTGTGGGGAACATTTCAGTGGTAACTTGCTTACTAAGCGCATCCTCCATCTGGGCTATTATTGGCCCACTATTAGCCAAGACTTCAACAACTATGTTCAGCATTGTACCAAATGCCAACAACATTCTAACCAACATCATACTAACCGACTTCATGACCAACATCGACCAAAACCTACCTACAACAATGACCAACATGTGACTAATTTGGAACAAAGCAAATGGGGCATGTTTGCTCCTAATTGACTCGGATCTTACATAAGCATGGATTAGGGACTTATCATCTATCTTCTCTCGAAGGTTGACTAGAACCTGAGCCCCTTTATGCCTTACATCTATGACCATTCTACTGTTAGTCAAGTAATCATTCACTTGACGTTTAACTAGAGATCATCCCTTGAGCAAACCCCCATCATCATCATTCCTATTCCTTTCAGCCCTTTTTCCCAACATTAGTTAACCCTTTTGTCAAGCAAGAATGCTTTGTCCTAATAAAAGGGAACCCTTAAACCCCTATAGTCAAGTCCATGACCAAAAGTCTAGTAAAAAATAAAACTATAAAACTAAGATGCCTATTCAAAGGTCATAAACTATAAATGTAAACTGCTCCCTCGAAGGACAGTTGCATCATTACTATAATAAAATAGATTGCTCCCTTGAAGGACAACTATCAAGACTTCCAAACATACAAAGCACAATCTAGACCACTCCCTCGAAGGATGGATATACCTAAATTTTTCTACATACACAGCACAACATGACCATAAAACAAAACAACATCCCAAGTGGACTTCTCGCATTGATCAGTCTACCATAAAAAAAAAAAATGACTGACAAAATATTAAGTCATGGACTTGCCTATAGTCATTCTCAGGGTCACCTATAAAAGGAGCAAAGTTGTCCCTACTAAAAAAGGGTTATCATATCCTCTCATATCACATAATCACACTTATCACCCCAACATACTCAAGGGATTTTGAGCTCACTTAATGTCAAGTGATTCGAATACTTCTCTAACACAAACCAACGGTCAACGACATAATGCATGAACAGGGCTTTTTGTTTGCAAAAACCCTTATCTATGCCATCATTATAGTCCTTGTCAATGAAAGAGCACCGTGCCTTTCACTTATTACACACTTTGGTCACATACAACCAAATCATTTTATAACCAAACCAAACCCAACCAAATCCAAACATTTTTAGACCACTAACATGACATAGTCCATTTTACACTAGTTTCTATGGAAACCAATACACATGGAGACTATAGACCACACACAACCAATGTTATAGAATACACCATCACACAATATGGAAAAGGCTATAACATCATCTACAATTCATTTTTAGCATACACCATCACCAATATGGAACATTGCTAGGGATGAAAGACCGCATTACCAATGTTACAAAATACACCATCACATAATATGGAAAAGGCTATAACATCATCATATCTTCATCATTTCAAGCATGTACCATCACACATATGGGAAATGCTGACATCTCTAACCTGACCAACTATCGACCACTTGGACCCTTTTCTTGAACTACATTGGTCTGATGCCCCTTACAACAGGGGCTATGTAGGCAGCACTCAGTCTTCTGAGGTTAGTTTGGTCATTGCCCCATTCATCTCCCTAATGACGATGGCCATTTCATTCATCCATCTACCTAACGGACCAACCATCTAACCTTTAACCAAATCATGACCAATCAACCAGCCCTAACACTATAGAAGTCACTTTTAACTTCTCATGGGGCACACTAGAGATCACATACATCTCCCTGACCACAACAAACAACCTTTGAGCTCACTTATATCTCAAATCTGACTCAACTAATGACCATGGAGATTATGCCTATCTCCTTTGACCATGACCACTTTCGAGACAACTTTTCCTTAGTTTTTTTGATTGCATGTCTGCTACCTCATGAATAGATAGCAAAATTATGCACACCTCATATTATGACCCTCACAAGTATCAGATTGTGCTCCAGTTGATCCCCACTACTTGTGACATTTTCATGTTTTCCAAGAGCACTTCCTGAGCTTAGGATACTTGGAACATGATGACCAATTAGAGATACAAATTTGATCATTTAACCTAATTAGCTATAACAAAATGTTAGGGACTGGTTATTTCGATTTTAGCTCTCCTCGACCTTGACCACGACAATTTGACCTATTTATCATGTGAAGTGGTATACGCACAATCTCAATTATTGTAGTGTTCACACTCTAACTTCACCATATTCATCAACTACCTATCAAATTGACACTTGATATCAGGTTACCTTCCCTCGACTCCTACTGTGAGGGGGAATACCTCATCACCATACCTGGGGCATCTACTCCTATTTTTGTCTTACAGTTCATCCAGAACAACCAACAAGACAAAAAGGGGCAAATGTAGACACAAAAATTATGTTGACTCCCCTTGGACCCTTACACACTTCATTAATTTAAAATAAATTACTTATTTTAAATTAATGACATCACCCTGACACATCACTTAGGACACCTCACCTAGGACACCTCGCCTTGGACTATTTCCTACCCTATGACTCACCTTGAGACTAAGTCATCCACTTAAGACCTATTCTCACTCCGCCCCAACCACCTAACCAACTCTCGTGCATATTTAGTCTGACCTTTAACTATTATCCAATGGACTATGCACTTGGTAGATGGAGAACAGGCTTCTTAGCCCTTTTACTCATTCTCCACCCACTGACATCGGTCAACTATCGGCCGACGCTGACTGGATCACTGACATCAGTTTACTTAAACTAAGTTCTAACCTCTCTCTCAGGGTAATCACAAATCATGAATCAGCGCTTAGACTCTCTCTCTCTCTCCCTCTCAGACTCTTAGACATCAACAAACATTAGATTTCAACTAACGCTCCCTTGGCCATAAAGACTCTACACCAGTCACTCTAGATTAGATTGAAGCATTGCACGAGGACCTAGACATCAGTCATAACAGGCACAAGCATTTAACACCTTGGTTCTTCATCTCACTAGAGTTAAGTATTTCTTCTACCATTTCATTTTGGTAATTTAGAAATCATTGATAATTAGTCAATTTTCTATCTCTAAATACTACTAGACCAGACATGTCCTTCAACCAGACCTGGCTTTCTTCTTGGAGAGGCTATAAAGCCTTCCTTTTATCTTAACCCTTTTTGACAGCCTATCATCTACCTTTGTCCTTCTGCGGACCTTATTTGTCTCTGTGCAACCCTGCATAGACCCTTTTAACTCACAGACTCCCTTTGTCGACCACAGACACAACCCAGAGACCCGTCCAAGGACCATTGCCCCTACCGACATTGGCAGCCTAACTGACATTGGCAACTTAACTAACCAACATTGGTAACTATGACAGACTGATATCAGAATATAGATACACATTACCTCTATTTATTTTGTTTTATCTTTCACCATTTCTTTTCTAGCATCAATCTTTTTATCAATAAGTGGACTGTCATCCCTCAAGGAAGTCTTTGCACTTCTGGGACCAAGCAATTGCTTGGCAGTCTGTCATATATCAATCTAACAATCTCTTTGCTTGAGTCTTTATTATCTATAGGTGTCATCCTCCATAGCCAAAGAGGAGCTCCTTCAATCATCTGGATATGGTGCGTAGCTTAATCTAGGTACGTACAAACACCTGACCATTTAACTTTAGTTTCTTATTTCTTCTGAATATTAAATAGCAAAAATGAGTAAAAACATTTTGGCATGCCCGGTGGGACCCTGGAGTTTTCCTTGGGTTCATTTATTTTCCTTCTAAAGGCAATCATTCATATAGCTGCATTAGGGAAATTTTATCTCCTTGCAACCTTCTTCTTTATTTTTCTTTCGAAAAGAAACCATAAGCACAAGTTAAAAAGAATCTTTCTTTTTCTTCTTGTCGTTTTCTTACCTACATCTTAGAGTAGTGAAATTCATGCTCTTAAACCTTTTCCCACTTGTATGCATATGAACAAACATTTCAATTTGGGTTAAAAGTTAAATGCATTTCACTCCTGCTTGAATGCATATTTAGCTCATCTAGTAATTAACCGCATTATGAATAAATCGTAGTGCACATATGTTACACGACCAAACCATTATCACAATCAAACATCTAAACTTACCTGAGACAAGGCCTAACTAGGATTTCACCACCTACTAGATACCTTACACTTCTTGGCGATCCTACTTGGACTTCATAACCAAGGGGAGGACCCACTCTATTCTCTGGCAGAGTATAAACTCTAGGCGAAGTATATATTGGCTAAGCGGCCCAGCTCAGCTCTGGGTTCGTGAAGTGAGGGGAGTAAGCCCCTAGCACCAAGCCATGTACAGAACCTAACACAAACTTTGTGAGCACCAAAACTAACCTGAAACCAACCTTAGACTGCCTCTTTTAGGACCCATTCTAAAAAGCCCACTTCCAAACATATTCTTATAAGGCATAAGCTGCCATGACTCTAACATTTATTCTTAGGAATTTAACGTTTAGAGGTTGCTTGCCTTCATCACTTTTGCTATTTTTATCTAGTTTTTTATCTGTTAAGGATGCATTTTTTTGAGTTCTTAAGCAACTCAGAGCTTTCTTTTTCTTCCAAAAACTTTTAGTTTTCTGAGTCTCTGGAAACACATAGACACTGACATTAGTTTTTCAGCTGACATCCACAACTTTTACTCACCAGCATTGGTTTTTCCACTGATGTTGGCAACTTATCTTCACCAACATCAGTTTCTCAACTGACGTTGGTCATTGTCAATAAGATTTTTCCAAAATAGCAAGTTTAAAACCCAAATTTCTTGCTGTAAAACATCCCTTCTGGTTTTCTAAAACTGAAATATACAGTTTCTAGAACCTAGACACCTTTTGCCTTGGATGGATTTGACACATAGTCAAACCAAATCCTTTATTGACCATGTGAGGCAACAACCACTTCCACTTTTGCCCTTCATAACAAGTCCCTTAATGGAGTATACATCATATATTGAACATACTCCTATCCAGCCTACCCCCACCAATCAATCTCCTATTATTCTCAAAGGGGATCAAAACTTTGAGAGACTTCTTGACCACAACATCAAGGCTCTCCAACACTATCTCGTGAGAAACCAAATGCGAGGTCCTTTAGGTACCCCTATTTATGGGATGCCAACTTTTCTTACTAAAGTGGCAATGATATCGATAGCATTCGCTGCCCAACCTATGACCATTTAAGCCACTACCTCAACTATTAACCCGACCATGGCCAATACTCAAGATTTGGCCTCCTCGCCTATTTATGGACCTACTTCCACTAGGGTTTTTGTACCCCCCCAACCATAAACAATTCAACCAAGTTCTATACCATACTAGAACTTAATTGTCTTAACTCCACACACTCTTACACCTATAAACATGGGAGTGATTACCTATCCTTTTACCAATGCCGCCATTCAACCACCTTTGGTGGTATCTAGTCAACTTGTGCCCTCCAACTTCACGGCACAAGCCCCCTTGGCCTCAACCTTAGTCCCTATGACAAACTACCAATATGTTGCACCTATACAAATGTAACCTAGTACATCATATGCCCCTCCTAAGGCCTTCTAGGTACCTTACAACCTAGGGGTTGCCCCTCATGCTAATCCGTCAGCCGATCTCATCAAGATGCTGATGGATAACATGTCTAACCTTGAGACATCCATTTTTGGTTCAAGCAATGTTCTCTCATATGAACAAATATGCAACAAACCCATCCACCCATCGGTCCCTATTCGACCATATCCTAACCAGTGGGAACTCCCTAAATTTACTCACTTTTAGAGTAAAGAAGACCCACAATAACATCTACAAGCATTTAGACATGCTTGTTACCTCATAGTGCACGATGATGCGTTATTACTTTGCACATTCCCCATGTCACTTTTGGGGGTAGCCCTCAACTGGTATAGCTCTATTACCAGTCATTCTCTCTTTTCCTTTACTCAACTTGCCCAACTATTCCTTGACCACTTTTCAATCAACATCACTAAGAAGGTCTCTATTACAGACCTCTATTCTATTAAACAATTCGACGACGAATCAATAGCTGACTTCATCGCTCATTGGAGAGGTTTGATTAACCAACTCTCCTTCTCATTACCTCAAACTGAGCTCATTGAGCTCTTTTCAAGAGCATGTGCCAATCACATCTCATCTACTTTGTGGGTCTAAACATTTTGCACATTTGATGAAGCTTTCACCATGGCCAGAAAGCTTGAATTCTGTGCGGTCAAAGAAGACAATGTCAAATTGCGTAGTAACACAAAATCCAATGACCCTTCTTCATCCAAACCTTCTTCTTCCCACTCCAAGTCTAAAGGAGTGGCAAACACTATGGTCCTTAGACCATCATCTTCAACAACAACTGACCAATCTCAGCCTTCAACATTAGACTACATCACAAGACAATTCCAACACCGATACGTACATCGTCAATACACTCTAATAAGAGAGTCATATGCTTTCATGTTGGATAAACTCATCAAGTAGGGAGTCCTCAACCTCCCTCAAATTTGACCACCTTAATTTGACCCCTTAAAAGCCATCCCTACATGATATAGGGAAAATGACTTCTGTCACTATCATCATGTCAATGGTCACAACATAGAAAACTACAAAACCTTCAAGAATATCATTCAAGACATGTTGGACAAGGGGGATCTTGTTTTGGATAACCCAAATGCACTGGCTAACCAAAACATGGATGTCTTTAGATAACCATTCCTTAACCATCCCCCAAGTCAACATAACATTCAGACCATAGCCGATGACCTTTAAGAGCGTAATATATGCACGGTCGACATGGTTTCTAACCAACCTCTTCCACAGTCTAAAAAGGTTAATCAACCTATTTATCCACCACAAGTAAAAGAATATTCTTCTCTTATTTTTCCACCATAGGTAGAAGAGCCTTCTTCTCCTATTTGTCCACCATAGGTAGAAGAGCCCCCTTCTCCTATTTGTCCATCACAAGTAGAAGAATCTTCTTCTCCTATTTGTCCACCATAGGTAGAAGAGCCTTCTTCTCCTATTTGTCCACCACAGGTAGAAGAGCCCCCTTCTCCTATTTGTCCACCATAGGTAGAAGAGCCCCCTTCTCTTATTTGTCCATCACAGGTAGAAGACTCTTCTTCTCCTATTTGTCCACCACAGGTAGAAGAGCCTTCTTCTCCTATTTGTCCACCACAAGTAGAAGAGCCTTCTTTTCCTATTTGTCCACCATAGGTAGAAGAGCCTTCTTCTCCTATTTGTCCATCATAGGTAGAAGAGCCCCCTTCTCCTATTTGTCCATGATAGGTAGAATAACTCTCTTCTCCTATTTATCCACCACAAGTAGAAGAGCCTTCTTCTCTTATTTGTCCTCCATCCAACGCCCTTTCACACATGGGAGAGTCTACTTTGACCTCTCCCATATTGGAGGATGATTTGATGGCGCCAACATCGGCTACCTCACCCTCATCCTTCTTATCATCATTAAGGGATCATACTTTCCCCGCTATTCGACCACACATAGAAGCCATAACCATCCCATGCCTCTCAAACCTCATTCACCCACAAGTGAAGGTAGAATTGAACCTCACCTCGCCCAATAGTAGTCCTCGCACTAAACTAAAGAAGGCTACTAAACCATGTTAGAGAATTTCTCTCCCACCATCACCATTGCCCTCTCTTTTAGGCCCACACCCATCCACCTTAATAGGAGTGCTTCCTACTCCAACACCTCACAGAGGCAAATTGCCTCCATTACTCTCATAACCTAACACAAACATACTTCCTCTAAAACATCCATCACCTCTCATCAAACAAGTGCCATCTACATGTGTGGCCACACCACCCACAAAAAAGGTGACACGACAAACTCCCCAAACAACTCCTAAAAAGAAGTTGTCAACATCTACTGTAATAAACACAAGCCCATTAAGGGGGTTCTATGCTTCGATGTTATGCCAATTGTTGTAGTCATCTAGCATCACTCTCCCACCTATTAAACCATTTCAACCTCTCAGACTGAAACCATCTTGGTTTGATGACACTCAAATCTGCTGGTATCATCACACACCTAGGCATGATACTGAGCATTTCTATGCCCTTAAGGTTGCCATTTGCCAACACTTGAAAAAGGACACCCCTCACATTGAGGCTTCTTCTGACCATTTTTTTGACCAATCATCGACACCATCCCATGCCTCTCAAACCTCTTCACCTAAATTGGGGTCCCCATACAAGACTATGGTCCCTTTATCACCATCTCCTCCTTTATTCAAAATCAACACTATTCATGTGGCCACTAGGACCCAAATCATGAAGAATAAAGGAAAATACCAGACTTCTACACCTTTGACATATCCATTATTCATCAAGACCTCTCAACCAACACAACCCAAGATTTCTATCTTGGGCATATCTCGACCACCATCCCTGGGGGAAATTCCTCCTAACATCTCTAGTCCACATGATGTTTGGTATAAATGACTTGTCAACTACTTAACATATTTGATCATGCCTCCTAATCTCTATAGCAATTCACAATGAGCTTTTATCAAAAGTACTTCTCGTTACACCATGTTAATGGGACGTCTTTACAAATGAGGTCAAGATGACCTCCTTATCTAATGCCTGACACCCACTAAGACTTCCCATGTCATCAAACAAGCCCATGACGGGATTTGTGGGGAACATTTCAGCAATAACTCGCTTACTAAGTGCATCCTCCATCTGGGCTATTATTGGCCCACTATTAGCCAAGACTGCAACAACTATGTTCGGCATTGTACCAAATGCCAACAACATTCTAACCAACATCATACTAACTGACTTCATGACCAACATTGACCAAAACCTACCTATAACAATGACCAACATATGACTAATTTGGAACGAAGCAAATGGGGTACGTTTGCTCCTAATTGACTCGGACCTTACACAAGCATGGATTAAGGACTTATCATTTGTCTTCTCTCGAAGGCCGACAAGAACCTGAGCCCCTTTATGCCTTACATCTATGACCATTCTACTGTTAGTCAAGTAATCATTCACTTGACATTTAACTTGAGCTCATCCCTTGAGCAAACCCCCATCATCATCATTCCTATTCCTTTCAACCCTTTTTGTCAAGCATGAATGCTTTGTACTAATAAAAGGGAACCCTTAAACCTCTATAGTCAAGTCCATGACCAAAAGTCCAATAAAAAATAAAACTATAAAACTAAGATGCCTATTAAAAGGTTATAAACTATAAATGTAGATTGCTCCCTCGAAGGACAACTGCATCATTACTGTAATAAAATAGACTGCTCTTTTGAAGGATAGCTATCAAGACTTCTAAACATATAAAGCACAATCTAGACCACTCCCTCAAAGGATGGCTATACCTAAATTTTGCTACATACATAACACAACATGACCATAAAACAAAACAACATCCCAAGTGGACTTCCTGCATTAATCAGTCTACCATTAAAAAAAAAAAAAATGACTGACAAAATATTAAGTCATGGACTTGCCTATAGTCATTCTCAAGGTCACCTATAAAAGGGGCAAAGTTGTCCCTGCTAAAAAAGGGTTACCCTATCCTCTCATATCATAGAATCACACTTATCACCCCAACATACTCAAGGGATTTTGAGCTCACTTAATGTTAAGTGATTCGAATACTTCTCTAACACAAACCAACGGTTAATGACATAATACATGAATGAGGCTTTTTGTTTGCAACAACCCTTATCTATGCCATCATTATTGTCCTTGTCAATGAAAGAGCACCGTGCCTTTCACTTATTACACACTTTGGTCACATACAACCAAATCATTTTATAACCAAACCAAACCCAACCAAATCCAAACATTTTTAGACCACTAACATGACATAGTCCATTTTACACTAGTTTCTATGGAAACCAATACACATGGAAACTATAGACCACACACAACCAATATTATAGAATACACCATCACACAATATGGAAAAGGCTATAACATCATCTACAATTCATTTTTAGCATACACCATCACCAATATGGAACATTGCTAGGGATGAAAGACCGCATTACCAATGTTACAGAATACACCATCACATAATATGGAAAAGGCTATAACATCACCAATTAGAGATACAACTTTGATCATTTAACCCAATCAGCTACGATAAAATGTTGGGGACCAGTTATTTCAATTTTAGCACTCCTCGACCTTGACTGTGACAATTTGACCTATCGATCACATGAAGTGGTATACACACAATCTCAATTATTGTAGCATTCACACTCCAACTTCACCATATTCATCAACTACCTATCAAATCGACACCCGATATCAGGTTACCTTCCCTCAACTCTTACTTTGAGGGGGAATACCTCATCACCATACTTGGGGCATCTACTCCTATTTTTGTCTTGCAGTTCATCTAGAACAACTAACAAGACAAAAAGGGGCAAATGTAGACACCCAAATTGTGTCAACTCCCCTTGGACCCTTACACACTTCATTAATTTAAAATAAATTACTTATTTTAAATTAATGACATCACCCTGACACATCACCTAGGACACCTCACCTTGGACTATTTCCTACCCTATGACTCACCTTGAGACTAAGCCATCCACTTAAGACCTATTCTCACTCCTCCCCAACTGCCTAACCAACTCTTGTGTGTATTTAGCCTGAGCTTTGACTGTTCTCCAATGGACTATGCACTTGGTAGATGGAGAATGGGCTTCTTAGCCCTTTTACTCATTCTCCACCCACCGACATCAGTCAACTGTCGGCTGACATTGGTGGGATCGTTGATGTTGGTTTACTTAAACCGAGTTCTAACCTCTTACTTGGGCTAATCATGAATCACGAATCAGATCTTAGACTCTCTCTCACTTGGATCTGGCTCTTTCTCTCTCTCCCTCTCAAACTCTGAGACATCAAATTTCAACTAACGCTCCCTTGGCCATAGAGACTCTACACCAGTCACTCCAGATTGGACTGAAGCATTGCACGGGGACCTGGACATCAGCCGTAACAGGCACAAGCATTCAACACCTTGGTTCTTCATCTCACCAGAGCTAAGTATTTCTTCTGCCCTTTCATTTTAGTAATTTAGAAAGTGTTGATAATTAGTCAATTTGATATCTCTAAATACTACTAGACCAAACCTGTCCTTCAACCAGACCCAGCTTTATTCTTGGAGAGGCTATAAAGCCTTCCTTTTATCTTGACCCTTTTTGACAACCTATCATCTACCTTTGTCCTTCTGTGGACCTTATTTGTCTCTATATAACCCTACATAGACCCTTTTAACTCCCAAACTCCCTCTGTCAACCACAGACACACCTTGAGACCCATCCAAGGACCATTACCCCTAACAATGTCGGCAGCCTAACTAACGTTGGCAACTTAACTAACTGACACCGGTAGACTAACCGACTTTGGAAACTATGATAGACTGATAGCAGAATACATGTATGCATTACCTCTGTTTATTTTGTTTAGTCTTTCACCATTTCTTTTCTAGCATCAATTTTTTTGTCAATAAGTGGACTGGCATCCCTCAAGGAAGTCTTTGCACTTTTTGGACCGAGCAATTGCTTGGCAGTCCACCATATATCAATCTAACAATATCTTTGTTTGAGTCTTTCTTATCTAAAAGTGTCATCCTCCATACCCAAAGAGGAGCTCCTTTAATCGTCTAGATACGGTGCGTAGATTAATCCAGGTATGTACAAACCCCTGACCATTTAACTTTAGTTTCTTATTTCTTTTGAATATTAAATAGCAAAAATGAGTAGAAATAGTATTGATACTTCAAAAATGAAATAAGTTAATAAGGTTTGCACATTGTTAGAACAAATGATCCCCTAAATGAAGCTAGTGCTAGAGGAACAAGAAGACCCCTATGAAGCCATCAAAAGAGAGATAAATAGAAAGATCGATATAGTAAAGGACCTCTTTACCAAACTAGAAGAAAGAATAAAAGAAGAAGACACCATATTTTGTAACTTCACCACTCAAGCATCAATCATTGACATGTGCCTTCAAAATTTGAAAGAGGAGAAGAATGTTTTGATGAAACATGCTTTTACTATGGGTAGGGCCGAGCATGTGCAAGTTATAGCATAGGTCAACACCTCAAGTACCCAACTAAAAGACCAAGAGCAAGACCTAGAAGGAATATTCTATGAATTTGAAATAAAGGGAAGTGCGCAAGGGGAAATTTTAGATGGTAGCATGAGAAGAGATAAGGAAGGGTTGGAAGCCTTCAAAAAAGAAATGGAGAGCACATACATGTCTGCACTTGAGGTTGCATTAACAAAATTTTATGGCACTACCAAAGAAATCAAGCACACCATTCAGGGCTTTGATAACTTTAAGGTAGAATTGTGGTAGAGCATACCCAAATTTTTCACAACAAAGGCATTGAAAGACTAGTCTAAGGATAGACTATTAATTTTGTATGGGGTAATGCTAGGCCCCTTTTTGTGCTAACTAGTGGACCATGCCAACTCAACTCATCTCAGTGCATGGAAATCATTATGAATGATTTATCTTTTGATAATTTTAGTGCCAGTTGGAAGAATATTCAAATATCTTATGCTAGGTAGTAGGTAGCTGCTTAGTGCTCAGGTTTTGATAGACATCCTTGTAAGTACTACATGTGGTGGTTGGAGAGTGTGAGTGTTAGAGTAGTAGATCCAGTGGAATAAAAATTCCTAGTAATAACTCAACACCTAGCATACACCCATCTAGCCTAGCTCAAATATGCTACCCTAGCTATAAAAACAAGTTTGAACCTAAAGAACAGGAGGAGACATTAATGCAATGAAGATATATAGGATTGGTTTTAGATAGTATTAATTTAGCTTAAGTGTAGTGTATATCCTTTAGAAAACCAACATTGAATCACCTAAGCTTGCCTGTAAGCCATTGGGCACTTAGTAGTTTAGGAAATGACCTGATGCTCTATTTATGTTATGAACTATACTCTATTGATGAAATTTGATTTAATGGAAATGGTGTCACATATTTACTTGGTTATTGATCCATTTCATATAGTTTAGCACTATTATATGAATGCGACTTAAGTTTTGTGTAAATAATGTCATAGTTTTCATTTTTGAATGTATTAAGATGTAAAAGTATATTATAGGTCACTAGTGAGATTGATGTGCCATATAGAAACTTTAGTATATTTGTAAAATTGACTAAGTGTTGAAATCGACATGCATTGAACCCCTAATAACCATACCTAGAGTGCTAACTTGAAGAATGAGCACCTAAGCATAAGACATTCCCTAGATTTGACCAATAACTTGAATGACACTTAACTTGCTATCCATATGGCCTGCACTATTAAGATCTATATCTAGCTAGACATGAACTTGCACCAAAAGACTTACTCCTTTGAATAAACTTGCACCTCTTGATCTTTTCCATAATGACATACACTGATAGACCACCTAAGACCATTTTGCAAATGACTAAGTCCCATTGAGACTAAGTTTGTACCATGTTTCAACTGGCCCAACACAGGCCTCAATCCCTTCACTGAAGCACTTCAAGTGAGTGAATAAGGCTTGTGCCTTATCTGAAATTGATGCTAGCATAGTAGTGAATTTAAATGTTATGCACCACTGACTTTTACTATGTTGGCACCTAGCTGTGTCAAGTGTAAAACTCACTTGGATTGATTGCTAAGTATGTGACTAAGCACTTGAGCTAAACAAAGACACTTTTCTACAATAATAGAGAAGGAGCTATGGGTGGATACATAGGAGGTTACCAAGGTATTAGAGGAAATAACTATCAACAACTTCTTCTATAATGCTACCTATGCAGAGAGTACAATCATGCATAATAAAATTACCCTATGAATCCTCAAAGATAGTCTTATTATGCATACTATGAATCTTTGACCAACATAACATAGAAGATTGTCCTATCTTGGTGAAGCAAAGAAAGGATAAGGTCATCTAAAATGTGAATACGGTGAGTATGAAGCCTAAGGAGAATGCATTCCTGAATTCTATTACATGATAATAACATAAATACAAAGGTTTACCTCTATCTAAAATGTCTCAAGATCAAGGAATCTAAAAAGAAAAATACCTAGACCTTGTTATAGAAAAGGGGCTCATGTATGAAGCCACATAGATGCTAAAAAACATCCAACATTAAGACAACACTGAAGGATATACTATAGAAATAAATGCACAAATGTATGGATAGATCATACACATTATGCATCAAGATGGAATTGTCATTGTATTGATAGATCTTATAAAACTTTTAAGCACACTTTATAATGAAGACATCTCATAGAACATCACAAACCTATTACTTAATCTACTGGAGTGTGCATAGTGTAGAAAATAGAAGATAGAAAAGCTAGTATGATATGTCAAAAACAATTATCCCTAAGATTTAGATGCATAAATTCACATTGAGGTTATAGTTTATGAGATTCCAAATACTAACTTTGATTTTGGCAACACAATCAACATGATTCTTAGCTATGCATGGGAAGCTATTAGATGACCAATTCTGAGTTATAGCCCAATAACTTTGATCTTAGCTAATTATGGAAGGGTTGAGCCTATTGGAAGATTAGAAGATGTTTAAATCAAAGTCATAAAATTGACCTTGTGTGGTAACTTTGAAGTCATTGACATAAAGACTACAACAAAACATCACCCTATGCTAATAGGTAATAAATGGGCCTATGATGTTCAGATGACTATTAACATAGTGCAAAATCAATTAGAGGTACACTAAGGAGATAAGGTTATTTTCATTCCACTAAACAAAGTACACAAACATCACATAATTCTAGATAAACCATATTCTCCATACATTTCTCAAGATACTAGCTAGATGAAGGTGAAATCTAAGGAAAATCTAAAAGCTCTATGCATAGTTGAGTGCAATTTCTTGTACGATCATACTAAAACTTATGTACAATAATTACTCACTCAATAGATGAAGACAGTAAAATAATGGAGGCCCAAACAAGTAGTTACATAGTCATTGGCAACCCAGTTTGTTATAGAATATTAGGCATCTATGTCTGCGAAATCCCTTACTCGATCAAAAATTGACTTCCTCTATCAAGCCAATGATCATATGAAGTAATATATAGAGTTGAATAAAGAAGGCACTTTACGTTGGGAAGTATCTTTTTCTGTCAGTGGAGACTTAGATACATACCTACTCAGCTAGGCCTGAGGTAGTCATGAAATCTAACTAATGAGAGTGGTCTTTGTGTATGAGTGATAACTTCCTGTATACTATATAATTGAGGATATCAATGACTTCATTATATGTTTACAAGTTCATATATCTACCATCATCCAAAGGGTTAGTGCTCTAAATTATGATCTAAAGGGAGTTTTTGTGACATGGTGGGTAATTCATCAAAATGACTAGCTCGAGTGGGATAATGCTTACAAGCTTATGATCAATAGGTTTTAGCTACCATAATTTATCTAAAGTAATTGGCCTTTCTTTCAAGAAGGTGAGTGTCTTGAAATTCATATTCATAAATGTGTTGAAGTTTGGACTGAGGAATGCATGGCACCAAAGTATTTGGTTCACATTTTCCATTATACACTTTCTCCCTTACCATTAGCATGGTATATGCATCAAGAGCATAGAAGGGAGACAAAGCATTGGGCATAGGTCCAAATTGATCTCATTCAAAAATTTGTTTTTAAAGATGAAAACCTTCTAGTTCATAATTCACTCCATAAAATCAAATAATTTTTATTAGTTCATAATTCACTCCATAAAATCAAATAATTTTTATAACATGGGTGTGCAAAAGACTTAAGCACCATGATGAAATCCACTACATAGAAGAATGTAGCTTGTAATCTCAATTCAACATTACAAAGATATAAAGTTACAAAGAAAAAGAATAATCTCTTATGAATCCATGCCAATGAATACAAGATGAAGAAGAAGACATTGAGGATTTTGATTCTGATGGTGATCTATATTTAATTTATTTATTTATAGTTGAATATCCTATAGAACTAGTAAAAGACACCATCATAGAACTTACTAAAGAAGACAAGCTACACATCATAAAAAATCCATAATAGGAAGGGTAATGAATGATATAAGAAACTATTGATGAAAAAATATTCAAGATTTACCATCAACCCATCAAAATCATGTAGCAAACATTAAAACTGAGGAAGTTCTCAAAATGGTGCATATAGGTGATTATTGGATAGAAGCTAAAATTTCTAAAGTTATGTAAATCCTATGAGACTACTAGGATGAATTTCCCCCTACATTTTTAGTGGTTTGAGGATTTAATCCATCTCTATTTGATATATATATTGAACTAAAGGAATGTGCACAAACTACAAAGAAATGACTATACAAGCCAAATCCAAACATGAAATTGAAAGTGAAGGCTAAACTTGATAGGATGCAAGATGTAGGAATAATCTATCCAATAGAAAAGGCAAATTTGGTAAGTCCCATGGTAGTGCAACTAAATAAGATAGGGGAAATTTGAGTATGTGGGTATTATCACATTTTAAATTATGCTTGTGTAAATGATCCATTCCTAATTCCTTTCATAGATGAAGTTTTAGAATCTATTATAGGACATGAAGTCTACTCTTTCATGGATGGTTTCAATGGATATCATCAAATACCCATCACAGAAGAAGATAGAGCCAAAATGACCTTTACCACAAAATAGGGATCTTTTATGTACAAGTTCATACTTTTTGGACTTAAGAATGTACCTATAGCATTCTCTCACACAATGGTGACTATATTCAAGGACTTCATTCATGACTTATTTGAAGTCTATCTTGACAATTGGGTAGTCTTTTCCTTGTTTAAAGAATATTTGTTTAATTTGTGCCTAATGTTATAATGATGTTGAGATTTGTGCATTGCACTAAATTTAAATAAATGTTTATTGTTTACACCCTTTGGTGTTTTACTAGGGCATGTAATATGTAGTGATGGCATTTTGGTTGATTAGGCCAAAATTATAGTTATTATAAGCATGCCTCCACCAATAAGTTCCATTGAAGTATGATATTTTCTAGGTCATTTAGGCTATATCACAAGTTTATCAAATTATATGTAGTTATTTCATCTTTTTTAGAATCCTTATTATGCAAAAATGCAAAGTTTGTCTAGACTTCATAGTGCCAAACAACCTTTATTGAGTTGAAATAGAGATTAGTTACTATGCCCATCCTCATCTTTCTAAACTAGAACAAGACCTTTCACATCCATGTGGATGATTTAGGGATTGAAATTTGTGCTATGATTACATAGCCAAGAGATGGTGGACTCGACCATCCTATTCATTTTTCCATTCACAAACTATCTGATGTAGAGAAGAACTATACAACTAATGAATGAGAAGTATTGGCTATCATGTTCACACTATAGAAATTTCAATATTATCTACTTACAAAACCATTCAAATTCTTCATCTATATTCAATCCTTGTGATAACTTGTCAACAAGCCCATGTTATGAGGATATATTTCTAGGTGGCTGATGTTATTTGAGGAGTTCTAGTTCTACATTAATGTAAAGCCAGGAAGAGAAAATGTGGGACCAAATCATCTCAAATACATTCTTAATGGAAAAGAATTAGAAGAATTACAAGAAGAATCCCTTAATGCTCACTTATTTTGCATTTATATGATTCCTAATTTTTTAAAGCAATCACCAACTTCCTCAAATAAGGAGTCTTCCCTATCCACTATCAAGAATATCACAAGAAGTAGTTTGTTATGAAAGCATTACCATACATTGTATGTAATCAAAAATGCATCATGTTTATGAATTAATCCTATATTAGATAAGATAGATAATACCTACACTTTTGATTGGGATACACTTAGGAAGTGGGAGCATGACCAATATGGGGATCTACTAGACCTAATTAGGGGATCATATGTCACAACATATCATGCTAGGAAGGGTTCTAAATCCTACAATCTAACACAATCATACAACAACCTTAATGGAGTCCTAAGGTTTAAAACATTCATTCTATTCTAATAATAAGAAGGCAAAATCTAATCTAGTGCACACCAAAGCTTGTGGCACAAAGTGGGGGTTAGAAAGAAATAAAATAATAACTAAACTAAACATGTATTAGAAGGAATATAATAATTTCAATGTATATATAATCCTAATACATGGAGTTAAAAATACAAATCCATTATCTAGTCTTACAAAGTAGAAATAAAGTTAGGAATACTTACCTTTGAAGATGAACCCATGGATCCTAAATCTCTCCTTTGGCCAAAGGTGCTTTGTAAGAAATTATTGTGGTATGTAAGGATTGTTGACACCTAAATCTATCTACCAATGACCATCAATTAGGATTTTGACCAATTTCTACCAAAATGCACAATTTGTCTTAAAAATACTAAAATTCATTAAAAGAGTTGAAATTTTTATATTTAAATACTAATTTTTGCTAGGGTATCATTAAATGGGGAAATGAATTTATGAAGTAGATAACTTTGATTAGATCATTTTGAGTCAAAATGTTAATTTTACACCTAGGTGCCCTAGATTGCTCTTTTCTATCAAATCTCTTACACAAGACATGTGCCTTTGTTATTTGATTTTGAAAACATCCTAAATGGGATAATAGATCCAATACATCTAACATCAACTTCCAATTCCAGTCCAGTCAGAATTTGAGCCAATAATACACCATTTTGACCAATTTGATTAATTTGTGCACAAAGAGCCAAGGTATGCACCAAAGTGAATAATCAAGTTTAAAATCTAATTATTTCAAATCATGAGCCTAATTAAGAATTCTATGGAACTTATTGAATAAATATTTATTATAAATTGATTGTCATTCACTACATCATCAAATGACATCATTTTATAGGGTGGCATCCACAAGCCATACATGCATAAAATATCAAGATTTATGCCTCCCATGCCTCATTAAGATCCTCCATGCCTATTCATTTCCCCTATATCCCAAATATTGATGAGCTTATTTATGAATTTTAATTACATAATTTAATTAATCCTTAGCCACACATCTTCATCTTGAGATGGATGGTTTAGGTTAATTCTAACCATTTTTGAAAATATATAAATAAGAGAGCCATGTACATGAATTAAGAAGCTCTTTTATGTCAAACTTATAATGCCTAAATGAATTAGAAATCATTACATTTTAGTGTTATAATACCCAAATATTGAGCCAAGCCAAGCCAAACCAAAGCCAAACATGGTGGCAAGGAGAGATGGAGGTAGCCACACTTCATTAATGTAGACTTCATGAGCACAAACTGAGCAATCCACTTTAAAAAACTATTTGGAGCATCTAAAGAAGGTTAAATAAGGTTTATTTTTCATTTTAGTTGTGCCTTCCATTCTAGTCTTGTCAACTAAGCTCCCCCTTTATGATAGGCTTAAGGTGTTGGCATTAGTGTGTTTTGTTTGGATTTGTTTTATTCACTAACACAATACTAAGCTCCCTTGATTACAATCCTATGTTCACATAATGGGATACACTTATTAAGTGGAAGCATGAACAATATGGGGATTTGATAGACCCATTTAGGGGATCATATGTCACAACATATCATGATAATAAGGGTTCCAAAGCTTACAGTCTAACATAATCATATAACAAGCCTGGTGGAGTCCTAAGGTTTAAAAGATTCACTCTATTCTAATAAAAAAAACAAAATCTAATCTAGTGCACACCAAAGCTTGTGGCATAAAGTGGGGGTTAAAAACAAATAAAATAACTAAAATAAACATGTATTAAGAGATATAGACTCATGTTAATGTATACAAAATCCTAATACATGGAGAGAAGAATACAAATGCATTGTCTATTTACTCTTATAAAGGAGAAATAAAGTTAGGAATACTTACCTTTGAAGATGAATCTATAAAGCCTCAATCTCTCCCTTGGCCAAAGTGATTCATAAGAAATTATTGTGGTATGTAAGGATAACCAAGATAAATCATCTCTAGGATACAAAAACTATCTAATATCCAAAAGACTTATCCACAAGGCAAGATCCATATCTCCAAAGAAAGTATGGAACCCTAAACATTATTCCTCAAGTAGAATGGTGAATAAGTAGATATTTGTTCATACTTCTTTGCTAATAATTCTTATCTTATCAAATCATGGGAAATTAACTTGTATATATAGTTAAATCTTTCCTTAAATCCTCTAGGGAATGTCAACTGTAAAGGGTCAACTCAGTTGACCCAGTGTGTTTTTGAGGATAAATCACTAGGTCTGAGCTAGGTCGGTCGAAAGGCTAACAAGTCAAGAAAGTGAAAAATACCCCTAGACTATAATAGGTCAACCCAATCAACATAGTAAAAAAAACTATCCAAAAGGGTGTTAAGGAAAGAAAAAGAAGAATGGAAAGAGGAAAAGACTGGAGGAGGTAGGACTAATAAGAATAAGCTTAGGGTAAATGGTTTTAGGAGATAAACATGTAGATGGAAAGTGGTAAAAGGAACAACACTCTTAAGAAGCACCATTGGTTTTCCCACGCTTTTCTTGGTGCACCCCTTAAGGAATTCACTTAGAGAGATTAAGACTTGATAGGTTTTTTCAAGATACAAAGTGTCAATAATCAATAAAAGTTTATAAATATTATGTGTATACATACACCATCATCAATGGACTTCTGTATTATTTAGGAAAGGACAAATTTCTACATAGGGTTGTTATGGAACATGAATGAGCTCAAATCTTATATGATGCACATAAAGAAGTTATAAGAGGAAATTTTTAATGAGAAGCTATGGCCAAAAAACTATTATAGATTAGGTTGTGGTGGCCCAATATTTTTTAGGATACACATAGAGTAGCACAACACTACGATGTCTACTAATGCATGGGTAAACTAATACAAAAAGATGAAATACCTTTGTATCCTCTATTATCTCAATATATTTTTGAACAATGGGGCATTGAATTTATTAAACCTATCAATCCATCAATCAAATGAAGAAAAGTAAGTTATATCATCACTATGACTAGCTATTTTACCAAGTGGGTTGAAGCTGCTACAACACCTAGCTATGGTACAAAGGATGTAGTGAAATTTCTCTATGAGAACATTATTACAAAGTTTGGATGCCCCATAAAAATCATTAGTGATTTAGGAATGAAATTTTTGAACAACACCATGAAGGCTCTATGCTATGTACCTAGGGATATGATATATTAATGTATATGGGTTGATGGAGATGCCGACATATGGCACACATCCCCTTAGTTAGTTATATGGGTAAAATATATTATGATAATGGAGTAACTTGTGGAATTAATACATTAGGTAATAGTCAGCTTACATTGGGATTAAGAGGTTACACATTCATGGGTTAGATAGATGTCTATATATAGGAGATGATTATCAAGGTAAAGATATCAAGTAAGTATTGAGTCTTCTATTGTAAGAGGATATTGGAGGTTGTCCCCTAGAAAAGACATTATGGAGTTATTCCTTCCTAAATGAGTATTATATGGTGTTTCCCTACCTTAAGATTATTTTTTCATATCTTTAATATCAAGATCTTATCAAGTGGTATCAGAGCTTCGATTTCGGCAATTTGTGGAGCAAAACCCTAACTTGTTTTTGAATAATCAATAACTTTTGATTGGTTGTGAATTTTTTCACAATTTTTTTACTAGATATGGATAATACTTTAAATAAGTCACAATAAAAAAATAGATATATTTTGATTAGTTTTGAGGGAGTTATTTCTATTTTAGGGTTTATAATAATTTTGCTATATCTTCTAAAATATAGGGAATTTTTATTCAAAAATCTTAATGGAGATGAAAGAAGATATAAGAAAAGCATAGTAAAAGTTTTAGATTTTTTTGAGTTGTTTGGGGTGATTTGTTGTGATTTTATGGATCAATTTTGTATGAGTTATTGATATTTTAGGGTTTCATGAACCCTAATTTGTTTATGGATCATGGAGTTGTAAAAAATTTTAGGGGAAGATGATGTTGATGCTAGAGAATAGTGGCTAAATTCTAAGAAGAATAATACTAAATAAATTTTATGGAAAGTAGAATTATCTCTTTCTTTGTCTGGACCTACACAACATTGGTGGTGTAATCAATTGAGCTTTACACAATAGTTTTCTTCAAGGGAAGCAATGGAACAAATCTTCCTAGATCTATGGGGTATAAAAGAAAAAGAGGATGTAGAAGAGGAAGAAAATAATGATGATAAATAAGAAGAAGAAGGGTTCAAATAATTTGGCTCCAAATAAATTTGAGTCAATTTTTCAATTTCATGGATGCATTCAAAAGAAGATGGTGGTTGTGTCCATAAACCCTAACAGCAAGTATAAATTCATTAACATGAATGTGGCCAAACATTTACATGTTCAAGTAAATAATATCAAGGAGGTTTAAATAGATGGTAATAATATTTCAATATTTAAAGATTTGAAGCTCATTATGGAAAAATATGTTTTGCATTCATATTTTTATGCTTTGGATATGGATGATGTAGATATAGTTCTTGGATATCCATGGTTAGAGACTTTGGGAATAATGAACATTAATGTTCAAAAAAAGTTCATGAAGTTTTGGTATAGGAAAAAGAAGATCACTTTATAAGATATCATAGTGAAAAAGGAACCAATAACAATCTAGGTAGAACATGAAGATGAGATTGAAATAGGTGATGAAGAGCATGATGCAGATTCAGATGATATAGAGAAAGACACACTACAACTAGAAATGAACACTTCATCTACTAAAGAGACAAAGAAGGAAAAGGTGGAAGATGTAGAATAAAAGGTGCATAAGGTCAAAGGATTGAAAAATATTGAGGTATATAGACACCCACATCATCATGAGAGGAAACAATCATGGAACCAGGTGAGGAAGTTTCATGACAATAATCATTTTGTCTATACAAGAAATAAAATTTCTAATCATTATGGATATGCGTGGAATCCAAAGAAAAAATACTATGACACATGGAATGAATGGGGAAATCACTAAGACTATGCATGGAAGAATACCTACTATGGTCATGGTTGGAATCAAAGTAGCGTAACAAAATATGGTACATGGAATAAAAAGAGGATGCTTGGACACCAAATCAATATAATTATGATCATGAATGAAATTAGAGGAGCATAATAGAATTTATAAACAAGTTTAGAGAGCTATCACCTACCAAGATCACATATGGATGGCTAGATGATCGAGATTAGAGACAAGTGTGCAATGATTTGAAGCAAACTCATCATTTGGTTTCTTCCTATGGTTTGGGGATGAAACATGTCAAGGAGAGAAGTAATGCTATATACCTAGGGATATGATATATTAATGTATATGGGTTGTTGGAGATGTTGACATGTGGCACACATCCCCTTAGTTATATGGGTATAATTTATTAGGATAATGGAGTAACTTGTAGAATTAGTACATTGGGTAATGGTCGACCTACATAAAGATTAGGAGGTTACCCATCCATGGATTAGATAGATGTATATATATAGGATATGATTATCATGGTAAATATATCAAGTAAGAATTGAGTTTTCTATGGTAAGAGGATATTGGAGGTTGTCCCCTTGAAGAGACATTGTGGAGTTATTCTTTCCTAAAGGAGTATTAAATGGTGTTTCCCTAACTTAAGGGTGTTTATGCATATATTGAATATTTTAATCATATCAAGATCATACCACTCTAATTGAGGAATTTATGATTTCTCATCATAAAAACACTGAGTACCATCCTACTACCAATGGCCAAGCTGAAGCTTCCAACAAAGTGCTAGGTAAAATGATGACAAAGATCTAAAATGTCAAAAGGGATGAATGGTAAGATCAAATTATAATGATTTTTTTGGAATGTTTCATGAACTACAAGAGATCCATATGTTTTATGCCTTTCTAGTTGGTGTATGGACTTGAAGCAGTTATGCCAATGAAATACCTAATACCCAGTCTATGCATTACCATGATCATGTGACTAGGAGATCAGAACTCTCTGAGTAACAAACTACTTGAAATAAATAGGATGGATGAGTATAGACATAGAGTAATGTGGTTGTAAGGAGTTCACATGCATATATATAAAACATGGCAAGATAGGAATTTACACTAGAAAGAATTTCATAAAGATCAACCAGTCTTATTATATGATAGTCATTTCAGAGCATTCTTGAAAAAGCTACATATTTAATGAAAAGGTCGATATATTATACATGAACTAATACAACAAATAACCATGGGTTTATGATATTTTTACGGAACCATCTTACCAATGTGGGTAAATGGTTGTAGGCTTAAGCCTTACCACCAATAGTTGAATTGATCTCATTCTACTAAGTGAGTGGGTACTAAGTAACACCAAGTAGATTAAGATTTCCATATTTTGCATGTTTTTCATGTATTTATTTTCTATGTCTGTTTGTAGAGATCTCTTCACTACTAGTTGAATACCAAGATATGAAGCATAACATGTACTAGCCATGCATAGGAGGATCCATGTGCACCATCATGGATGTCAAAGAGAAGTGAAAAAATAGATTAAATCTAGGAAAGGTAAAAAATGTCTTATCAATAAGATATACACTATATAAAGGTCATCCACAAGAAGTAAATACCAGATCCAAGGTTTGATTGATGTAGATATCCAAAAAATCAATGGCCCATCAACATCATCTGATCATACCCATATATGGACACTACAGAGCATAATGATGTAACTCTACACATATGCCAATGACTATCTTAATTACTAGATTAAATAAATATTTATCATATCCACCATTGCATTCATGATGAGTGGATAGATAGGCATGACATTCACATGGATTCTAAGAGGTGACAAATCTATAAAGGCTAATTTTAAAGATCTAAGTCAACATTTCATCCTTGTGCATATTTTTCATGATCTACAATTTCAAAGAACTGAGCTATTTTTCTTGCACAAAGAGTAGATAACATTCTAATTCCATCACTTCATCAGACATAAATACTTCACAAATCATTAGGGGTCTAACAAAGGCTCAAAAAGAGGCAATGGGTGTTGATATGGATATCAATAAAACCATATTCAATAACCAAAACCATTTGACTACCTTTGAAAAGCAAAACAAAAGTTGTTTCATTTAAACCTTGTTGATGCTATGCAATCACTTGCTCTTGTAACTCCTCACTGATTCTATAACACATATGTCAAGTGCCTATTATGAATACCTACATTTTGTGACTTAGAGGAAATCATATAAGTATTATTCAACTAATACAATGATGATAACATCTACTTTGGCCTAAATGTCACCACTATAATCAACACAAAATCTATGGCCTGAGCTTTGGGTATGCCTACATGAGGAGACTCCATGTCTCCATAAAGATGATAATTCCCCCCATTATGAAATAAGTCTATGATTTGTATGTTCAAAGAAATAGAGGGATTCTAATTGATGAAATCCTAGATGAGCTAGTGCACATCCTCATTGAGTGCATCACCAGGAGATTTTGGTGTATAACCAAGTCTACTAAGAAAATATCAAAAGGGGTCATGGACATTGACCACCAAATGATCCATAGAAACAAGTAATTAAATTGGATAGAATACTTCATCTAATATTTAATCAATAACATTAATAAGTGTCACACTTCTCTATGGAAAATTCTTTAATACCAGTTCTTCATCTTCCTACTCTGGTTGATATAATGGAATTCCCTAGAGGGTAAAGTGTACCCTAACATAGATTATTAATGATTCAACAATTTTGTAATCTCATCTAGACACAATAGCACAAAACCATAACACATGAGGTAAATTTCAAATCATGGTGGGAGGAGCGTTTAGATCTGATTGTAACACATCCTTGGGTTCCACTAGATGTCATACAGTATTTAGGTTACCACGTAACTATCACCTTGATCTCAAAATATGTGTTTATCAACATTAATTAGTTTTCATATTTACCATTAAAACCACTCCCATTATTTGTCACAATGGATATGGCACATGCTAAATTTTCTAAACAAAAAGCCTTTGTACCCCAATGTGTAATTCCACTATAAAAGATTCCACTTGGTATAACCATCCCTATAATGTAGTAACTAGATGAAGCTATCAATTTACAGTAGTAGAATGGAAATTACAAGCTTATTATGTAAAATTATCCAATGTCCCCTCCCTTGAAGCACAAGACATGAAGTTCAAAAACCTAGATGAATGATCTAAAGGTGCCTTAGATTACAAAATCATGTAACCTTCTCCAGATGGGTATAAATGAGTAGGAAGTCTACCAAGTTATGATGGTAGACATGGCTAGGGATTTTTATGAAAGGAAGGAGGAGAAATAATTATTATTTTGGAAGGTTATACACATGGTTCAAGTGTAGAAGCAGGTTCCCCTAGAACTATGGGTCAACCTTCCATCTTACCCACCTTCCATTGTTGTTGACACCATCTGGGAAGAAGCATCGTATTTATAGAGGATTGAATTTTTATAGCCCTAAACTACTCTTAGATTTTCAACCAAGGGAATATTTTCACCCCTTCTAGAAATTCCATAAAAAATACTCATGCATAGACCTTTAATAAGGCAGGAGGTCAGGGTCTCCCTTATATTTGAAGAGTGCACTTTTGGAGGACCAGCCACTACATAAGAAGTAAAACCTACCCTTGCCTTTACTTCACCACCACTAAAACATTGATTGGTCATGCTCAGGGGAAAAAGGCATAGGTTCCCAAATTTAAAGTTTGATTAAGTGATTCATCACCATCACCATAGGCCTAGGAGGTTAAAGATCTCACACCTAAGTAACCTATAGAAATAGAATAATAGGCCTCAAGGAAAGAAGAAAATTACATAGTATAAAAATGAGTGAAGGAGGAGAAGATGTGACATAAGGAATAAGTGTATTGATAGCAATATAGTCAAGAAGCCAAAGAAGTTGAGGTCACACAAAAGGCCAAGGACATAGAGGTTGATAGATAGAAAGCAATGGATGTTGCCAAGAAGGCTTATGAAGCTACTAATGTAGCCCAAAAAGCACAAGAGGATCAAGTGAGGAAGGAAAATGAAGCTAAACTCACTACCAAAGTGAAGGAAAAATAATAATAGAAATGAAATTAGGATATAATGGCCTAAGCACAATAGGCCAAGGAAACTAAAAAACACACACAACAATGAGCAAAGGAAGTTACAAGGAAAAAGAAAGAGGAAGAAGATGAATCCCTATGATAACAATAGGCATGAACATGTGCACAATAATAAGTAAAAGCACAAGTGCAGGATCAAGTTACTCAAGAACAAGCCAAGGCTATAACCCTAGAAAAACATGAAAAGATAGAAGAAGAATAATAGGCAAAGAAATTGAAGGCCCAAGAGGAATAGGCAAATCTATAAGCTACGCATAAAGAGATGAAGAAGAAAAAAGAGGAGGAGGAAGCAAAATGAAAGTAGGATAAAGATGTTATACAACAACCCAAGCTAGTAGCAAAGGCCATAACATAAAAATAATAGGCTTCAAGATAACTTTAGGTATAAGAAGAGTATCCCACACTACAAGAAGTATCAATTACTACTTTGACAAGTCCTTAACTACCTAAGTTACCATTGGGAGGAATATGGATTTGGGATATCCTAATAATTTGTGTTTAGTGCAACACTATCTCACTCCCACTTGCCATGATGCCATGACCAAACCCTACAACATCTACAAGCATATTGGCTACACTCTCAATCAATCAAGAAGCCTCATTGGATGTATCTAAGCTTCCACTGAAGAAATAATTGGAGGGTACAACAGATTTATAAGAATAAATTACATATAAGATTGACTCCTTGGAGATATAAATATATCAATCCAAGGTAGAGAATATAGATTTGAAGGCTCACCTTCATGAAGTTGTGAACATGATTCAAGACACCTACCCAAAGTTATTCACTTGAGTAATCAAAGACCAAGTTATGTCTGATCAATATCGACTCAATACTTTAATCTCTGAGTTAATAAAGGATTGGTACACAACCCAATAAATCCATGCAGTTAGTATATTGGGCCAAAACATGAAGATTGAGGTAGGCACATTGATCACCTTATTAGAGGAGTACCAAAGCATCCTAAACATTGCAACACTCTAAGCAAAATAAGTCACATGAAATATGCTATAATGAAAGTAACACCTCAATGAATCTCTAGCTAGTTCCAGTGTAGACTTTACTATAGCTAAAATTTCTAAGATAACCATGGGAAACCACACCACCTTGAAAGATGAGAATGATAGAGATCTCTAGGACTTGCTCAATGCCCAAGACAATGTGCACAATAAACTTCTCAATTGGCAAAGTGAGATTTTACATAGTTCATTTGTAGGTCTTTAGGCCTAATACCATGCAAACAAGGTGGAGCATCTAAGTGGAGAGATATATATGGGGTTTAACAATACTAAGGCATCCATAAGAATCACTAATGATTTAAACTTGAAACAACTCATTGGCTATCATGTACCATTGTGCATCTTTTTGTGCATAGTCTAAGAAGGTATGATCAATTGAAATACATACAAGACTAACCTATCTCCATTATATAGTGAGGTTTCCTAGATCCTCAACATTTTAGTCTACAAACTTCCATCCAATATTCAACAAGTCATCATAGAGTGCAAGGTTGCCTAGTCTAGGGCCAAAGATCCTACTAGCCAATCATCATTCCCATAAACTCCACATCCTTTAAGCTAAATATTATATAAGGTGAAAATTTTATAAAGAATTTTGTATTGGGAATGACTAGTAAGATAAGTAGGGCTAGGATGGTTTAAAACCCATAAAGGGAGGCCACTAATTACACCAATATATTGAAAACCTGAAAGGGTGGTAGGTTGGTATACTACTTAGTTGAAAACCTAAAAGGGTGGATAATTAGTATGAAATGGGTGAAAAATAGAAATGGTTCATTGAGTGATTACTATGAATCTTACTAGTCTAACCATTTCTTTAGTTTATACCCTATGTGCACATTCAAATGATCATACAATGTTGTCTTGGGATGGGATAACATTTTAAGTTGGGGAAAGTGTTGGGAGAAGAAATTGAATAGTAAAGATATGTAGGATAATCTTTTCATATTCAAGCATTATGTATTCATTTTTTAGATCTATGTATATTTTATCCTATACTCCATGACTTATAATAGGTGAGAATATGAACAAACTCCTCTTTTGGCACCAAGTATGAGAAGACTGTGAATAGTCAGAGACTATAAATGACTATATATATGTATGTTTGTATGAATAAGAGAGGTTGACATTTTGTTGAGATCAATATATAATATTTGGTTATGGTTACCTATTGCATTTCTTATTTAATTCCTTGCATGCACTTTCATGGTTAATGTTTGGCTTATTTCTATCTAATTTACTTTGAATGCTTTATAAACATTAATGAAGTACTAGTTGTTCCTACTTCCTATCTAATTCATAATAATTCATATCTATTATGATTTTGATTTCCATACTAAATATGAATAATTTTCACTATCTTGTGCACTTGAGTAAAACTTAACTATCCTCATCTTTAGCATGTTTTGATGCTTCAAGAACCTTTGCTAACAAGAACACATGAGGGGATGGTCTCAAAGATGGGATACCCATTTTATCCCAAGCACTCTTGGTCAATATGTTAACCTTGATAATTATGTATAAAAGAACCTCAAAGATAGACCATCTATCAATAGTGGCATCTACAAGGAGTTCTTGGTCATATTCAACATTCTAAGTATGATAGACTTATCATGCCCTTTCCATGCATGGTACATAAACATCAACTTGATTTTGACCTACATGTTCTTGGAGTAAGTTATTTAATAGGGGAAACATACCCTTAATCTACAAGAGGCATAGGACCTCAATTAATTCTTGTACTTTATCCTCTCAACTATCTTACTTCTATCGAGAGGCAACAACATGTGCTTCTAGGTCCCATTCTAATTAGAGACCCCTTGTAAGTTTTATATTATACTCATAGCCTTATATATTACATCCTTATGGTGAATTTGGTCTAGGTATGGTAAAATTTTTGGTTTAGGATATGTTATTCATTCATTTTTACCCTTATCCCCATACTTGAGTCATAACTCAGGTACTGGTGTAGATGGTAATTGAGTGGTGAATCGACTACATGTAGTTTATTGACCTTAATTTTTTTTTGTGTAGCCTATGCTTTTGGGGTTCATTTTTTTTTCTTCTACTCATGCCTGATCATCCCTACACCCTTGTTTGTGCTAGGCCTACCTTGAGTTAACTTTTTGTAAAGGTCATAACATTCTTTGACCTTATGGGGACCTTGATAATACCCACACATGGGATGCATAGGGTAGTCACATTGAAAATACTCTATTGATCCACACTTATAACATGAGCACAATAGGAACCTTCCACTACCACATCCTTTGCCTCACCCTCTAGCAACTCACTGCATCCTTAAACCTATATTTTATTTTCCATAGCCATTATTCCCTTAGTTTGCTTACTCTCTGACTACTATTGTATCCTATCACACACCCCTTTCCATGTTTTCATGTATTTAATAAATCACCCAACAATTAGCAGTGGTATGGGTGTAAGCATCACACAAACAATAATAAATGGTTATGTTGACTGGTTGGTGCATTGCAATAAAAGATAGTTTTGCACATCATGTGCTTCTCAACAGATCTTAGAAATAGAATGCACACATTCTTCTATGGGTATTTAATTATATTATGGCCTTATACTTCATAGTTAGTGTACCATATTCCACTTTAAGAATTATGCATAGATCCAATGGTAAGCTTTTAGAGCTAGGATTCCATAGATGCAATTTGTGCCTCCATAAATGGGTTGATTTTGATGTTTGCACTTTTGACTACCTTAGCTCTTAGCATAGATTCAATCACTTCTCGAGGGTCTATAAAATTCTTCATGAAAAGAGATATTTAGAATGGCATGAGAAATCCCCCAATGAACCACTATGCATGTTGGGAAGGGTAAATATAATACAAGAGATTTGATAGGATAGTTTTGAACCCACATTATATTAGTGTAGACTCTTTGAGAGTCCTTAGGTAATTTATTTTATCATGGTGATGCTTTTTTTTTTCAAACTCTAAGATGTCAAACTCCTTTAGAAATGTATCCTTTAGGGTATCATAGTCAATGATCCAGGAGGATACATATACACCCTAGAAAAGAAGTCGTCAAATTGTAAATTTATTGATAAAGTAGTGTAGAGATCATCAAGAGATTTTTGGTGTAATTTTAATAGGTCAATTTTGAGCCTTTATGCACAAGATATTGTGTTTTGAAGTTCCTATATTAAACAGGGCAAAAGGTGACATAGACATAATCCTAGCTTGCCAAGTCAACCAATCATGCTACGACACATGGTGATGAATTTGTGTGAGAAAAATAATGGGTTTCTATATTTTGTCTTCAAAAATTAAATATATATTATCTTTAATAGGTGAATATATATTGTATTTAACATGCATAATCAGCAAAAGCATGATCGGTAAAAAGGCTAGGTATGGGGATGGTAGTTGGTGAAGTCCACTTTTGTCTCAAAGGGGGACCCTACCACTAATAGAGCTATGAAGCATTCATCAAATGATCAATAAGTGGTGAGTGGAGATTGGATCATGTGGTGGGTCCTCAAGCCACCACATGGCTTTCCACCACAAATATTCTCCATAGTCTATCAACTTGAGATTGTAGAGATCGAGTTAGGGTATTGAGTTGAGTTGGTGTGCCGAGGTGAGTTGGGGTGGCAACTCAAGTGGATTGAAAGGGTCCCAACATGATCTAGGTCCAATTTTACCCCAGATGAGTTTCCAAATTAACCTGAGCTCATGATTCACCAAGACTAAATGCCAAGCTTATCACATATCCACCAAAGTTTCCAAACTTCTACCACGTATTTTCCACATAACCATCAAAGATTCCCATGATGGAGAACATGGCCTAAGCCATGAGTTTTACATGAAAGATAAGGCTTATTAAATCCTTAGAGATCTCAACACCAACCAAATGTGGGATAAATATGTATTGACATTTAAAAAAAAGTCTAATAAAGACTATTTAAAAACCTTAATAAGTTGAGACCCCACGAATGTGGGATAAAAGGATGTGTATTAAACAATAAGACTATTCCATGGGTTTCAAAACCTTATTCTCATAGATAAAAGGATAAGTGATTCACTATCAAACCCATGCTTAAGAACACTATATAAAGCATTAATAAATTATATTTAAATACAATGAAAAGCTAAGTACATAACTAATGGCTATAAAGGGCTTGTGAGAGTTGTAAAAGGAGATAGAGGCAAAATTAGAAAAAAGTCCAAAGAGAGACTAATATTATTTTTTCCTAATGAACAAATTTATAGTTGATCACTTTTATTTTAGGAAATTTTTGTAAGTATTTTTCAAGAATTTTTACTAATACATCAGCTGATATAGGACCCAAAGACATAGGCCATCTTGCCAAACTCTGTTATCAAATGTGTGATGAATGTTTTGAATTATTCTTGTTAAATTCATGTTTTGTAAGTCAATTTTTAAATTATTCCATACATTGATGTTGTAAATCAAAATTAAAATATGCAAGCATAATATTGCTTAAGTTTATAGATCAGGTTGGTATCAGAGTAGTTAGTGTGCTAGGCTAACTTCTATTTAGGCATTGTTATAGTGTATTAAGTTTAATATCAAAACTAAATTTGTGGGTGAATGTGTGATTTTGTTGTTTTAACCAAAATCAATTATTGTAGAATAATGGATCCAATGCTAGCTTAGATTTAGTTATTACTAAATTCCATTATCACTATGATAATAAAATACCTATAATCTCAAGAGAAAAGTCAGCAAATGGTAGAGCAATAATAGGAATAACAAATTGAGAAGCTCTAATAGAGCATTGATGCACTATGAGCAGAACTTCAACAAGAACATCAATAAAAGAAGAGGATGCATGGAGATTTAGAGAATTGTGGACATTGTGGCCAATGGGATCATATTATTGAGCAATGCTAGATTCTACACCCTAGTTAGGCTCCATTATGGGTTAAAAGGTAGAATGAGGAGAGAGGCAAGGCACCAATCATGTCCAATAGTGGTCAATCAATTTGACCAATAGTACTTCATCAAATAACTCTAGAGTCTCTAATATGATAGATATTACCAATGAAAGTTCCAAAAATTATGCTACGCTCTGAAGAAACTCAAAGGTAGAATTGCACTACTATTGCTGAAGGGAAGTTCATCCATATCTATTTAAACTAGAGTTTAGGAGCTAGTTATATTACTAAAGGTCTGGCATAATGTATATAATTAAGGAATCTTACATTACCCCACACTAAGACATTTGGAGGATTTTATGGCATAGTACATGAAATGTGACTCATTATGGCATCCTACATTTTGGCATTGGAGGACTATTCTTTGATCAATTAGCTCTTGACATAGTTCTAGGAGAAGCTGAGGAGATCATTTTGGGTCATTATTATCTCACATATTAGAATTCTAGAGACATTACATTAGGAGAAGGAATCCTATTGATGACTAATCATACCTATGAGATTTAGTTTGGGATAAGCCATACTACAAATGTGCATTTTGGCTATAGTAGTGATTCCTCTAATTTGTATACTCTTACTATGCCTATCAATGAAAATGATGTTGTAAGTATAGAAGCAAATATTTCTCTAATTGTCAAATGTATCTTTTGATGTACATTATAAAGATGAAAATAATAAAATCAACTCTTCTAGCTATGTTGACAATGTTAGAGATATTAAATGTACTAACCCTCAACATTCATCAAGTTCATGTGTTAATACATTTGAAAAGCAAACAAATGGAATAGGTTTTAAGTTGTAATCTAAAATTGGATTTTAAGGAAAAGTCCTTGGTATTAATAGTTAGGGAATTGTCTAGCCTATCCAAGTGGCAAAGATACCACTTCATGCAAGGTTAGGGTATGGAGGTGAAGGATAAATTACAAAAGAAGATGAGTTGAATGATTACTCAAGTAACAAGCTAGAACATTTTGAAGAGATATAAGAAGTAATCTCTAAAGATGAAATAACTACATTGGATGAAACATCTTTAAATGACTCATCAAGGTATGCAAAAATGAAATACTCAAATGTATTTTTTGATTATGACCAAGAAAGTCCTAGAAAGATGTTCAAGAAGGCTAACAAAACAAAATTACCTAAAGAAGATATGAAGTTGGGTTTTTAATTCAATGCTAAGGGGAAAATGTTGAAAGAAGATAAGAAAAGTTAACCACAACCCTAGGTAAAGGTTGTAACTACATCTTTAGTCAAGTGACAGATAAAGTCTTGCTAGTCAGAATCAGAGACAACATCAACAAGGGAGATGATAGTCAATGAGAAGATGATAGTTTAGAAATTTTCACCCTAAAAAGGTAAGAAAATTTATTTAAAATAATAATTACTAAGCATTCAAAGATAGATGCTATTTTTGGTATAAATTATCAAAAGAATTTAATTTCTAAAGATGTTATAGAAACCCTAGGTTTGGAAACTAAGCCACATTTCCAACCCTATTCTCTAAATAAGATAGATGAGGGTAATAACATACATGTAAATGAGGGTTTAAAATTACCTCCCACTTTGTAGATGAATTTGAATTAGAAGTGGCTCCACTTCAGTTTAGTGGCATTATCTTAGGCAAACCATATTTGTCTCTGAGAAAGGAAACTTTTTCAAAAAAGGAAAAATAGTACATTGTAAAAGATGGGATAGAATATCTCATGTGAGCACATCAAAAATAACCATTACAGGTAAATGGTGCCTTTAGTGTTATTTTATTAAATTATGTTGTAGATAGGAATACTAGAGGGTAATAAGAAGTTGTCAAGCATTAGGAATAACATGGAAGATAGATTGTAAGTTTTAATGTGTATGTTTTAGAATGTGTAAATATGTATATTGTTTGAATTTAGGAAAATGCATAAGACCCAAGTATGGGTAATGTTTATAATCACTACAATGTTTGTAAAATACCCAAGAAGGGCAATGTTTGTAAACTATGTTGCTAAATAAGACCTTAAGAGGGCAATTATAAAATGGTGATTATTATAACACTAGATGACATGCAATAGTTTTAGATTTGAAGACCCATTAAAATATCATCAATGATCATTAGAGGAGGAGTAATGAAAAAATCCTCATATTGAGTGCCATGTCTAGTACTAGTTTTTTTAGGACAAAAAACCTTCTTAGTGGGGAGGATTGATCCAATAGGATCCATATACACTCTAGAAATGAAGTCATCAAATTACATATTGATTGATAGAGCAGCATAGAGCTCATCAAGATATTTTCGGAGTAATTTTAATGGGTCAATTTTGAGCCTATATGCACAAGATATCATGTTTTGAAGTTCTTATACTAAACAGGGAAAAAGGTCAGACAAGCATAATATGAGCTCGCTAAGTCAACCAATCATGCTGCAACACATGGTGATGAATTTATGTGAGAAAAATAATGGGTTTCTATATTTTTATTTCAATAGGTGAATATATATTGTATTTTATAGGTGATTATTTAATGTCTTTTATAGGTGAATATATATTGTCTTTGATAGGTATAATCAGTAAAAACATGATCGATAAAAAGGATGGATATGAGGACTATAGCTAGTGGAGTCCAGTTTTGTCTCAGAGGAGGACCCTACCACTAATAGAGCTATGAAGAATTCATCCAATGATTAAAAAGTGGCAAGTGGAGATTGGACCATGTGGTGGGTCCTCAAGCCACCACATGGCTTGCCACCATAAATATTCTCTATAGTCTGTTAACTTGAGTTAGAATGCAGAGACTGAGTTAGGGTACTGAGCCGAGTTAGAGTGTTGAGGTGAGTTGGGGTGGTGGTAAACTAAGTGGGTTGAAAGGGTCCCATCATGATTTGGGTCTAAATTTACCCTAGATGAGTTTCTAAATCAACATGAGCTCATGCTTCTCCAAGACCAAATGCCAATCTTGCCACATATCCATCAAAGTTTCCAAACTTCTACTATGTGTTTGCTACATAACCATCTAAGATTCACACAATGGAGAATGTTGCTGAAGCCATGATTTCTACATGGATGACAAGGATTATTAATAATTAGAGATATTTACACCCACCAAATGTGGGATAATTGCCTATTAGAATTTTAAAAAAAGTATAACAAAGACTATTTAAAAACCTTAATAATTTGAGACCCCAAAAATATGGGATAAAAAGATGTGTATTAAGTGCTAAGACTATGACATGGGTTTAAAACTATTATCCTCATGAATAAAAGGATAAGTGCCTCACTATCAAACCCATTCTTAATAACACTATATAAAGCGTTAATAACTTGTATTTTAATATAATGAAAAGATAAGCAACATAGCTAAAGGCTATAAGGGGCTTGTGAGAATTGTAGAGGGAGATAGAAGAAAAGTTATTAAAAAGTCCAAAAAGAGACTAACATTATTTTTTTCCAATGAAAAACTTTTAAATTGATCACTTTTCTTTTTGGAAACGTTTGTAAGTATTTTTCAACCATTTTTCCAAATACATTGGCCGATATAAGACCCAAAGACGTAGGCCATTGTGACAAACTCTATTATCAAATGTGTGATGAATGTCTTGAATTATTATTATTAAATTCATGTTTTTTAAGTCAATTTTTAAATTATTTCATAAATTGATATTGTAAAGAAAAATTAAAATATGCAATCATAATATTTCTTAAGTTTATGGATCAGTCAACCATGGCCTAGTTGAGATCAAACATTTTATACCAGGTGTGGGCATGATCAAGTAAAGTGGTTGAAAATTGAGTAATGTTGCATTTTTAATAGGTTATGTCTCATGTTTTCCATTATAGTTCACACTTTAGCACATGTTATGCAACATTTTCCATACCATGATACTCTAGGAGGTGCATATCCATTTCATAGTAGATATACTATGGGGGTACCTGGTAGTTATGGTGCTTATCTCCTTAATGCTTGTCCTAATATCAATCCTCCAATACCTCCAACCCTAGAGGTAGGCACTGGTCTCATCATTCTTGCTAGTGTAATTGATGTTGTTGATGCTATGATGCTTGTTTATGTCATTGAACCAATTTTTGTAGGTGGTTGCCTACCTTATGTTGTTAATATCAACTATGTTAGTACACTTATGTTTAAGTTATATTATGGAGAGATAGTGCTTAATGGTTTAGAGGTAGTTATGCTCACCTCCTTGTATGAAATAATCTATTCAATAATAAAGTTACAACCCGAATCTACAAAAACTCTAAGATGTAAGGCATTGGTAGGGTCAAGAATCAATTTTTTACTATCTTAAAGTGAGAGACCCAGTGCATGAGCATGTGTTGTAGGTTCAAAAGGGGTAGGCACACAAAATGTATTTATAGTCACCAAATTTTATAAGAACTCATTAAATTCCACACCTATCAAGTGTCGAGATTGGTTCATCACTTCATTATACCTCTCTTCTCCATGTTGATATTTTTCAAGGGATCCTTTCCCATGCCATTCTCATTCACTACAGGTCCTTTCCACACTTCCAAGTTCCATATCCTCCATCAGTCAGTGCCATATCTTATTATAGGCTTATTTTTTGAGCTCTCAAGTGTCAATTTGCTCATCCTTTTCTATTACACTCTTCCTACACATCCCGCTCTTCCCCTTTACATATCTCATATGCAAAGGATTTTAGCCTTCCATCACCAAAGTTTCAAAACCATAATCAACCATTAGCTTATTGAGCTTTGTGCTTAACTCCTTCATGAACGTGCATCTAGGGTCATGCAAGAACTGGTACTCCACTTTCATAGGGCATGAATAAGTTAATACTACAAACTCAAGTACATAGCTATTCAGAGCTCCTTGCTACCATTTATCCATTACTATATTCCAAGTAACATCTAGGGTCCCAAGCCTATCTAGGTGCTCCTTTTTCCACTCATAGTACCATCCATATCTTCTTCTTCTATGGGTTAAATATGCAGCCAAAAACTTGTACACATGCCTAGGTAAATCACATAAAAAGACCTAATACAAAGCATCATATAGGTTGTCTTGAACCCATTTTATTGGATTTTGTATTTTATAGGTTGGATGCTTCTATGAAAAACTATTTACACCCTATTATAACCAACACTCAATGTTTTTGAGAGAAATTTTCTACATCATTCTATCTCACGATCACAATAATAAAATTCAACATGGGTCCTGATAATGGAACTAATATGTTGTGTAAGTATAGGGTTGGTTTACCATAATCAAGTGTAACTATGGGATAAATCTCTTTGCACTCAACAACTAAACACTTGGCTACATTGGCATTAATCCACATAAGGAAAATGCCTTATGTGTTCACCCAAAGAACAACTGAGAAGGAACTAGGGCCTGTGTTGGGCTAGTTGTGTCATAGAATGAGGCTTCACTAGAGGGACTTAAGAAATACACCATAAACTCAATTATGGGGTAGATATATAGGCATATGCCTTTCTCAAATTAAGCTTAGGGTCATATAGGCACTTACCTATCCTACACATGCAAATTAAATAGGGGTTTGGTTCACAAACATAAAACTATACTCATCTTCCATGTAAAATTATGATGATGATGTCAAGAAAATTATAAAGACTCCTTTAAAGTAGTGAAACCAAAAAAACTCATGATCATCAATTTACATAATTAATCATAAGTGTGACATCATAAAACACTTGCATCCCATTAGAAATACTACAAGCATACAAACTAGACATACTTGAGTATATTTTAAGGCAACACAATTTATTATTATTTAAAGTCCATAACAATAGTTTATATTTAAAATCATAATACTAATAACCTAGAGTATCATAGACAGTTTTGGGCATATATAATTAGATTCAAAGTGGACTCCATTCTATTTTTAATCCTTAATGGATGCTAGAGGAGAGTTTATGGAGAATGTTTTTAAATTCATTCAATTAGAGGTTTGATACAATTCCCATATCCTTCTTCATCCTCTAGTTTGAGCTCCTTATATAAGCCTTTTTAGGAGAATCTTCACCAGGATGGAAGCTACACACTAAGTGCTAAGATGGATTTATGTCATCATAACCATCAGCTCCATGACCCCATGATCCCCACACTACACTTTTCATGCTTTTTCAAATCTTTTTTGATGCCCAAAATATCCAAGAAATGGTTATCCCTTGGCTAGCTGGCACAAGATTTGTACTACATCCTTCAGCTAGCTACCAAAACCATTAGGATAACCAATTGAAAAAAATATCTAGACGTGCCAAGGTGGATGTTAAGTTAGAAAAAACACTCCATTAATGGGTTAGGGTACCAACATAGTAGATGATTTAGTAGAGGCTCCTTTATAATATCACACACCTCTCATCACAGACTTCTTAGATGAAGCAATTATGTCAATTAATGAATCCCTAGTTTGGTAGTTATTTTTTATGGATCTTTTACAAATAAAAGATCAGGGGGAGGTACCTTACTAGTTATTCTTAATGGGGATGTAATTTTAAAAGCATTTTGGATCAAATTTTCTTGTACAAAAAACATAGTAGAATATGAATCCCTTATAACTAGTCTTAAACTTACAATACAATGGTGTATGTAAAATATTATTGTCTTTGTTGATTCAAAACTCATCATAAATTAACTCACTAATGAATTTAAAGATCATGATGACAAACCAATCCCATATAATAGGATTGTATATATCCTCAAGTTTTGATTTACATTTATACAAGCACCTATAATAAATTGATGACATGGAAATAATTGGTTCATTACTAGACGTCAAAAATGAGCACAATAAATTTATTATAGAATATTTGACAATATGATCTTATGATACTATATATTTTGAGATGGTTTTTAAGGTGGTTGGTACCACTTATCCTTGGTACAATTACATTTATGAATACCTCATAACAATAATATTTCATCTAAATTAAATCTTAAATCCTTTATCCAATGAACATCATGTTATACTATCCTTGGTCAACCCTATATCAAAGAAGTTATGATGGAACCTTATTATGGTGTTTAAATTTTGAAGAGTCCACCTTAGATATTAGAGAAGTTCATGATGGAATTTGTGGTGTTCATTCTAGTGTAATATCCCTTGATAAAAAGTTTTTATGTGTAGGTTACTATTGGCCTACAATGACATCTGATTCTTGTGCATATGTTAAGAAGTCTATGTCTTGATAAAAGTAAGGTGATCTTACACATAGTCCCTCACAAGCTTTACAACTCATCACTAAACCTTGGCCATTTTACAAATGTAGGTTATACCTCTTTGGTAAAATTAATTCCAATTCTTTGGATGGCCACAAGCATATTATTACCACCAATGAATACTTTACCAAATGGGTTGAAGACATGCCCCTAATATAATACATCACTGATAAATAGATTTCCATGTTTATCTTAAATCATATTATTTATCATTTTGGAATCTCTCCCACTATCGTGTTTGATAAAGTAAAATGATTCAAAAATAAGGACATCAAGCCCCTTTTCACTAATTACCATACTAAACACAATTGGTCCACTCCTTACTATGCACAATGTAATGACCAAGCAGAGGCAAAGAATTAAAACATTCTCAAAATTATTATATGTGTTATCAACTTATTTGGTCATGACTTACACACACAAATTTATCCTACCCTATGGGTATATCACACAAACATCTTCACACCCATGGGGGAAACCCCATAATCCCTTGTTTATGTAAGTGAGTTAGTTTTAACCATTAAAGTTGAGATCTTTTCTTATGCATATCTTTAAAAAATAGTATTGATGATGAATCTTACTACATTTCATGCCTAAGTAAACTTGACCTCATTGATGAGAACCACCTTAATACTTGTCCCCAAATTTCATTAGCCTATGAAATTTGGAGTACCACATTAAAATTTTCTTGAGGATCAAGTAAATGGAGGAAAAATTTAAAAATGGGGGAATCTTCTTTACTTAACCATTTTTCATGCATTATAGAGTTAGGATCCAATCGCTGTAGTGTAGCTATCATAACCCAATGATTTAGTTTAGTCAACATAACCTAATGACTACCATGTAATACCTATACCCCAAATCAAACCTCATTAATGAGGGCCAAGTCTTACACATGTGGGGGTTTCCATGACCCCCACTATTTAATGTATTTCCTCTAATTCATTTATTGTTATTTTAAATTTACTTTATAATCTCTCCATCTATTTTTATTCATGATTTTGGGGTTTTTAATCATTTCTTAGTTTTGGAGGTCATTTTTCTTGGCATTTCACTTCATTTATTCATGTAAGATGTATATAGGGTTTGGATCTATCTTAAAGTTTTTAAATTATAGGTGGTACATTTTTACTGATAATTACTTCATGTGCACTCATTATTATTGTTGGTATCTCCTACCTCCTCAAATTTTTATAAACATTTGGTAATCTTGAATCCTTACCCTATCGACATTGGGTTATCTCTCCTCTATACATCATATTTATCAGACTTTATTGTAGTCCCAAAACCCTAACATTGGAGTTATTTTATTGCACGATGTTGATGTGGTTTTTATACAAACCATAGATTAAAGATGTAATCTCTAATGTTTTTGGATCTCAATGGAGATAAAATTCACTCTAGGGCATGCATTGTAAGTATGGGTTAAATAAATGGGTGGTGGAATAACAATATGAGCATGTAGGTTATTAACCAAGTGTGTGGATGAGTGAAACCTAAAAAAATGTTAAAACCTAGTTGAGTTGGATGGATGGAACCTATAATAAAATGGGTAGATCTCAAATAAAACTACAAAAGAGGGAAAGGTAGGGAAAATAATAAATTTCTATGATTTCAAGAGGGATTACTATTAGGTTAGTCTCTTTATGGATAAGTGTCTTGAAATTAATGATTGCAGCTATTAGCTATTGCCCACATATACAGACACAATAAGGTAGTCAAGGAAAAGATGATATAGTAAACTCTCATATCTCAGCTAAAGGTTGCTTCTATTTAGAGTAACTATTGCACACACTTGTATCGTAATATTATAGATTATATCAAAAAGGTACCTAAGGTAGCTATTGCTCACTCTTAGAAATATATATTAAGGAAAACACTTCTACACACTCAAATAATTGAAACAATCAACCTAGTTGCATAAAATCAATGATATCTGCTAATCATCCAATAGTTGTTGCACATATTATATAAGAAGACACCAATAATAACAAGAAGGAATTCTTAGTAGATTTTACATACTTTGAATTACTGAATCAACCAACTAGAAAAATAAAATAATAAATTACACATAATTGGAATAGAAAAACATCAACACCATTGCATGACAATCAAAAGAGATTTCTTCTTATATTGAAAATATTTTCCAATTCCTCAAAATGAGAGGATTGCACACATAAATATATTTTGGGAGGGTTCAGCTCATCCTCCAAATCCATGCAAAAAATCTAAAATTACTGCTAAAGATAATCAAAATGAGAGTTCCAATTGATGTAAATTTTATGTGCATATTTAAACTAGGGAAAAAAGTTTTTGAAATAAGACTCATTCTTATTAAACCATGAAACATGTGCATGTTTAAAAAATTATTTAGTCAAATATTACATGCCTTAGTTACATTTTACAATTTATATGCAAAATACATAGAAAAATAACCTAAGAAAATTAAGGTTTATTAGACTCTAGGGTTTGCAGATTGAACTTGTAGTAGTTAGAGGGACTGAAATGGATCATGGAGTTGAACTGGATAGTAGAACTAAACTTGAAGCTCAAGACATTTCATGTTTATTTTCTTCTAGGTATTAATAATGCTTATATCTGACACTGACACCAATAAATTTTTGTGCTTGGCCTTTATGGTTCTAAATCCCATCTAAAAGATTTGTACTTTTGTAATGTTCTCCCTTGAAAAGCTAAGTTGCTTCTCTATTTATTCCATAGTATGGTCTTGAATATCCTGCTTGAAATTAGTAGAGGCTTTCATGATTAATTGGCTAAAAGTGGCCTTGCTTATTAGCTTCCTAGTGGGGTCTCTAGCCTAAGACAATTTTAACTCATCCAAAATTTGTAATACTTACTTAATTTGACCTTTACAACTTACTTTGGTGGGTATACCATATAGGATTTATATGCATTCATAAAAAAGCCATGTTTTTACCTTGGATAAGTTTCACCATTTCACTAATTTTGCATAAAATTAATTATGCCATGTAGCATGCTTTTAGAAGTCAGGTGTCTAAACTTGCATTGAGACCGAGTCAACTAATTTTCATGATGCCTTGAATACATGAAATGTGAAGACAAAGGATACAAATAAAAAAAAATTGTAAACAAAAATTCCTAACATGCCTCACACAAAAAATTTCTAAAGACCAAATCTTATGAACAAAAGTTTCAAAGACTAACTATTACGAACAAAAATTATGAATAAAAGTTCCAAAGATAAAACTCATAAAGACATGGAATAAGTGAAACTTAAAAGCTGCAAAAAATAAATATCATGAATCAATATAGTTTTGAAGATAAAGTTTATGAAAAAATTTACAAAGATAAAGTTTACAAAAAAAAAAGTTATGAAAATAAAAACCACAAAACACACAACTTATGAAGTGCAAAATACCCTAAGTTTGAAACTTAGGATTCCCAGATAGTAATTCTTGTACATATTAGAAAACCTGCATATATGTAAAATTCCCTAAAGCTATTAATACATTACTCTGAATAAACCATATAGTAAAAAACTAGATAATGAGGGAATGCCAATTACATTTATATTTAAAAAGATCTTTTACATAAGGAATAATAACTTTTAAAGCCTTTGAGTCTAGCTATATACACATATGGATGCTGATGAAAATACTTTTTAAATTAGAATTAGACCTATTGAAATTTAATGGGTCCCTATTCAAAAAATAAATGAGAGCTTGGGTGTGTTCAGAACAACACACTATAGCTCCCAAACCCTGGTGCTATAATTCCTTAATTGCACTATATCCCCTAAACCTTGATGTTAGAGTTGAATAAATTGTAGTCCCCTACTTCTACATCCTCTCCCTCTACCTCTCATTTCATATTCTCATCCATACCCTACTTCCAAACTTCCTACTTCCCCATACTTGTAACAAATAACATATGTGTGGAACACCTAAGAAGAAAGGGGGAAATGAAAAAGTAGGCAAGGTGAAGTACTTATTTTAAGGAGTTATTCCTACACCAAACATTGATTCTAATATATACATGGTCATAAACACTGAATTGGGTCATAGACATCACTAAATTATAGAATAGAGTGAACACACCCATTAATAATGATTGGACACAGTATTTATGACAATGGGTTACCTTAGGCTACCACTTTTCTAGTATCTATGTATTGCCTATAATTGGCTATGACTTTAGCAAGTCATTATGATAGAGAAAATAGGGAAGTCAAGAACCCATGAGGAAGAAATATCATATAATTTGGGTTTGAGGATATTGAATAAATGTTAAGGATCCTAGACCATGAGACCCTTCATGGAGATCACCCTAAATAAAAATAAATAATTTCATGAGAAGAAAAGGGATGATTGTGTCAGATCCTTAAATAAGCATTAGTTGGTCAAGCCTAAACCTTCATTGACTAGGGTTTCTAGGGTGATTTCACACCAAGACATTAGGTTATAAATCAATGATATTATCACTCTCCTCAGTAGAGTGGTGGGAAGTCCTATGGCTAAGGATTACCAAGAATGGATGTTATAATACATATAAATCATACATGTCAATAATTAGTATATTAGTTAGGTCGAGTTGATCATTGATTAAATTAATAAGCAACCATGTGAAGTGATCACCACTCATAAATTCTACATGATGTCTTATTTGATTTACGTAGTTGTAAGGAGAAGGTTCTATAGTGGATTGATTACCTTGGTCAAATATCTAACTCACATGTTTATGAATATTATCCATAATTGACATTAAGGGAAAGCACCAATAATTTCCATATAATCAATGATACATTCCTTCAATTTGTCATCTAGATTTTTGAGAAGAATCCCTATAATTTATGTTTCTATATTTTTGTTACTTAGAAAATAACAAGATGGGGTGGATGGTATATACAATTTCCAAATTTCTCCTAGATTAGGGTCTATGGATGGAAATTTTCCCTATATATGCTTCCAAATTTCATTAAAAAAATGGGCATTCATGGAATTAGTATGATAATTGATGGAGACTCATATGTTTATAGTCACAAAATATAAGTATAATGCAGTCCACTTCCTAATGACTATTGGTAGCTACTCTTGTGACACTTTGCATAAATATAAATCCATCAAATCAAACATGGCTCAATTCACTCTTTGGCCATTTCATATTAATATATCATTTGATGCAAGGGGAATGGTAGAAAGCATTTTGAGCACAAAATTTAAGCATGCCCCCTCTTATGAAGATTTACATATGGATTGTGATTATGAAAGGGAAGTTAGGCTTCTTGATTACTCCCACTTCACACTTGAATAATTTATTGGGTTTAACATAGCATACATTATTAAATAATTAGACATTGAATATGATGAATAAATTATAGATCCTTCTTATTTTAGCAAGAATATCATGGAAAAATATCTACCTAGGATTGAGTGGAGCAAACATGAATCAATATAGTTAGAAGATTGGATCCAAATAGTATTCTATAGGACTCTTATATGGATCCAAAGAAAATGGGTAGATATTTAAGATGTTTAATTTCCTCCAACCTTGAGAGTTGTAGATATACCACCTCCTGGGTTGGTATAACAAAAAGGAAAAGATCTTGCAATATCTTCTAATGCCATAGTTGGCTTGGTAATCATCAAATATGAAATAAAGGGAAAGGAACCTTCACCTCAAATTTAAAAGAGGCTTTTGAAGTTCAAAATCAAGATGCCAATTGGTGGTAAAGGTACTTCTAGGATATCAACCATGTTGAGTGAAACACCTAAAAGGTAGTTCCTTCATAAGGGTTGATCTTCCTTAATAGTAGTGGTTCATTTCCATTCTATTTAACTACAAGAGTTTCCTTCATAGGTCATAACCATAGAGGTTTTCTAATCCATTATAAGAGAAGGAAAGTATCTTCTAGAGATGGAATAATATTATTCTAAATTGGAGGAACATCCACTCGTCATTTAAAAAAAAATCTATATACGTAAAAGGCTATGGAGAAAGAAGCCACACCTCCACCATAAATCAAAAAAGGATGGAACCTATAATAGCTAAATTTCTTGTGTTTCAAAATTATATTTAAATGTAATCATCATCATTATAGTATGACATTGATGTTAGAGTACCTCAATGGTTGAGTAAATTGGTAAGAAAGAGGAAAAATATGGTTCCACCACTAGAAATAGACTTTAGTACCCTTATTCTACCACATATTTGAGCTAAAAAGAAACCCAAGAAGGTTTCTTTTATTTTTAGAGATGAACATGGTGAGAGGAATGTTGAAGTTTTTATCCCTCCTCTAGAAAAATCTAAAGATGAAGTCACTATAAAAAATTGCCAAGTTTCATGTATCCACCCAATTCAACCTCAAATTTAGGACTATACTCTAGATGTAAGGACTCTTCAAACAACTGAGAAAATAGGAAACATGGGGAGATGTCATGTCCCCTTTTCAGTTGACATCTTTAGAATTGATGGTTAGCCTATTATATGACCTTCGTAGGCTGATAGGATGGATAGAGGGTCTTAATGGAGCTTGACTTAGCTTCGACTTGCAGAATTGTTCCAGTTGGCTTTTGTTCGGGCTCTTTCAGACATGTATTAAGGGAGATATTAATATTTGATTGATTTAATTAAATATTAATTATTTAGCCTATTTTTAATTATGAAACCCTAATTCTAATTTAAGAAACCCTAATTAGGGCAAGCGCATATTTTTGGAGGATATAAGGGTTTCTCATAGGAGGGAGGAGGATTATGATTATTGATTATTGATTTTGGAGAATTTTGCTAAGGGCTTTTTTTTGAGAAGACTGAGCCAAGGGTTCCAAGATTTTGTTTGCATTGGAGAACGTCCACTCTTCAGTGTGTACGATTCAGAGGTTGTGAGATACCAGCTGATCTATTGCCAATTTGAGGGATAGTTTCATACAAAAGCTATCACAGAGGTTTACAGATTTGAGATATAACTTCATACAAAAGTTATCACAAGGGTTCACATGTATTTCTTTATTTAGTTCTTTTAATTTAGAAAATTATACAAATAAAGATCTTCAAAATTAGGTATCCAAAAATACATGCCACCGCATATTATCTTGTTTGTATAGAATCTGTACCAATTTGTACAATTTTGTACAGTTTTAACACAAGCTGGACAACGCTGCAGGGGACATAGGAACCAACATCGGTAGCCTAATGACTGACATTAGCTGACTGCAAATCGATGTCAGTAGAGTAGCCAACCTATAGAGACCAATGTTAGTAGAATATTGACTGACGATGGTAGAATAACTGACGTCGATGACTGTGTTGTTGACACAACAACCTGAGAGCCACACAGATTTAGGGTTTATGTCTAGATTTGCAAAAGACCAGGTTTTGAGTCAAATTTGTATTACTTTATATGCATGCCAGAGATTCAATATTGTAATCATTTTGAAGAATAATAAGAGCATGATTAGCCAGTTGATAGATTATACTACTATCTATTTATTTAATTGAATTTATTCTATAAAATTGTATCTTTGTTCAGAGCTTTTGTCTTTCACATATTCCCTATTGTTTGGGGATATTACAATGGTATCAGAGCTTTTATTTTTATATATTCCCTACTAAACAGAGGATATTATAGTGGTATCAGAGCTTTGTTAAAAAAAGAGACCCTAAGAAAGGGATATTACAGTGGTATCAGAGCTTTTGTTTTTCTACTATCCCTATTGGTTTGGGATAATACAGTGGTATCAGAGCTTTGTTAAAAAAAAAGAGACCCTAAGAAAGGGATATTATAGTGGTATCAGAGCTTTTGTTTTTATACTATCCCTATTGGTTGGGGATAATACAGTGGTATTAGAGCTTTGTTAAAAAAAGAGACCCTAAGAAAGGGATATTACAGAGGTATCAGAGCCAAATCCTACCATCCTGAGGGTTTGACAATCTTATGTAGCCACAAGAGTTGGGACCACACAGAAGTTATCACATAGTATTTAAGGTATTTATTTCATTAGGTTTTATTTGATTAATTATTCAAAATAAATATTTTCCATATTAGGCTATATTTCTTTAGATCTGGAGTACAGCTACAGGCTGCTGCATATTATCTTGTCTGTACAGAATCCGTACCAATTTGTATAATTTCATACAGTTCTACCACAAGCCAGACAACACTGTAGGGGACAAGGAATCAACATCGGCAGCCTAGTGACCAACATTGGCTAACTTTAGACTGACGTTGGTAGAGTAGCTGACCTATAGAGACTGACGTTGATAAAATATCGACCGATAATGACAAAATAACTGACATCAGTGACTGTGTTGTTGACACAGCAACTTGAGAGCCGCATATTCTGAAGATCAAGTATATTCTAAAGATTAGGTATATCACACATAGTAGAGATTTGCTTGAGGGCACTCAAGCTATAGAACAATAGCCAATCACCATGAGTGATAGGCGTGATGGTAGCCCGCATTAGGGCCATAGACATAATGATGATTAGGACACCAGAGAAGTCTACCATGAGATGACACAGGCACTACAGGCACTCACTACTATGGTAAAGAGGATGAACACACCTGTTCGATAGAATGGGGAGCAAGGAGATAACAAGAGTGCTACTATTAATCGGAGACCACAACTAACCCATTCTAAGATGATTGATAGGCCTACACGGCCTACATTTGTTAAGAATGATTCAAAGTCCAACCCAGTAACACCACCTTTGGATCGAGAGGCTCTTAACAATCTAGGTAGGAAAAAGCTTTGATTATACTACAAACATCCATATGATGCCAATCATGATTGTCCTTTGATTCCTAAGGGCAAGACAAATCATGTGATGTGGGCATATTGTGAGGATTTGAAATCAAAAGATTCAGAACAGTAGGATAGTTTTGATGAGTCAGAGGCAGAGGCTTCAAAGCCTAAGGTAGAGGCAATGAAGGTGGCTCACCAAGATTCTGAGAGACATGTGGATGAGCTTAGTCATGGGGATTTGGACTCTCAATTAGTTTCAGAGCATGAGGGAGCTAGATATTGTGATGATGAGATAGTTTCAGCAGCATCTTCTTCAGAGTTAGATGAGGATGAGTCTGATGCTAGCATTTGGAGTGTGGAGGTATACTCAGAGGTTAGTATATTGAGTGTTGTTGGTAAGTACATTCCTACAGTTGTAGCTAAGGAACATGTTGTTGGGGCTGACACACATGTTTAGGATTTGGGAGTACATGGTCCATATGAGATTGGGATACCAATGGAGTTGAGTCTCCAAATTAATTCTTCTCATACAGATGATAGTGTGGTACCATTCACTGTGCCACCTTTACAGAGGGATCAATTGTGGTGTGCAGGGGAGTATGTCGATGCTTCCTCTTATAATTTTACAACCACTTAGAGTCAGAGATTAGAGCCATATGTTGATTCCCAGTTCAGTGATGGTGAGCCAGTAGCGGAGTTTGGGGGTTCTTATCGACAGTATACAGTGGGGTATGCTCATTATTCTTCTTTCAATCCAAAGATCAAAGATTTGATTTCACACAGGTGTAGATCGGCACCTATTCCTTATCATCCATCATGGAATGGATTGGCACCATCTTTTGTAGATGGAAATGGTAGTTACAAGTTACACAGCCTGCAGTATCAACACATCCAGGGTAGTTGTGATTTTAGAGATTGGTTGAGTTGCATTCACCAGTTTTATTGTGGATTCCTCTTGGTTACACTTCAAAGGATATTACAAGAGCTTATGTTGATTATCATCAGTATAGATCATGACTACATTTGGGATCCAGGTGGATTGAATGGTTTATTGTTCTGAGATTGCTTGGGGACAAAAAATTTCAAGAGGGGCAGATTGTCATGTCCCCTTTTCAGTTGACATCTTCAAAATTGATGGTTAGCCTATTATATGACCTTCGTAGGCTGATAGGATGGATAAAGGGTCTTAATGGAGCTTGGCTTAGCTTTGACTTGCAGAATTGTTCTAGTGGGCTTTCGTTCGGGCTCTTTCGGACATGTATTGAGGGAGATATTAATATTTGATTGATTTAATTAAATATTAATTATTTAGCCTATTTTTAATTATGAAACCCTAATTCTAATTTAAGAAACCCTAATTAGGGCAAGTGCATCTTTTTGGAGGATATAAGGGTTCTCATAGGAGGGAGGATGATTATTGATTATTGATTTTGGAGAATTTTGCTAAGGGTTTTTTTTGAGAAGACTGAGCCAAGGGTTCCAGGATTTTGTTTGCATTGGAGAACCTCCACTCTTTAGTGTGTGTGATTCAGAGGTTGTGAGATACCAACTGATCTATTGCCAGTTTGAGGGATAGCTTCATACAAAATTTATCACAGAGGTTTATAGATTTGAGAGATAACTTCAAATAGAAGTTATCACAAGGGTCCACAGGTATTTATTTATTTAGTTCTTTTAATTTAGAAAATTATACAGATAGAGATCATTAGAATTAGGTATCCAAAAATATAGGCCACTGTATATTGTCTTGTTTGTACAAAATCCATACCAATCCATACAATTCTGTACAATTCTACCACAGGCTAGACATCACCATAGGGGACACAGGAACAAACATCGATAGCCCAGTGACCAACATCAGTCGACTACAGACTGACATTGACATAGTAGCCAACCTACAGAGACTGACGTTGGTAGAATATCAACTGACGATAGTAGAATAATTGACGTCGGCAACTGTGTTGTTGACACAACAACCCGAGAGCTGCATAGATTTAGGGTTTATGTTTATATTTGCAAAAGACCAGGTTTTGAGTTGAAATTTGCATTACTTTAGATGCATGCCAGAGATTCAATATTATAATCATTTTGAAGAATAATAATAACACTGATTAGCCAATTGATAGATTATACTACTGTCTATTTATTTAATTGAATTTATTCTACAAAATCATATCTTTGTTCAGAGCTTTTGTCTTTCACATATTCCCTATTGATTAGGGATATTATAGTGGTATCAGAGCTTTTGTTTTTCTATATTCCCTATTGGACAGGGGATATTATATTGGTATTAGAGCTTTGTTAAAAAAAGAGACCCTAAGAAAGGGATATTACAGTGGTATCAGAGCTTTTGTTTTTCTACTATCCCTATTGGTTAGGGATAATACAGTGGTATTAGAGCTTTATTAAAAAAAGAGACCCCAAGAAAGGGATATTACAGTGGTATCAGAGATTTTGTTTTTCTACTATCCTTATTGGTTGGGGATAATACAGTGGTATCAGAGCTTTGTTAAAAAAAAAGAGACCCTAAGAAAGGGATATTACAGAGGTATCAAAGCCAAATCCTACCATCCTGAGGGTTTGATAATCTTATGCAGCCACAAGAGTTGGGACCACACAAAAGCTATCACACAGTATTTCAAGTATTTATTTCATTAGGTTTTGTTTGAGTAATTATTTAGAATAAAGATATTTTGTATTAGGCTTTATTTCTTTAGATTTGGAGTACATCATACAGGCTGTTGCATATTATCTTGTCTATACAAAATTTGTACCAATCTATACAATTGTGTACAGTTCTATCACAGGCCAGACAACACCGTAGGGGACACAAGAACTGACATCAGTAGCCTAGTGATTGACATCAGCCGACTGTAGACCGATGTCAGTAGAGTAGCTGACCTACAGAGACTGACATCAGTAGAATATCGATCGACGATGGCAGAATAACCAATGTTGGCAACTGTGTTGTTGACACAGTAACCTAAGAGCCACATATTTTAAAGATCAGGTATATCACATGCAGTAGAGCTTTGCTTGAGGGCACTCAAGTTATAAAATAGCAGCCAATCACCATGAGTGATAGATGTGATGGTAGACTACACTAGGGCCATAAGCATAATGATGATTACGACACCAGAGAAGTCTACCATGAGATGACACAGGCACTACAGGCACTCACTACTATGGTAAAGAGGATAAACACACCTGTTTGATAGAATGGGGAGCAAGGAGATAACAAGAGAGCTACTATTAATTGGAGACCACAGCTGACCCATTCTAGGATAGTTGATAGGCCTACACGGCCTACGTTTGTTAAAAATGATTTAAAGGCCAACCTAGTAACACCACCTTTGGATCAAGAGGCTCTTAACGATCTACATAGGAAAAAGCTTTGCTTATACTGCAAAGGTCCATATGATGCCAATCACGATTGTCCTTTGAGGCCTAAGGGCAAGGCAAATCATGTGATGTGGGTGTATTGTGAGGATTCAGAATCAGAATATTTCTAACAGGAGGATAGTTTTGAGTCAGAGGCAGAGGCTTCAGAGCCTAAGGTAGAGGTAATGAAGGTGGCTCACTAGGATTCTAAGAGACATGTGGATGAGCTTAGTCATGGGGATTTAGACTCTCAGTTAGTTGTAGAGCACGAGGGAGCTGGAGATTGTGATGATGAGATAGTTTCAGTAGTAGCTTCTTCAGAGTTAGATGAGGATGAGTCTGATGTTGGCATTCAGAGTGTGGAGGTATACTCAGAGGTTAGTACATTGAGTGTTATTGGTGAGTACATTCCTACAGTTGTAGCTGAGGAACATGTTGTTAGGGCTGACACACATGTTCAGGATTTGGGAGTACCTGGTCTTGATGAGATTGGGATACCAGTGGAGTTGAGTCTCCAAATTGATTCTTCTCACATAGATGATAGTGTGGTACCATTTGCTGTGCCACCTTTATAGAGGTATCAGTTGTGGTGTGTAGGGGAGTATGTCAATGCTTCCTCTTATAATTTTTATTACACTAAACTACTCATGGAGTATTTACTGGATAGTGCAGGTGTTCATCTAGATTCACATAAGGGGACAGAAGGTGTTCTCATTTGAGGTACTGGTACTATTAGCAGATTGGGTGGGGAGATTATAGTGATCCTTTCTACTATGCTACCTCACAAGGATTTTGAGGTGGGGTTTGTTGAGCAAATTGCATAGGGTATTATCTAGCCTATAGCCACTTGGAGTCAGAGATTAGAGCCATCTGTTGATTCCCAATTCAGTGATGGTGAGCCAGTAGCAGAGTTTGGGGGTTCCTATTGGCAGTATATAGTGGGGTATGCTCATTATTCTTCTTTCAATCTAGAGATCAAAGATTTGATTTCACACAGGTGTAGATCGGCACCTGTTCCTTATCATCCATCATGGAATGGATTGGCACCATCTTTTATAGATGAAAATGTTAGTTTCAAGTTACACAGCCTATAATATTGACACATCCAGGGCATTTGTGATTTTAGAGATTGGTTGAGTTGCATTCGATAGTTTGATTGTGGATTCCTCTTGGTTATACTTCAAAGGATATTGTAGGAGCTTGTGTTGATTGTCATCAGTATAGATCATGACTACTATTTCTATGCAAAAATTGCTTTCTACATTCAAAGAAGAAATAAAGAAACTAAAGAAATGGACAAGGCTAGAAGTACCTGATAAAGCTGTGCACACCGAAATCAGACGTTGGAAGATTCTCCTCTTTGGCTGTGGAGGAATGACACCTGCAAAGAAGAAAAGGCTGAAACACAGAAAAACGTTAGTCAAAGATATGGTGGGTTGTCAGGCGAACGCCCGATCCCAAAAGTACGAAGACTTCCTAGAAGGATATCAACCCACTGATAAAAAAGTAGAATATTGGACGAAAGTAGATAATAAAAGATAAAATGACAGAAATAAATGACAAAAAATAAAGTGCATACCTGATATGCAGCACTGTTCTGCACAGTCGCCGGCGTCGGTCTCTGTGGTGCCGACGTCGGTTAGGGAAGGTGCCGGCGTCGGTTGAGGTGCCGTCGTCGGTCGGGGTAGTGACCGGCGTCGGTAGGGGCAGGTTCTGGATGAGTTGCAGAAGGCTTGGGAGAGTCGGGACAGGTTCTTGACAGGGTCGGGACAAGGTTTAGACAGAGTTGGGACAGGGTCTGATAGAATCAAGATAAGGTCAGGATAGGGTTTGGGAGAGGTAAGGTCAGGTTTGAATAGAGTCTGGGGGTTTTAGTCGAGTCTGGATAGAGTTATGGATTCGGATAGTGGGCAGGGATGTAAAGGAGAGATGCGGAACTTGGGTCTATGGTTTGAAGATTCAGGATGACAGAAATAATGAACAAATAATAACCAAGAAGAAATAAAACAAATAGAGTAAATACTTACCTGCTAGAAGACGTGATGAAAGCCATAGTTGAAGTTGTCTGTGCAGTGCCAGATTGAAATGAATGTAGATTGGTTGATGCCAGAGTTGGTTGATCGCGAGAGTGTTGATTGCCAGAGTCTGTGGATGTCAGAGTTTACAAGTCAATTGAACGATTGATCGGTTGATTGATTAGCCTTTCGAATGGTTGGCGGAGGCTGATGAAGGCAAGGGACGGTTCGAGAGACGGTTCGACAACCATTTCGGGAAACCGATTGGGAACCGAATGATAACTGATAATGGATAACGGCAAGGTGACCGACGTCGGCAGGATTGCCGACGTCGGCCGATAAGTGACCGACGTCGGCGACATCGGCCGGGTAGAGACCATCATCGGCAGATGCACAATAGGGATAGAGTCTAGCTTTAGCTCTGTGCTCATTTTTACATGCTGCCAGGGTCAAGGTTGGTGGAACAAGTGATCGACAAGGGTTAAATAGGTGAAGAAGAATAAGACGGGGAATGACCAGGGGAGTCGACACGATTTTGATGTCTAAATTTTCCCCTTTTTGTCTTGTTGGTTGTTCTGGACGAACTGCAAGACAAAAATAGGAGTGATTGCCCCAGGTGAGGGATAAGGTTGATTTCATCTTGTTGGTTGTTCGAATGAACTGCAAGACAAAAATAGGAAGCGGAATGCCCTGAGTATGGATAAGGTATTCCCCCTCAAAGCAGGAGTCGAGGGAAGGGAACCAGGAATCGGGTGCTGATTTGACAAAGAGTGGATGAAAAGGGGGTGAGGGTGAACGCTGCAAAGGTCGTGATTGCGCATATACCACTACACGAGAGGGTCAGGTCAAAGTGTCACAGGTTAAGGGTCGAGGAGTGCCAAAATTTAAGTAATTGGGCCCCAGCATTTAGTCATCTGCTGATCGGGTTATTTAATTTAAGCTGAAGCTCCAAATGGGTCGTCGCGTTCTAGGTATCCCGGGCTCAGGAAGTGCTCCTAGAAACATGAAAAAGGCACAAGTAGTGTGGATCAACTGGCTTGCGATCCTATACTTGTGAGGGTCCAAAAAGGTCTATGCACAATTCTGCTAACCAGTCATGAGGTAGCATACATGCAAAAACAACCAAGGCAACAGTGTCTTGGAAGTGGTCGAGGTCAGAGGAGATAGGCATGATCTCCAATGGTTGGTGGTCGATGGATGGATGAATGGATGAAAGGATGCGGCCGAGCTATCCTCAGAAGACCCCATGTCAACTGAGTGTTGCCTACATAGCCTTGGTGATAGGGCCTCAGGCCAATGTAGTTCTCCCTAGAAGGGAGGAAGGGTCAAAGGGATGGAAATGGGTCGTGGTGAAGGGCAAGGTTATGGTTAAAAGAAGGAAAGAAGGTTTGTTCATCAGAGGGACAAACAAATGAGAATGGTCGAGCTAACCCCAGAAGACAGTCATGTCATCTGAGTGCTGCCTACATAGCCCCTGTGGAAGGGCCTCAGACCAATGTAGTTTAGACAAAGGGTCCGAGTAGTAGACAGGTGGTTAAAATAGTTGAGAGATTGGTCTTGGTCATGATGAAATGATGAGGAGAAAAGATGTTGCAGCCTTTTCCAAATGGTGTATTCTGCAACATTGGTTGAGGGGTTTTTCATCCCTAGCAATATTCCATATTCATGATGGAGGTATGCTAAAAATGAATTGAGGTTTATTTATGCTTCAGCAAGTATTGGTTTATGCTGAACATAAATTGCAGCGGGTCGATAGTTTCCATGTGTATTGGTGTCCATAGAAACTAGGGTGAATAGGCTAGGTCATGTTGATGGTCTGAAAAGAGAGTTGAGTTGAGTCGATTGACAAGTGATGAGGGTGAATGTGACCAAAGTGTAGAAGAAGTGAAAAGCATATTGCTCTTTCATTGACAAGGACCAAAAAGAAAGCATAAATAGGGGTTATTAGAACCAAGAACCCCATTCATGCGTGACGTCGTTGACCAGTGTTGTGTTAGAGCGGTAATCGAATCACTTAGACATTAAAGTGAGCTCGAAGTCCCTTGAATAGGTGATAGGAGGAGGAAAGAGGGTAACCCGTTTTAAGAGCAAGATAACTATGCCCCTTTTTATAGGAGACCCTGAGACAACTATAAGTCAAGTCCATGACTCATTTTTTTTTTTTTTTGGCGCAGACTGATCAATGTGGGAAGTCTACATAGAGATGTCATTTACTTGGTGGTCAGGTTGTGAAGCTGATCAATGCGGGAAGCTTCTAAAATAATGCTATTTATTGCCAGATTAGTCATAGCCATCCTTCAAGGGAGTGGTCTAGATTTTTGTTTAATATAAGGGCTTTTGAATAGCTGTCCTTCGAGGGAGCAGTCTATTAATTACAGCAATGATAGTACAACTGTCCTTCGAGGGAGCAGTCTGTTTTTTGATTTGATATTGATATAGTGACCATGGATATGTTTTGACATCTTGATTTGTTTTTATAGAAATGTGAGTCATAGGCAAGATTATAGAAGGTCAAGGGCTCCCTTTTATTAGGACAAAGCATCCATACAGCATAAAAGGGTTATAGGAATTGTTAAGAGGAATAGGGTTGAAAGGAAGGAGGACTAAGAGGATGGGGATTGCTCAAGGGATGAGCTCAAGTTAAGTGTCAAGTGGACGAGTACTCGACTAGCAGTAGAATGGTCACAGATGCAACACATTAAGAGGCTCAGGTTCTGGTCGTCCATCAAGAGAAGACAGACGGTAAGTCCCTGATCCATACTTGTGCGTGATAATAAAAGGTCCGAGCCAATTAGGAGAAAACTTGCCTCATTTACTTCGCTCCATGTTGGTAACGTGTTGATTCTCTTTGAGGATGAGGTCTCCGATGTTGAAATCTCGTTCTCGCAGATTTTTGTCATAGGTGCGCTTGATGCGATGTTGATAGACATGGAGATGATTAAGGGCAGCAAGACGGCGTTCGTCAAGTAACTCAAGTTGAGCTAAGTGATCTTGATGAAAGTCATCGTTGGAAAGGATATCATGTAGAGAAATGCGGAGAGATGGGATCTGTACTTTAAGAGGTAAAACAGCCTCTGTTCCGTACACGAGAGAAAAAGGGGTAGCACCCGTGGAGGTTCGGATGCTAGTGCGATAAGCCCACAAAGCGAAGGGAATGTGAATGTGCCAATCCCTACCTGTGTCACTGACCACTTTCATGAGAATTTTGGTGAGAATTTTGTTGGAAGCCTTGGCCTGCCCATTTGCTTGTGGGTAGTAAGGTGAAGAGAAACTGAGTTTGATGCCGAAGGAGTCGCATAGCTGTTGGACAGTTTTGTTTTTGAAGGACTTGCCGTTATCAGTGATGATTTTATGAGGGACACCGAAACGACAGATGATGTGGGTGTTGATGAAGTCGACGATCTTGTCAGCTTTTGTGGAGACGAGAGGAATGGCTTCCACCCACTTGGTGAAATATTCAGTGGCTGTGATGATGGATTGATGACGAAGAGACGAATGAGGGTTAATCTCACCGATGAGATCTAAACCCCACTGAGAAAAAGGCCAAAAATCCTGAGCAATTTGTAAGGCGTGACTGGGGAGATGAAGCAAGTTAGAGTGATGCTGACACTTGATGCAACGCCGAACATAATCGCTACAGTCTTGATGAAGGGTAGGCCAATAATAGCCCAGACGAAGGATGCACTTGGCAACCGAATTCCCACTGAAATGTCTGCCACAAATCCCGCCGTGGACTTGCTGAATGGCTTGAGATGCTTCAGTGGAGGTGAGACAGTGAAGAAGGAGGCCATCGAAGCCTCGCTTATAGAGAAGACCCCCTAGCATGGTATAGCGAGCAGTACGCTTGATAAAAGCTCATCATGCATTACTAGAGAGGTTGGGAGGAATGACAGAGAGAGATAAGAAGTCCACAAGTTGCTTATACCAAGCATCTTGTGGGCTAGGGTCTATAGTGTTGACATGATGAATGTGAGGAGAGATATATGAAGGCAACGGCACATGACGCACCGTGACAAAAAGTCTGGATGCAGATGAGGAAGATGGGATATGTGAAGCAAGAGAAGCCATGGTGTCAGCAAACTTATTCGTGGATCGAGGAACAGTCTGTAGGAGGAAATGGTCGAAAGATGCAAGGAGAATGTCAACACGGTTTTTTTACCTTTGCAAAATTTCATTTTTACAGAGGTATGAACCATTGACCTGATTGACGACGAGCTGCGAGTCACCGAAGATATTGATGGACTTGATGCTGAGAGAGAGGGCGGTCTGAAGTCCCAAAATTAAGGCCTCGTATTCGGCCATATTATTGGTACAATCAAAGTCGAGTTTAAAAGACAGAGGCATGGGCTCCCCTTCGAGTGGGATGAGAATGACCCCAGCACCTCCACCTAGTTGACATTTGGATCCGTCAAAGAACATAGTCATCTGATAGGTGGTGTCGTCGGAGGAAAGCACAGTGATAGAATCATCAGGGAACTCACATTGCGAAGGTTGATTGTCAGGAAGAGGGGCATCTGCTAGTTGATCAGTGATGGTTTGCCCCTTGATAAATTTCTGCTGGATGAATTTGAGATCGAACTCAGCAAGCAGCATGAGCCACCGAGCCATACGTTGATTCTGATATGGCTTGGAGTGCATATACTTGAGAGGGTCGGTGTGGGTGATGACAAAGGTTTTGTGATTGAGAAGATAGTGGCGAAGCTTAGTAGCAGCAAAGACTAATGCCAAATAGAGTTTCTCGATATAGGTATACCAAGTTTCATAGTCGACTAGTGTTCGGCTGATATAATAAATGGCTTGCTCACAGTGATGCTCATCTCGGTGCGCGATCATGGCACCTAACAAATGGTGAGTGGCTGAGATATAAAGGTAGAAGGGTTGGTCATCTTTAGGTGGAATGAGAACTGGTGGAGAGACCAGATAGCATTTTAAGGCTTCAAAAGCCTCTTGACAGTTCTTATCCCATGTAAAAATGACGTCCTTCTTAAGGAGATGATGAAAAGGTTGACAACGGTCAGAAAGCTGCGAGATGAAGCGACGAATGGACTGGAGCTTGCCTTGCAAACTACAAAGCTACTTGAGATTGGTCAGGGGAGGCATTTCGAGGATAGCGCGAATCTTAGCAGGATCTATCTCAATGCCATGGAAGGAAATGATGAAGCCGAGAAGCTTGCCAGAGAGGACCCCAAAGACACATTTCTTGGGGTTAAGACGGACATTGTACTGAAGAAGACGAGAAAAGATGATTTTGAGAATGGTCAGATGGTCACGGTGAAGTTTGGACTTGCCGAGCAGGTCATCCACATAGTCCTCCATGATTTTGTGGAGGAGATCGTGGAAAATGTAGGTCATGGCACGCTGATAAGTGGTGCCTACGTTCTTCAAGCCGAAAGGCATGACTCGATAGCAAAAAGTCCCCCATGGGGTAATGAAAGTAGTCTTGTGCTGATCTTCCGGAGCAATCAGGATTTGATTGTATCCTGAAAACCCGTCCATAAGAGATAGCATCTCATGGCTGGCCATAAGATCAATGAGCTAGTCGATGTTAGGAAGAGGAAAGTCATCTTTAGGACAGGCTAGATTAAGGTCGCGATAGTCTGTGCAGATCTGAATCCCCCTAGTTGCCTTGGTGACTGGGATGATGTTAGAGACCCACTGTGGATAATCGATAGGCTGGATGAAGGAGACAGAAAAGAGACGTTGAAGCTCCTCTTTGACAAGGAGGGCAACACGAGGATGCATCTTTCAAAGCTTTTGCCTGACAGGCTTAGCCTCTGGTTTGGTGACAATGTTATGGGTAACGATGGTGGGGTCGATGCCAGGCATATCACTGTAAGTCCAGGCAAAGGCCTTGCTATGGTCGGAAAGAAACTGGGTATTGTCAAGCTGCTCCTGAGTGTCTAAAGATTGGCCGATCTTTAAGACATGAGGAACATCAAAAGAAGGAAGGTTGATGTCAATGGTTGATTCATTTAACATAACCTGGGTCTCAGAAGGGAGGGAGTGCTGGATGAAAGAATCATCAGCACCCATGTAAGAAAGAATGGCGTCATCGTCAACGCAGTGAACAGTGTGAATGGTTGCCGACTCATCTTCGATCATGCTGGGAAGAATGAGAGGGAGAGACTTGGATACCCCATTGAGCTGATAAGTCAAGGGGTCCAGGCGGATGGTGTTTATGGAAAAAAAAACTAGGAGGAATGGAAACCACTGACTCCATAGGTGAAGGTGGTGAAACAGGCAAGTGTGGAGGAGATTGGTCAAGGATTGGTTCAGGACAAAGGTCTATAGGGTCTTGAGTGGGGTCGTGATATCCCAGACCATACCGTTTCTTGGCGTCGTCATCATTGAGTGGTTGGATAGGCTGATGGGAGCCCTGCTCATAGCGTCTGAAACCAAAACCCTTCCATGCACACCTGTAAAGGTAAGTGTGTGCAAAGGTGGGGTTGCCAAGAAATGAGAAATCTGATGTGAAAGGTTAGGGTGAAGAAAGAGGATTACCATCAGTAGGAGCTAGATTAAGCCCCCCATAGACGAGATTGGTGCGGAGGTGAGGGGGACCATAAGGTATGATCATCCTGATCCGATGGTCGTAGCTGGGGCTATGATGAAGGCGTCCATACTCTTGTGGAGTTTGGAACATGTCTAAAGCCAGCAAGCGATACTCTCCCAATGAAAGTCTTTGGAAGACGTCTTCCATGGGGTCTGTGGTTGTCGCTTGAAGGGAAGGTGTAAGGGCGACCACCTGTTGCGAACTGGTCGAAGCTTCCGTGGATGGAGGCGGTGCCGGGGTTGATGGCTTGATAGGAATAAGGACATTATTTGGACGGTAGGTGGTGTTGCATGTTTTGAAGGGCGAAGGGTCAGCGAGAATGGTGTGGACTTGTCTGTCATGCTCAAACTTCACACAACGGTGTAGGGTGGAGGGGACACAGGCCATGGCGCGGATCCAAGGTCGGCCCAGCAAGATGTTGTATTGGAACTCTCCTTCGATGATGTAGAAGAGCTCCGGGACTGTGCGTAGACCAACGCGAATATGAAGGATGACTGTGCCAATGGTCATGGCAGTAGTGTCATTAAAAGAGCACAAGATCACGTCAATTTTGGAGACTCAATTCTTGGGAAGAGCCAACTGATCAAAGGCATGGGTGGAGATGATGTTGATGCTAGCGCCCCCGTCGATCATAACACATTTAATGCGTGTCTGATCGATATAGGCAGTGATGAAGATGGTGGCGTCCTGATCTTCCGTGTTGGATGTGGGAATCTCAGAATCACTGAATGTTATGGAGGCAACAGGGGCTAAGGAGTGGACAAGGGCAGTAAGTGGTTAGGGGTCCTCGGGTTGGACCTCCACTACCTGTAGGGCTTGGATGAGGGCCTGACGATGTTGGGGTGAGGTTTGGATGAGATCGTAGAGGGACATCTTCACAGGCGTCTGGTGAAGCTGTTTCAACATGGAGTCGTGGATTGGTCCGGAAGAGGAAGAAGAAGAGGAGGGTTGAGGCGCGCCAAGCATAGAAATCTTAGGCTTAGGCAGTTGAGGTGGATTGACAAAAGGGTAGGTCCAAGGAATGGCGGCTTTTTCTTTCGTCTTGTCCTTTTGTGACCTAGTGGCGATGTGAATGGCATTGATTTCAAAGATGGGAGGTGAAGATGATGAAGGGGTTGTAACCGGTTGATGAGATGTGGATGGGTTTGAAGAGGTTGAAGGGTTATGAGAAGGAGTCGAGAGGCGGTCAAAAGTGTCCTCAAAGAGAAGAGTGTCTTTCTCCAGATAATGGCGAATGACAGCCTTGAGGGCACAACAAGTCTCGGTGTCATGTCCTGGTGTACGATGATATAAACAAATCTTCATGTCGTCGAACCAGGAAGGTTTAGACCCGAGAGGTTGAAAGGGCTTGATGGGTGGAAGAGTTATGCTAGAAGTTTGCAAAATTCGTTGCAAGATCAAAGAGTATGAGCCCACTAAAGGGTCCGTGCTCATCGATGTATGCGATGTCGGTGACTTTTGCTTGGGCAAAGTTGGAGGGGGTTTTCGTACCACCTTCTGGGTTGATGGTGCGATGACAGGCAGAGACGATACACTCTTCATGAGAGGTATTGCCCTTTTGGGAGAGGGTAGGCTAGTGGTAGGTAAAGGAAGCAAAGGAGGCAATCGGTTTTGGTTAGAGGTTGAAGCGGGAAGGACTCTGGTTAAGGTTGAAGGATGCGGGCCCAAAATGGAAGGCAATGATGATGGAAGAGGAGGCGTTCGCCTCTGTGGTTTGGCAGTCTTTTATGATTTAGGTTGAAGACTACTATTTGTTGAAGTCTGGGTTAAGTCCACCTTCACTTGTGGATGAGTGAGGTTGGAGACGGGGTGAATGCCAAGTGTTTTGATAGGTTTAGGCGGAGTAGATGAGGGTTTTGGTTTTGATGAAGTTGATGAAGATGTAGACGGTTTGGAAGTGGAGATCTGATTTTTGTTGATAGTCTTAGGAGGTTCTACCATGGGAGGATTAGCAGCATGAGATGAGAGGGCCCGGGCTTGTTGAAGAGCTGTGAGACGGTCCCACAATCCCTGATGTTCCACTTTCCTAGAAGGGAGAAGTTTGAGTCTCTCCACTAGTCGGGAAAATGGCTGAGAAGATGCGGGATGAAGTTTGGGCTCTTAAGAAGACGTCGACGGTTGTGGGACTAAAGGTGAGACGGGTGTAGTAGTCTCGGGCCCAAAGCATGGTGAAGTCGTGACAGGTTCATGTTTGGTTGGAGACAAAGGAGAGATGGGTTCTTCCCTGGGTGGAGAAGAAACTGGAGAATGAAGCTCCTCGAGCGGGTAAAGGGCAGGGATGATAGTGCCCTCCACTTGTGGTCGAGGAGTAGGAAAGGTTGGGTCCTCCATGGGCAGCAAGAAGGAAGATGGTGAAATTGGCGGTACTGGTAAGGTCGAGGCGTCCTCCAAAATGAGAGAAGTTGAGGGAGAACTAGCCGGTGAAAGAGGTTCATCCACATGTGATGGACTGATGGATGAACTCACCTCTTGGGGTTGGTTAGAAATGAGGGGCGAGACCGTATTGACTGTTCGAATATTATGTTCGTGGGTATTGTCAGTCAAGGTCTGGACATTGTTTTGGGTTGTTGGATGATTAGGGAACGGTTGTTTGAAGATATCGATACCCTGATTAGGAGGGGCATTAGGATTGTCGAGGATGAGGTCACCCTTTTCCAACATGTCTTGGACTATGTTTTTAAGGGTCTTATAGTTGCCCGTGTCATGACCTTTAACACGGTGGTAGTGGCAGAAGTCATCTTCCCTATACCACGCAGGGATGGTGCGTGAGGGATCAAATTGTGGTGGAGGTCAGATCTGAGGGAGATTGATGGCCCCTTGTTTGACGAGTTTTTCCAGCACAGACGTGTATGATTCTCCATGTGGAGTAAACTGTCGCTGTATGTATCTCTGCTGAAATTGACGAGTGGCGCTCATAGATGTGGATGGTTCAGGTTGATTAGTTGAAGGTGAAGAGGAGGAAGATCTAACAACCACAGCATTTGCTGAAGCTTTAGATTTAAGATTGGACGAGGAAGGCTTAGAAGAAGGGTCATTGGTTTTGGAGTTGGGATTCTTACTCCGCAACTTGACTTTATTCTCCTCGACAGCACGTAACTCAAGTTTACGAGCCATCGTGAAGGCTTCGTCAAAAGTGCGGAAGGTTTGAACCCTCAAGGTAGAAGAAATATGTCTAGCGTAGGCTTGAGAGAAAAGTTCAATAAGCTTAGGCTGAGGTAAGGAAAATGAAAGTTGATTGATAAGGCCCCTCCATCGAGCAACAAAATCAGCAATAGATTCATCCTCAAACTGGCGAATAGAATAGAGGTCTGTGATGGAGACCTTCTTGGTGATATTGATGGAGAAATGATCGAGGAAGAGCTGGGCCAGCTGAGTGAACGTGAAGATGGAATGGCTGGGAAGAGAGCTGTACCAGTCAAGTGTAGCACCCAAGAGAGACATGGGAAACGTGCGTAAGAGTAACGCATCGTCATGGGAGATAAGGTAATAGGCGTGTCTGAATGCCCGTAAATGTTGTTGTGGGTCTTCCTTGCTCTGGAAACGAGAAAACTTAGGAAGTTCCCACTGGCTGGGATATGGTCTGATGGGGACAGAAGGATGGATGGGCTCGTTGCAGATTTGTTCGTACGAGAGAGTGTTGCGTGAGCCGGTAATGGAGGTCTCTAGGTTGGACATTTTATCCATCAGCATCTTGATAATATCTACTGACGGATTGGCGGGTGGAGCGCCTCCTAGATTGTAAGGCACTTGAAAGAGGCTGGAAGAGGTATACGACGTAGTCGGTTGTACCAATAAGGGCGCAACGTACGGATGACTAGTCGTAGGGATAGAAGAAGTGACTAAGGATGGTTGGATGGAAGGCATGGCTAGGTTTGATGTTATCATGGGAGGTTGGCTAGAGGTAACATGGGCCAATGGATAAGTAGCCACCCTAGTGTTGATAGGAGTAAGGGTGGGCGGAATAGAGACGACCAGGTTTTGAAAGGGGGTAGAAAGTGGTTGAGTGGACTAAGATTGATTGGGGGCCGAAACCCCAGTGAAAGTGGGCCCAACGATGGAAGGAGAGGCCACACTTGGATGGTTGGTAAAAGGTTGGTCATTGGTTGAGGCAACAACCTGGGTGTCTAAGGGTTGGACTATGGACGCCGTTGATACGACCGCAGTCTCAAGGAAAGAGGTCGGCATTCCATAAATTGGATTGCCCAAGGGGTCTCGCGTTCGGCTATTCGCGAGATAGTGTTGCAAGGCTTTGGTATTGAGGTCCAAGAATCGTGCGAAATCTTGGTCCCCTTCTGGAATAATAGGTGTTTGGGTCGGAGATGGTTTGGTAGGAGTTCTTTCAGTTTCCAAGTTGAACTCCATTATAGGGCTGGTTGTAGGCGGGGTAGATGGAAGAGGATGATGCCTCGCGTGATCGACTAGAGCCTTGGCTTGGCTACGAGTTAGAACCATTCAAGGCAAGGAAGAACGTCCTCATAAGCTAAAACAAGCAGATAAGAACCAAAAAGATGAAGACACAAGCAGATCCTAAAACCCTAGAAGTAAATTATTAGGATTATAGTGGCTTATGCCTTAGAATGTGTGTAGAGGAAGATTGGATTTGTGAGTCGGGTCCTAGAAGAAGCAGTCTATGGATGGTTTCGGGTTTTGTTATGGTGCTCAAGAAATTTGTGTTAGCTTCCGTACAGGCCTGGTGCTAAGGAGCAAGCTCCCCTCACTTCACGATTCCAGTGGTTAGTTGGTTTCGCTTAGCCAAAATATACTTCCACTAGAGTTTATCCTCCGCCAGAGAACGGAGTGGGCTTCCCCCTTGGTGATGAAATCCAAGTAGGGTCACCGGGATGGGTAAGGTATCCGCTGGGGGATGAAATCCCAGTCGGGCCTTGTCTTAGGTAAGTTAAAATGTTTGTTTTGTACAGGTGGTTTGGTCGTGTAACATCAAGTGATCTAGATTAATTCAATATGTGTTTTAATTACTATGTGTGGTCTAAGATATGCAGGCAAATAGAGATGAATGCAAAGTGTTTTAATGCCCAAGTCAAAATGTTTGTTTGTATGAATACGAATGGAGAAAGAGTCGAAGAATATGAGTTTTAGCTAGTCTAGAAGTGCAAGAAAGAAAGAAATGTTCGTTTTAGTCCTGCTTATGATGTCGTTTAAGAAGAGACGAAAGGAGGCGAAAAGGAAGAAACCTAATGCACCTAAATGAATAAAAGAAAGAAAGAAACCAAGGAGGACCTAGGGTCCCACCGGGCGTGCCAGAATGTTTCTATGCAAAAATTGCTTTCTACATTCAAAGAAGAAATAAAGAAACTAAAGAAATGGACAAGGCTAGAAGTACCTGATAAAGTTGTGCACACCGAAATCAGACGTTGGAAGATTCTCCTCTTTGGCTGTGGAGGAATGACACCTGCAAAGAAGAAAAGGCTGAAACACAGAAAAATGTTAGTCAAAGATATGGTGGGCTGTCAGGCGAATGCCCGATCCTAGAAGTACGAAGACTTCCTAGAAGGATATCAACCCAATGATAAAAAAGAAGAATATTGGACGAAAGTAGATAATAAAAGATAAAATGACAGAAATAAATGATAGAAAATAAAGTGTGTACTTGATATGCAGCACTATTCTGCACAGTCATCGGCGTCGGTCTCTGTGGTGCCGGCGTCAGTTAGGGAAGGTGCCGGCGTCGGTTGAGGTGCCGTCGTCGGTCGGGGTAGTGACCGGCGTCGGTAGGGGCAGGTTCTGGACGAGTTGCAGAAGGCCTGGGAGAGTCGAGATAGGTTCTTGACAGGGTCGGGACAAGGTTTAGAAAGAGTTGGGACAGGGTCTGATAGAATCAAGATAAGGTCAGGACAGGGTTTGGGCGAGGTAAGGTCGGGTTTGAACAGAGTCTGGGGGTTTTAGTCGAGTCTGGATAGAGTTATGGATTCGGATAGTGGGCAGGGATGTAAAGGAGAGATGCAAAACTTGGGTCTGTGGTTTAAAGATTTGGGATGACATAAATAATGAACAAATAATAACCAAGAAGAAATAAAACAAACAGAGTAAATACTTACCTGCTAGAAGACGTGATGAAAGCCATAGTTGAAGTTGTCTGTGCAGTGCCAGATTGAAACGAATGCAGATTGGTTGATGCCAGAGTTGGTTGATCACGAGAGTGTTGATTGCCAGAGTCTGTGGATGTCGGAGTTCGCAGGTCGATTGAACGATTGATCGGTTGATTGATTAGCCTTTCGAATGGTTGGCGGAGGCTGATGAAGGCAAGGGACGGTTCGAGAGACGGTTTGACAACCATTTCGAGAAACTGATCGGGAACCGAATGATAATTGATAACAGATAACGGCAAGGTGACCGACATCGGTAGGATTGCCGACGTCGGCCGATAAGTGACCGACGTCGGTGACATCGGCCGGGTAGAGACCATCGTTGGCAGATGCACAATGGGGATAGAGTCTAGCTTTAGCTCTGTGCTCATTTTTACATGCTGCCAGGGTCAAGGTTGGTGGAACAAGTGATCAACAAGGGTTAAATAGGCGAAGAAGAATAAGATGGGGAATGACCAAGGGAGTTGACACGATTTCGGTGTCTACAACTACATTTGGGATCCAGGAGGATTGATTGGTTTATTGTTTCAAGATTGCTTGGGGACAAGCAATTTCAGGAGGGACAGATTGTCATGTCCCCTTTTCAATTGACATCTTCAGAATTGATGGTTAGACTATTATACGACCTTCATAGGCTAATAGGATGGATAGAGGGTCTTAATGGAGCCTGGCTTAGCTTTGACTTGCAAAATTGTTCTAGTGGGCTTTCGTTCAGGCTATTTCAGACATGTATTGAGGGAGATATTAATATTTGATTGATTTAATTAAATATTAATTATTTAGCCTATTTGTAATTATGAAACCCTAATTCTAATTTAAGAAACCCTAATTAGGGCAAGTGCATCTTTTTTGAGGATATAAGGGTTCTCATAGGAGGGAGGATGATTATTGATTATTAATTTTGGAGAATTTTGCTAAGGGTTTTTTCTAAGAAGACTGAGCCAAGGGTTCTAGGATTCTATTTACATTGGAGAATGTACACTCTTCAGTGTGTGTGTTTCAAAGGTTGTGAGATACCAGTTGATCTACTGCCAGTTCATGGGATAGCTTCATACAGAAGTTATCACAGAGGTTTATAGATTTGAGAGATAACTTCATACAGAAGTTATCACAAGGGTTCATAGGTATTTCTTTATTTAGTTATTTTAATTTAGAAAATTATATAGATAGAGATCTTCAGAATCAAGTATCTAGAAATATAGGCCACTGCATATTATCTTGTCTATATGAAATATGTACCAATCCGTATAGTTCTACCAAAGGCCAAATAACGGTACAGGGGACACAAGAACCGACATCGATAGCCCAGTGACCGACATCGGCCGACTGCAGACCGATGTCGATAGAGTAGCTGACCTATAGAGACTAACGTTGGTAGAATATCAATTGATGATGGTAGAATAACCGACATTAGTGATTGTGTTGTTGACACAACAACCCGAGAGCCACATAGATTCAAGGTTTATGTCCAGATTTGCAAAAGATCAGGTTTTGAGCCAAAATTTGTATTACTTTATATGCATGCCAGAGATTCAATATTGTAATCATTCTAAAGAATAATAAGAGCACAGATTAGCCAGTTGATTGATTATACTACTATCTATTTATTTAATTAAATTTATTTTGCAAAATCATATCTTTGTTTAGAGCTTTTGTCTTTCACATATTCCCTATTGATTGGGGATATTAGAGTGGTATTAGAGCTTTTGTTTTTCTATATTCTCTACTGGACAGGGGATATTACAGTGGTATCAAAGCTTTGTTAAAAAAAGAGACCCTAAGAAAGGGATATTACAATGGTATCAGAGCTTTTGTTTTTCTACTATCCCTATTGGTTGGGGATAATACAGTGGTATCAGAGCTTTGTTAAAAAATAGAGACCCTAAGAAAGGGATATTACAATGGTATCAGAGCTTTTGTTTTTCTACTATCCCTATTGGTTGGGGATAATACAGTGGTATCAGAGCTTTGTTAAAAAAAAGTAGACCCTAAGAAAGGGATATTACAGAGGTATCAGAGCCAAATCTTGCCATCCTGAGGGTTTGACAATCTTATGCAGCCACAAGAGTTGGGACCACACAAAAGCTATCACACAGTATTTTAGGTATTTATTTCATTAGGTTTTATTTGAGTAATTATTCAGAATAAAGATATTTTGTATTAGGATATATTTCTTTAGATCTAGAGTACAGCATACAAGTCACTGCATATTATCTTGTTTGTATGAAATTTGTACCAATTTGTAAAATTTTGTACAATTCTACCACAACCCAAACAACGCTGCAGGGGACACAAGAACTGACATCGGTAGCCCAATGACTGACATTGGCTAACTATAGACTAACATTGGTAGAGTAGCTGACCTACAGAGACTGATGTCAACATAATATCGACTGACAATGGAAAAATAACTGACGTCGGTGATTGTGTTGTTGACACAGCAACCCGAGAGCCACATATTCTAAAGATCAGGTATATTCTAAGGATAAGGTATATCACATGTAGTAGAGCTTTGCTTGAGGGCACTCAAGTTATAGAACAATATCCAATCACCATGAGTGATAGGTGTGATGGTAGCCCACACTGGGGCCACAGGCTTAATGATGATCAAGACACCAGAGAAGTCTATCGCGAGATGACACAGGCACTACAGGCACTCACTAGTATGGTAAAGAGGATGAACACACCTCTTTGATAGAATGGGGAGCAAGGAGATAACGGGAGTGCTACTGTTAATCAGAGACCATAGCTGACCCATTTTAGGATAACTGATAGGCTTACAAGGCCTATGTTTGTTAAGAATGATTCAAAGGCCAACCTAGTAACACCAACTTTGGATCGAGAGGCTCTTAACGATCTACGTAGGAAAAAGCTTTGCTTATACTACAAAGGTATATATGATGCCAATCACAATTGTCTTTTGAGGCCTAAGGGCAAGGCAAATCATGTGATGTGGGTGTATTGTGAGGATTCGGAATCAAAAGATTCCAAACAACAGGATAGTTTTGAGGAGTCAGAGGTAGAGGCTTCAGAGCCTAAGGTAGAGGCAATGAAGGTGGCTCACTAGGATTTTGAGAGACATGTGGATGAGCTTAGTCTTGGGGATTCAGACTCTCAATTAGTTGCAAAGGATAAGGGAGCTGGAGATTGTGATGATGAGATAGTTTCAGTAGCAGCTTCTTCAAAGTTAGATGAGGATGAGTCTGATGCTGGCATTCAAAGTGTGGAGGTATACTCAGAGGTTAGTATATTGAGTGTTGTTGGTGAGTACATTCCTATAGTTGTAGTTGAGAAACATGTTGTTGGGGCTGACACACATGTTTAGGATTTGGAAGTACCTGGTCCTGATGAGATTGGGATACTAGTGGAGTTGAGTCTCTAGATTGATTCTTCTCACACAGATGATAGTGTGGTACCATTCACTGTGCCACTTTTATAGAGGGATAAGCTGTGGTGTGTAGGGGAGTATGTCGATGCTTCCTCTTATAATTTTTATTACACTAAAATGCTCATGGAGTATTTTCTAGATAGTGCAGGTGTTCATCTGGATTCGCATAGGGGGATAGAAGGTGTTCTCATTTGAGGTACTAGTGCTATTAGCAGATTGGGTGGGGAGATTATAGTGATCATTTCTACTATGCTACCTCACAAGGATTTTGAGGTGGGGTTTGTAGAGTAGATTGCACAGGGTCTTATCCAGCCTATAGCCACTTGGTGTCAGAGATTGGAGCCATCTGCTGATTCTCAGTTTAGTGATGGTGAGCCAGTAGCAGAGTTTGGGGGTTCCTACCAGCAGTATATGGTGGGGTATGCTCATTATTATTCTTTCAATCCAGAGATCAAAGATTTGATTTCACATAGGTGTAGATCAACACCTATTCCTTATCATCCATCATGGAATGGATTGGCACCATCTTTTGTAGATGGAAATGGTGTTGCAAGTTACATAGCCTGCAGTATCGACACATCCAGGGTAGTTGTGATTTTAGAGATTAGTTGAGTTGCATTTCCCATTTTGATTATGGATTCCTCTTGGTTATAATTTAGAGGATATTGTAGGAGCTTGTGTTCATTGTCATCAGTATAGATCATGACTACATTTGGGATCTAGGTGGATTGATTAGTTTATTGTTCTGAGATTGCTTGGGGACAAGCAATTTCAGGAGGGGCGGATTGTCATGTCCCCTTTTCAATCGACATCTTCAGAATTGATGGTTAGCCTATTATACAACCTTCATAGGCTAATAGGATGGATAGAGGGTCTTAATGGAGCTTGGCTTAGCTTCGACTTGCAGAATTGTTCCAGTGGGCTTTTGTTCGGGCTCTTTTGGACATGTATTGAGGGAGATATTAATATTTGATTGATTTAATTAAATATTAATTATTTAGCCTATTTTTAATTATGAAAACCTAATTCTAATTTAAAAATCCCTAATTAGGGAAAGTGCATCTTTTTGGAGGATATAAGGGTTCTCATAGGAGGGAGGATGATTATTGATTATTGATTTTGGAAAATTTTACTAAGGGATTTTTCTGAGAAGACTGAGCCAAGGGTTCCAGGATTCTATTTGCATTGGAGAACATCCACTCTTTAGTGTGTGCAATTCAAAGGTTGTGAGATACCAGCCGATCTATTGCCAGTTCGAGGGATAGCTTCATACAAAAGTTATCACAAAGGTTATCAAATTTGAGAGATAACTTCATATAGAAGTTATCACAAGGGTTCACAAGTATTTCTTTATTTAGTTCTTTTAATTTAGAAAATTATATAAATAGAGATATTCAAAATTAGGTATCTAGAAATACAGGCTACTGCATATTATCTTGTCTATACTGAATCCATACCAATCCATATAATTCCATATAGTTCTACCATAGGCCAGACAATGTCGCAGGGGACACAAGAACTGACATCGACAGCCCACTAACCGACATCAGCCGACTGCAGACTGACATTGACAGAGTAGCCAACCTACAAAGACTGATGTCAGTAGAATATCAATAAATGAAGGTAGAATAACTAATGTCAGCGATTATGTTGTTGACATAGCAACCCAAGAGCCACACAGATTCAGGGTTTATGTCCAGATTTGCAAAAGACCAGGTTTTGAGTCAAAATTTGTACTACTTTATATGCATGCCACAGATTCAATATTGTAATCATTCTAAATAATAATAAGAGCACTGATTAGCTAGTTGATAGATTATACTACTATCTATTTATTTAATTGAATTTATTCTACAAAATCATATCTTTGTTCAGAGCTTTTGTCTTTCACATATTCCCTATTGATTGGGGATATTACAGTGGTATTAGAGCTTTTGTTTTTCTATATTTCCTACTAGACAGGGGATATTACAGTGGTATAAGAGCTTTGTTAAAAAGAAGAGACCCTAAGAAAGCGATATTATAGTGGTATCAGAGCTTTTGTTTTTCTACTATCCCTATTGGTTGGGGATAATACAGTGGTATCAGAGCTTTGTTAAAAAAAAGAGACCCTAAAAAAGGGATATTACAGTGGTATCAAAGCTTTTGTTTTTCTACTATCCCTATTAGTTGGGGATAATATAGTGGTATTAGAGATTTGTTAAAAAAAAAGACCCTAAGAAAGGGATATTACAGAGGTATCAGAGCCAAATCCTGCCATCTTGAGGGTTTGACAATCTTATGCAGCCACAAGAGTTGGGACCACACATAAGTTATCACACAGTATTTTAGGTATTTATTTCATTAGGTTTTGTTTGAGTAATTATTCAAAATAAAGATCTTCCATATTAGGCTATATTTCTTCAGATCTAGAGTACAACATATAGGCCGCTGCATATTATCATGTTTGTATGGAATCCATACCAATCTATACAATTTCATATAGTTCTACCACAGGATAGACAATGTCACAGGGGACACAAGAACCGACATCAATAGCCTAGTGACTGACATCAGCTAACTACAGACTGACGTTGGTAAAGTAGTCAACCTACACAGATTGACGTCGATAGAATATCGACTGAAAATAGTAGAATAACTGATGTTGGTGACTGTGTTGTTGACACAGCAACTCGAGAGCCACATATTCTAAATATTAGGTATATTTTAAAGATTAGGTATATCACATGCAGTAAAGCTTTGCTTGAGGGCACTCAAGTTATTAAACAACAACCAATCACCATGAGTGACAGGTGTGATGGTAGCCCGCACTGGGGCCACAGGCATAATGATGATCAGGACACTAGAGAAGTCTATCGTGAGATGACATAGGCACTACAGGCACTCACTACTATGGTAAAGAGGATGAACACACCTGTTCGATAGAATGGGGAGCAAGGAGATAACATGAGTGCTACTATTAATTAGAGACCATAGTTGACCCATTCCAAGAAGGCTGATAGGCCTACACAGCCTATGTTTGTTAAGAATGATTCAAAGGCCAACCCAGTAACAACACCTTTGGATCGAGAGGCTGTTAACAATCTACGCAAGAAAAAGCTTTGCTTATACTGCAAAGGTCCATATGATGCCAATCACGATTGTCCTTTGAGGCCTAAGGGCAAGGCAAATTGTGTGATGTGGGCATATTGTGAGGATTCAGAATCAGAAGATTCTGAACAGCAGGATAGTTTTGAGGAGTCAGAGGCAGAGGCTTCAAAGCCTAAGGTAGAGGCAATTAAGGTGGCTCACCAAGATTTTAAGAGACATGTGGATGAGCTTAGTCATGGGGATTCAGACTCTATGTTAGTTGCAGAGGACATGGGAGCTGGAGATTGTGATGATGAGATAGTTTTAGCAGTAGCTTTTTTAGAGTTAGATGAGGATGAGTCTGATGTTGGCATTCAGAGTGTGGAGGTATACTCAGAGGTTAGTACATTGAGTTTTATTGGTGAGTACATTCCTACAGTTGTAGCTGAGGAACATGTTGTTGGGGTTGACACACATGTTCAAGATTTGGGAGTACCTGGTCTTGATGAGATTGGGATACCAGTGTAGTTGAGTCTCCAGATTGATTCTTCTCACACAGATGACAGTGTGGTACCGTTCCTTGTGCCACATTTACAGAGGGATCAGTTGTGATATGCAAGGGAGTATGTCGATGCTTCCTCTTATAATTTTTATTACACTAAACTACTCATGGAGTATTTGCTAAATAGTGCAGGTGTTCATCTGGATTTACATAGGGGGACATAAGGTGTTCTCATCTGAGGTACTGGTGCTATTAGCAGATTGGGTGGGGAGATTATAGTGATCCTTTCTACTATGCTACCTCACAGGGATTTTGAGGTGGGGTTTGTTGAGTAGATTGCACAAGATCCTTTCTAGCCTACAGCGACTTGGAGTTAGAGATTGGAGCCATCTGTTGATTCCCAGTTCGGTGATGGTGAGCTAGTAGCAGAGTTTGGGGGTTCCTACCAGAAGTATATGGTGGGGTATGCTCATTATTATTCTTTCAATCCAAAGATCAAAGATTTGATTTCACGTAGGTGTAGATCAACACCTGTTCCTTATCATCCATCATGGAATGGATTGGCACCATCTTTTGCAGATGGAAATGGTAGTTGCAAGCTACATAGCTTGCAGTATCGACACATCCAGGGCAGTTGTGATTTTAGAGATTGGTTGAGTTGCATTCGCCAGTTTGAATATGGATTCCTCTTGGTTATAATTCAAATTATATTTTAGGAGCTTGTGTTGATTGTCATTAGTATAGATCATGACTACATTTGGGATCCAGGTGGATTGATTGCTTTATTGTTTCGAGATTGCTTGGGGACAAGCAATTTCAGGAGGGGCAGATTGTCATGTCCCCTTTTCATTTGATATCTTCAGAATTGATGGTTAGCCTATTATACAACCTTTGTAGGCTGATAAGATGGATAGAGGGTCTTAATAGAGCTTGGCTTAGCTTCGACTTGCTGAATTGTTCCAGTGGGCTTTCGTTCGGGCTCTTTCAGACATGTATTGAGGGAGATATTAATATTTGATTGATTTAATTAAATATTAATTATTTAGCCTATTTTTAATTATGAAACCCTAATTATAATTTAAGAAATCCTAATTAGGGCAAGTGCATCTTTCTGGAGGATATAAGGGTTCTCATAGGAGGGAGGATGATTATTGACTATTGATTTTGGAGAATTTTGCTAAGGGTTTTTTCTGAAAAGACTGAGCCAAGTGTTCCAAGATTTTATTTGCATTAGAGAACGTCCACTCTTCAGTGTGTGTGTTTCAAAGGTTGTGAGATACCAACTGATCTATTACCAGGTCGAGGGATAGCTTCATATAGAAGTTATCACAGAGATTTACAGATTTGAGAGATAACTTCATACAAAAGTTATCACAAGGGTTCATAGGTATTTCTTTATTTAGTTATTTTAATTTAGAAAATTATACAAATAGAGATCTTCAGAACTTGGTATCTAGAAATATAGGCTGCTGCATATTATCTTGTCTATATAGAATCTGTACCAATTTGTATAATTCTATATAGTTCTACCATAGGCCAGATAGCGCCATAGGGGACACAGGAACTGACATCAGCAGCCCAGTGACCGACATCGACTGACTACAGACTGACATCAATAGAGTAGCACACCTACAAAGACCGATGTTGATAGAATATCAATTGATGATGAGAGAATAACTGACATCGGTGACTATGTTGTTGAGACAACCTGAGAGCCGCACAGATTCAGGGTTTATGTCCAGATTTGCAAAAGACCAGGGTTTGAGTCAAAATTTGTATTACTTTATATGCATGCCAGAGATTCAATATTGTAATCATTCTAAAGAATAATAAGAGCACTGATTAGCTAGTTGATAGATTATACTACTCTCTATTTATTTAATTAAATTTATTCTACAAAATCGTATCTTTGTTCAGAGCTTTTGTCTTTCACATATTCCCTATTGATTGGGGATATTACAGTGGTATCAGAGCTTTTGTTTTTCTATATTCCCTACTGGACAAGGGATATTACAGTGGTATGAGAGCTTTGTTAAAAAAAGAGACCCTAAGAAAGGGATATTAGAGTGGTATCAGAGCTTTTGTTTTTCTGCTATCCCTATTGGTTGGGGATAATACAGTGGTATCAGAGCTTTGTTAAAAAAAAGAGACCCTAAAAAAGGGATATTATAGTGGTATCAAAGCTTTTGTTTTTCTACTATCCCTATTGGTTGGGGATAATACAGTGGTATCAGAGCTTTGTTTAAAAAAAGAGACCCTAAGAAAGGGATATTACAGTGGTATCAGAGCTTTTGTTTTTATACTATCCCTATTGGTTGGGGATAATACAGTGGTATCAGAGCTTTGTTAAAAAAAAGTAGACCCTAAGAAAGGGATATTACAGAGGTATCAGAGCCAAATCTTGCCATCCTGAGGGTTTGACAATCTTATGCAGCCACAAGAGTTAAGACGACACAGAAGTTATCACACAGTATTTTAGGTATTTATTTCATTAGGTTTCATTTGAGTAATTGTTTAGAATAAAGATCTTTCATATTAGGCTATATTTCTTTAGATCTGGAGTATAGCATACAAGCCACTGCATATTATCTTGTCTATAGGGAATCCATTCCAATCCGTACAATTTTGTACAGTTCTACCATAGGCTGGACAATGCCATAGGGGACACAAGAACCGACATCAACAGCCCAATGACCGACATCGGCCGACTGCAAACTGACATCAGTAGAGTAGCCAACCTATAGAGACTGATGTTGGTAGAATATCGACTGATGACGGTAAAATAACTGACGTTAGTGACTGTGTTATTGACACAGTAACTTGAGAGCTGCAAATTCTAAAGATCAAGTATATTCTAAAGATTAGGTATATCACACATAGTAGAGCTTTGCTTGAGGGAAATCAAGTTATAGAATAGCAGCCAATCACCATGAGTGATAGGTGTGATGGTAGCCTACACTGGGGCCACAGGCATAATGATGATTAGGACACTAGAGAAGTCTACTGTGAGATGTCACAGGCACTACAGGCACTCACTACTATGGTAAAGAGGATGAACACACCCGTTCAATAGAATGGGGACAAGGAGATAATAGGAGTGCTACTGTTAATCGGAGACCATAGCTGACCCATTCCAAGAGGGCTGATAGGCCTACATGGCCTACGTTTGTTAAGAATGATTCAAAGGCCAACCCAGTAACACCACCTTTGGATTGAGAGGCTCTTAATGATCTACATAGAAAAAAGCTTTGCTTATACTGCAAAGGTCCATATGATGCCAATCATGATTGTCCTTTGAGGCCTAAGGGTAAGGAAAATCATGTGATGTGGGCATATTATGAGGATTTAGAATCAAAAGATTCTGAACAGTAGGATAGTTTTGAGGAGTCAGAGGCAGAGGCTTCAGAGCCTAAGGTAGAGGCAATGAAGGTGGCTCACCAAGATTTTGAGAGACATTTGGATGAGCTTAGTCATGGGGATTCAGACTCTCAGTTAGTTGCAGAGGATGAGGGAGCTAGAGATTGTGATGATGAGATAGTTTTAGCAGCATCTTCTTCAAAGTTCGATGAGGATGAGTCTGATGTTGGCATTCAGAGTGTGGAGTTATACTCAGAGGTTAGTACATTGATTGTTATTGGTGAGTACATTCCTACAGTTGTAGCTAAGGAACATGTTGTTGGGGCTGACACACATGTTCAAGATTTGGGAGTACCTGGTCTTGATGAGATTGGGATACCAGTGGAGTTGAGTCTCCAGATTGATTCTTCTCACACAGATGATAGTGTGGTACCATTCATTGTGCCACCTTTATAGAGGGATCAGTTGTGGTGTGCAGGGGAGTATGTCGATGCTTCCTCTTATAATTTTTATTACACTAAACTACTCAAGGAGTATTTGCTGGATAGTGTAAGTGTTCATCTGGATTCACATAGGGGGAAGAAGGTGTTCTCATCTGAGGTACTGGTGTTATTAGTAGATTGGGTGGGGAGATTATAGTGATCCTTTCTACTATTCTACCTCACAAGGATTTTGAGGTGGGGTTTATTGAGCAGATTGCATAGGGTCCTATCTAGCCTATAGCCACTTGGAGTCAGAGATTGGAGCCATATGTTGATTCCTAGTTTAGTGATGGTGAGCCAGTAGCAGAGTTTGGGGGTTCCTACCAGTAGTATACAGTGGGGTATGCTCATTATTCTTCTTTCAATCCAAAGATCAAAGATTTGATTTCATGTAGGTGTAGATCAGCACCTATTCCTTATCATCCATCATGGAATGGATCGGCACCATCTTTTGCAGATGGAAATGGTAGTTACAAGTTACATAGCCTGTAGTATCGACACATCTAGGGTAGTTGTGATTTTAGAGATTGGTTGAGTTGCATTCGCCAGTTTGATTATGGATTCCTCTTGGTTATACTTCAAAGGATATTACAGGAGCTTGTGTTGATTGTCATCAGTATAGATCATGACTACATTTGGGATCCAGGTGGCTTGATTGCTTTATTATTCTGAGATTGCTTGGGGACAAGCAATTTCAGGAGGGGTAGATTGTCATGTCCCCTTTTTAGTTGACATCTTCAAAATTGATGGTTAGCCTATTATACGACCTTCGTAGGCTGATAAGAGGGATAGAGGGTCTTAATGGAGCTTGGCTTAGCTTCCACTTGCAAAATTTTTCCAGTGGGCTTTTGTTCGGGCTCTTTCGGACATGTATTGAGGGAGATATTAATATTTGATTGATTTAATTAAATATTAATTATTTAGCCTATTTTTAATTATGAAACTCTAATTCTAATTTAAGAAACCCTAATTAGGGCAAGTGCATCTTTTTGGAGGATATAAGGGTTCTCATAGGAGAGAGGATGATTATTGATTATTGATTTTGGAGAATTTTGCTAAGGGTTTTTTCTGAGAAGACTGAGCCAAGGGTTTCAGGATTCTGTTTGCATTGGAGAATGTCCACTCTTTAGTGTGTGCGATTTAGAGGTTATGAGATACCAGCCAATCTATTACCAGTTTGAGGGATAGCTTCATACAGAAGTTATCATAGAGGTTTACATATTTGAGAGATAACTTCATACAAAAGTTATCACAAGGGTTCACAGGTTTTTCTTTATTTAGTTTTTTTAATTTAGAAAATTATATAGATAGAGATCTTCAGAATCAGGTATCCATAAATATAGCTTGCTACATATTATCTTGTCTGTATGGAATCTGTACCAATCCATACAATTTTACCTATTTCTAACTATTTTTGCTTTTCCACATTCAAAAGATGAAAGAAACTAAGATAATGGTCAAGGGTTTGTACGTACCCAGATGAAGTTAGCTCACCGTATTCAGACATTGAAGGGATTCTTCTTTGGCTATGGAGGACAACACCTGTAGATAAGGAAGACTTAAACAAAGAGTGTGTTAGATAGATAGATGGTGGATTGCCATGCAAAAGCTTGGTCCCAGAAGTGTAGAGACTTCCTTGAGAGATGACAATCCACTAATTGATAAAGATAATGTTGAACAAAGAGAAATAATGAAAGATTAAGCAAGAGAAATAGAGATAATATGTACCTATATTCTTCTGTCGGTCTTCCACAGTCACCAGCGTCGGTTGGTTAAGTCTATCGATGTCGATTAGTCTACCGACATCGGTGGAGGTAATGGGCCTGGTGGCCAGCGTCGATCAGGGCAATGAGGCTTTAGATGAGTTTTAGGTCTGGTTTATGGTTGACAAAATGGTTTGGAATAAGTTTGGGTCTGTTTGGAGGTATAATGGCCTGTGCAAGGTTTTACAGGGCAGAGAGTATGGTTTGAAAAAGGGACCAGATAGAGGACAGGGTGACAGGGAGATAAGGATGAGAGAAGGCTTTTCAGCCTCTCCGAGAAGAGTAGGTTGGGTTATGTCCAGAATGCTTGGAAATGGATAGTAGTTTGATAGCTTATGTATTTAAAAAGATAGTAAAATAAGACCAATACAAATACTTAGCTGTGAGTGGAGAGGTAGAGGTGCAGGAGTCCTATTTTCATTATGGCTGATGCAAGAGATGTCGTGTAATCTTCAATCCAATTTGGAATGGCTAGTATAGAATCCCTGAGCCTAGAGAGTGCTGTTGAGATGTTAATCCCTACAAGAAGTCAAGAAGTGAGAAGGCTTGGAAGCTAGAGCAAGAGAATTCACGTTTGCGAGGGAGAAGATTGAAGATTAAAGATCAGCATTCTGGGCATAGAATGCAATTTTAAGTCAACCGATGTCGGTGATACTGCCGACGTCGGCTGACTAATGATCAACGTCGGTAGCCAAAGAATAGAAAAAAGGGATAAAAATAGCCTTTTGCCTATTCTTCCAATTTCCAGGTCTAATTATCGTGGTTAAACGGTCGAAGGCAGGTTTAAATGAGCATGAGAGGCTAGTGGGAGGGTTGAAATGGGGTCTAAGTAATTAAGATTTGGCATGGGGTGAGGGAGGCATCTAAGCAGAGGTATCCAAGGTGGGGTGTCAAAGGGGGAATTATTAATTTAAAATAGGTATTTTAAATTAATAAAAACATAGGTTAGGCATGGTGAAGTTTGAAAGGGACCAAGAGGGAGTCGACCAAGGAGTAGACATGATTTTGGTGTCTACATTTGCCCCTTTTGTCTTGTTGGTTGTTCTTGATAAACTACAAGACAAAAATAGGAGTAAGATGCCCCAAGTATGGGATGAGGTCATTTTTGTCTTGTTGGTTATTTTGATGAACTGCAAGACAAAAATAGGAATATGTTGCCCTAATTATGGGATGAGGTATTCCCCCTCAAAGCGGGAGTCGAGGGAAGGGAACTTAAAATCAGGTGCCGATTTGATAGAGAGTGGATGGATATGGTGAAGGTTAGAGTGTGAACGCTGAAAAGGGTGGGATTGCATGTATACCACACCACATGATAGGTAGGTCAAATTGTCATGGTCAAAGGTCAAGGAGTGCTAAAATCAAAATAACCGGTCCCCAACATTTAGTTGTAGTTGATTGGGTTATTCGATCCAAGCTATAGCTCCAATGGTCGTCATGTTCCAAGTATCTCGAGCTTAGGAAGTGCTCCTAGAAAACACGAAAATGTCACAAGTAGTGGGGATTAACTTGCTCACGATCCTATACTTGTGAGGGTCGGGGACAATTTGCTAACTATTCGTGAGGTAGCAAAGGCAATCAAAACATCCAAAGCAAAGTTGTTTTGAAAGTGGTCATGGTCGAAGGAGATAGTTGTGATCTCCAAGGTCATTGGTTGAGTCAAATTGGGATAGATAGTTGGTCCCTTGAGTAGGTGATGTGATATGTGAGGGTAGGGTAACCCTTTTGAATAGGGATAACTTTGCCCTTTTTTATAGGAGACCCTGAGATGACTACAAGTCAAGTCCATGACTATTTTTTAGACTAATCAATGCAGGAAGTCTACATAGGGATGTTTTGTTTTGTGGTCAGTTGTAAAGCTAATCGATGTGAGAAGCTTCTAAGAGAGTGCTATTTATAGCAAGATTTTAAGCATAGCCATCCTTCGAGGGAGTGGTCTATATTTTTTATTTATATATATTTGAGGGCTTTGAATAGCTGTCCTTCAAGGGAGCAGTCTATTAGCTACATTAATGATAGTATAGCTATCTTTCAAGGGAGCAGTCTGCCTTTAGAGTTTATGACCTTTTGATATTTGGCATCCCAATTTATTTTTGACAGAATTGTGAGTCATGGATAAGAATATAGAAGTTTAAGGGCTCCCTTTTATTAAGACAAAGCATTCATACTTTATAAAAGGGTTACATAGGGTTTGCTTAGGGGAATAGGGTTGAAAGGAATGAGGATTAAGAGGATGGGGTTGCTCAAAGGATGTGCTGAAGTTAAATGTCAAGTGAACGACTACTCGACTAACAGTAAAATGGTCATAGATGTAAGGCATTAAGAGGCTCAGGTTTTGGTTGGTCATCAAGAGAAGACATACGATAAGTTCCTGACCCATACTTGTGAATTATGATGTAAGGTCCAAACCAATTAGGAGTAAACTTGCCTCGTTTACTCCATTCCATATTGGTCATGTGTTGGTTGATGTTGGACATGAAGTTGGTTGATATGTTGTCAGATTGTTTGGCTGGTTGATGTTCGGTAATTTTTTGGTTGGTTAATGTTTGGTTGATGTTTGGTCATTGTTCAGTCGATTGTTTGGTCAATTATTTGGTCGATGTTTGGTCAATTGTTCTGTTAATGTCTGATCGATGCCTGATTGATGTCTGGTCGATGTCTGGTCAATTGTTTGGTTGATTGTTTGGTCGATGTCAGGTCAATGTTTGGTTAATGTTTGGTCGAGGCTTAGTTGATGCTTGGTTGATGTCTGATCGATGTCTAGTCGATTGTTTGGTCGATGCCTGGTTGATGTCTAGTCAATTGTTTGGTCAATGTTTGGTTGAGGCTTAGTTGATGTGTGGTCGAGATCATGATAGTCAGTATAAGGTCAAATTCCCCTAGTTGCTAGGGAGAATGTTTGATAGATTTAGTTTGAGAGGGTGAGATCCTGATCTGCCAGGTTGGAGGCAGGAATCTCAAAATCATGGGTGGTGACAGAGGCAATGGTTGGTAATGATTTGACCAAAGCAGCCAGTGGTTGGGGGTCTTCACATAGGACCTCCACTGCTTGTAAAGCTTTGATCAAGGTTTGATGATGTTGTGGAGAGTTTTGTATGAGGTCATACAAAGATGTCTTCATAAGAGTTGGGTGAAGTTGTTTCACCATGGAGTCATTAATTGGGTTTGAATAAGTTGGTTGAGATGTGCCCAAAATTGAAATCTTGGGTCTTGATGGTTGAGGAAACTTGACAAATGGATATGTTTGGGGGAGAGAAACCTTTTCTTTTTCTTTACCCTTCATGGTTGGTGACCTGGTGGCCACATTGATGGTGTTGATTTTGAATAATGGGGTTAAAAGTGGTAGAGGGACCATAGTCTGAGGAGGGGATCCCGATTTAGGTGAGGATGTTTGGGAAGCATGGGATGGTGTCGATGGTTAGGTTAAAAGGTGGTTAATATGATCCTTAGTGAGAAGGGTGTCTTTTTTGAAGTGTTGACAAATGACAGCTTTAAGGGCATAGCAATGCTCAGTGTCATGTCTAGGTGTACGATGATATGCACAAAATTTAGTGTCATCGAACCAAGATGGCCTTGATCTGAGAGTTGATGAGTGTGACAGTGAAGAGGTATGGGAGAAATGAGATGATGTTGGAGATTTGTTGACAATATCCTCAACAAGAGGAGTATTTTTCTCCATAAATTGGTAGATGGAAATCTTAAGGGCACAACAATTTTCAGTGTCATGCCCAAGTGTGTGATGATATTGGTAGATTTTAGTGTCATCGAACCAAGATAGTTTTGGTCTGAGAGGTTGAAATGGTTTGATAGGCAGAAGAGTGATGTTAGAGGATTGTAAAAGTCAGTGTAACAGCAAGGTGTAAGAACCTGCTAATAAGTCTACACATTGTGTTGCAATAAAAGTTGACAACTTCTGTTTAGACATTGTCGAGGGAGTGTTTCGTACCATCCTTTTGTTTGGTGGTGTGGCCAAATGCATAGATGACACCTTCGTGGTAGGAGGCATTGGATGTTTTGAAGGAGGTATGTTTTTGTTAGGTGTTGGTAGTAATGGAGGTGATTTGTTTTTGTTGGGTGTTAGAGTAGGAAGCACTCCTATTATGGTAGAAGGATGAGGGCCCAAAATAGAGGGCAATGGTGATGGTGGGAGAAAAGTTCTCCGATGGGGTTTAGTAGCCTTCTTTGATTTAGTGCGAGGACTACTATTGTGAGGGGTGAGGTTCAAATCAACCTTCACCGAATCTTCTTCAGTCGAAGTGGGTGAGGCGGGTAGTTCCTCTCTCAACAGAGAAGGGGTTGGAGAGTTTGGCTCTTTAAGAGGGCAAAGCGTAGGGATGGTGATGGCTTCGGTGTGTGGTCGAGGAGTGGGGAAAGTATGATCCCCCATTGATGATGGGAAGGATGAGGGCGAGGCTACCAGTGCTGGTATGGTCAAGGCATCATCCAATATAAGAGAGGTCGATGGAGAATTAACAAGAGAAGACGGTTCATCCACCTGTGAAAGAGAGATAGGGGAAGAAGACTCTTCCACTTATGAAGGACCAATGGGTTGACTAGCCTCTTTAGACTATGAGAGAGGTTGGTCAGGTGCAAGAGGAGAAACAGTGTTGACTATGCATATATTATGCTCTTGAGAGTTATCATCCATGGTCTGCATGTTGTTTTGGCTAGGGGGATGGTTAGGAAAAGGTTGTTTAAAGATGTCAATGTTTTGATTGGGTGGTGCATTTGGATTATCCAAGACAAGATCACCTTTATCTATCATGTTTTGGACAATGTTTTGAAGGTTTTATAGTTGTTTATGTCATGGCCTTTGACATGATGATAATGACAAAAGTCATTTTCCCTATACCATGTAGGGATGGCCTTTTTAGGGTCAAATTGTGGGGGTGGTCAAATTTGGGGGAGATTGAGAACTCCCTGTTTGACAAGTTTATCCAACACAGATGCGTATGACTCTCCTATTGGAGTGTATCGATGCTATATGTATCTTTGTTGGAATAGTCATGTGATACTTTGAGATGTGGATGGTTCAGATTGGTTGGTCATTGTCGAAGATGATGGTCTAATGATTATAGCATTTGCTGATGCCTTAGATTTGGAATGGGAAGAAGGTTTAGATGAAGAAGGATCATTTGACTTGGTGTTGGGGCTTTTACTCTGCAATTTGACTTTGTTTTCCTCGATGGCACGTAGTTCAAGCTTTTTGGCCATAGTAAAAGCCTCATCAAATGTGTGAAATGTTTAGACCCGTAGAGTGGAAGAGATGTGCTTGGCACATGCCTGGGAAAAGAGCTCAATGAGCTCAGGTTGAGGCAATGAGAAGGAGAGCTGGTTGATTAAGCCTCTCCAATTGGCAACAAAATCGGCGATTGATTTTTTGTTGAATTGTTTGATAGAATAGATGTATGTGATTGAAACCTTTTTGGTGATATTGATCAAAAAGTGGTCGAGGAAGAGTTGAGCTAACTAGGTGAATGTGAAAAGAGAGTGACTGGTGAGAGAGCTATACCAATCAAGAGCAGCACCAAAAAGTGACATGGGGAATGTGCATAGTAATAACGCATCATCATGGGCTATGAGGTAATAAGCATGTCTGAGTGCTCGTAGATGTTGTTGTGGGTCTTCCTTACTCTGAAAGTGAGTAAAATTTAGAAGTTACCACTGATTGGGATATGGTCAGATTGGGACTGAGGGGTGGATGGGTTCATTGCAAATTTGCTCATATGAGAGAGCATTTCTGGAACCCAAAATTAAGGTCTCAAGACTAGACATTTTATCCATCAACATTTTGATTAAGTCGATTGACAGATTCATGGGTGGGGTGCCCCATAGGTTGTAGGGCATTTGGAAGGTATTGAAAGGGGCATATGACGTAGTTGGTTGTGCTTGTACAGGTGCAACATATGGGTAACTAGTCATCGAGGTAGATGTTGAAGCCAAGGGTACTTGTGCCATGGAGTTAGAGGGCACAAATTGGATAGGGGCTGCCAAAGGTGGTTGAGGGGTGGCCACACTTGTTGAAGGGCAGGTAGTTACTCTTGTGTTGATAGGTGCAAGAGTAGGCGGGATGGAGACAACTAGGTTTTGGAAAGGCGTAGAACTTTGTTGTGTAGTTTGTGGTTGCAGGGGTACCAAAACCCTAGTGGAGGTAGGTCTAAAAGCAGGAGAGGCTAAACTTTGAAGATAGGATATGGTTGGGTTGTTGGTTGAAGTAATGGCTTGGTTGTCTATGGGTTGAATTATGGACGCTATTGATGTGGTTGTCATCTCAACTAAGGAGGTTGGCATACCATAAATTGGGTTGCTTAAGGAGTCTCGCGTTTGACTTCTTGTGAAATAGTGTTGAAGGACCTTGACATTGAGGTCAAGGAACCTTTCGAAGTCCTGATCCCCTTCAGGAATAATAGATGGTCAAGTCAAGGTTGGTTGGATAGGAGTATGCTCAGTGTCTGAATGATACTCCATTAGGGGACTTGTTATGGAGGGCAAAGGCGGAAGCGGTTGTTGCCTTGCTTAGACAACAAGAGTCTTGGTTTGACTGCATGTCAAAACCATTCAAGGCAAAAGGTTCAGGTTTTAGAAACTGTGTTTTTCAATCTTAAAAAACCAAAATGGATGTTGGACAACAAGAAAGTCAAATTTTAAGCTTGCTATTTTGGGAAGAAAGTTTAGATAGTGACCAACGTCAGTATAAAAACCGATGTCGGTGAAAGAGGTTGCTGATGTCAGTCAAATAACCGATGCCGAAGAGGACAGTTGCCGATGTCGATGGAAAAAATGATGTTGGTTACTATGTTTTCTAAGAACTCAAAAAAATTGAGAGTTTTTGGAAGAAAGAAGAAAATGTCCTTACTAGGTCAAAAAACCAGATAAGAATAGAGAAGATGAAGATAAACATACCCTAAACGTTTAAATCCTATAAACTTATAGAATCATGTTGGCTTATGCCTTAGAGTGTGTTTGGGAAGTTGGCTTTTAGAATGGGTCCTAGAAGAAGTAGTCTAAAGTTGGTTTTAGGTTAGTTTCGGTGCTCAAGATCTGTGTTAGGTTCTGTACGTGGCCTGGTGCTAAGGAGCAAGCTCCCCTCACTTCATGAGCCCAGTGATAAGCTGGTCTCGCTTAGCTAGTATATACTTCCCCTAGAGTTTATACTCTACCAGAGAATAGAGTGGGTTCTCCCCTTGGTAGTGAAGTCCAAGTAGGATTACCAGGAAGGGTAAGGTATCCGCTACGTGATGAAATCCTAGTCGAACCTTGTCTCAGGTATGTTTAGATGTTTGATTCTATGAAAGTGGTCTGGTCATGTAACATAAGTGCACTACTCTTTATTCATAATGTGGTTTTAAGTTACTAGATGTGAGAGCTAAGTATGCATTCAGGTAGAAATGAAATTCAATAGATTTTAAGCCCAAATAGAAATGTGTGTTTGGATGCAGACAAGTGGAGACAAGGTCAAAGAGTATGAATTTTACTACTCTAAGATGCAAGAAAGAAAGAAAAAGAATGATTCTTTTTAACTTTGTTAATGGTGTCTTTTGGAAGAGATAGAAGGAAAATATGCAAGAAGAGACCTAATGCACCTATATGAAAATTTTATTTGTAGAATAAAAAGTATGAACCCAAGGAGAATTCCTAGGGTCCCACCGGGCATGCCAGAATGTTTCTAACTATTTTTTCTTTTCCACATTCAAAAGATGAAAGAAACTAAGATAATGGTCAGGGGTTTGTATGTACCCAGATGAAGTTAGCACATCGTATTCAGATGTTGAAGGGACTCCTCTTTGGCTATGGAGGATGACACCTGTAGATAAGGAAGACTTAAATAAAGAGTGTGTTAGATAGATAGATGGTGGATTGCCAAGCAAAAGCTTGGTCTTAGAAGTGCAGAGACTTCCTTGAGGGATGACAATCCACTAATTGATAAAGATAATGTTGAACAAAGAGAAATAATGAAAGAGTAAGCAAGAGAAATAGAGATAATATGTCACTGTATTCTACTGTTAGTCTTCCACAGTCGTCGACGTCGGTTGGGCAAAAATGCTGACGTCGGTTAGTCTGCCGACATCGGTGGAGGCAATGGGCCTGGTGGCTGGCATCAATAAGGGCAATGAGGCTTCGGATGAGTTTTAGGTTTGGTTTATGGTCGACAAAATGGTCTGGAATAAGTCTGGGTCTATTTGGAGGTATAATGGCCTGTGTAGGGTTTTGTAGGGTAGAGAGTATGGTTTAAAAAAGGGACCAGATAGAGGACATGGTGATAGGGAGATAAGAATGAGAGAAGGCTTTCAGCCTCTCTGGGAAGAGCAGGTTGGGTTGTGTCCAGAATGCTTGGAAATGGATAGTAGTCTGATTGCTAATGTATTTAAAAATATAGTAAAATAAGACCAATACAAATACTTAGCTGTGAGTGGAGAGGAAGAGGTGCAGGAGTCCTGTTTCCATTGTGGCTGATGTGGGAGATGTCGTGTAATCTTCAATCCAATTTGGAATGGCTGGTATAGAATCCCTAAGCCTGGAGAGTCCTGTTGAGATGTTGATCCCTACGAGAAGTCAAGAAGTGAGAAGGCTTGGAAGCTAGAGCAAGAGAATTCACATTCATGGGGGAAAAGATTGAAGATTGAAGATCAACATTCTGGGCGTAGAATGCAATTTTAAGGCAACTGACATCGGTGATACCATTGACGTCGGCTGACTAATGACCAATGTCAATAGCCAAAGAATAGGAAAAAGGGCTAAAAATAGCCTTTTGCTCATTCTTCCAACTGCTAAGTCTAATTGTCGTGGTTAAATGGTTGAAGGTAGGTTTAAATGAGTGCGAGAGGCTAGTGGGAGGGTTGAAATGGGGTCTAAGTAATTAAGATTTGGCATGGGGTGAGGGAGGCATCTAAGGAGAGGTATCCAAGGTGGGGTGAGGTGTCAAAAGGGGGTGTTAAAGGGGGAATTATTAATTTAAAATAGGTATTTTAAATTAATAAAAACATAGGTTAGGCATGGTGAAGTTTGAAAGGGACCAAGAGGGAGTCGAGCAAGGAGTAGACACAATTCTAGTGTCTACACTACCACAGGTCAGACAACACCATAGGGGACACAAGAACTGACATCGATAGCCCAGTGACTGACATCAACCGACTATAGACTGACGTTGGCAAAGTAGCTGACCTACAGAGATTAAAAATGGTAGAATAACCAATGTCGGTGACTGTGTTGTTGACACAACAACCTGAGAGCCAAACAAATTTAAGGTTTATGTTTAGATTTGCAAAAGACCAAGTTTTGAGTCAAAATTTGTATTACTTTATATGCATGCCAGAGATTCAATATTGTAATCATTTTGAAGAATAATAAGAGCACTAATTAGCCAGTTGATAGATTATACTACTGTCTATTTATTTAATTGAATTTATTCTGCAAAATCGTATCTTTGTTCAGAGCTTTTGTCTTTCACATATTCCCTATTGATTGGGGATATTACAGTGGTATCAGAGCTTTTGTTTTTCTATATTCCCTACTGGAAAGGGGATATTATAGTGGTATCAGAGCTTTGTTAAAAAAAGAGACCCTAAGAAAGGGATATTACAGTGGTATCAGAGCTTTTCTTTTTCTACTATCCCTATTAGTTGGGGATAATACAGTGGTATCAGAGCTTTGTTTAAAAAAAGAGACCCTAAGAAAGGGATATTACAGTGGCATCAGAGCTTTTGTTTTTCTACTATCCCTATTGGTTGGGGATAATACAGTGGTATCAGAGCTTTGTTAAAAAAAGAGACCCTAAGAAAGGGATATTACAGAGGTATCAAAGCCAAATCCTGCCATCTTGAGGGTTTGACAATCTTATGCAACCATAAGAGTTAGGACCACACAAAAGTTATCACACAGTATTTTAGGTATTTATTTCATTAGGTTTTGTTTGAGTAATTATTCAAAATAAATATGTTCTGTATTAGGCTATATTTCTTCAGATCTGGAGTATAGCATATAGGCTGCTGCATATTATCTTATCTGTACAAAATATGTACCAATCTGTACAGTTCTACCACATGCCAGATAGTGCCATAGGGGACACAAGAACCGACATCGACAGCCCAGTGACTGACATCGGCCAACTACAGACTAACATCGGTAGAATATCGATCGATAATGGCAAAATAATTGGCATCGATGACTGTGTTGTTGACATAACAACTTGAGAACTGCATATTCTAAAGATCAGGTATATTTTGAAGATCAGGTATATCACATGCAGTAGAGCTTTGCTTGAGGGCACTCAAGTTATAGAATAGTAGCCAATCACCATGAGTGATAGGCGTGATGGTAGCCCGCACTGGGGCCATAGGAATAATGATGATCAAGACACCAGAGAAGTCTACCATGAGATGACACAGGCACTATAGGCACCCACTACTATGGTAAAGAGGATGAAAACACCTATTTGATAGAATGGGGAGTAAGGAGATAACAAGAGTGCTACTATTAATTAGAGACCATAGTTGACACAGTAACTTGAGAGCTACATATTCTAAAGATCAGGTATATTCTAAAGATCAGGTATCTCACACACAGTAGAGCTTTGCTTGAGGGAACTCAAGTTATAAAATAGCAGCCAATCACCATGAGTGACAGAAGTGATGGTAGCCCACACTAGGGCCACAGGCATAATGATGATCAAGACACCAGAGAAGTCTACCGTGAGATGACACAAGCACTACAGGCACTCACTACTATGGTAAAGAGGATGAACACACCTATTCGATAGAATGGGGAGCAAAGAGATAACAGGAGTGCTACTATTAATTGGAGACTATAGCTGACCCATTCTAGGACAATTGATAGGCCTACACAACCTACATTTGTTAAGAATGATTCAAAGGCAAACCCAATAACACCACCTTTGGATCGAGAGGCTCTTAACGATCTACGTAGGAAAAAGCTTTGCTTATACTGCAAAGGTCCATATGATGCCAATCACGATTGTCCTTTGAGGCCTAAGGGCAAGGCAAATCATGTGATGTGGGCGTATTGTGAGGATTTAGAATCAAAATATTTCAAACAGAAGGATAGTTTTGAGGAGTCAGAGGCAGAGGCTTCAGAGCCTAAGGTAGAGGCAATGAAGGTGGCTCACCAAGATTTTGAGAGACATGTGGATGAGCTTAGTCATGGGGATTCAGACTCTCAGTTAGTTGTAGAGGACAAGGGACCTAGATATTGTGATGATGAGATAGCTTTAACAACAACTTCTTCAGAGTTAGATGAGGATGAGTTCGATGCTGGCATTCAAAATGTGGAGGTATACTCAGAGGTTAGCACATTGAGTGTTGTTAGTGAGTACATTCCTATAGTTGTAGCTAAGGAAAATGTTGTTGGGGCTGACACACATGTTCAGGATTTGGGAGTACCTAGTCTTGATGAGATTGGGATACCAGTGGAGTTGAGTCTTCAGATTGATTCTTCTCACACAGATGACAGTGTGGTATCATTCGCTTTGCAATCTTTATAGAGGGATTAGTTGTGGTGTGTAGGGGAGTATGTCGATGCTTCCTCTTATAATTTTTATTACACTGAACCACTCATGGAGTATTTGCTGGATAGTGCAAGTGTTCATCTAGATTTGCATAGGGGGACAGAAGGTGTTCTCATCTGAGGTACTGGTGTTATTAGCAGATTGGGTGGGGAGATTATATTGATCCTTTCTACTATGCTACCTCACAGGGATTTTGAGGTGGGGTTTGTTGAGAAAATTACACAGGGTCTTATCCAGTTTACAACCACTTGGAGTCAGAGATTGGAGCCATCTGTTGATTCCTAGTTCAGTGATGGTGAGCTAGTAGTGGAGTTTGGGAGTTCTTACCGACAGTATACGGTGGGGTATGCTCATTATTCTTCCTTCAATCTAGAGATCAAAGATTTGATTTCACACAGGTGTAGATCAGCACCTATTCCTTATCATCCATCATGGAATGGATTGGCACCATCTTTTGTAGATGGAAATGGTAGTTGCAAGTTACACAGCCTACAGTATCGACACATCCAAGGCAGTTGTGATTTTAGAGATTGGTTGAGTTACATTCGCCAGTTTGATTGTGGATTCCTCTTGGTTATACTTTAGAGGATATTGTAAGAGCTTGTGTTGATTATCATTGGTATAGATCATGACTACATTTGGGATCCAGGTGGATTGATTTGTTTATTGTTCCATGATTGCATGGGGACAAGTAATTTCAAGAGGGGCAGATTGTCATGTCCCCTTTTTAGTTAACATCTTTAGAATTGATGGTTAGCATATTATACGACCTTCGTAGGATGATAGGATGGATAGAGGGTCTTAATGGAGCTTGGCTTAGCTTCAACTTGTAGAATTGTTCTAGTGGGCTTTCGTTCGGGCTCTTTCAAACATGTATTGAGGTAGATATTAATATTTGATTGATTTAATTAAATATTAATTATTTAGCCTATTTTTAATTATGAAACCCTAATTCTAATTTAAGAAACCCTGATTAGGGCAAGTGCATCTTTTTGGAGGATATAAGAATTCTCATAGGAGGAAGGATGATTATTGATTTTGGAGAATTTTGCTAAGGGTTTTTTTTTAGAAGACTGAGCCAAGGGTTCGAGGATTTTATTTGCATTGGAGAATGTCCACTCTTCAGTGTGTGTGATTTAGAGGTTGTGAGATACCAGCCAATCTATTTCCAGTTTGAGGGATAGCTTCATATAAAAGTTATCACAGAGGTTTACAAATTTTAGAGATAACTTCATACATAAGTTATCACAAGGGTTCACACGTATTTCTTTATTTGGTTCTTTTAATTTAGAAAATTATACAGATAGAGATCTTCAAAATTAGGTATTCAGAAATATAGGCAATTGCATATTATCTTGTTTATATGGAATCTGTACCAATCAGTATAATTTTGTACAGTTCTAGCACAGGCCAGACAGTGCCACAAGGGACACAAGAACCGACATCGGTAGCCCAGTGACTGACATCGGCTGATTGTAGACCAACATCGACTGAGTAGTCGACCTATAGAGACTGATGTTGGTAGAATATCAACTAAAGAGGATAGAATAACTGACATCGGTGACTGTGTTGTTGACACAGGAACCCGAGAGCTGCACAGATTCAGGGTTTATGTCCAGATTTGCAAAAGACCAAGTTTTGAGTTGAAATTTGTATTACTTTATATGCATGTCAGAGATTCAATATTGTAATCATTCTAAAGAATAATAAGAGCAATAATTAGCCAATTGATAGATTATACTACTATCTATTTATTTAATTGAGTTTATTCTGTAAAATCTTATCTTTGTTTAGAGCTTTTGTCTTTCACATATTCCCTATTGATTGGGGATATTACAGTGGTATTAGAGATTTTGTTTTTCTATATTCCCTACTAAACAAGGGATATTACAGTGGTATCAGAGCTTTTGTTTTTCTACTATCCCTATTGGTTGGGGATAATACAGTGGTATCAGAGCTTTGTTAAAAAAAAGAGACCCTAAGAGAGGGATATTACAGTGGTATCAGAGCTTTTGTTTTTCTACTATCCCTATTGGTTGGGGATAATACAGTGGTATCAGAGCTTTGTTAAAAAAAAGAGACCCTAAGAAAGGGATATTACAGAGGTATCAGAGCCAAATCCTGCCATCCTGAGGGTTTGACAATCTTATGCAGCCAGAAGAGTTGGGACCACACAGAAGTTATCACACAGTATTTCAGGTATTTATTTAATTAGGTTTTGTTTGAGTAATTGTTCAGAATAAAGATCTTCTGTATTAGGCTATATTTCTTTAGATCTAGAGTATAGCATATAGGCCACTACATATTATCTTGTCTATATGGAATTCGTACCAATCTGTACAATTCCATACAGTTCTACCACAGGCCAGACAGTGCCATAGGGGACATAGGAACTGACATCAGTAGCCCAATGATTGACATCAACTAACTACAGACTGACGTTGGCAGAGTAGCTGACCTACAGAGACCAACATCGGTAGAATATCGATCGATGATGGTAGAATAATCGACGTCGATGACTGTGTTGTTAACACAACAACTCGAGAGCCGCATATTCTAAAGATCAGGTATTTTTTGAAGATTAGGTAGTTCACACGTAGTAGAGCTTTGCTTGAGGGCACTCAATTTATAGAACAACAGCCAATCACCATGAGTGACAAGTGTGATGGTAGCCCGCACTAGGGCCATAGGCATAATGATGATCAGGACACTAGAGAAGTCTACTGTGAGATGACATAGGCACTACAGGCACTCACTACTATGGTAAAGAGGATGAACACACTTATTCGATAGAATGGGGAGCAAGGAGATAACAGGAGTGCTATTATTAATTAGAGACCATAGCTGACCCATTTTAGGATGGCTGATAGGCCTACACAGCCTATGTTTGTTAAGAATGATTCAAAGGCCAACCCAGTAACACCACCTTTAGATCGAGAGGCTCTTAACGATCTATGCAGGAAAAGGCTTTGCTTATATTGCAAAGGTCCATATGATGCCAATCATGATTGTCCTTTGAGGCCTAAGGGCAAGGCAAATCATGTGATGTGGGCATATTGTGAGGATTCAGAATTAGAAGATTTCAAACAATAGGATAGTTTTGAGGAGTCAGAGGTAAAGGCTTCAGAGCCTAAGGTAGAGGCAATGAAGGTGGCTCACCAGGATTCTGAGAGACATGTGGATGAGCTTAGTCATGTAGATTCAGACTCTCAGTTAGTTGGGGAGGATGAGGGAGCTGGAGATTGTGATGATGAGATAGTTTTAGCAGTAGCTTCTTCAGAGTTAGATGAGTATGAGTCTGATGCTAGCATTTAGAGTGTGGAGGTATACTCAGAGGTTAGTACATTGAGTGTTGTTGGTGAGTACATTCCTATAGTTGTAGCTAAGGAACATGTTGTTGGGTCTGACACACATGTTTAGGATTTTGGAGTACCTGGTCCTGATGAGATTGGAATACCAGTGGAGTTGAGTCTCCAAATTGATTCTTCTCACACAGATGACAGTGTGGTATCACTCGATGTGCCACCTTTATAGAGGGATTAGTTGTGGTGTGCAGGGGAGTATGTCGATGCTTCCTCTTATAATTTTTATTACACTAAACTACTCATGGAGTATATGTTGGATAGTGCAGGTGTTCATCTGGATTCACATAGGGGGATAGAAGGTGTTCTCATCTGAGGTACTGGTACTATTAGTAGAGTGGGTGGAAAGATTATAGTGATCCTTTCTACTATGTTACCTCACAAGGATTTTGAGGCAAGGTTTGTTGAGAAAATTGCATAGGGTCCTATCCAGCGTACAACCACTTGGCATTAGAGATTAGAGCCATATGTTGATTCCCAATTCAGTGATGGTGAGCCAGTAGCAGAGTTTGGGGATTCCTACCAGTAGTATACGGTGGGGTATGCTCATTATTCTTCTTTTGATCCAGAGATCAAAGATTTGATTTCACACAGTAGGAAATTGGCACCTATTCCTTGTCATCCATCATGGAATGGATTGGCACCATCTTTTGCAGATGGAAATGGTAGTTGCAAGTTACACAGCCTACAGTATCGACACATCCAGGGCAGTTGTGATTTTAGAGATTGGTTGAGTTGCATTCACCAATTTGATTGTGGATTCCTATTGGTCATACTTCAAAGGATATTATAGGAGCTTGTGTTGATTGTCATAAGTATAGATCATGACTACATTTGGGATCCAGGTGGATTGATTGGTTTATTGTTCTGAGATTGCTTGGGGACAAGCAATTTCAGGAGGGGTGTATTGTCATGTCCCATTTTCAATTGACATCTTTAGAATTGATGGTTATCCTATTATATGACCTTCATAGGCTGATAAGATGGATAGAGGGTCTTAATGGAGCTTGGCTTAGCTTTGACTTGCAGAATTGTTCAAGTGGGCTTTCGTTTGGGCTCTTTCGGACATGTATTGAGGGAGATATTAATATTTGATTAATTTAATTAAATATTAATTATTTAGCCTATTTTTAATTATGAAACCCTAATTCTAATTTAAGAAACCCTAATTAGGGCAAGTGCATCTATTTGGAGGATATAAGGGTTCTCATAAGAGGGAGGATGATTATTGATTATTGATTTTGAAAATTTTTGCAAAGGGTTTTTTCTGAGAAGAATGAGCCAAGGTTTCCAAGATTTTGTTTGCATTGGAGAACATCCACTCTTTAGTGTGTGTGATTTAGAGGTTATGAGATACCAACATATCTATTACCAGTTCGAGGGATAGCTTCATACAAAAGTTATCATAGTGGTTTACAGATTTGAGAGATAACTTCATACAGAAGTTATCACAAGGGTTCATAGGTATTTCTTTATTTAGTTCTTTTAATTTAGAAAATTATACAAATAGAGATCTTCAGAATCAAGTATCCAAAAATATATGCTACTACATATTATCTTGTCTGTATAGAATCTGTACCAATTTGTACAATTCTGTATAGTTCTACCATAGGCCAGACAGTGCTGCAGGGGACATAGGAACCGACATTGGTAGCCCAATGACTGACATCGGCCGACTGCAGACTGACATTGGTAGAGTAGCCAACCTACAGAGACTGACATCAATAGAATATCGATTGACGATGGCAAAATAATTGATGTCGGTGACTTTATTGTTGACACAACAACCTGAGAGCTCCACAAATTTAGGGTTTATGTCCAGATTTGCAAAAGACCAAGTTTTGAGTCAAAATTTGTATTACTTTATATGCATGCCAGAGATTCAATATTGTAATCATTCTGAAGAATAATAAGAGCACTAATTAGCCAATTGATAGATTATACTATTGTCTATTTATTTAATTGAATTTATTCTGCAAAATCGTATCTTTGTTCAGAGCTTTTGTCTTTCACATATTCCCTATTGATTGGGGATATTACAGTGGTATCAGAGCTTTGTTAAAAAAAGAGACCCTAAGAAAGGGATATTACAGTGGTATCAGAACTTTTGTTTTTCTTTAATCCCTATTGGTTGGGGATAATATAGTTGTATCAGAGTTTTGTTAAAAAAAAGAGACCCTAAGAAAGGGATATTACAGTGGTATCAAAGCTTTTGTTTTTCTACTATCCTTATTGGTTGGGGATAATATAGTGGTATCAAAGCTTTGTTAAAAAAAGAGACCCTAAGAAAGGGATATTACAGAGGTATTAGAGCCAAATAATGCCATCTTGAGGGTTTGACAATCTTATGCAGCCACAAGAGTTGGGACCACACAGAAGTTATCACATAGTATTTTAGGTATTTATTTCATTAGGTTTTGTTTGAGTAATTGTTCAGAGTAAAGATCTTCCATATTAGGCTATATTTTTTAAGAGCTAGAGTACAACATATAGGCCTCTACATATTATCTTGTCTGTACGGAATCCATACCAATCCGTACAATTCTGTATAGTTTTACCATAGGCTAGACAGCGCCATAGGGGACACAAGAACCGACATTGATAGCCCAGTGACTGACATTGGTCAACTGCAGACTGACGTCGATAGAGTAGCTAACCTACAGAGACTGATGTCAGTAGAATATTGACTAACGATGGTAGAATAATTGACGTTGGTGACTGTGTTGTTGACACAGCAACCTGAGAGCTGCATATTTTGAATATTAGGTATATTTTGAATATCAAGTATATCAAACGTAGTATAGCTTTGCTTAAGGGCACTCAAGTTGTAGAATAGCAAAAAATCACCATGAGTGACAAGTGTGATGGTAGCCCGCACTGGGGCCATAGGCACAATGATGATCAAGACACCAGAGAAATATATCATGAGATGACATAGGCACTACAGGCACTCACTACTATGGTAAAGAGGATGAACACACCTGTTCGATAGAATGGGGAGCAAGGAGATAACATGAATGCTACTATTAATTAGAGACCATAGTTGACCCATTCTAGGATGGATGATAGGCCTACACGGCCTACAGTTGTTAAGAATGATTTAAAGGCCAACCCAGTAACACCACCTTTGGATCGAGAGGCTCTTAACGATCTATGCAGGAAAAAGCTTTGCTTATACTACTAAAGGTCCATATGATGCCAATCACGATTGTCCTTTGAGGCCTAAGGGAAAGGCAAATCGTGTGATGTGGGCGTATTGTGAGGATTCAGAATCAGAAGATTTTGAACAATAGGATAGTTTTGAGGAGTCAGAGGCAGAGGCTTTAGAGCCTAAGGTAGAGGCAATGAAGGTGGCTCACCAAGATTTTGAGAGACATGTGGTTGAGCTTAGTCATGGGGATTCAGACTCTCAGTTAGTTGCAGAGGATGAGGGAGCTGGAGATTGTGATGATGAGATAGTTTTAGCAGTAGCTTCTTCAGAGTTAGATGAGGATGAGTCTGATGCTGGGATTCAGAATGTGGAGGTATACTCAGAGGTTAGTACATTGAGTGTTATTGGTGAGTACATTCCTATAATTGTAGCTAAGGAACATGTTGTTGGGGCTGACACACATGTTCAGGATTTGGGAGTACCTGGTCTTGATGAGATTGGGATACCAGTGGAGTTGAGTCTTTAGATTGATTCTTCTCAGACAGATGACAGTGTGGTATCGTTCGCTATGCCACCTTTACAAAGGGATCAGTTGTGGTGTATACGGGAGTATGTCGATGCTTCCTCTTATAAATTTTATTGCACTGAACTGCTCATGGAGTATTTGCTGGATAGTGTAGGTGTTCATCTAGATTCACATAGGGGGATAGAAGGTGTTCTCATCTGAGGTACTGGTATTACTAGCAGATTGGGTGGGGATATTATAGTGATCCTTTCTACTATGCTACCTCACAGGGATTTTGAGGTGGGGTTTTTTGAGCAGATTGTAAAGGGTTCTATCCAGCCTACATCCACTTGGAGTTAGAGATTAGAGCCATCTATTGATTCCTAGTTTAGTAATGGTGAGCTAGTAGCAGAGTTTGGGGGTTCCTACTAGCAGTATATGGTGGGGTATGCTCATTATTCTTCTTTTAATCTAGAGATCAAAGATTTGATTTCACGTAGGTGTAGATCGGCACCTGTTCCTTATCATCCATCATGGAATGGATTGGCACCATCTTTTGCAAATGGAAATGGTAGTTGCAAGTTACACAGCCTGCAGTATTGACACATCCAAGCTGCTACATATTATCTTGTCTATACTGAATCCATACCAATCCTTACAATTCCATACAGTTCTACCATAGGCTGGACAACACTGTAGGGGACACAGGAACTGACATCGACAGCCCAGTGACTGATATCAGCCGACTGCAGACTGAAGTCGGTAGAGTAGCCAACCTACAGAGACTGAGGTCAGTAGAATATCAATCAATGATGGTAGAATAAATGATGTCAGTAACTTTGTTGTTGACATAGCAACCCGAGAGCCGCACAGATTCATGGTTTATGTCCAGATTTGCAAAAGACCAGGGTTTGAGTCAAAATTTATATTACTTAATATGCATGCCAGAGATTCAATATTGTAATCATTCTAAAGAATAATAAGAGCACTAATTAGATATTTGATAGATTATAATATTGTCTATTTATTTAATTGAATTTATTCTACAAAATCATATCTTTGTTTAGAGCTTTTGTCTTTCACATATTCCCTATTGATTGGGGATATTACAGTGGTATTAGATCTTTTGTTTTTCTATATTCCCTACTGGATAGGGGATATTACAGTGGTATCAAAGCTTTGTTAAAAAAAAGAGACCCTAAGAAAGGGATATTACAGTGGTATCAGAGCTTTTGTTTTTCTACTATCCCTATTGGTTAGGGATAATACAGTGGTATCAGAGCTTTGTTAAAAAAAGAGACCCTAAGAAAGGGATATTACAGTGCTATCAGAGCTTTTGTTTTTATACTATCCCTATTGGTTGGGGATAATACAGTGGTATCAGAGCTTTGTTAAAAAAAAGAGACCCTAAGAAAGGGATATTACAGAGGTATCAGAGCCAAATCCTACCATCCTGAGGGTTTGACAATCTTATGCAGCCACAAGAGTTGGGACCACACAGAAGTTATCAAAGAGTATTTCAGGTATTTATTTCATTAGGTTTTGTTTGAGTAATTGTTTAGATTAAATATCTTTCATATTAGGCTATATTTCTTTAGATTTGGAGTATATCATATAGGCCGCTACATATTATCTTGTCTGTATAGAATCTATACCAATCAGTACAGTTCTACCACAGGCTAGACAACACTGCAAGGGACATAAGAAATGACATCGATAGTGCAGTGGTCAACATCCACTAACTACAAACTGATGTTGATAGAATAGCTGATCTAAAGAGACTGACGTCAGGAGAATATCAACTGATGATGATAGAATAACCGATGTCAGTGACTGTGTTATTGACACAGCAACTTGAGAGTTGCATATTCTAAAGATCAGGTATATTCTAAAGATCAGGTATCTCACACATAATAAAGCTTTGCTTAAGGGCACTCAAGTTATAGAACAAAAACCAATAACCATGAGTGACAAGAGTGATGGTAGCCCACACTAGGGCCACAGGCATAATGATGATTAAGACACCAAAGAAGTCTACCATGAGATGACACATGCACTATAGGCACTCACTACTATGGTAAAGAGGATGAACACACCTATTTGATAGAATGGGGAACAAGGAGATAACAGGAGTGCTACTATTAATTAGAGACCATAGCTGACCCATTCTAGGATAATTGATAGGCCTACACAGCCTACATTTGTTAAGAATGATTCAAAGGCCAACCCAGTAACACCACCTTTGGATCGAGAGGCTCTTAATGATCTATGCAAAAAAAAGCTTTGCTTATACTACAAAGGTCCATATGATGCCAATCACGATTGTCCTTTGAGGCCTAAGGGCAAGGCAAATCATGTGATGTGGGTGTATTGTGAGGATTCAGAATCAAAAGGTTCTAAACACTAGGATAGTTTTGAGGAGTCAGAGGTAGAGGCTTCAGAGCCTAAGGTAGAGGCAATGAAGGTGGCTCACTAGGATTCTAAGAGACATGTGGATGAGCTTGGTCATGGGGATTTGGACTCTCAGTTAGTTGCAGAGGATGAAGGAGCTGGAGATTGTGATGATGAGATAGTTTCAGTACCAGTTTATTTAGAGTTAGATGAGGATGAGTCTGATGTTGGCATTCAGAGTGTGGAGGTATACTCAGAGGTTAGTACATTGAGTGTTTTTAGTGAGTACATTCCTATAGTTGTAGCTGAGGAACATGTTTTTGGGGTTGACACACATGTTTAAGATTTGGAAGTACCTGGTCCTGATGAGATTGGGATACTAGTGGAGTTGAGTCTCTAGATTGATTCTTCTCACACAAATGATAGTGTTGTACCATTCACTTTGCCACCTTTACAGAGGGATCAGTTGTGGTGTGTACGGGAGTATGTCAATGCTTCCTCTTATAATTTTTATTACACCAAACTACTCATGGAGTATTTTTTGGATAGTGCAGGTGTGCATCTGGATTCGCATAGGGGGACAGAAAGTGTTCTCATCTGAGGTACTGGTCTTATTAGCATATTGGGTGGGGAGATTATAGTGATCCTTTCCACTATGCTACCTCATAGGGATTTTGAGGTGGGGTTTGTTGAGTAGATTGCATAGGGTCCTATCCAACCTAAAGCCACTTAGAGTCTGAGATTAGAGCCATCTGTTGATTCCCAGTTCAGTGATGGTGAGCCAGTAACATAGTTTGGGGGTTCTTACCAGCAGTATACGGTGGGGTATGCTCATTATTCTTGTTTCAATCTAGAGATCAAATATTTGATTTCATGTAGGTGTAGATCGGCACTTGTTCCTTGTCATCCATCATGGAATGGATTGGCACCATCTTCTGCAGATGGAAATGGTAGTTACAAGTTATACAGCCTGCAGTATCAACACATCCAGGGTAGTTGTGATTTTAGAGATTGGTTGAGTTGCATTCACCAGTTTGATTATGGATTCCTCTTCATTATACTTCAGAGGATATTATAGGATCTTTTGTTGATTGTCATCAATATAGATCATTACTACATTTGGGATCTAGGTGGATTGATTGGTTTATTGTTTCGAGATCCTGGATTGATTGGTTTATTGTTTTGAGATTGCTTGGGGACAAGCAATTTTAGGAGGGGCAGATTGTCATGTCCCCTTTTCAGTTGACATCTTTAGAATTGATGGTTAGCCTATTATATGACCTTCATAGGCTGATAGGATGGATAGAGGATCTTAATGGAGCTTGGCTTAGCTTTGACTTACAGAATTGTTCCAGTGGGCTTTCGTTCAGGCTCTTTCAGACATGTATTGAGGGAGATATTAATATTTGATTGATTTAATTAAATATTAATTATTTAGCCTATTTTAAATTATGAAACCCTAATTCTAATTTAAGAAACCCTAATTAGGGCAAGTGCATCTTTTTGGAGGATATAAGGGTTCTCATAGGAGGGAGGATGATTATTGATTTTGGAGAATTTTGTTAAGGGTTTTTTCTGAGAAGACTGAGCCAAGGGTTCCAGGATTCTATTTGCATTGGAAAACATCCACTCTTTAGTGTGTGTGATTTAGAGGTTATGAGATACAAGCTGATCTATTGCCAGTTTGAGGGATAGCTTCATACAAAAGTTATCACAGAGGTTTACAAATTTGAGAGATAGCTTCATACAAAAGTTATCACAAGGGTTCCCAGGTATTTCTTTATTTAGTTCTTTGAATTTAGAAAATTATACAGATAGAGATATTCAAAATTAGGTATCCAAAAATACAGGCCACTACATATTATCTTGTCTGTACAGAATCCATACCATGTCGTACAATTCCATACAGTTCTACCTATTTCTAACTATTTTTATTTTTCCACATTCAAAAGATTAAAGAAACTAAGATAATGGTCAGGGGTTTGTACGTACCCAAATGAAGTTAAAGCATCATATTCAGATGTTGAAGGGACTCCTCTTTGGTTGTGGAGGATGACACCTGTAGATAAGAAAGACTTAAACAAAGAGTGTGTTAGATAGATAGATGGTGGATTGCCAAGCAAAAGCTCGGTCCCAGAAGTGTAGAGACTTCCTTGAGGGATGACAATTCACTAATTAATAAAGATAATGTTGAACAAAGAGAAATAATGAAAGAGTAAGCAAGAGAAATAGAGATAATATGTACCTATATTCTGCTATCGGTCTTCCACAGTTGTCGATGTTAGTTAGTCTGCCAGCGTCAGTTGGTCAAGTCTACCGATGTCAGTTAGTCTACCGATGTCGATGGAGGAAATGGGCCTGGTGGCCAGTGTCAGTCAGGGAAATGAGGCTTTGGATGAGTTTCAAGTCTAGTTTATGGTCGATAGAATGATCTAGAATAATTCTGGGTCTATTCGGAGGTATAATGGCCTATGCAAGGTTTTGTAGGGTAGAGAGTATGGTTTGAAAAAGGGACCAGATAGAGGATAGGGTGACAGGGAGATAAGGATGAGAGAAGGCTTTTTAGCCTCTCCAAGAAGAGTAAGTTGGGTTGTGTCTAAAATGCTTGGAAATGGATAGTAGTCTAATTGTTAATGTATTTAAAAAATAAGACCAATACAAATACTTAGCTGTGAGTGGAGAGGTAGAGGTGCAGGAGTCTTGTTTCCATTATGGCTGATGCAAGAGATGTCATGCAATCTTCAATCTAATTTGGAATGGCTGGTACAAAATCCCTGAGCCTAGAGAGTGCTATTGAGATGTTGATCCCTACAAGAAGTCAAGAAGCGAGAAGGCTTAGAAGCTATAGCAAGAGAATTCACATTCACGAGGGAGAAGATTGAAGATTGAAGATCAGCATTTTGAGTGCAGACTATAGTTTTAAGGCAACTAACGTCGGTAATACCGCCGATGTCAGCTGACTAATGACTGATGTCCGTAGCCAAAGAATAGGAAAAAGGGCTAAAAATAGCCTTTTTCCCATTCTTCCAATTTCTAGATTTAATTGTCATGGTTAAAGAGTTGAAGGTAGGTTTAAATGAGTGCGAGAGGCTAGTGGGAGGGTTGAAATGGGGTCTAAGTAATTAAGATTTGGCATGGGGTGAGGGAGGCATCCAAGGAGAGGTATCCAAGGTGGGGTGAGGTGTCAAGAGGGGGTGTCAAAGGGGGGATTATTAATTTAAAATAGGTATTTTAAATTAATAAAAACATAGGTTAGGCATGGTGAAGTTCAAAAGGGACCAAGAGGGAGTTGACCAAGGAGTAGACATGATTTTGGTGTCTACATTTGCCCATTTTTGTCTTGTTGGTTGTTCTTGACGAACTGCAAGACAAAAAAAGGAGTAAGATGCCCCAAGTATGGGATGAGGTTGTTTTTTTCTTGTTGGTTGTTCTGATGAATTGCAAGACAAAAATAGGAATATGTTGCCCCAATTATGGGATGAGGTATTCCCCCTCAAAGCGGGAGTCGAGGGAAGGGAACCTAAAATCGGGTGCTGATTTGATAGAGAGTGGATGGATATGGTGAAGGTTAGAGTGTGAATGCTGTAAAGGGTGGGATTACACGTATACCACACCACGCAATAGGTAGGTCAAATTGTCATGGTCAAAGGTCAAGGAGTGCTAAAATTGAAATAACTGGTCCCTTGCATTTAGTCATAGTTTAGTGGGTTATTTGATCCAAGCTATAGCTCCAATGGTCATCATGTTCCAGGTATCTCAGGCTCAAGAAGTGCTCCTAGAAAACACAAAAATATCACAAGTAGTGGGGATCAACTTGCTCGTGATCCTATACTTGTGAGGGTCAGGGACAATTTGCTAACTATTCATGAGGTAGCAAAGGCAATCAAAACATCTAAGGCAGAGTTGTCTTGAAAGCGGTCATGGTCGAAAGAGATAGTTGTGATCTCCAAGGTCATTGGTTGAGTCGAGTTGGGATAGATAGTTGGTCCGTTAGATGGACGGATGAAGGAATGGCCGAGCTAACCTCAGAAGACCCCATGTCAACTGAGTGCTGCCTACATAGCCCCTATCCTAAGGGCCTCAGGCCAATGTAGTTCTCCCTAAAAGGGAGGAAGGGTCAAAGTGGTTGATGTGTTTGGTCATGAGAATGATTTAGCACATCCCATATGTCTGATGGTACATGTTTTGAAATGATGAGGAGAAGATGATGTTATAGTCTTTTCTATATTATGTGATGGTGTATTCTGTAACATTGGTTATGGTTTTTCCTCCCTAGCAATTTTCCATATTGGGTGATGGATGTATGCTAAAAATGAAATGAGTCAATTTATGCTTCAGCAAGTAATGGTTTATGCTTGACATAAATTGTGTGGTCGATAGTTTCCATGTGTATTTTTGTCCATAGAAACTATGTGAAATGGACTATGAGAACATTTTGTGGTCTGAAAAAGGTTTGGTTGGTTTGGTTTGGTTGGCAAATGATTTGGTTGAATGTGACCAAAGTGTGGGGGAAGTGAAAGGCATATTTGCCTTTTCATTGACAAGGACCAGAATAATAGCATAGATAGGGGTTGTTAGAACCAAAAGCCCCATTCATGCATTACGTCGTTGACCATTGGTTGTGTTAGAGAAGTAATCAAATCAATTTGACATTAAAATGAGCTTAAAGTCCCTTGAGTAGGTGATGTGATATGTGAGGGTAGGGCAACCCTTTTGAATAGGGATAACTTTTCCCCTTTTTATAGGAGAACCTGAGATGACTACAAGTCAAGTCCATGACTTTTTTTTTTTAGACTGATCAATGTGAGAAGTCTACATAGGGATGTCATTTTGTTTTGTGGTCAGTTGTGAAGCTGATCGATGCAGGAAGCTTCTAAGAGAGTGTTGTTTGTAGCAAGATTTTAAGCATAGCCATCCTTCGAGGGAGTGGTCTATATTTTTGCTTTATATATATTTGAGGGCTTTAAATAGCTGTCCTTCGAGGGAGCAGTCTATTAGCTACAACAATGATAGTACAACTATCCTTTGAGGGAGGAGTTTGCCTTTAGAGTTTATGACCTTTTGGTATTTGGCATCCCAATTTATTTTTGACAAAATTGTGAGTCATGGATAAGACTATAGAAGTTTAAGGGCTCCCTTTTATTAAGACAAAGCATTCATACTTTATAAAAGGGTTACATAGGGTTTGCTTAGGGGAATAGGGTTGAAAGGAATGAGGATTAAGAGGATGGGGTTGCTCAAGGGACAAGCTGAAGTTAAATGTCAAGTGAATAAGTACTCAACTAACAGTAGAATGGTTGTAGATGCAAGGCATTAAGAGGCTCAGGTTCTGGTTGGTCATCAAGAGAAGATTGACGATAAGTCCCTGACCCATACTTGTGCGTTATGATGTAAGGTCCGAGCCATGTAGGAGCAAACTTGCCTCGTTTACTCCATTCCATATTGGTCACATGTTGGTTGATGTTAGACATGAAGTTGGTTGATATGTTGTAAGATTATTTGGCTGGTTGACATTTGGTGATTGTTTGGTGGGTTGATGTTTGGTTGATGTTTGGTCATTATTTGGTTGATTATTTGGTTAATGTTTGGTCGATTGTTTTGTTGATGTTTGGTTGATGCCTAATTGATGTCTGGTCAATTGTTTGGTCAATTATTTGATCGATGTTTGGTCAATGTTTGGTTGAGGCTTAGTTGATGCTTGGTTGATGTATGGTCGATGTCTGGTCGATTGTTTGGTCGATGCCTGGTTGATGTTTAGTTGATGTCTAGTCAATTGTTTGGTCGATGTCTGGTTGAGGCTTAGTTGATGTGTGGTCAAGATCATGATAGTTAGCATAAGGTCAAATTACCCCAATTCCTAGGGAGAATGTTTGACAGATTTAGTTTGAGAGGGCAAGATCTTGATCTGCCAGGTTGGAGGTAGGAATCTCAAAATCATGGGTGGTGATAGAGTCAATGGTTGGTAATGATTTGACCAAAGTAGCCAGTGGTTGGGGGTCTTCAGGTAGGACCTCCACTACTTGTAAAGCTTTGATCAAGGTTTGATGATGTTGTGAAGAGTTTTGTATGAGGTCATACAAAGACATCTTCACAGGAGTTGGGTGAAGTTGTTTCACCATGGAGTCATTAATTGGGTTTGAATAAGTTGGTCGAGATGTGCCCAAAATTGAAATCTTGGGTCTTGATGGTTGAGGAGACTTGATAAATGGATATGTTTGGGGGAGAGAAACCTTCTCTTTTCCTTTACCCTTCATGGTTGGTGACCTGGTGGCCACATTGATGGTGTTGATTTCGAATAATGGGGTTAAAGGTGGTAGAGGGACCATAGTCTGAGGAGGGAATCCCGATTTAGGTGAGGATGTTTGAGAAGCATGGGATGGTGTCGATGGTTTGGTTAAAAGGTGTTCAAGAGGATCCTTAGTGAAAAGGATGTCCTTTTTGAAGTGTTGACAAATGCCATCTTTAAGAGCACAACAATGCTCAGTGTCATGTCCAAGTGTGTGATGATGCGCAAAAAATTTAGTGTCATCAAACCAAGATGGCCTTGATCTTAGAGTTGATGAGTGTGATGGTGAAGAGGTCTAGGAGAAATGAGATGATGTTGGAGATTTATTGACAGTATCCTCAACAAGAGGGGCATTTTTCTCCATGAATTGGTGGATGGCAATCTTAAGGGCACAATAATTTTTAGTGTCATGCCCAGGTGTGCGATGATATTGGTGTTGGGGATCAACCAACAATTTGATTACACTTATGAAAGCAATAAACATGGAATTAAATCAGAATGATAAGTAACTAGAATTAGATAATAGCAAAGAACAAGAGATACAAGAAACCACCCTGAAAACTTGTATTAAATTCTTTACAGAAGGAATACAATTAAAGAAACTTCTTTCTTCCACACCTCTCTCAGATGTATAGATCTCTTTCCCTCAAGAGCTCTCTCTCTCAAGTATAATTAACTCCAACAACTTGGAATGATTCAATTATGTATTGTTCTTCAACATTCTAATACCTTACAATAAGCTAAGAAGATCTAATCCTACATATAAAATTAGGAAACATGAGCATGCATTTACAACCAATAGTTATGCCTCTTAAACAAGGGCTCTAAAATAGTCTTACTAATAATAGAGACGTAGACTTAAGACTATGACTTAATCCCATCATGCAAACACTTGGTTCTATCCTCAGAAATAGCTCTCTAGACGCACAGGTAACTGACGCCAGTTCCTTCCTATTTGCCTATGACCAACGTCGGTTGATCTCCTACCGATGCCGACGTCTCCTGAACTGCACCTAACTGACGTCGGTCACTCCTAACTGACACTAGTGATTGTGTAAACCTGTAAACTATCAAATGCACTCCTTGGTGAAGCATTTAGGCTCCACACCTTAACAATCTCCCACTTGGAGATAAATAGCTACACCAATACCTGTACAGCAACATCTTCTAGCTCTTCCATCTTCAACTCAATCATGAAGACCAACAGAAGTTGAATGAAGATTCAACTTCTCCTTTGTAACTATCTTGGTTAACATATCAGCAGGATTCTTATCTGTATGGATCTTCTCTAGCTTCAACTCACCATCCTCCAATACCTGTCGTATGAAATGGTACCTAAGCTGTATGTGCTTGGTTCTTGAGTGAAAGGCTGAATTCTTAGCCAAATGAATTGCACTCTAACTGTCACTATACAATCTACAACTCTCTTGCTCCTTTCCTAACTCTTTCATGAATTGTGTCATCCATATCATCTCTTTTCTAGACTCTGTGACTGCAATATACTCTGATTCTATAGTTGACAAGGCAACAACCTTCTGCAACTTAGATATCTAGCTAACCGTCGTTCCACCAATAGTGAAAACATATCCTGTGGTGCTCCTCCTGCCATCCAAATCACCTGCCATATCTGAATCTACATAACCATTTAGAGAAGTATTTGAACCTCCATAACACAAATGCCTACTGCTGGTTCCTCTCAGATATCTAAGGATCCACTGAACTGCTTTCTAGTGTTCCTTCCCTGGATTGGCCATATAGTTACTTACAACTCCCACTGCTTGGGCAATATCTAGTCTAGTACAAACCATTGCATACATTAAACTCCCTACTATAGAATAATATGGAACTCTACTCATGTACTCTACCTCATCATGTGAAATAGGACATTGTTCTCTACTCAATTTAAAATGTCCAGCCAAAGGTCTGTTTACCAGTTTTGCATCCTGCATATTGAACCGTTTCAACACCTTGTTCACATAATCCTCTTGAGACAAAATCAACCTATGATTTTTCTTGTCTCTCTTAATGCTCATGCCAAGGATTTTCTTTGCTTCTCCCAAATCCTTCATGGCAAATGTTTGAGCTAATTTCACCTTAAGCTCAGAGATATCCTGCATGTGTGATCCTACAACCAGCATATCATCTACATACAACAACAAAATAATATATCTACCATTATCCAATCTCTTAAAATACACACAATAGTCAGATTGACACCTACTGTAGCCATGCTTAGTCATAAACCTGCCAAATTTCAAATACCACTGTCTAGGAGCTTGCTTGAGGCCATACAAGCTTTTTTTCAATCTGCACACTAACTTCTCCTTGCCTTTGACCTCAAATCCTTCTGACTATTCCATATATATTTCTTCATCCAAATATCCATGAAGAAACATTGTCTTAACATCAAGATACTCAAGATGCAAATCCTCAATAGCAACTCAAGACAGTACAGTCCATATAGAAGTCATTTTAACAATAGGAGAAAAAATCTCACCAAAATCAATACCTAGTTTTTGTGCAAATCCCTTCACTACCAATCTGGCCTTATATCTCATCTATCCATTCTCACCTTCCTTCAATCTGTAGGTCCATCTGTTCTTCAGTGTCTTCTTACCAGCTGGCAACTCAACCAACTCCCATGTTTGGTTCTCTCTTAAGGACTCCATTTCTTTAACCATGCCATACTCCCACTGACTCTTGGACTCTACCTGTATTGCTTCTTCAAAACTCTAATTCTCCACCATCAATTAGCAATAAATAGAATAATGAAGGAGAATATCAAATTGGAGATTTACTTACCCTGTCTGACCTCCTGATGGGTGTCTGTGACTCATCCACAACATGCTGTCTGCCCAAATTCTCTGACAGTGACCAACCTCAGTCACTTCTAGGCCTATAACTGGCTGATGTCAGTTCTACCTGACCGACATTAGTTCCTGTCCTACCGATGTCAGTCTCTAAATGATCAACATTGATTTCTGTCCTACCAATGTCAGTTCCTACATTGCCGACATCGGTCTCTATGTTTCCTTGCAAGTGATTATTTCTTCTTACTGCGAGCTCATTTTGGACCATCACCTCGTCCAATTTTCCATTACTCTACCTAGATTGATTCAGCTTCTTCAGCTGATCACTATACATCACTTTTTCATTGAAAATAACATCACGACTCCTAATTACTTTGTTAGTTCCTAGATTCCAAAATCTGAAACCAAAATCATCTGAGCCATAGCCAATAAATGTGCACCTCATAGACTTAGCATCCAACTTCTTTCTATTTTCCTTATCAATGTGCACAAAGGCTTCACAACCAAAAACTTTAAGGAATGAGAGATCTACCTTTTTACCTGTCCATGCCTCTTCTAGAATTCTACCATCCAAAGTTGTAGAGGGTCCTCTATTAATTAGGTACACTGCAGTATCAATAGCTTCTACCCAAAACTCTAAGGGCAAACCAACATGCAATCTCATACACCTTGCACGCTCCATAATTGTTCTGTTCATCCTTTCAGTAATTCCATTTTGCTAAGGTGTCCTTGGAACCATCCTTTGCCTATGGATTTCATGCATATAACAATACCAGTTAAACTTATAGCTGTAGAACTCACCACCATTGTCAGATCTCAGGCACTTCAATATTCTACCTGTTTCATTCTCAACCATAGCTTTCTAAATCTTAAAAGTCTCAAAAACATCAGATTTCTTCTTAATACAATAGACCCATACCTTTCCTATAGCATCATCTATGAATGAAAGATAGTACTGTGATCCTCCAATAGAAGCAACCTGAGTTGGTCCCCACACGTCTGTGTGAACAAGCTGTAACTTATACTTCTTCTTTGTTGATCCAGTCTTAAGAAAACTCACTCTCTTCTATTTTCCAAACACACAGTGCTCAAAAAAATCCAGATCTATGTTTTTTGAATATGAAAGCATACCTTTAGACTTAAGAATAGACATTCCCTTCTCACTCATGTGGCCAAGCCTTGAGTGCCACAATTTTGCATCCACATTTGAAGTAGATAATACAGAAGGAGAATTGTTAGTAACACAATTACATAAATAAAGAGTACCTAATCTCTTACCTCTGGCCATTACAAGTGCACCCTTGGTCACCTTCCAAGATTCAACTGTGAGAGTTACTGTACAACCCTCATCTCCTAACTTTCCTACAGAAATCAAATTCCTCTTCAAGCTGGGAACATGCATAACATCTCTCAACACCCATGTGTTGCCATTCTACATTTTCAGCTACACTTTACCTTTGCCAATAATTTTACAAGGCTCATCATCCCCTAAGTACACTATTTCAAATATCCATGGACATAGTCACTAAAATATTCTCTATTAGGGGTAACATGAAAAGATGCACCAGAATCTAACACCCAAGATTCTATATTATTATGTAAAGAGAATATTAAAGCATCTTGTGTAATACCTGCAACCTTTGCTTCTTTTTTTCCTTCATGCTGATTGTCCTCCTTAAGCTTTGACCAGTAATCTCTGCTTATGTGCCCTATCTTTCCACAATTCTAGCATTGTGACTTCCTGTCATTTCTGGATTTGGATCTACCTCTCACCTTAGACTTAGATCTTGATCTCCTCTTTCTCTTCTCTTTTTGCCTCCCCCTGCTCTCAAAACTTAAAGCATTCCCTGATGTTTCTTCTGTGCTTTTCTTGCAAATTTCCTCATTCAAGATAACACTAACAACATCCTCTACTTTTAAAATATTTGAAGCAGATGTAGTATTACTAACTGCCATTACTAAGCTATGCCAGCTTTTAGGCAAAGAATATAATATTAAAAGAGCTTTAATTTCGTCATCAAATACAATTTTGACTAAACTTAATTGATTTACAATTCCATGGAAATCATTCAGGTGATTAGATACAGAACCACCTTCCTGCATACAAAAACTAAATAACTACTTCATAAGATATACCTTATTAGAAGCTGAGGGTTTTTCATACAAATTTGCTAAAGTAGTCATTAACTCTACCGTAGACTTTGCCTGTGATAAATTAGATATCACAGTAGATGCCAGACTCAGTCTTATAGACCCCAGAGCCTTTTTATCAAGAACTTCCCATTCTTCATCATCCATGTCTATGGGCTTCTTTGCAATCTCACCTAACAGTAAGTATAGATCTTTTTGATACAGATAATCCTCTATCTGCATTCTCCAATATTGATAATTTTTGCCATTAAACTTCTCTATTCTCAGTTTACTTTCTTCTGCCATTGCTTCTCCTACTCAAATAGAAATCCCTGTAGAAACTCCTGTGAGTAACCTGTAATCAATACACACTACATAGATCTAAACCACCTGTTAGTGAACCTGAGCTCTGATACCACTTGTTGGATATCAAGCTCTGAACCTACAACCAAGGCTCTGATACCACTTGTTGGGGATCAACCAATAATTTGATTACACTTATGAAAGCAATAAACACAGAATTAAATTAGAATGATAAGTAACTATAATCAGATAATAGCAAAGAACAAGAGATACAAGAAACCACCCTAAAAACTTATATTAAACTCTTTACATAAGGAAAAAAATTGAAGAAACTTCTTTCTTCCACACCTCTCTCAGATGTATAGATCTCTCTCTAGATCTCTTTCTCTCAAGAGCTCTCTCTCTCAAGTACAATCAACTCCAACAACTTGGAATGATTCAATTCTGTACTATTCTTCAACATTCTAATACCTTACAATAAGCTAAGAAGATCTAATCCTACATATAGAATTAGGAAACATGAGCATGCATTTATAACCAATAGTTATGCCTCTTAAACAAGGGCTCTAAAACAATCTTACTAATAATAGAGATGTGGACTTAAGACTATGACTTAATCCCATCATGCAAACACTCGGTTCTGTCCTTAGAAATAGCTCTCTGGATGCACAAGTAGCCGATGCTGGTTCCTTCCTGCTTACCTGTGACCGACATCAGCCAATCTCCTACTGATGCCAGCGTCTCCTGAACTGCACTTGACCGATGTCAGTCACTCCTGACTGACATTGGTGACTGTGTAAACCTACAAACTATCAAATGCACTCCTTGGTGAAGTGTTTAGGCTCCACACCTTAATAATTGGTAGATTTTAGTGTCATCAAACCAAGACAGTTTTGGTCCAAGAGGTTGAAATGGTTTGATAGGTGGAAGAGTGATGTTAGAGGATTGTAAAAGTTAGCGTAACAGCAAGGTGTAAGAACCTACTAATGGGTTTGCATGTTGTGTTGTAGTAAAAGTTGACAGCTTCTATTTAGACATTGTCGAGGGAGTGTTTCATACCATCCTTTTGTTTGGTGGTGTGGCCAAATGCGTAGATGACACCTTCGTGGTAGGAGGCATTGGATGTTTTGAAGGAGGTATGTTTTTGTTAGGTGTTGGTAGTAATGGAGGTGATTTTTTTTGGTTGGGTGTTAGAGTAGGAAGCACTCCTATTATGGTAGAAGGATGAGGGCCCAAAATAGAGGGTAATGGTGATGGTGGGAGAAAAGTTCTCCGATGGGGTTTAGTAGCCTTCTTTGGTTTAGTGTGAGGACTACTATTGTGAGGGGCAAGGTTCAAATCAACCTTCACCGAATATTCTTTAGTCAAAGTGGGTGAGGCGGCTAGTTCCTCTCTTAATAGAGAAGGGGTTGGAGAGTTTGGCTCTTTAAGAAGGCAGAGTGTAGGGATGGAGATGACTTTAGCATGTGGTCGAGGAGCAGGGAAAGTATGATCCCCCATTGATGATGGGAAGGATGAGGGCGAGGCTACTGGTGCTGGTATGGTTAAGGCATCCTCCAATATAAGAGAGGTTAATGGAGAACTAATAAGAGAATATGGTTCATCCACCTGTGAAAGAGAGATAGGGGAAGACTCTTCCACTTGTGAAGGACCAATGGGTTGATTAGCCTCTTCAGACTGTGAGAGAGGTTGGTCAGGTGCAAGAGGAGAGACAGTGTTGACTATGTGTATATTATGCTCTTGAGAGTTATCGACCATGGTCTACACGTTGTTTTGGTTAGGGGGATGGTTAGGAAAAGGTTGTTTAAAGATGTCGATGTTTTGATTGGGTGGTGCATTTGGATTATCCAAGACAAGATCACCTTTATCTATCATGTCTTGGACAATGTTTTTGAAGGTTTTGCAGTTGTTTATGTCATGGCCTTTGACATGATGATAATGACAAAAGTTGTTTTCCCTATACCATGTAGGGATGGCCTTTGCAGGGTTGAATTGTGGGGGTGGTCAAATTTGGAGGAGATTGAGAACTCCCTGTTTGACAAGTTTATCCAACACAGATGTGTATGACTCTCCTATTGGAGTGTATCGATGCTATATGTATCTTTGTTGGAATTGTGGTGTGATACTTTGAGATGTGGATGGTTTGGATTGGTTAGTCATTATCAAAGATGATGGTCTAACGACTACAGGATTTGTTGATGCCTTAGATTTGGAATGGGAAGAAGAAGGTTTGGATGAAGAAGGGTCATTTAACTTGGTGTTGGGGCTTTTACTCCACAATTTGACTTTGTTTTCCTTGATGGCACATAGTTCAAGCTTTCTGGCCATAGTAAAAGCCTCGTTAAATGTGTAAAATGTTTAGACCCATAGACTGGAAGAGATGTGCTTGGCACATGCTTGAGAAAAGAGCTCAATGAGCTCGGGTTGAGGCAATGAGGAGAGCTAGTTGATTAAGCCTCTCCAATGGGCAACAAAATTAGCGATTGATTTGTCATCGAATTGTTTGATAGAATAGAGGTCTGTGATTGAAACCTTTTTGGTGATATTGATTGAAAAGTGGTCGAGGAAGAGTTGATCTAATTAGGTGAATGTGAAAAGAGAGTGACTTGTGAGAGAGTTGTACCAATCGAAAGCAACACCAGAAAGTGACATGGGGAATGTGCATAGCAATAATGCATCATCATGGGCTATGAGGTAACAAGCATGTCTAAATGCTCACAGATGTTGTTGCAGGTCTTCCTTACTCTAAAAGTGAGTAAACTTAGGAAGTTCCCACTGACTGGGATACGATCGGATTGGGACTGAGGGGTGGATGGGTTCATTGTAAATTTGCTCATATGAGAGAGCTTTTTGGAACCTGAAACTGAGGTCTCAAGACTAGACATTTTATCCATCAATTTTTTGATTAAGTCAGTTGATAGATTCATAGGTGGGGCACCCCCTAAGTTGTAGGGTATTTGAAAGGTATTGAAAGGGGCGTATGACGTAGTTGGTTACACTTGTACAGGCACAACATATGGGTAACTAGTCATTGGGGTGGATGTTGAAGCCAAGGGTACTTGTGCCATGGAGTTGGAGGGAAATAAATTGGATATGGGCCACCAAAGGTGGTTAAGGGGTGGCCACACTTGTTGAAGGGTAGGTAGTTACTCTTGTGTTGATGGGTGCAAGAGTAGACAGGATGGAGACAATTAGGTTTTGGAAGGGCGTAGAACTTTGTTGCATAGTTTGTGGTTCCAGGGGTACCGAAACCCCAATGGAGGTAGGTCTAGAAGCAGAAGGAGAGGCTAAACTTTGAAGATAGGATATGGTTGGGTTGTTGGTTAAAGTAACAGCTTGGTTGTCTATGGGTTAAATTGTGGACGCTGTTGATGTGGCTGTCGTCTCAACTAAGGAGGTTGGCATACCATAAATTGGGTTGCCTAAGGAGTCTCGCATTCAACTTCTTACGAGATAGTGTTGAAGGGCCTTGACATTAAGGTCAAGGAACCTTTCAAAGTCTTGATCTCCTTCAGGAACAATAGATGGTTGAGTTGGGGTTGGTTGGATAGGAGTATGCTTAGTGTCTGAATGATACTCCATTAGGGGACTTGTTATGGAGGGCGAAGGTGGAAGCGATTGTTGCCTTGCTTGGTCAACAAGAGTCTTGGTTTGACTGCGTGTCAAAACCATTCAAGGCAAAAGGTTTAGGTTTTAGAAACTATGATTTTCAGTCTCAAAAAACTAAAATGGATGTTGGATAGCAAGAAAGTCAGGTTTTAAGCTTGCTATTTTAGGAAGAAAGTTTAGACAGTGACCGACGTCGATAGAAAAATTGATGTCAGTGAAAGAGGTTGCCGATGTCAGTCAGATAACTAATGCTGGAGAGGATAGTTGCCAATGTCAGTGGAAAAATTGATGTCGGTTATTGTGTTTTCTAGGAACTCAAAAAAATTGAGAGTTTTTGGAAGAAAGAAGAAAACGTCCTTACTAGCTCAAAAAACCAGATAAAAATAGAGAAGAAGATGAAGACAAACAGACCCTAAACATTTAAATCCTATAAACTTTTAGAATCATGTTGGCTTATGTCGTAGAGTGTGTTTGGGAAGTTGGCTTTTAGAATGGGTCCTAGAAGAAGCAGTCTAAAGTTGGTTTCAGGTTAGTTTTGATGCTCAAGATCTATGTTAGGTTCTGTACGTGGCCTGGTGCTAAGGAGCAAGCTCCCCTCACTTCACGAGCCCAGTGATAAGCTGGTCTCGCTTAGCTAGTATATACTTCCCCTAGAGTTTATACTCTGCCAGAGAATAGAGTGGGTTTTCCCCTTGGTAGTGAAGTCCAAGTAGGATTACCAGGAAGGGTAAGGTATCTGCTAGGTGATGAAATCCTAGTTGGACCTTGTCTCAGGTATGTTTAGATGTTTGATTCTGTGAAAGTGGTCTGGTCATGTAACATAAGTGCACTACGCTTTATTCATAATGTGGTTTTAAGTTACTAGATGTGAGACCTAAGTATGTTTTTAGATAGATATGAAATGCAATAGATTTTAAGCCCAAATAGAAATGTGTGTTCGGATGCAGACAAGTGGAGAAAAGGTCGAAGAGTATGAATTTTACTACTCTAATATGCAAGAAAGAAAGAAAAAGAATGATTCTTTTTAACTTTGCTAATGGTGTCTTTTGGAAGAGATAGAAGGAAAAGATGCAAGAAGAGACCTAATGCACCTATATGACAAGTTTGTTTGTAGAAGAAAAAATATGAACCCAAGGAGAATTCCTAGGGTCCCACCGGGCGTGCCAGAATGTTTCTAACTATTTTTGTTTTTCCACATTCAAAAGATGAAAGAAACTAAGATAATGGTCAGGGGTTTGTACGTACCCAAATGAAGTTAAAGCACCATATTTAGACGTTGAAGGGACTCCTCTTTGGTTGTGGAGGATGACACCTGTAGATAAGGAAGACTTAAACAAAGAGTGTGTTAGATAGATAGATGGTGGATTGCCAAGCAAAAGCTCGGTCCCAGAAGTGCAGAGACTTCCTTGAGGGATGACAATCCACTAATTGATAAAGATAATATTGAATAAAGAGAAATAATGAAAGACTAAGTAGGAGAAATAGAGATAATATGTACCTATATTCTGCTATCAGTCTTCCGCAGTCGCCAGCATCGGTCAGTCTACCGGTGTTGGTTGGTCAAGTCTACCGACATCGGTTAGTCTGCTAATGTCAGTGGAGGCAATGGGCCTGGTCGCCGGCATTGGTTGGGGCAATGAGGCTTTGGATGAGTTTTAGGTCTAGTTTATGGTCAAGAAAATGGTCTGGAATAAGTTTGGGTCTATTTGAAGGTATAATGGCCTATGCAGGGTTTTGTAGGGCAGAGAGTATGGTTTGAAAAAGGGACCAGATAGAGGATAGGGTGACAGGGAGATAAGGATGAGAGAAGGCTTTTCAGCCTCTCCAAGAAGAGCAGGTTGGGTTGTGTCCAAAATGCTTAGAAATAGATAGTAGTCTGATTGCTAATGTATTTAAAAAGATAGTAAAATAAGACCAATACAAATACTTAGCTATGAGTGGAGAGGCAGAGGTGCAGGAGTCCTGTTTCCATTGTGGCTGATGCGGGAGATGTCCTATAATCTTCAATCTAATTTGGAATGGCTGGTATAGAATCCTTGAGCCTGGTGAGTGCTATTGAGATGCTGATCCCTACAAGAAGTCAAGAAGTGAGAAGGCTTAGAATCTAAAGCAAGAGAATTCATGTTTGCGGGGGAGAAGATTGAAGATTGAAGATCAGCATTCTGGGCATAGAATGCAGTTTTAAAGAAATTGACGTTGGTGATACCACCAACATCGGCCAACTCATGACCAACATTGACAGCCAAAGAATAGGAAAAAGAGCTAAAAATAGCCTTTTGCCCATTCTTCCAACTGCTAGGTCTAATTGTCATGGTTAAACGGTTAAAGGTGGGCTTAAATGAGCGCAAGAGGCTAGTGGGAGGGTTGAAATGGGGTCTAAGTAATATAGTTTTGGCATGGGGTGAGGGAGGCATCCAAGGAGAGGTATCCAAGGTGGAGTGAGGTGTCAAGAGGGGGTGTCAAAGGGGGAATTATTAATTTAAAATAGGTATTTTAAATTAATAAAAACATAGGTTAGGCATGGTGAAGTTTGAAAGGGACCAAGAGGGAGTCGACCAAGGAGTAGACATGATTTTGGTGTCTACACTACCACAGGCTGGACAGCACCATAGGGGACATAGGAACCGACATCGGTAGCCCAGTGACCGACATTGGCCGACTGCAGACCGACTTCGGTAGAGTAGCTGACCTATAGAGATTGACATTGGTAGAATATCGTCTGATGATGGTAGAATAACCAACGTCGGTGACTGTGTTGTTGACATAGCAACCTGAGAGCCACACAGATTTAGGGTTTATGTCCAGATTTGCAAAACACCAAGTTTTGAGTCAAAATTTATATTACTTTATATGCATGCCAGAGATTCAATATTGTAATCATTTTGAAGAATAATAAGGGCACTGATTAGCCAGTTGATAAATTATACTACTGTCTATTTATTTAATTGAATTTATTTTGCAAAATCGTATCTTTGTTTAGAGATTTTATCTTTCACATATTCTCTATTGATTAGGGATATTATAGTGGTATCAGAGCTTTTGTTTTTTGATATTCCCTACTGGATAGGGGATATTACAGTGGTATCAGAGCTTTTTTTAAAAAAGAGACCCTAAGAAAGGGATATTACAGTGGTATTAGAGCTTTTGTTTTTCTACTATCCCTATTGGTTGGGGATAATATAGTGGTATCAGAGCTTTATTAAAAAAAGAGACCCTAAGAAAGGGATAGTACAGTGGTATCAGAGCTTTTGTTTTTCTACTATCCCTATTGGTTGGGGATAATACAGTGGTATCAGAGCTTTGTTAAAAAAAGAGACCCTAAAAAAGGGATATTACAGAGGTATCAGAGCCAAATCCTGCCATCCTGAGGGTTTGACAATCTTATGCAGCCACAAGAGTTGGGACCACACAAAGGTTATCACACAGTATTTCAGGTATTTATTTCATTAGGTTTTGTTTGAGTAATTGTTCAAAATAAAGATCTTCCATATTAGGCTATATTTCTTTAGATCTAGAGTACAACATACAAGCTACTGCATATTATCTTGTCTATATAGAATTTGTACCAATCCATACAATTTCGTACAGTTCTACCATAGGCTAGACATCACAATAGGGGACACAAGAATTGACATCGACAACCCAGTGATCAACATCAGCCGACTGTAGACTGACATTGGTAGAGTAGCTGACCTATAGAGACCGATGTCGATAGAATATCAACTGACCATGGCAAAATAACCAACATCGGTGACTGTGTTGTTGACACAGCAACTCGAGAGCTACATATTTTGAAGATCAGGTATATTCTAAAGATCAGGTATATCACACGTAGTAGAGCTTTGCTTGAGGGCACTCAAGTTATAGAATAATAGCCAATCACCATGAGTGATAGGCATGATGGTATCCCACACTAGGGTCACATGCATAATGATGATAAGGACACCAGAGAAGTCTATCGTGAGATGACACAGGCACTACATGCACTCACTACTATGGTAAAGAGGATGAACACACCTGTTCGATAGAATGGGGAGCAATTAGATAACAAGTGTGCTACTGTTAATCAGAGACCACATCTGACCCATTCCAAGATAGTTGATAGGCCTAGACAGCCTACGTTTGTTAAGAATGATTCAAAGGCCAACCTATTAACACCACCTTTGGATCGAGAGGCTCTTAACGATCTACATAGGAAAAAGCTTTGCTTATACTACAAAGGTCCATATGATGCCAATCACGATTGTCCTTTGAGGCCTAAGGGTAAGGCAAATCATGTGATGTGGGCGTATTGTGAGGATTTAGAATCAGAAGATTTTGAATAGCAAGATAGTTTTGAGGAGTCAGAGGCAGAGGCTTCAGAGCCTAAGGTAGAGGCAACGAAGGTGGCTCACTAGGATTCTGAGAGACATGTGGATGAGGTTAGTCATGGGGATTCAGACTCTTAGTTAGTTGTAGAAGAGGAAGGAGCTGGAGATTATGATGATGAGATAGTTTCATCAGTAGCTTCTTCAGAGTTAGATGAGGATGAGTCCAATGCTGGCATTCAGAGTGTGGAGGTATACTCAGAGGTTAGTACATTGAGTGTTGTTGGTGAGTAAATTCCTATAGTTGTAGCTGAGGAACATGTTGTTGGGGTTGACACACATGTTCAAGATTTGGGAGTACCTGGTCTTGATGAGTTTGGGATACCAGTGGAGTTGAGTCTCTAGATTGATTCTTCTCACACAGATGACAGTGTGGTACCGTTGACTGTACCACCTTTATAGAGGGATCAATTGTGGTGTGCAGGGGAGTATGTTGATTCTTCCTCTTATAATTTTTATTGCACTGAACCACTCATGGAGTATTTGTTAGATAGTGTAGGTGTTCATCTGGATTCGCATAGGGGGACAGAAGGTGTTCTCATCTAAGGTAATGGCGCTATTAGCAGATTGGGTGGGGAGATTATAGTGATCCTTTCTACTATGCTACCTCATAGGGATTTTGAGGTGGGGTTTATTGAGCAGATTGTACAGGGTCCTATCTAGCCTACATCCACTTGGAGTCAGAGATTTAGCCATCTGTTGATTCCCAGTTCAGTGATGGTGAGCCAATAGTAGAGTTTGGGGGTTCCTATCGACAGTATACGGTGGAGTATGCTCATTATTCTTCTTTCGATCCAGAGATCAAAGATTTGATTTCACATAGGTGTATATTAGTACCTATTCCTTATCATCTATTGTGGAATGGATTGGCACCATCTTTTGCAGATGGAAATGGTAGTTACAAGTTACACAACCTGCATTATCGACACATCCAGGGCAGTTGTGACTTTAGAGATTGGTTGAGTTGCATTCTCTAGTTTGATTATGGATTCCTCTTGGTTATACTTCAAAGGATATTGTAGGAGCTTGTGTTGATTGTCATCAGTATAGATCATGACTACATTTGGGATCCAGGTAGATTGATTGGTTTATTGTTCTGAGATTGCTTGGGGACAAGCAATTTTAGGTGGGGCGGATTGTCATGACCCCTTTTCAGTTGACATGTTTAGAATTGATGGTTAGCTTATTATACAACCTTCGTAGGCTGATAGGATGGATAGAGGGTCTTAATGGAGCTTGGCTTAGCTTTGACTTGCAGAATTGTTCCAGTGGGCTTTCATTTAGGCTCTTTCAGACATGTAGTGAGGGAGATATTAATATTTGATTGATTTAATTAAATATTAATTATTTATCCTATTTTTAATTATGAAACCCTAATTCTAATTTAAGAAACCATAATTAGGGAAAGTGCATCTTTTTGGAGGATATAAGGGTTCTCATAGGAGGGAGGATGATTATTGATTATTGATTTTGGAGAATTTTGCTAAGGGTTTTTTTGAGAAGACTGAGCCAAGGGTTCCAGGATTCTATTTGCATTGGAGAATGTCCACTCTTCAGTGTGTTTGATTTAAAGGTTGTGAGATACCAATGGATCTATTTCTAGTTCAAGGGATAGCTTCATATAGAATTTATCACAGAGGTTTATAGATTTGAGAGATAACTTCATACAGAAGTTATCACAAGGGTTCACAGGTATTTCTTTATTTAGTTCTTTTAATTTAGAAAATTATACAGATAGAGATCTTCAAAATTAGGTATCCATAAAAACAAGCTACTACATATTATCTTGTCTATATAGAATCCGTACCAATCCATACAATTCCGTACAGTTCTACCACAGGCTGGACAACGCTGCAGGGGACACAAGAACTGACATCGACAGCTCAGTGACTGACATCAGCCGACTGTAGACCGACGTCGGTAGAGTAGCCAACCTACATAGACCAATGTTGGTAGAATATCAATTGACGATGGCAGAATAACTAACGTTGGTGACTGTGTTGTTGACACAACAACCTGAGAGCTGCACAGATTCAGGGTTTATGTCTAGATTTGTAAAAGACCAGGTTTTGAGTCAAAATTTGTATTACTTTATATGCATGCTAGAGATTCAATATTGTAATCATTCTAAAGAATAATAAGAGAACTGATTAGCCAGTTGATAGATTATACTACTGTCTATTTATTTAATTGAATTTATTCTACAAAATCGTATCTTTGTTCAGAGCTTTTATCTTTCACATATTTCGTATTGATTGGGGATATTACAGTGCTATCAGAGCTTTTGTTTTTCTATATTCCCTACTGAATAGGGGATATTATAGTGGTATCAAAGCTTTGTTAAAAAAAGAGACCCTAAGAAAGGGATATTACAGTGGTATTAGAGCTTTTGTTTTTCTACTATCCCTATTCGTTGGGGATAATACAGTGGTATCAGAGCTTTGTTAAAAAAAGAGACCCTAAGAAAGGGATATTACAGTGGTATCAAAGCTTTTTTTTTATACTATCCCTATTGGTTGGGGATAATACAGGGGTATCAGAGCTTTGTTAAAAAAAGACCCTAAGAAAGGGATATTATAGAGGTATCAGAGCCAAATCCTGCCATCCTGAGGGTTTGAAAATCTTATGCAGCCACAAGAGTTGGGACCACACAGAAGTTATCACACAATATTTCAGGTATTTATTTTATTAGGTTTTGTTTGAGTAATTGTTCAAAATAAAGATCTTCTGTATTAGGCTATATTTCTTTAGATCTGGAGTACAGCATATAGGCTGCTACATATTATCTTGTCTGTACAAAATCCATACCAATTCATACAATTCCGTACAGTTATACCACAGGCCGAACAGTGTCGTAGGGGACACAGGAACTGACATCGGAAGCTCAGTGATTGACATCAACTAACTATAGACCAACATTGGTAGAGTAGCCAACCTACAAAGACTGATGTCAGCAGAATATCGACTAATGATGGCAAAATAACCGACGTCAGTGACTGTGTTGTTGACACAACAACTCGAGAGCCGCATATTCTAAGGATTAGGTATATTCTAAAGATTAGGTATATCACACATAGTAGAGCTTTGTTTGAGGGCACTCAAGTTATAGAACAATAGCTAATCACCATGAGTGACAGGCGTGATGGTAGCCTGCACTGGGGCCATAGGCATAATGATGATCAAAACACCAGAGAAGTCTATCATGAGATGACACAGACACTACAAGAACTCACTACGATGGTAAAGAGGATGAACACACCTGTTTAATAGAATGGGGAGCAAGGAGATAACAAGAGTGCTACTGTTAATTAAAGACCACAGTTGACCCATTCTAGGATGGCTGATAGGCCTACATGGCCTACGTTTGTTAAGAATGATTCAAAGGCCAACCCAGTAACACCACCTTTGGATCGAGAGGCTCTTAACGATCTATGTAGGAAAAAGCTTTGCTTATACTGCAAAGGTCCATATGATGCCAATCATGATTATCCTTTGAGGCCTAAGGGCAAGGCAAATCATGTGATGTGGGCATATTGTGAGGATTCAAAATCAAAAGATTTTGAATAGCAGGATAGTTTTGAGGAGTCAGAGGCAGAGGCTTCAGAGCCTAAGGTAGAGGCAATGAAGGTGGCTCACCAAGATTCTGAGAGACATGTGGAAGAGCTTAGTCATGGGGATTTAGACTCTCAGTTAGTTGCAAAGGACAAGGGAGCTGGAGATTGTGATGATGAGATAGTTTTAATAGCAACTTCTTCAGAGTTAGATGAGGATGAGTCTAAAGCTGGCATTCGGAGTGTGGAGGTATACTCAGAGGTTAGTACATTGAGTGTTGTTGGTGAGTACATTCCTATAGTCATAGCTGAGGAACATGTTGTTGGGGTTGACACACATGTTCAAGATTTGGGAGTACCTTGTCCTGATGAGATTGGGATACCAGTGGAGTTGAGTCTCTAGATTGATTCTTCTCACACAGATGATAGTGTGGTACCGTTCACTATGCCACCTTTATAGGGGGATTAATTGTGGTGTGCAGGGGAGTATGTTGATGCTTCCTCTTATAATTTTTATTACACTAAAATGCTCATGGAGTATTTGCTGGATAGTGCAAGTGTTGATCTGGATTCGCATAGGGGGACATAAGGTGTTCTCATCTGAGGTACTGGTGCTATTAGAAGATTGGGTGGGGAGATTATAGTGATCCTTTCTACTATGCTACCTCACAAGGATTTTGAGGTGGGGTTTATTGAGCATATTGCACAGGGTCCTATCTAGTCTATAGCCACTTGGAGTCAGAGATTGGAGCCATATGTTGATTCCCAGTTTAGTGATGGTGAGCTAGTAACAGAGTTTGGGGGTTCCTACTGGAAGTATATGGTGGGGTATGCTCATTATTCTTATTTCAATCTAGAGATCGAAGATTTGATTTCATACAGGTGTAGATCGGCACTTTTTCCTTATCATCCATCATGGAATTGATTGGCACCATCTTTTGTAGATGGAAATGGTAGTTTCAAGTTACACAGCCTGTAGTATTGACACATCCAGGGTAGTTGTGATTTTAGAGATTGGTTGAGTTGCATTCGCTAGTTTGATTGTGTATTCCTCTTGGTTATACTTTAGAGGATATTGCAGGAGCTTGTGTTGATTGTCATCAGTATAGATCATGACTACATTTTGGATCCAAGTGGATTGATTGGTTTATTGTTCCAAGATTGCTTGGGAACAAGCAATTTTAGGAGGGGCAGATTGTCATGTCCCCTTTTTAGCTGACATCTTTAGAATTAATGGTTAGCCTATTATACAACCTTCATAGGCTGATAGGATGGATAGAGGGTCTTAATGGAGCTTGGCTTAGCTTTAACTTGCAGAATTGTTCCAATGGGCTTTCGTTCGGGCTCTTTCAGACATGTATTGAGGGAGATATTAATATTTGATTGATTTAATTAAATATTAATTATTTAGCATATTTTTAATTATGAAACCCCAATTAGGGCAAGTGCATCTTTTTGGAGGATATAAGGGTTCTCATAGGAGGGAGGATGATTATTGATTATTGATTTTGGAGAATTTTGCTAAGGGTTTTTTTTGAGAAGACTGAGCCAAGGGTTCCAGGATTCTATTTGCATTGGAGAACATCCACTCTTCAGTGTGTGTGATTCAGAGGTTATGAGATACCAGTTGATCTATTTCTAGTTTGAGGGATAGCTTTGTATAAAAGTTATCATAGAGGTTTACAGATTTGAGAATTCTTTATTTAGTTCTTTTAATTTAGAATATAGATAGAGATCTTTAAAATCAGGTATCTAGAAATACAAGTTGCTGCATATTATCTTGTTTGTATGAAATCCGTACCAATTTGTACAATTTTGTACAGTTCTACCATAGGCCGAACAACACCACAGGGGACATAGGAACTGACATCGGCAACCCAGTGACCAACATCGGCCAACTACAGACCGACGTTGGTAGAGTAGCTGACCTACAGAGACTGACATCGGTAGAATATCGATCGATGATGGTAGAAAAACTTACGTCAGAGACTGTGTTGTTGACACAGCAACTCGAGAGCCGCACAGATTCAGGGTTTATGTCCAAATTTGCAAAAGACCACGTTTTGAGTCAAAATTTGTATTACTTTATATGCATGCCAGAGATTCAATATTGTAATCATTTTGAAGAATAATAAGAGCACTAATTAGCTAGTTGATAGATTATACTACTGTCTATTTATTTAATTGAATTTATTCTACAAAATTGTATCTTTGTTCAGAGCTTTTGTCTTTCACATATTCCCTATTGATTGGGGATATTACAGTGGTATTAGAGCTTTTGTTTTTCTATATTCCCTACTAGATAGGGGATATTACAGTGGTATCAAAGCTTTGTTGAAAAAAGAGACCCTAAGAAAGGGATATTACAGTGGTATTAGAGCTTTTGTTTTTCTACTATCCCTATTGGTTGGGGATAATACAGTGGTATCAGAGCTTTGTTAAAAAAAGAGACCCTAAGAAAGGGATATCATAGTGGTATCAGAGCTTTTATTTTTCTACTATCCATATTGGTTGGGGATAATATAGTGGTATTAGAGCTTTGTTAAAAAAAGAGACCATAAGAAAGGGATATTACAGAGGTATCAGAGCCAAATCCTGTCATCTTGAGGGTTTGACAATCTTATGCAGCCACAAGAGTTGGGACCACACAGAAGTTATCACACAGTATTTTAAGTATTTATCTCATTAGGTTTTGTTTGAGTAATTATTCAGAATAAAGATATTCTGTATTAGGCTATATTTCTTCAAATTTGGAGTACAACATACATGCTACTGCATATTATCTTGTCTGTATAGAATCTGTACCAATTCATACAATTTTGTACAGTTCTACCATAGGCCAAACAGTGCCATAGGGGACATAAGAACTGACATCAGCAGCCCAATAACTGACATCGACTAACTGGAGACTGACGTCAATAGAGTAGCCAACCTATAGAGATCGATGTTGATAGAATATCGACTGACGATGGTAGAATAACTGACGTCAGTGACTGTGTTGTTGACACAGCAACTCGAGAGCCACATATTCTAAAGATTAGGTATATTCTGAAGATCAGGTATATCACACACAATAGAGCTTTGCTTGAGGGCACTCAAGTTATAGAATAGTAGCCAATCACCATGAGTGATAGGCGTGATGGTAGCCTGCACTAGGGCCATAGGCATAATGATGATTAGGACACCAGCGAAGTCTACTGTGAGATGACATAGGCACTACAGGCACTCACTACTATGGTAAAGAGGATGAACACACCTGTTTGATAGAATGGGGAATAAGGAGAGAACAAGAGTGCTACTATTAATCAGAGACCATAGCTGACCCATTCCAAGATGGCTGATAGGCCTACATGGCCTACATTTGTTAAGAATGATTCAAAAGCCAACCCAGTAACACCACCTTTGGATCGAGAGGCTCTTAACGATCTATGCAGGAAAAAGCTTTTCTTATACTGCAAAGGTCCATATGATGCCAATCACGATTGTCCCTTGAGGCGTAAGGGCAAGGCAAATCATGTGATGTGGGCGTATTGTGAGGATTTGGAATCAAAATATTTCAAACAACAAGATAGTTTTAAGGAGTCAGAGGTAGAGGCTTCAAAGCCTAAGGTAGAGGCAATGAAGGTGGCTCACCAAGATTCTGAGAGACATGTGGATGAGCTTAGTCATGCAGATTTAGACTCTCAGTTAGTTGTAGAGGATGAGGGAGTTGGAGATTATGATGATGAGATAGTTTCAGCAGTAGCTTCTTCAGAGTTAGATGAGGATGAGTCTGATGTTGGCATTTGGAGTGTGGAGGTATACTCAGAGGTTAGTACATTGAGTGTTGTTGGTGAGTACATTCCTATAGTTGTAGTTGAGGAACATGTTATTGGGGCTAACACACATGTTCAAGATTTGGGAGTACCTGGTCTTGATGAGATTGGGATACCAGTGGAGTTGAGTCTCCAGATTGATTCTTCTCACACAAATGATAGTGTGGTACCATTCGCTATGCCACCTTTTATAGAGGGATTAGTTGTGGTGTGTAGGGGAGTATGTCGATGCTTCCTCTTATAATTTTTATTACACTAAACTGCTCATGGAGTATTTGTTGGATAGTGCAAGTGCTCATCTAGATTCGCATAGGGGGGACAGAAGGTGTTCTCATTCAAGGTACTAGTGCTATTAGCAAATTAGGTGGGGAGATTATAGTGATCCTTTATACTATGCTACCTCACAGGGATTTTGAGGTGGGTTTTATTGTGAAAATTGCATAGGGTCCTATTTAGCCTACAACCACTTGGAGTCAGAGATTGTAGTCATCTGTTGATTCCTAGTTCAGTGATGGTGAGCCAGTAGCAGAGTTTGGTGGTTCTTACAGGCAGTATACGGTGGGGTATGCTCATTATTCTTCTTTTGATCTAGAGATTGAAGATTTGATTTCACGTAGGTGTAGATATGCACCTATTCCTTATCATCCATCATGGAATGGATTGGCACCATCTTTTGCAAATGGAAATGGTAGTTGCAAGTTACATAGCCTATAGTATCGACACATCCAGGGCAGTTATGATTTTAGAGATTGGTTGAGTTGCATTCATTAGTTTGATTGTGGATTCCTCTTGGTTATAATTTAGAGTATATTATAGGAGCTTGTGTTGATTGTCATCAGTATAGATCATGACTACATTTGGGATCCAGGTGGATTGATTGGTTTATTGTTCTGAGATTGCTTGGGGATAAGCAATTTTAGGAGGGGCAGATTGTCATGTCCCCTTTTCAGTTAACATCTTTAGAATTGATGGTTAGCGTATTATATGACCTTCATAGGATGATAGGATGGATAGAGTGTCTTAACGGATCTTGGCTTAGCTTCGACTTGTAAAATTGTTCTAGTGGGCTTTCGTTCAGGCTCTTTCAGACATGTATTGAGGGAGATATTAATATTTGATTGATTTAATTAAATATTAATTATTTAGCCTATTTTTAATTATGAAACTCTAATTATAATTTAAGAAACCCTAATTAGGGAAAGTGCATCTTTTTGGAGGATATAAGGGTTCTCATAGGAGGGAGGATGATTATTGATTATTGATTTTGGAGAATTTTGCTAAGGGTTTTTTCTAAGAAGACTGAGCCAAGGGTTCCAATAATTTTATTTGCATTGGAGAACGTCCACTCTTTAGTGTGTGCGATTTAGAGGTTGTGAGATACCAACCGATCTATTGCCAATTTGAGGGATAGCTTCATACAAAAGTTATCATAGAGGTTTATAGATTTGAGAGATAACTTCATATAGAAGTTATCACAAGGGTTCACAAGTATTTCTTTATTTAGTTCTTTTAATTTATAAAATTATATAGATAGAGATCTTCGGAATTAGGTATCTAGAAATACAGGTTGCTGCATATTATCTTGTCTATACGAAATCCATACCAATCCATACAATTATGTATAGTTCTACCACAGGCCAAATAGTGCCCTAGGGGACATAGGAACTGACATCAGCAGCCCAGTGACTGACATCGGCCGACTGCAGACCGATGTTAGGAGAGTAGCTGACCTACAGAGACTGACGTTGGTAGAATATCAACCGATGATGGCAAAATAATTGATGTCAGTGACTGTGTTGTTTACACAGTAACCCGAGAGCTATACAGATTCAGGGTTTATGTCCAAATTTGCAAAAGACCAAGTTTTGAGTCAAAATTTGTATTACTTTATATGCATGCTAGAGATTCAATATTGTAATCATTCAGAAGAATAATAAGAACACTGATTGTCCAATTGATAGATTATACTACTGTCTATTTATTTAATTGAATTTATTCTGCAATATCATATCTTTGTTCAGAGCTTTTGTCTTTCACATATTCCCTATTGATTAGGGATATTACAGTGGTATCAGAGCTTTTGTTTTTCTATATTCCCTACTAGATAGGGGATATGCATGTGGATTCTGTTTACATTGGAGAATGTCCACTCTTCAGTGTGTGCAATTTAGAGGTTGTGAGATACCAACCGATCTATTGCCAGTTTGAGGGATAGCTTCATACAAAAGTTATCATAGAGGTTTATAGATTTGAGAGATAACTTCATACAAAATTTATCACAAGGGTTCACAGGTATTTATTTCATTAGGTTTTATTTGAGTAATTATTCAGATTAAATATCTTTCGTATTAGGCTATATTTCTTTAGATCTAGAGTACAACATACAGGCTACACTATTTCCATTAGCTTTTGTATGAGATCCATACAAATCTATAAAAATCCATACCATTTTGCATCAGGCCAAAAAGTGCCATAGGAAGCATAGAGACTGACATTGGCAATCCAGTGACTGACATCGGTCGACCCAAAAACTGACATCGACAGGATATCGACTGACATTGGCTGACCCAAGTCATCAGAGACTGATGTCGACAGTTTTCACAGTGTTATACCATTGACAACAACAAAAAAGCCGATGATGGTGACTGTGTTTTTCACATAGCAACCTGAGAGCCATTCCAGATTTGTAAAAGATTAGGGTTTTAAGATAGTATTTGAACATTATTTTAATATGTATGACAAAGGACTTCTATTGTAATCATCTGGATGAATAATATGATCATTGATTTTCCAGTTAAGAGGTTATACTGAGGTTTATTTATTTATTTGGAAATTATTTTGAAAAAATCTCAATTTGTTCTTATTTCATACAAAAATTAGAATACACAGAAAAGCAATTCAGAGCTTTTGCCTTTCTCATATCCCTATTAGTAGGGGATATTACAATGGGGATATTATAGTGGTATCAAAGCTTTTGTTTTTCTACTATCCCTATTGGTTGGGGATAATACAGTGGTATCAGAGCTTTGTTAAAAAAAAGATACCCTAAGAAAGGGATATTACAGTGGTATCAGAGCTTCTATTTTTCTACTATCCCTATTAGTTGGGGATAATACAGTGGTATCATAGCTTTGTTAAAAAAAAGAGACCCTAAGAAAGGGATATTACAGGAGAGCCACTGAAGAGTGGTCAACAAAGATTTTAAATAAAGGGAGTAAGTCAATAGCCTTAACTATTAAGGTTTATGATTTGATTAATGAAGAGATTAAATATGCTTACAAGAATCAGGATGTTTATAGAAAATAACTCAATAAGTTGAAACATTGGTTGCCTAGGTTTGAATCCCTTGCTACAGTAGATGAGGATAATTTAATGAATGAAGGGGTCTTGAATAAATAAGATCAAGTGGAATTATAGGGATTAGAAAAATTTATAATCAAAATAATATAATAATCCTTACACAAGTTTAAGGAGTCATGGGTCTTAGTAACTAATACTTCATGTGATATCCAAGAAATAATTAAAAAACTCTCATGTTCTCTCCTTAGAAGAGGAAATATGGTTCATGTTGAAGATATACAAGGATAGTTGAAATAGTCGATTCAATAGGAAATTTATCCATCTTCTATATTTATCTTTAAATCAATTCAAAAGTCCATGCATTATCAAAATTATTTTTATATACTGGATAAGGATTTGAAAACATTCAAAATAATTCCTCAAGGGATGATCAATTTTGAAGTGGAGGCCAAGATTCTATTAACACTTTGAAGGCCAAGATCATGAGAAAGTCAAGAGGACATTGAAAAAGTTTGAATAACATGAGAATAAATTTCAATAGACAATGTATAAATAAAATTTCACAATTAAAGATTAAGAAGAGGAAGAGTAGGTGATGGAGGAGACACCTTGATTTTCAGCCTAGAAGTGCAATCTATCATGACCTTATTTGTAGGTTAAGGGATACATTTTTGTTAAAAGGATTTTGTAGTTTTATATGAAATTTGAATAAGTCATGTACCTTCAAATGTGTAACCAATTATATTTTTAGAATTTGTTCCCTAGGTTTTAAGGGTATAATTTCCTATAAATAAGAGGTTTGCATGCCTTTCTAGTGTATATCATTTTTTGTAATCTTTTGTAAGAAAATAACTTTTGAAATGAAGAGAAGTGTAGATAATATTTATAGATTATATATCACCTCAATATTATGCACTAGGTAAACTTATACCTTGGATTTTACTCTTAGTTCTATACCTTTCCCACTTTTGGAAGTCTTGCATATGATCTATCTTATGCCCCTTGGCCTATCTCTTGGTTTGACCAGTCTTATTTTTATGACCTAGACTTTCTATCTTTCTCATAATGCTTAAAATATGCTTATCTTATGCCCTTACAAGTTATAAGATTGTCCCTATTTGAAAACTACCAGGACACAAGCATCAGCCCTAGAACCTTATGTTGATGCTAGTGTCCTACCCTGATGTAGGTTTTTAAGTGCCCTAAAGTGATGTAGGAGCATCCTTCATAAGATGACATGTTTTATGTTTGTATGAGAAAATTTTGATTTGATAGTATGTTTTGAGATAAATTATCATGTTTAGGGTGTTTAAAGGGATTTTATGAGTCTTTTTACACACTTTGGAATGTTCTCCAAGTGTTTAGGAGTGCTTAGGTAGATTATAATTTCAAACTAACACTTTCTTGTAAATTTTCATAATTTGATTTTTTGAGTAACTTTGTGTAGAAGGATTTGAAGGAGTATTAAAAGGTATAAATGATTGGTGAGACTCATTGAAGATACCATGTGTCTATACATGGGTCTTAATGCATACATGCATAGAAAAAAAATAGACTTGGTATGAACTTACCATGTTCTAAGAAGCCTTTATGACCATTGGAGAGGCAAAAGTTGGTTAGAGTAGTTATAGATGATATAAAACATGTAAGTTTTTGTGTTTGAGTAAGTTAATTAGGATTAATTTAAAGGGAATAAGGTTCAATATTTAATAAGTAATGAATGATATTACTCATTTTGCTAAAAGTTGCCTATAGTCCCTGTTTCTTGCATATGTGTAAAGGAGAATGAATGCATTTAAAGTGACTTTGGAATAAATATTAAAAAAAGAAAACATGTTTATATTGATAATGTGTGTGGTAAGTGTGATATATATATTCTAATTTTAATCTAACCATTTTATTAATGTGTTTCAAAGTTCTTAAAGAATGTTCATCTGCATATCTTGTTTCCTATGATTTCTCTTAGAAGATAGAAGTCTGAGAATGAATAGTGTGTGAAGGAAGACCAAGGAAAAATTTTAATTGATTTCATATATGAATTGGTATTATTTTTTTTAATTTTATAAAATAATCTTATGAAGTTATAGTTTAATATGGATATGTGTTTTATGTGGTGAATGCTTAAAACATGTAGCAAATTGTGTTTGCACACATAGTTTAACAAAGAATGCAAGAGAAATGTTGAGAATAGGATTTAAGATTAGAATTAAATGAATTTAAAATATGATATGGGTCTCAAGATAACTTTATAAACCATCATATAAGTTTGAAACCCTTTTTGGAATCTAGAACCTCAAAATAATTGCTCTTAGGTCCCTATAAACAATTATAACCCTGAACTATGGTTTTGAGACAAAAATCCATTTATAAGAAGTTCCTAATAAATAAAATCCTTAAAATTTTGTAGTTTTATAGGTTAAAATCTATTTTAAATTATTTTTGATGCTTTATGCTAGTTCAATATGGTAACGCGTGATTATAGAGCACTATGTGTGGACAGGGGTAGTGGAGGCCTAAACAAAGACCTAAAAAGACTAGAAAAGTGACTTCAAAGCACATTTTAGTGAAAAAGAATTCATAGAGATGATTAAAAATATATATATATTTATAATAAATAGTGTTATTTTCTCAAAATTCATTTGTAATTATCTATACAAGGAGGAAAAGCCTTAAAAAAGGCTATAAGGATTGTCTGCTAAAGAGAAATAAGTTGTGTAGATGGTGAAAGAAGTATAGAGAGATATAGTGAGTTGGAATAGGAGTCTAATAGGAATATAATTAGTATGATAAATATTATAAATAAAAATAAAATATTAGTGAATTATTGAGTCATAAATGATCATATGAACCTCAAGAACCTTTGTCAAAGAGTTGTTATATTGAAACAAGGAATAAGAGTGAGATTTGTTAGTTTCCCTCTACATCATTTGACATAAAAGATTAAGAGATATTGGGAAGAAACAAGGAAACATGGTATCCATATTATGAGGAGAAAAAAAATCACAAATAAGGTTATAGGTAGTTGATGTACTAGTTATGGGAGTGAGAAACTTGCAAACAAGGTTGCAAGCCATGGAGTTGGCTCAGAGAAGAGAGATGAATAGAGGTGATGTGAGTGAATGGGAGGATAAGGTTTCTCATGAAGAAGAAATATAAAAAGGAGATGAAGGTAGAGTGGAAGATAGGTTTATAAGAGCAGTACTTGGAGTGACTTCAAAACTTAATATAGAGGTGCCAATGTATGAGGGTAGTCTCAACATTGAAGAGTTGGTTGATTAGATTACATCCATGGATAAGTCCTTCAATTATGAAGAGGTGAATTGTAAAAATAAGGTGAAGTTTTTAGTGACAATATCTAAGCGCCATACATCCTTAAGGTGGGATGGCATACATGAAGAAAGAATAAAAAAGGGAAAAGAGAAGATAAGGTCATGGGATAGAATGGTGACCAAGATGAAAGGTAAATTCATGCCTAAAGACTATCAGACCCACTTGTTTAGGAGGCTTTAAAATATAATAAAAAATGACATGATGGTTAAAGAGTACATAGATTAATTATACAAGATAAATATCAGAGTAGGACACATAGAGGAGGATGTAGAAAAAGTTGCTTGGTACATCAATGGCCTAAAGTTTGTCATTCAAGATGAGATAAGAATTTTTTCACCAAGAATAATAGAGGAGGCCTATCAATATACATTGAAGGTAGAGGATAATTTTTATATAAGGAAAAGTAAACAAAACAAAGATAGAGGTGGTAGAAGCTATAGAGGTATAGGTCAAAAAGAAGGAAGATGATAGCTAGGTAACATAAATCAGTGGCAAAGTTGAAGTAAAGAAGTTGGTAGCAGCTCTGAGAGTTCAAGTTAATTTATTAGAGGTGGTAGTGGATAAAAATGTGGAAGATAATATGGTATAGGAAGAGGCAATATTTGGTTTTCTGGAAAGTTATTTAAGTGCAACAATTTTATAGGGCATATGTCATATGAGTGTCTAGAAGATGTTCAAAGTGTAAGCTCTTAGAATGAGAGTAGAAATCAAGTGGTTCAAAAAGAAGATGAGAGTGTAGATTCATTGTCAAACTATGTGGAAGAACCTTAAATAGGGGAGAGTTTACTAATGAGAAGACTTTTTTTGAAGAAAATCCATGAGGAGAGAGAACCACCACAAAAGAAGATGTTGTTCAAGACCATGTGCAATAACAAAGGTAAATGTTGCAAAATTTATAGTTGATAATGGTAGTATGGACAATATTGTGTCTTCCTTGATGGTATAAAATATAGGATTAGAAAGTAACAAGAATCCAAGTCCATACAAAGTCTATTGGATTTAAAATAGTCATCAAGTCCTAGTGAATGAATAATGCTATGTAGATTTGCAGATTGGTGGTTATAAGGAAAAAATATTATGTGATATGATTCCCATTGATGTATGCCATATCATCCTTGGTAGACCATGGAAATATGACATGAGATTTATGCATGATGGTAGATCCAACACCTACATCATTGAGAAAGATGTTATAAAGTACTAACCCCATTTAAGGATAATCAAACATGGAAGGAGAAACCAAGTAGTGTCATGATGTTTCAAAAAGAGGAATACTTGAGAAAATAAGTTCGTTATAGTAATGAGGACAAGAGTATGATAGCTGAGAACAAGTGTCAAGGTGAAGATAATGTAGTATAAGTTTCCAAAGTAATAGGAGAAGGGGGTGAAATAGTTAATAGGAATTTTGAGGTATTAATAACAAGTAACAAGGAGTTGTTATAGTCAGACCAATAAGATGAGTTATTTTCAAATGAAAAATTAGATAAGATTTTTACAAACTTGTCTTGTCACTTGCCATTGATTAGGAGCTTGGAATATCTAGACAATTTTTTTTAAAATGTTGGCATGTTGAGAGAGTTGGCTATTGGAATTAAAGAAATTGATCAGGTGGAGAGTGAACAAAAAAAATATAGGAAGAATGAAGTTAAAGAGAATGATAGTACTGGAGATAATAATATAGAATAACAAGCAACAATCTAACAAGTAATAGATCCAAACATAGAAAGGACAAGCATGCAAGTGAAAGAGAGTGACTTAATATAAGACAATAAGGAGTTGGTTATGACTAAATCATGTGTTACATGTGTAGGTATATTTCAAGAAAATAACAAGATGCTAAAGATGATTAGGTGGGAGATCATTATGCAAAAATCTAACCTCAAAGGAGAAGGCAAGATGGCATTGGTCAAAGAATAAAGAGGCTTATATGTCACTCATGGGCCTTGGGACCTAGGAGGATTTGACATTTCATAGTTGGAGTAAATAAGAGAGATAAATGTTGAGGATGAGTTCAATACAAGATGACTAAAATTTCATGGAAATTTTCTTTTGCACCTCAGTATTATGATATAGGAGCATCATTTATAAGATGACATCTTTTGTGTTTATATGAGAAAAGTTTGATTTGATCAAATGTTTTGTTATAAATTATAATTGTTTAAGGTGTTTAAAGGGATGTTATGAGTATTTTTACACAATTTTTAATGTTTAAAAAGTGTTTAGGAGTGCTTAGGTAGATTATAATTTCAAATTGGCACTTTCCTGCCAATTTTCATAATTTGAATTTTTGAGTAATTTTGTCTAGTTTAGGTGTTGTAGGAGGATTTGAAGGAGTATTCAAAGGTAAAAATTATTTTTTAGACTCATTTAATACAAAATATTTATACACATGGGTCTTAATTCATAAATTTATATAAAAAATAGACTTGGTATAAACTTACCATGTTCTAAGAAGCTTTTGTGATCGTTGGAGAGGCAAAAGTTGTTTAGAGTAGTTATAGATGATATAAAACATGTAATTTTTTTGTTTGAGTCAATTAATTAGGATTAATTATAAGGGGATAAGGTTAAATATTAAATAAACAATTAATTGAATCCTCATTTTGGCAAAAGTTGTCTATAGTCCCTATTTTCTATAATGTGTAAAGGAGAATGACTATGTTTTGAGTGATTATGGAAGAAAGATTCAAGAAAGAAAACATGTTCATGTTGATAATGTGTGTGGTAAGTATTATATTTTTTTAAAATAATTTTAATACAATAATTTTATTAATGTTTTTAAAATTAATTAAATAATGTTCATCTGCATACTGTGTTTCCTATTATCTCTCTTAGAAGATAGAAGTCTGAGAATGCATAGTGTGTGAAGGAAGACAAAGGGAAATGTTGAATTGATTGCCTCTATAAATTGGTATTATTGTGTTGTAATTTTATAAATTAATATTATGAAGTTATAGTTCATTTTGGATATGTGTTTTATGTGGTTAATGCTTAAAACCTATAGCATATCGTGTCTACACACATAATTTAATAAAGAATGCAAGAAAAATATTGAGTAGAAGATTTAAGGGTGGAATTAAATGATTGGAAACTATGATATGGATTGAAATATAACCTTATAAACCTTCATATAAGTTTTAAACCCTTTTTGGAATCTATAACCTCAAAATATTACTCTCAGGTCCTTGTATACAGTTATAACACTGAACTAGGGTTTGGAGACAAAAATCCATTTATAAGAAGTTCCAACCAATGAAAATCCTTAAAATTTTGTATTTTTATGTGTGAATTAATTTTAAAGTATTTTGGAGGATTTTTTCTAGTTTAGTATGGTAACATATGATTATAGATAATTGTGTGTGGATAGGGGTAGTCAAGGCCTAATTAGGCCTAAACAAAGACCTAAAAGGACTAGAAAAGTGACTTCAAAGTAGATATTGGTTAATAAAATTCATATATATGAATAAAAATATAGAGAGTGATAATAAATAGTGTTATTTTCTCAAAATTCATCTGTACTTATCTATAAAAGGAGGAAAATCCTAACATGGCTACAAGGATTGTCTGCTAAAGAGAAAGAAGTTGTGTAGATGGTAAAATAAGTATAGAGAGATATAGTGAGTTGGATGAGGATTATAATAGGACTATAATGAATATGAGAAATATTATAAATAAAAATAAACCATTAGTGAATTATTAAGTCATAAATGAGCATATGAACATCAAGAACCTTTGTTAAAGAGTTATTATATTAGAACAAGGAATAAGAGTGAGATTTGTTAGTTTTCCTCTACATCATAAAGTAATATAATTTACAAATGAAATGTATCATAATGGTCAACCTATGTTTTTTAATGTAATATATTTCTCTATAGGAGTGGTATATATTCAAAATCACTCCTAACTCATTCTTCACATAACACTCATACCAGAGACCATTCAATTAAGCAAAGCTTCCATATTTATTCCTATTTATATATCAATCATAGGGACTACACATATATATGCATGAAGTACTGAAGGAGTAAGATCCTAATTTTCCAAGTTACAAGCTAGGTCATTATTATACTTGCTTTCCACATATTTCACCCTTGTCCACACATAATCCAACATATTAGGGGATAACTATATTAGTCTGAGGCCTTCTTTAGAGTAGTGGATATGTAGGCAACACACATTAATAGAGGGGTATTTGGGGTTATATTGACACCATGAGCCCATTTTTTAACCCTAATTTGGATGTGGATCCTCTTGTGCAGATAGGGTTAAGAATATAAAAATTATAGGGCACAAGGGTGAATACCAGATATAAAACAAGCCAATTATATGTTAAACTTGGATATAACATATACTAAATTTATTAAACTAGGATAAGATATTAATAGAAAGTTCAACTATGATAGATATAAAAATGACATAAAATAAGGTATTTAGTTGGCTTTGATGCTAATGCAAATCTAGATCTGAAACAAGCTAAAAGTATGTAGGAAGATAGTTCTAGAATAATTGTTAGAGTCTAGATCTGGTGCCTTTGGCTATTTATATAGCTACATCAACCTTGGATGTTTATGTTGATGCTACTATCCACATTTAATAATAGTGTCCTATACACAATATTTGGTGAAATAAGAGGCACCCACCTAGATGCTTTTAGATTTGGGTTCACCTTCATTCTGATGCATTCAAATTTGGGTCATGGATTGTCACTCCTTATGAAATGGAAAAACCCTAGATTTACATCTTTAATATGACCTTGGATAAAAATGGGTTAGTGGAAACACAATGTCAAGATGAATGACAATGACCTCATTATCAGAGGGTGATGCTTAACCAATACTCCATAAGAGGGCCTCAAACTCATGTAGTTCTCCCCTACATGTTGGCTTGTGTGAATCATGAAATGTGTGTAAATCAAGTACAATAATGACCTAGTTTGTAACTTTAAAAATAATACCTTCTAATTTTTTCTTCAGTAATTTATACCTATAGATATGTTACACCTATGACTGGTATGAAAATAAGAAAGGTTTGATCAATTGAAGGTTTGGCAGAGTGATTTAGATAAGTGCCTTGGTATCTTTGGTCTGATTAATGGGTGAGGAATCAGTGAGGGTTGATATTGGATTTATACCAATCCTATTAAGAGATAAATCAAATTAAAATAATTAGGTAAACCATTAAAATACACTTCATTTACAAATTGGATAAATTTAGGGAAATGGACACTTGCATCAGGGTAGGACAATAACATCGACACTATAATCTATCTTAGATGTTAGTGTCCAATGAGTAACAAAATAGGTATAAGATCAAAACTTGTATAGGTATAAGATAAGTAAATTTTAGGTATTTTGGACAAGATATGATGTTTGTGTCATCAATATAAGATTAGTCTGACTAAAATATAGGTTAAGGGGCACAAGATAAAGTAGATGTGAAGCTTTTAGAAGTAAGGCATGTGTAGAACTAAGAGGAACAACCAAGGTCTATGTTTTCCAAGTGTAAAATATTGAGGTGATACATAATCACAAAAATTCATCTACATTTACCCCCTATTTAATATAATAATAATATTTCTAGTTTAAAGGAAATGAATAAGTACCTGGGTATGTATGCACACCTTGTCTTTTCTTGAGTTGAATTTGAGTTCTTTACTAGTGATTGAATTGAAACCAAGATCATGTTATAGCTTAAATAAATGTATATAATCTAGGTTAAAATTACTTTAAATATATTAAAATTGAAAGAGCAAGGTTTAGGAGTACACCTGTGTTAATGTAACTACCTTGCCTATTGGGAAGTTATTTTGTAAAAGATGTATCATTATAAGGCTCTAAAACTGAGATTAGGATAAATATAGATAAAATATTTAAAGTTCATATATATATATATATATATATATATATAGAGAGAGAGAGAGAGAGAGAGAGAGAGAGAGAGAGAGAGAAAGAGAGAGAGAGAGATGCCCCCAAATTTTAGAAAAAGTGAGTTTCTACTTGGTAGTTGAGATTTGATCAACCATGAAACCTAATAATACTTATAACATGGTGAGGGTGGCTGATATAGTTAGATCCAACCTAAAACCTTGGAATTATTTAGTGATTTGATCACCTCAACCATACTAAAAGGTGAACCAACTAATACATTAGATTGGTTCAATAAAGTCCATAAAATTTTATGGGGTATTAGTATGTGCAATGGTTTTAGAATCTAAAAATAATTTGGATTTTCTAATATTAGGGACATGTTGCATAGCATATGCACCTTAGATATGTCTCATGCTAAAATTATGTATAAAAATGGTACTAATGTATATAATTCTAACACAAATGTGTAACTAAAAATATAAGTGTAGAGAACATGCTTCCAAATCATGGCCCCACTATGTATAAAGGAATCTGAAACTAGAATTAATGTAAATGTGGAGGACATGTTTTCCAAAATATTCCCCCATTGTAAACTGGAGATGATGAATACCGAATAGGTGTGGAGAACATGTTTCCTAAGAATGCCCCCATTGAATATGAGAACTGTGAATGTGTGAAATCCATTCCCATATGGCATTCCCCCATTAAATCTAAAAGATAATCTAATTAACGCATACTAAATTAATGTGGAATACATGCTTCCAAATCATGCCCTCACTGTAATCTAAGAATTGTGCCAAATGTGTTTCAATTGTGTAGAACATGTTTTAGAACATGCCTCTACTAAGATTCCCCCTTTTAGGAGGAGAGAATATAGTTCCCACTGGTGGTATCCTCAAAAAAGGAATAACAAATTATTTTTTTGATAATATTTGAATTGGTACTATTTTGGTAATGATGTGGCCAAGAATTTGTAACATTGTTATTGGTAATATCTAAAATGTATCAGGGTATCTACGTAGTATTTTTTAAGGTATTTTTGGCAATGTTTGATTTTTTTAATTTTTGTACAATATGTAAGGGCTCATTATATATATCCAAACACAACTTGTGGTTTTTAATTTGGATAATTGGGGGTCAAGATATGGTAATTTGAAGTTGTTCCAAAGTGGTATATTAGGTGGGTTGTAATAAAATTTTGAAATCATTTTCATTTTGAACTTTTGTGAATTTTGAGCTCTGAGTCTAGAGAAGAACAATGCCATGAAGAAGATATCCTCACCTTTTATGATTTAATGTGATCTAGAGTTCCTTAACCAACCATGATTTTTCTCTAGAAGAGGGCTTCAGACTCATGTAGTTCTCCCCTACATGTTGGCTTGTGTGTGAATCATGCAATGTGTGTAAAGTAAGTACAATAGTAATCTAGCTTATAACCTAGAAAATAAGACCTTATGACTACTCCTTTAGTACATCAAACCTGTAGATGTGCTTTACCTATGATTGGTATGGAAATATGGAATCTTTAATCAATTAAATGATTGATAGAGTGATTTTGATAAGTTCCTTGGTATCTTTGGTATAATTTATAGGTGAGGAATGAATGAGGGATGATATTTTATTTATACCAATCTTATCAGGAGATAAATCATATTAAATCACTTAGGAAGACCATTTAAATATGTTTAATTTGTAAATTATATGACTTTAGGGCACTAGACACTTACTTCAGGGTAGGATAGTAACATCAATGCTACTATATGTCTTGAATGTTAGTTTTCAGGGAGTATTAAAACATGTATAGGATAAAAAATTATAGAGGTGTAAGATAAGTACATTTTACGCATTTTGGAAAAGATAAGATGTTTGTGTCATCAATATAAGACTAGTCAGACTAAGAGATAGGCCAAGGGATAGAAGAAAGAGAAAATGTGAGGATTACATAATAAAAGCATGTGTAGAATCAAGAGGAATAACCAAGGTCTGAGTTTGCCAAGTATACAATACTAAGGTGTTAAATAATTAAAAAATATCATCTACACCTACTAACCCATTTTTTCCAAGATCATTATGAAGATGAAGAACTAGGGTTTTATAATTTCATAAGGAGCAACAATCTATGACCCAAATTTGAATGCACCTAAGCTAAGGCAAAGATAAAATCAAAAGCATCTAGGTGGTTGCAACATTTTCCATCCGGTATTCTATTTAAGACACTTACATTTGGTTCAGATAGTAGTGTTGATGCTAATGTCTAAGGTTGATGCTAATTTCCATGGCTTTAAAGTCACTCAATCTAGAATTTGGTGATTATTATAAAATCCTATACTAGTTTGCTTCTTACATGTTCTAGATCTAAAACTATGTTAGTATGATAACCAACTATGTACATTGTTTCTTTGTCATTTTCATGTCTAACATATTTTTACTTTTTATTTTTATCCTATCTTAGTTTAATAAATTCAACATATGTTGTATCTAAGTTTAACATTTAATTGTCCTTCTGTAGATATGATTATCACCCTTGTGCATTTTAATTTATATATTATTAACCCTATCTACCCAAGTAAGATCCACATCCAAAAACTTAGGGTTAAACAACAAGAATAAATAACTTTTTGATTTTTTAGACATCAATAAAACTAAGACACTATGGGACTTTATGCTTGTTCATGGTTATGGGTTAATGTTCTTATGTTAATTTATTCTTGCTATTGTTTTCCTTATTATATTATTAATAAAATGTCTTAGTTGATGGTGAATTTATTTCTAGTTAATGAATGTGATACATAAAATAAATCTATGTTTTCTCACTTATTCACATTATTTATTCTCTTCTCTCATAGTTAATTTTTTTTAATTCTCTTGAATTTACTCTCCTTATCATATTTCCTTTCATATATATTTGAAACCCACCAAATATTTTAGTATGTATATTTTTGGATATATTATTTTTGTGTTTTTATTCTATTTTGAATAAAGGTAGCTTTGCTTGCAAATAAAAAAGGGACTCTATCCTATTATACTATTGACTATAGCTTAGATGTTGAAGTGTTATACACTTTTCATCCAAAAAATTTTAGTGCCCACCATGGGGCTTACTTTGTGTTAACTCGTGCAACCCTCAAATATCTATAAGAGGTGAATTTGTTCTACCATTCTGGTAGAAAGATAGTTCACTAGAGCTAGAAAAAAATATCTACAAGAGGTGAATTTGTTATACCATTCTAGTGGAAAGACATTTCACTAGAGCTAATAATATTTGACCCTTTCTTTGACTTATAATAATGACTCAATTTCTATTTGAATCCTGAAAATAAAATAAGAGTTAGGGAGATTGTAATTTTTCTTACAAGTCCAAAGGTTACAAGGCCACAAGATGGAGGTACCTTATTGAGCCAAGATTTTTTCCTTCTTAGAAATTTAATACCTCAAAAAGTAGTTATTTTAAGGATGGTTGTACCATGGGTAAATACCATTAGCCCACTAGCTCTCAGGATATTGCATGAACTACCAAGAGGCTCACATCAAAAGTTATGTAGGTTTTCCAATGATGGGAAACAACATTCATATGAAAATATCATTGCATTATTTTCCACATGTGGGATTTTAGGGGTTGAACATGAATATGAAATTTTAATATTGCTCATGGAAACCCTTATATATGGAGTTACTTCTTGGTTCTATCATTTGGATGCAAGTTCCATTACTAACTAAAATATTATAAAATTTAAATTTGAAGCTCATTTCAAACTAGTTGAGGATGCACATGATTTTGTTGCTCAACTGACTCAATTAAAAAAAAAAGGATCATGAACCCATGTGTGACTTCATATCTAAGTTCAATAGATTATTGAATAATATTCAAGTAGTTAAGCTTGTAGAAGAAAACCAAAAATGTTTCTTCATCAACATCTAACTACCATAAGTTAGTTTCCTCTTAAGAAGAAATATATTTATTGATCTAGAGAAAAACAAATGTTTGATACTCAAATTAAATATGATATGGTTATGGATAGTAATTTATGAAGGGATTCTTCAAATTCTAAGGGATAAGCTTCAAGTCATGAAACTACCGAACAATTGATCCAAAAACTAGAAAATGAGATTATTTCTTTAAAAAAGTAGTTACCTCAAAAATAGTTTATGTCATCATAGTAAGATATAACTAGGAAAAATTATGTACCAAATAATAATTGACCAAGGTTACCTGCTCCTCAACCAAAGTTGGCCATTGAGGCTCTTCCAGTTAATATAGTTTTGAAGACAAATGGAATTTATATTTATGATGAAGATGAGCTTGAAATAAAATATCCAAGTTTTTAAGAATATGAAACTAAATATCCTAGTGGTGACTCTAATAATTATTTTCTATAATATGATTGTGAAGAGGATAAATATGAATATGTAGTTGGAAATATGAATGGTCAATCTTATGCAACATTTACAAGATCTTAGAGTTTGAATGAAGATGACAAAAGAAGTAATAAGCGGATAAGGCAAACTAAAATGAGAAAGTTGTGAGTAGTAATGTTCCTAAATTATCAAATACACCTAAAATAATTCCTAGAGGTTATCCTCTACCATTTCAAATGAATAAAAAATAACCAGAAGCTAAGGCAGTCATTTCATCTCACACTCAAAATTTAGAAAGTTAGAATACCAATGAAAATTTGAAAAATAAGGTGGTTTTAATGCCTAAAAGATTTAACACCACATCTTTACTACACATTCCCTCATTTGACATATTAGATCATTTTAATAAATCTAAGATTGAGATGTCTCAAGTAGGATATTTGAGATCAAATATAGATCAATTGAATTGACTATATCATTTCATCAAAGGAGGTCTAGATAATATAAATAAATATAACTTCAAAGGGATTATAACTACACCTAGAAATAATAAAACTTCAAATTTTTTAATGGTTGCATCTAATTCTCCTTTTGTTAAACAATTTCTATTATACATGTCCATTTTTTTAAAGGGATACAAGTTGAGTAAATGAATTATTGATACATGAGCTTCAAACAACATTATGATTGCCAAGATTGCTCATGCTCTAGGTATTACTTGTATAAAGAATTTTAATTAGTGTTTATCCATGGATACAAAGTAAGTCCCTTTGGTTTTCTAGATAAAATATGAATAATTTTCCCTAGATTCATTTCCATAGAAGGGATTAAAATTATAATCCTTGTGGCATACATTCTAGCCACATATGATATGCTGTTAGGAAGAAGTTTTTGTTAGGGGTTAGGTGGTGAAATCCAGATGGAATTATTTCATGAAATGTTTTTAGTCAATGGCTTAAGCATAAGTTAGAACTTAAGTCAAAATTCAAGCTTACTATATGCAATTATGAAGACCTAAGGGCTGATATTCTTTATAGAGATGTAGGTTTGGGTAATATATGATGATGTATGAGGTAGAGATAGGTATGCTAGAATTAGTGGAAATTAGTTCCAATGATGTTTGGCTTCTTGAATTTGATATAATTTATTCATATATTGGTGTTAGAGTAGGTGTTATTCTTATTTCACCAAGCAAGGAAGTTTTCCATTTTTATTTTAAGTTGTAATTTAAATGTAATAAGAAAATTATAGAATATGAAGCTTTGATTCATGGATTACATAAAACTAAATAAATGAGAATTTGAAACCTAAAGCATAATGAGATGATGAACTCATCACAAGGTAGGTTAGAAATCAATATCAAGTGAAGAATGATTATTTGAGGCATTATAAGAATATAGTCTAGGATTGTATTGAGGTGTTTGATGATTTTTTGATTATGTCTATTCTAAGAGAAGATAATGCCAAGGTTGATGATTTCCATTTCAACATAGCTTATGATTCATCCCCATAAGATTGAAAATGATAAATATACTATTGAAATCATGTCTAAGTTGAGTGTGCCAAATAACACTAATCATTGGCATGTTTTCAATAGTGATGAACATATAATTACCTAATTGGAAAAGGTATACAATTTCAAGAATTTATAATTTTAGGGAAGCACCTTTGCTTACAAGGAATCACATGATAAAAAAGATAGGAGCCAAGATAATGATGATATTGAGAAAGGATTTGAAAATATGAATATTGGTAGACAAGAAGAGGTAATTCAGCTTAAAGGAAATAAAAACCCAAAAGGTTTGGTTTTCATTGAGTATTTGTTTGACAATCATGATAGATATATAAAAGTGAAAGTATAGCCTTAGACTTCAAATTATTCTAAATATGAATAAGTGAACATTGGTACTTCTAAAGAGCCTAAGTATGTTAATATTGGGAAGTATTGTTCCAAAGAGTAAAGTGATAGATTTATCAGTATCTTTAAGATGTATACATATGTATTCACCAAGAGTTATGATGACTTGAAACCTTTTAGGCCTAAAGAGATGAAACACAACATTCCATTAAAATGAAATACATCACCTTATTGATAGAATTAAAGAGACTACAATTCAAAGACATCTTAAACCATTCATGATAAGATAAAAAATATCTATACACACATATTATCTACCTTTTCATCACTCTAATTGGGTTTCCAATATTGTGTTAGTCCACAAAAAGAATGGTGAAATTCACATTTGTGTTGATTTCAAGAAACTAAACTAGGCATTCCTTAGGGATAATTTTCCTTTGCCTATTATGGATCTGATAATTTAAGTCAGTATGAGATTAGAGATGTTTTCCATGCTTGAAGGATTTTTAGGGTATAACCAGGTTAAGGTTTCAGTTGAAGATCAAAATTTATGACACCTTGGGGAACATTCACCAATAGGAGAATGCCTTTTGGACTCATCAATGTTGGAGCCATTTTTAAATGGGATATGGATTTGTATTTTCATAATATTATGAATAAGATTATAGTTATTTACTTGGATGATCTTATGGTTTTCTCTAAAAGGCATTAGGATAATTATGATCATTTGGTAAAATTTTTTGACAAGTTTTGGATCCATGGTATTTGATTGAATCTCAAGAAATTCATATTTAATGTAACTAAAGTAAAGATTATTGGACATATTATGTCAAGGGAAGGGACTGAAATTCATCTAGATAGGGTTTAATCCATTAAAAATATTTCCCTTCCTATTAATAAGTAAGGCATTCAATCTTTTTTTAGTAAAGTGAATTTCTTAAGAAGGTTCATACCTGACTTTATTGAGCTCACTAAACATATTACTAGTATTATGAGAGGTAAAGTTAAGTTTAAATGGATCAAGGAGGGAAAATAATATTTTAAGGAGATAAAGACTTATATATCTAAAACACCCACTCTAGTTTTTCCTGACTTTAATAAGGATTTCATTATTTATTGTTATGCATCTGAGCATACCTTGTCTATAATATTGGTACAAAATAATGATGAAGGTGTTGCATCACCCATAGCCTTCATGATCTATGGTTTGAAGAGTGATGAACTCAAATAATCACCAATTAGGAAGTATGCATATGTATTATTGAAGGTTATTAAGCAATTTAAGTACTACAATTTGAATTCACACACTATTGTGTTTGTATTAGATCTAACGATCAAATCCATCTTAACACAAAAAGAACTTGGTTCAAAATCAAGAGGATGGACAGAAAAAGTAAAAGAATTTTATTTGGATATCAAACCTACTAAAATAGTCCATGACCATGGTTTATGCAAACTAATTTATGAAAATAGGCCCAATGATACCATTGGTAAAGCTCAAGAGCATTATTCATCAAGAAAAACACCCACAATTCTATTTATTAGAACTATAGAAGAATGGTACTAAAATATAGATCATTTTATTATATATGGCGAGTGTTTTTAAGGATTAACGGATAAGGAAAAAAAGATTAATAAATTTGAGAGTTAGAAGGTATGTCATATGAAACAATACTCTTTTTAAAAGAGGTATTGATATCATGTTCTTACAATGCATTGATAAGGAAAAACATAAGAGGTTATTAAAATCTTCATATAACAAGGTGTCTGGTGGTCACTTCTCATCTCCCATCATAATGTATTATATTTTAAAATAAAATTAGTACTATCCCACCCTCTTCAAGGATGCTCAGGGCTGGGTGTCTAAATGTGAAGCCTATCAATAATTTTTAGGAAAACCAAAGCTTGTGCCCTTACCTCTAAAGCCAATGATAATTGGGGAACCTTTTCAATAATGGGGCATTGATTTCATAGGAGTGATAAATCATCATTATAGTGTAGGTAAAAATCATGTCCCTGTCATGATAGATTAATTCACAAAGTGGGTTGAGGCTATCCAGGTTAAGAAAACTACTTTTGAAGTACTATGTAATTTCATTAAAGAAAATATCTTAGTTAGGTATGGAGTTCCCTAGAAGATAGTGAATAAAAATGTGTTTAATTTTTATTATTTTGAGCCAATTGGATTTTTTTTATGCATATGAGATTTCATTATCTCATGCTTCAGAATACTACCCTTAGGTTAATGGTCAAGCAAAATCAAGAAATGCGAATCTGGTCACAATTATTTACAAGGTTGTAGATGAGAACTAGTGAAATTGGCACAAAAATTATTATGATGCACTTTGGGCTGATTGCATCAATTGTAGGAGGGATATTGGCATGTCACCATTTTAGCTAATGTATGACACTAATGCTATCTTACCTATAACTTTAGAATTAAAGCACTTCAACTGGATAAGGTAGTAAAAAAATAGAGTTTTAGGGATTCATTAGATAATAGATTATTGTAATAAAATAAGATAGAAGAATAAATAATTTTGGTGATTAAAAATATTAAAAAGAATAAATAGAAGGTGAAAGCACTTTTTGATAAAAAGGCTAGGCAAAGGGATTTTTAGATTGGTGATTTTATCCTTCTATAGGATAAAAGTCATGAATCTAAGGGTAGTCATGGAAAGTTTGATTCCTTGTGGAAATGTGCATTTAAAATTTATCACCTTTATGGTGAAAATACATAGTATTTAGCCTACTTGGATGTAATTCATCTCCCACTTCCTTATACTGGGCAATATCTAAAGTTTTTTAAGTAGTAGAAACTGGGTCTCACTAGTCATAGGTTAGCCTTAGGATTTTAGTTATGTTTATTTTCCTATTATTTTTTCCCCATCCTTCAATTTAAATTTTTTTTATGTTCTTTTATTTATTTATATTATTTTATTATGAAGGTGTTGAACCTAAAGAAAATATATCACCTAATGTTCAAGCCAAGATTGAGTAAACCTAAATATTCTAGAGTTCATCCTTACATTCATCAATACAAGTTCCCAATCAGAGCCAATTGTTGTCCCCAAATTTCATTATCTTGGGAAATTTGGAGTACCCCATTTGAATTTATTAAAGACCAAGTTAAAGGAGGAAAAAGTTAAAAAGGGAAAATATTATTTAATTAACCATTTTTCATGCATTATAGAGTCAGGATCCAATGACTATAGTGCAATCATTAAAACTTGATGACTATAGTGTAGCTGTCAAAAGTCAATGACTACAATGCAATATTTAGAACCTAAAAAATTTCATGTAATCCCTATACCCCAAATCAATACTAATTAATGAGGGTTGATTCTTGTGTGTGTGGGGGTCTCCATGACCCCCACTAGTTAATTTCTTTTCTCACATTCTTGTCTTATTATTTGAACCTTGATTTCTAAGCTTTGTGTCTATTTTTATTCATGTTTTGGGGTTATCGATTATTTATTGGTTTTAGAGGTAATTTTTCTTATTTCTTGTTGTATTTATTCATGTTAGGGGAATCTAGGTTTGGAACTATTTTAGAGGGTTTTTATTGGAGGTAGTACATTTTTTATCGATAGTTGATTTGTAACCACTTGTTATTATTGTTGGTATCTCCTACCTCATCAAATTTACACAAACTTTTGGGAATCTTAAATCCTTTCCATATCAACATTAGGTTATCTCTCCTCTCTACATTAGAGTTCTTGGAATATGTTGTAATCCCTAAACCTTGATGCTAGAGTTATTTGACTGTATTACATCTCCTAGACCTTGACACCATAGTTCATTGACTACATTACAACCCCTAAACCTCAACATCAAAGTTACTTAACTACACTACAATTTGATACTTCTACTTCCCCTCCCTCCATGTCTCATTTTCCTATTCACATTCACACCTTAATTCTAAACTTCTTGCTTCTTTGTACCTATCAAAAATAACAACTATCTGAAACACCAAATAAGAAAGGGGTAAAATAAAAAACATGTGAGATGAATTACTTATTTCAAGGAGTTATTACTCTACCAAACATTGATTCCAATATAGACATGGTCACATACACTAAATTGGGTCATATAGACATGGATAAATTATAGAATAGAGTGAATACACCCATTAATAATGACTAGACATATATTATTTATGATAATAGATTACCTTGAGATTTTAATTTTATAGTCTCTATGTAGCTCCCATAATTGGTTATGACTTTATAAAATCATTATGATAGAGCAAATATGGAAGTCAAAAACCCCCAAGAAGAAACTATCTTACAACTTAGGGCTAAAGATATTGAATAAATGTTAAGGATCCCAAAACATGAGACCTTTATGGAGATAATCCCAAAGACATCTCAAGAATTTCATGAGAAGAAAAGGGATGATTATGTTAGATCCATAAATAAGCATTAGTTGGTCAAGCCCAAATCTTTCCTTAGCCAGGGTTCCTAAGGTGATTGCATGCTAGTAATTTAAGTTAGAAATTAGTGATATTATTAGTCTCCTTAGTAAAGTGGTGGGAATTTTTATGGCTAAGGATTGACAAAAATAGATATTTTAATACATATAATTCATACATATAAATACATAATATATTAATTGTGATGAGTTTATCATTGATTCAATACATAAAAAAATATGTGAAGTGATCACCACTCATAAATTCTACATGATGTCTTACTTAATTTACATATTTACATGAAGAAGGTTCTATAATGGATTGAATATCGTTGGTCAAATGTATACCTTGTGTGTTTATGAATATTATCCATAATTGACATTGAGGGAAAGTGACAAGAATTTACACATATTCAATGATGAATTCCTTCAATTTGTCATCTAGATGTTTGTGAATGATCCCTATAGTTTATGTTTCTCTATTTTTACTACTTCAAAAATAACAAGATGGGGTGAATGTTATATATAATTTTCCACTTTCTCCTACATCAGGGTTTGTGGATGTGAAGTTCCATATATGCTACTAAAGTTATTTGACAATAAATAAGCACTCATGAAATTAGTGAGGAAAATAATGGAGACTCACAAGTTTATGGGCACAAAGCATAAGTATATTGGGGTCCACTCCATAATGACTATTGGTAGGTACTCTTGTGTCACATTGCATAAAGCCAAATATGTCAAATTAGACATGGCTCAAGTTACTCTTCATCTATTTCAAAATCACCCCTATTTTTATTTAAGGGAATGGTAGAAAGAATTTTGATCACCACATTTAAGCATGTCCCATATTATGAGTATTTTTTCATGGACTATGATGATGAAAGGGAAGTTAGGTTTCTTGATTACTCATACTTCACACTTAAATAAGTCATTAGGTTCAACAAAACATACATTCCTAAAGACTTAGACATTAAAGATGATGAATAAATTATAGATAATTCTTATTTTAGTAATAATATCAAGACAAAGCCTTTACCTAGGGTTGAGTAGAGAAACCCAAATTAAAATATTTATAAGATCAAACCCAAATAGTATTTCACAAGAATCTTGCATGCATATAGAGTCAAGGGGTAGCTATACAAGATGTTTAACTTCCTTCACCCTTGAGAGATATATATGTCCAACATTTTGGCTTAGTATAAAAAAATTAAAAGATCCTACAACATATTCCAGTTCTATAGTTGGACCAATAATCATCGAGAAGGAAATAATGACATAGGAACCTTCACCTAAACCTAAAAAGAGATTTTTGAAGTTCAAAATCAAGAAGTCAATTGGTAGTAAAGGTACTCTTTGGATATCAATCATGTTGAGTGAAACACCTAAAAATTTAGTTCATTCATAAGGGTTGATCAAGAAAACCACACTATAGTTTATGATAGCAAATTATCCATTATTTGATCCTAATAGATCATCCTCAGTAGTAGCAAATCCTCTCCCTTATATTAAACTACAAGAGGATCCTTCTTAGGTTGTATCCAAAGAGGTTGTTGAATCCATTCCTAGAGAATGAAAGTGTCTTCTATATATATAATAATCTTATTCTAAAGTGGAGGAACATCAACTTGTTATTCAAGAAAAGGAACTAGATACACAGAAGGATGTGGAGAAAGAAGCCACACCTCCACCACAAATAGAAGAGAGGATGGAACTTGTAATGGATTAGGCTCTTATGGTTCAAAATTCATGTGCAAATGAAAACACCATTATTATAAGAGGATTTTAATACCATAACACCTCAATGGTTGATTAAAGTGGTAAGAAAGAGGAAAAAAATAGTTCTACCACTAGAAATTAAATTTAGTAACCTTATTCCACCACATCCTGAAGCTGTAAATAAAACCAATAATCTTTATCATATTATTAGAGATGAATAGGGTGAGAGGTATGTTGAAGTTGTTTTCCCTCCTCCAAAATTTTTTAAAGATGAGGTATTTGTAACAAATTACCAAGTTTCACATATCCACCTAAGAAGGGGTACTCATGAAGGGCTAAAACAAGATGTTCATATAGATATTGGTTCTTTGATTGATAAATTCAATTATGATAAAACAATAAAATATTAACTAAAGGACAAAGTAGACCATCTTACGTTAGTGATCCATAGACTAGTCAACCCATCTCAACCTCAAATTTAGGACTATATCATAGTTTTAGAACTATTCAAACAATGAAGAAACCATGAAACATGGGGAGAGCCACTAAAGAGTGGTAAAAAGAAATATTCTCAGGTAAGGGAGTAAGTCAATAGCCTTAGCTATTGAGGTTTATTCTTTAATTGACAAGGAGATTAAATATTATTACAAGAATAAATATGTTTATAGAAAATAAATCATTAAGATAAAACATTGGTTGCCTAGGTTTGAATCCATTTTAAGATTGAATGAGAAGAGTTTAATCAATGAATGGGTTTAGAGTGAAGAAGATCAAGCATATCGAGAGAAATTCTAGGGATTAGAAAAATTTAGAATCAAAACAATAGAAGAATCCTTGTGTAAGTTTAAGGAGTCATGGGTATTAGTGGATAATAATTCATGTGATATCCAAGAAATAATTAAAAATATCTCATGTTTGCTCCTTTGAGAAGTAGGAAAGGTGATTCCTATTGAAGATAAACAAGGAAAGTTCAAGCAGTTGATTTAACAAAAAACTAATCCTTCTACATTTAAATTCAAATCAATTCAAAATTTCATTCATTATCACAATTCTTTTGATATAATGGAAAATAATTTGAAAATATTAAAAATAATTCTTTGACAGATCATAAATCTTCAAGTGGAGATTGAGATTCCATATCAACACTTTAAAGGCCTAGATCATGAGAAGATTGAGAGGATATTGAAAAAGTTTGAAGAATATGAGGATAAATTTCAATAGATAATACATAAGGAAATTTTCACAATTGAAGATGAAGAAGAGAAAGAGTAGGTGATAGAGGAGACCTTGATTTATAGCCTAGAAGTTTATTCTATTGTGACACCTTCATAGGTTGAGGGATACTTTTTGATTCAAAGGATTTTGTAGTTTTATATGCAGTTTAAACAAGTCAACATGTACCTTTAAATGTGAAACTAATTCTATTTTTAGAATTTGTTCACTAGGTTCTAGGGGTAGAATTCCATATAAATAGGAGGCTTGCATTCCTTTCTAGGGGCTATCAATTTTTGTAATATTTTGTAAGAAAATAACTTTTGGAAAAAAGAGAAGAAGAAATAACTTTGTGCTTTTATAGAAATCAATAAAACTAAACCATTGTAGGAATTTGTGCTTGTCCTTAGTTATGGGTGATTGTTATTATGTTGATTTATTCCTGATATTGTTTTCCTTATCCTTTTATTAATAAAATGGATGGGTTGATAGTAAATTTATTTTGAGTTAATGAACATGATACATAAGTGAAATATGTGTTTGCTCACTTATTCACATTCTTTCTTCTCTTCTCCCATAGTTAACATTTCCTATTCTCTTGAATTCACTCTCCTTATCATATTTATTTTTCTATATATTTGAAACTCCCTAAAGAATTTAGTATGTATGTTTGCATTTTTATTATCTTTCAAATAAATTTAGCTTTGCTACAAATAAAAGAGGGAATGTGTCCCATTCTATTATTGATTGTGGCACATACGTTGAAGTGTTATACATTTTTTAAAACCATTTATAAGTCTATAAAAATCACCTTAGCCTTAGATATAATAAAATTATTAAAGAAAAGGAATTTTACATTAGTGATCTTATTCTCAAATAAAATAAAATAAATACCAATGCAGAATGAGAGAATAAATGCAAATTAAAACCAAATTGGTTAGGCCCATATATAACCATTATCCAATGTGGATATAGAGCTTGTAGATTTATCATAGAAGATGGAGAGGATATTGATGTGTTGGAAATGCAATGACTTAGAGGGGGGGGGGCGGTGAATCAGTCTTTTATATCTTTCTTTCACATGTAATTTAACATTTCTTGAACCATCAAGGTAATACAAAGATATATCAATTCATAAAGAGTCATTCACATGAGCATAATAAAAAAGAACACATATGAGTGAGACACCCTCAAGGTGAAGAAAAAAATATCCATGAAAATGGAATATATTACTATAAGTCAAAATATTAATATTTTTTGAAGAACCAAATCCACATGGAACACCAACCCTAACTAGCTAAGCACCAACCCAGCTAGGTTTTAATAAGCACCAACTTACAAGGAGGCTCCAGCCCCCTAGATGAATTAGCACCAACTCATCCAATTGATTTATTTTATAAATTCTAGTATACCTTTTTTCTCATATAAAATATTATGATCACCTTCTTTAGATCCATGACAATTTTTAGCTCCAATCACCCCTTGAAGCATGCCAATAAAACTATTTGCATTAGGCCTTCATACACACAAAAAGGTCTATATTGAACAAATGAAGATAAGAAAATGTTTAGCCACAAAAAACATGAAAATAAATGATATGAAAATAAATTATAATATATAAAAAACTTCACCAAGTGAATTATACTTCATTACATAGGGAAAAAGGACTCAAAAACACTCATATAACTTGCTCACTTAGAACTACTAGTTTTCCTCAAAGACTAGTCATGGTGACTCAGACCTCGAACACCTATATAGATAAATTCAATGAATTATTATGCATGTAGATGATAATTATTCCATTATTATATATAAATATAATATGTTCAAATTGAAATATTGGTCTTGTAGACCAATCTCATAACCTTATATCTCACTGTCTCATCTGAACTAGATGGGTCAACTTGTAACTTTTTTGCTATAACCAATAACCTTTAAATATTATAAAAAAAATTAAAGTTTATAAAAATTCCTTATAAACATTTAAATTTTCTTGGTTTCATCACTATTTCATGATAACACATCCCTAATTAACTTCTCACTGCTATCTGGATTTCTCATTGTTTCCACCATTAAGCCTATTAATGACTGGCCAACTTGGATGACTAGTTTAGAATTATTTATGTATATAACCTATCCAAAAACCTTAATGTACATGAAAAATGATTCTCAAAATTCATCTTCCATCCATTTACATACTTTGACTTGGTCAAATTTTACTGCTACAATAAATATTTGAGAAATGTGCACTTTCTTTTAATGTATACTCACACAACTGATAACTAAAAAACACATAGAGGTAACTCAAACAGTTGAATACAACCTAAAATATCTTACTTGAGCATAATAATATATTTTAGACAATTTTGATCAACATCTTCAACATCAGGTCCTTAATAGGGTTTATACCTATTTCCATTCTTAACAATTCTTCATAAAGCGTAATCCTTTAACCCAAACATAAATGCCTAGAATTTTGAGTTATAAACATTCCCAATATACCATGAATATGTTAGGTTCACATTCAGATTTTTAATGATCTAATGAGCATAATAAACACCTTCTTGGGTAGAGAACCCTTCATTTTATGCACTCGAGAGACCTAAACCAATTTTTATTCCTTTTCTTATAAACCATGACTTTAAAATTTGTGAACATTCTTGAAAAAACATATCATACCTATGAAAACACTCATCTATCTGTAATTTACTTGTAATTATAATGTCATACCCCATTAGTCCATACTCTCTCTCTTTGCTTATTTAGACATTGACCTGTAAACCATATTAGGCTTTAAAAATAACCGTCATGCCTCTTTTCATGTTATCTCCACCTCACTCACATACTAAAGAAACCTATATAATGATTAAATAGTTCCATAAATCCTTAATATGCCTTTAAAATAGATCATGATGCCTTATTAGGCTAAACAAGGTCTAGAAATGGTCTAGTTACAGACTTGATCTATAAGTTCCACCCCTATAGGCTCACCCTGAGACTCTCATGAGTTATCCAATGCCTTAAATGAATTATAAATCAACCTTATACATCCATTCATGATTATGTGTAGTAATTTCACCAAGACATCATGTTCCTTCATACACAAGACTAGGCATTCTATGCACATACCTTATCAAGATACTACAAGGCTCAATCACTTGACAACTTTGACAATAAGGACCTTCCATACTAAACTTCACATAGATAATTAAATCATGTACCAATCATATCTTACACTCATATAATCACTAAAATACTAATTAATATACTCTCTCATACCTATACTCATCAAAGACCTCACGAAGACCTTCTCAAGAACCTTTGACATCAATGACAACATCAATGCCAAGCCTCAACAACATGATGATCTCATGAATATCATGCACCTTAAATTTTTATATGATTAATCTATTCTAGTGATATTATATATCTTAAGTGTCAAAAAATTCAAGAAAAAAGAGCAAGAAAATTTGTATGTCCAAAAGTGAAAACTAGTTTACTAGCACTTTAAGCAAGTACCATGGTGAAAACCAATTTTGGCAACATGAGTAATCCATTTTCTATACACATCCTAGTTTTAGATTATGGTAAAAGTAGGTTTTGAAGGGACCCTGAAACCCTTTACATCAAAAAAAGATAAACCTTAAAGCCTAAAGAAGATCAAAACACCAAATAGGTACAAACCAAACCAGGTAAAACAGGAACCTAAAAATAGCAAAAAAGACTAGATGTTTCCGCTGACACTACACAGAACATACCGTCAATAGACAGGGACAACATCCTTCAACCTTCAAAAAATAATTAATTACCTTTTAAACGAACGAATGTTCATATCTAGAGGGGGGACCAAAGGCTTAGACTTCTTCCTCTTCACAACGGTCCATCTATCCTCTACCTTAGCTGCCTCTGTCATCCATACCTCAGGTAACGGTGGTCCATTAAGCCCAATGGATACAGATGACTCATCAATATCCTTATGAACACCAACCAAAATTTGGCTCCTAGGTTGATCCTCCACAACAGGGGGAGAAGCCAAAGCCTCCACGACCACTGGCTTTGAAAGATCTTTAATCTCAGTCACCATAGGACCATCTATGGAGTCTTTACCAGCGGCTCCTCCTCAATCATCAGCTCAGAGTGAATGCTATCTTCATTCTCAGAATCAGCCAGATCTTCCATAGGTTGATTAGCTATATAGTGTTCTGAGGAAGCATTGGCCCACCAAAAATGTGGTCTTCTGGACTTTGTAATCCCTGCCAAACAATGAGCAGCCAGATGACCCGTCTGGTGACATCTTCTGCACCGAAAAGGTACACACTCAAAATCCAACACTTGTGTCCAAGTTCCCCTTGGGGAGTCCAGGAAAATCACCTTTGGTTACTTGGGGGAATCCAATCAGATTAATCACTTTTATATTTCCACATCCTAGTTACTTGGGGGAATCCCATCAGATTAATCACTTTTATATTTCCATTTAGTCACTTATTTCACCATCCATTCCTAACATATTAGCTTAAGGGTTTAACCCTTGCACTTGTGTAACCATGTCATTGCTCATGATTAAAGGAATATATTATGTGACTATTATTATCACATACATATCCATATATGAACACAATATTATCTATACATCCCAACACATAACACTTCATTTATTCAAATATATCATACATCTATCTTTCAACAACATCATCATTCACTCACCCATATTATTGGGAGGGAAATCACTTATCCACTCTTTAAACTACATCATCACTTTTTCATCCATTCCTATATTAGGATAAATAAATTTGTCTTGATATAACCACTTAGGATTTATATATGGTGGATTATGTAGGTAATATAACCACTTAGGATTTATATATGGTGGATTATGTAGGTAACTATTTTAGTATTTTTATACTTTTTTTATGCGGACTAATTAACTACTAAAAATAAATTAAAAACAAGGTTTAGAGTTACCTAGTGATGAAGGTTGGTTGCACACCATTGATCAAGCTTTGTGAGAACTCCTCTTTGGCTAGGGAGGAATGACCTAAAATTCACCACACTTAAAAAAAATGTATTAATAGATAAATGATGGGCTTCTTGGTAAGAAACCAATCCCAAGAAATGATACACTCCCTTGGATGTTAGCCCATGTTCAACATTCAAGTTTATAAATAAACATGAAATTACAAAGATATATATGGATAAATAAACAATGCCAAAGATAATTTAATCTATATCAAGATTAATTTTATCAAAGTAATTATCCCAAAATTTTGTAACAATATCAACATCTTCAATTATTCATTAATGTATTGAAAATTATGTATAAAAGCCAAAATGCAAAGTCCCATCTTAAATGCAATGTTGCTTTGATCAGCAAATAGTGGTTGAGGGACTATGGGAAGATAAAAGATGCTAATAGAATCATGCACTAATTTGGGAAAGGTTATCTACATGAAAATATAGATTTTAGTAACCCAGAATTTAGATTTAACAGATGTTGAAGATGTAAAATAGACTATTTAAAGCTATTTTGATAGTTTGACAAGGATCAATGATTATCCTATAGGATTGACAATGATTCTTGTAGACACCTAAATAGTGTCTAACCCTTGGTCACCTTCCCCCTTGGTCCATTCCTAACCCATTCCTAAAAATTACTAATTTAAAATAATTAACTTATTTTGAATTAACCCACCCTCCTTGGACACATCACCCATGACACCTCACCTAGGACACCTCACCTTGGACTAATTCCCATCCTATGACTCACCCAAGACCTATTCCTACTTCTCTCTAACTGCCTAACAAACTCTCGTGCTTATTTAGCCCAACCCTTGACATTCTCCAACAGATAGTGCACTTGGCAGATGAAAAATGGGCTTAGTGGCTCTTTTTGCCCATTCTAACCCCACCGATGTCGGTCAAGTGTCAACCGACACCGGCGGAATCACCGACGTCGGTTATACTTAACCAATTTTTTAGACTCTTTGAGGATCCCAATCAGAAATCAGTGAATCTCTAGAAGCAAACCATGAATCCTTCAATCTTTAGTCTTCAACCATCCGTCAATCTGTGAAATCTCTCAATCAAGCCTCTCACTCTCTCCCTTAGGTGCAGCAACATCTTCAAGGTTCTCCATCAGCAACAGGTTCTCCACACAGGCTACATCAATAGTAGGTACGAGAATCATCAGTAGCACACCTTCCACAAGGCACAGGTAAGTATACTGTCTATGTTTTTATTCTCTTTTTAGTTATTGCTTTCAAACAATATCTCCCTAAACCAGACTGTTAACCAAGCCAGACTTGAATCTTGACTTATCCACCTCCCTATTTCCTCCATCCTCTATCGGACCATACACTCTACCCATTTAACCAGACTCTCAGACCCAGACCCCAGACCATTCAACCAAGCCCAAAACTTTGTCTCAAGATTGTTAACAAACCCAGACCCTTCCTTGGCCTTGTCCACAGACCAAAACCCTGACCAGACTCTGTCCATAGACCACAGACCTGCCCAAACCCTGTCCAAGCTAACTGCCCCGATCGACGCTGGTCACTACCCCAACCGACATCAGTAGATTAACCGACATCGGTAGCTTGACCAACCGACGCTGATAGGATTACCGACACTGGTGACTGTGATCAGTTCGACAGCTTCTTTCAAGTAAGCCTTTGCTTCCCTTTTTCATTTCAATCTTTTATCACTTTTAGTTCTTCATTATTCAGCTATTTATCATACATTTCCTTCTATTGATTAGTGGGTTTATATCCCTTAAGGAAGTTTTCATACTTCTGGGATCAAGCTTTCACTTGACAACCCACCATCTATCCATTTAATGCCTTCTTTTGTCCAAGCTTATTTTTTTTGTAGGTGTCATTCCTCCACAGCCAAAGAGGAGTACTCACAGCGTCTGGATTACGGTGCACAAACTATATCCAGGTACACATCAAGCCTTGACCATTCCTTCTTAAGTTTCTCTCCTTTGAAATTGAAAGCAAAATTTGAATTATAACAATTCTATAGGATCAACATCAATTCAAATGAATTGATGTCAATTTAGATGAATCAATGTTGATTCTATGTAAATGTGTCAAACTATAAAATAGACTATAATGATGGCCTATAAAATTGATAAAATAATCAAAACCAAATGTAAATAAAAATGCAAAGATGTTGAAGATAAATAAAACTTAAAATATGTAGAAAATACTAACCTTATATGGTTAAAAATGTGAAGATAAAGAGATGCCAAAACAATGTAAATGGACTCAAAAAATCACCTAAAAAAGCCACCAAATAAGTGCTCTTCAAAGTGGCAAGGTGCTGGTAATATCTATACATAGGTTCAAGACTAGTTTGGATAAAATTTTGTGATCAAAATGGATTATTTCCTTTCACATTCATTCCTCTTAAGCAATGGAAGTTTTTTGAGTATTTATGTATTGATGTCGATCCTAATCGATCATCATCAATCATGGAGGATCAATGTCGATCCACCTGATTTGGAAAAAGTTGGCTAAGGCTGCTTTGAACCATGTGCCAAACTTAATGAATATAACAATAAGTTATTTTCATGAGTTTTTAATGAGGGCAAGTTATTAGGAGGGTTGGGTAATTTGTTTTTATTTTATTTTTATGGACTTTATGGTTAAGGGTGGTAAATAGTAATTAATAGAATTAATTACCATGGGTAAATAGGGGTTAATTATTATTTAAATTAAATTCAATTAACCTATGTGGTAAAGGTAAATGGGAAAGTAAAATGTAATTATTTAAAATAATTATCCATGGGGGGATACTATGTTAGAAATAACATAAATATGATGATGCATAAGTTAATACACAAGGGTGTATAAAACTAACGTCTACATTTGCCCCTTTTTGTGGAGTGGTATGAAATAGCAAGTTGTGAGACAAAAACTATAAGGTGTCTAATGCCCCAAGTTTTTTGTGAGAAGGTATCCCCCTCAAAATGAGCACCAGGTAGTAAAATGGAATGGATGATGGGTTTGAACATGATGGAATGAATAAAAAATGTGAGTGAGGTGAAATAGACAAGTGAAAGATAGCTAAGGACACATAAAAAATGTAGATGGATATAATGGAATTATAAGTTCACACTTAATGGAATAAAAAGTAATGCATCTAGAAATGCCCCAAAGACCAAAGCAAGTAACAAAATGCAACAACTAAAATAGGTGAGCATAAGTAAAGGTTATCAAGAAAATAAAAGATAGAAATAGTAGACCAAAGCATCTTGTGTGCATATGGTGTATGTGTTACCTATAGACAAATGTTTGCAAGACAAAATATATCCTCAAGATCTTACAAGGGGCAATATACCAAAAATCAAGGTTATGCCTTTAAGGAAATTGGGGAACTGAAAAGGGGTCAAAATTATACAAATTTAAAAGGTAAGAAGAAATAAAAATGGGATAGTTGAAGCACATATAACAATATAGGGCTTGGGAACAAAATTGGGAATATGCAAAATGATCCATAAATACAAAAATTTAACAAGCCAAGATGATTGATGTCAATTTATAAGGGATCGATATTGATTTAAAAAATCAACATTGATTTAGAGGATTGACATTGATTGGGGTGATCAACGTTGATCTCAAGAAAAGCTATATATAGGCATCCAATGTGGAAAAAGGCTCATTTAGCTATCAACAAAAACAAAATATGAGAGCCTAAAATTGATGTGTGTCAACCTTGAAAATGAACGTGAGAGACTATGGAGGTAAGTGAGAGTGGATGATGATGATGATGACTGTAGTACAAGGTAAGGGTTAAAAATTTTAGCAAAATTTTAGGAATCAATTTATTGTTATTTGTTTTGTTATTTTGTTTTTATTTATTTATTTAGCATAAGAAATTAAGTGTGTTAGGAAAATTGGTGGGGGAAGGGGACTTAAATTCTCTTTTTGATTATTTTTGTGAATTTTTGAGAAATGTACAACTTATAAGGGAAATTTTAATGTAAAAGTAATCGATCTCAATCCAAAATAAATCGACCGTGATCTTCTAAGATTGATGATGATCAAAAATGGATTGACCATGATCCATAAGATCATTGTTGATCCATATCAAATTGACATCAATGCTTAGAGGATCGATAGAAAATAAAAAACTTAGGGATTTGATTAACTAAAAGGATGTTATTGATAGGATCAAGAGCTACTGATGATGAGGGATAGAGTCCCTCCATTATTAGCACAAGTACAAGAGTTTATGAGCAATGAAGACTGGGCACATCTTGAAGTATTAGGATTGGGAGGGATTTATCACTATCAATGTTTCTATCAAGATATCAACATGATGGTTATATTGCTAGAGTAGTGGGATCATACCACCAACACATTTTGGCTATTGACTAGTGAGATGACCATTACTATCAAGGACATTTACCATATTTTATGAGTACAAATTCTAGATGCTCTAGTAGATATAGTTAATGAGGTTAGGTGAGTGGTGGCCTTGACATGCCTATATGATGAGGATGCCATAGATATTAGATTCTTTGTTGGGGGTTTCTCCTTCCAATCACTATATGATTAAGAACCTCTTGATAGACTAGTGTCAACCATGATGATGCTCGCATTGACTTGCTATGTACTACTAAACTCTAGGGGAGGATGATTACTATGGAGCCTATCAAGTGTGATAAAATACATGGTAGAGTTTAAGATAGTGTTTGATTAGAACCTAAATTAATAGGGAAGATATATAGAGAGCTATGGAGCTAGAGTACTGGACATCGATCAAGGCTAGATATTACATTTATTTTACATTGTTAGGTGTATGAGCACATCTTTGTGATTCACCCTAGAGGTACCCCATGGACAAGTTTTGGGTAGAGGGTGTATAGTGTAGGCTTCTTTCATTAGAAATAAGAAATAATTATACCACATACAAATAGAGTAGTGTAAGATTTGACACATATAAATAGGTCTTTAGTGGGTTATATAAAGGAGACATTATCTGGAGGCCCTATGTAGACTTTCTAGCATGGCCAGACATAGTAGTAAAGATAGGTGATATGGCTTGGGAGATATGGGTTCATGAATGATGGCTAGATCACCTTGAGATATTTTAATTTGATAGGGTCCATCAATAGTTTGGACTACTATAGGATATTCCACTATTTCAATGATTGTATATGTGGGAGGATATAGAGATAGACTGGCCAACACCTGATACTTCAATGATTTTGATGGGGCCATATAAGGAGCTTATAGCTACTGATATAAATAACATGGGTTACATGGTTGACTATGTAGTATGGTTTGTAATGGAGATAGCAAGGAGGTAGGATAGAGTAGTAGGGCCTCAACAAGAGGTGGTATAAGATGTGGAGAGGGGAGAGGTAGAGTAGGAGGCTATAGATGTACACATAGAGGATGCACCAGTATAAGATGCCCCTACTCAGGAGTTGATATATATATATATATATATATATATATAGTTATAGTTATAGTTATAGCTGAGAGGGATACTCTAAGGGCTCAATGGTACAAACAACCCATATCACATTACAAGGATAGCTTGCCACACTCCAAAGTGATCTAGAGAGCATGAAGGGTTAGAGGGATTATGCTATACAAGATTGCAATAGATATAAAGTAGAGCCTAAGTAGATGAGGTATATCTTAGATAAGAGACCCACTCTAAACATTGTAGGATCTAGTGTTGCACCTCCAGATATAATACCACTCTATCAGTATAGAAATTTGCTTATGAAGATGTCATATTATGAGAGGATAGTACAAAAGAGGCTACCAAATGTACCTGAATTTAATTCATACATGGGTGGGCACTGTAGATTATAGAGGACTCTTGGGGGTATAATTAGTTTAAGGAGTATAGAAGGCTGAGGAGAGGATGATGAGGGAGGTGACAGTATTCACCTTAGTAGGCTCAAGTTCACCCAGTAGAGCATACTGTATGGGTTGAGAGCCCCATTGTATTCATATTATGATATTTTTATACACACACACACACACACACACACACACACACACACACACACACACACACACACACACACACACACACACACATAAACATTTTATGCTTATGGATCAAGTGTATTCACTTATGGATTTATTGATATTTAGAGATATGTTATGCTTATTAATTTGGATTATTGTTATCATGTATGTTGTAGATGGATTTTATATTATGGATGTGATGCTTTTAATTTTGATCAGTGTTTATATATGTTGTGGATGTTTATGGTTTATTAATTATGGATTTTACATGTCATGGATTATGGATGTTATATCATGAGTTATGTTTTTTAATAAATGGATTATGATTATGGATTATGCCTAACGATTATTTATGAATTATGTTATAGCATGAGATATATTTTTGCTAAATGGATTATAATTATGGATTATAGATGGCCTTTAATGTTTTAATGGTTGTGGATTTATGGATTTTAGTGATTACATATTATGGATTTGCTCAACATTGACTTGGACCATAACCAAAAGAGAACCTCTCATATGCATGGCTTATGTATCCTTTTTTAGATGATAATAGACTATGACACTACCTAGGTTAGCCAAAGATTTGAACTTGGTCATTTATTAGGATTATATGCTTTTTATGGGATGGGGAATAGATTGCTTTAGAGATAAGTTATTTTCACCTCATATTTCAAAGGTAGGATTTATCCTTTAGGAATCATTTTTATGCCAATAGGTAGATTAATCAATACAGGAATTCTATAATTAGAAAGCTGATTAATACAGGAAGCTTTCTTGGGATATTAATTTTGACAATTAATTTTTTTTCTTTTTTAAGGCTTTAAAATGGCATAATTTGAAAACTAATCAATGAGGAAAGTTTTTTGCTTGGTAGCCATCCTTTGAGGGAGTGGTATACATTTTGATGTTTTTGCATAGCTATCCTTAAAGGGATTAGAGCATTATTTTTCCTTTACATATTTGATTACAACTATCCTTCAAGGAATCAGTCTATTTATTATTATTATTATTTAGCCCATTTTGATACTTTTTCTTTTCATTGATTTTGGATCCTAAAGAAGGTAATGCAAAATGGCATAAAAAGATACCTTAGGATGACTTCCATGAATTCATCACATGAGATGATTGTGTTATCTTAGGAAATTAATGGTGTTTAAGAAATAAGTGAAATAATGATCTAGGGTTTCTCCCATAATAGGTGAAACTTATCCATGAGATAATGCTATGTATAGATCCAAGGTATACATATTCAAGGTTGAGGTTATAGTGATTACCGAATAACCACATAACTCTTATATCATTAATTGGTGTTTTGTCATAAGGGAATATGAAAAGATGAAAGATAAGCTAACCAAGATGAGATAAGATCTATTAACTATAGTAAGGATGTAGATGTAATGAATTAAGAGGTTATCATTCTAGTTTACCATCAAGAGAAGCCAAATGATATGCCCCAAATTTGTATTTATGAGTTATGATGTATGGTACAAGATAATTAGGAGAAAATTTACCCCTTTTACTTCATTCTAGATTAGTGACATGTTGATTTTCTTTAAGCACAAGATCTCCAATATTAAACTCATGATCTCTTACATGTTGATTATATGCTCATTTTAGTCATTCTTGATATATATGAAGGTGATCAAGGGCTACCACATGATGATCATCTAAGAGTTTGAGTTGGGATAAATGCTCGTAATGGAAATATTCATCACAAATAATATATTTAAGGGAGATGCGAAGGGAAGGGATTTGGACTTCTAATGGAAGTATGGATTCTAAAACATAGACTAAAGAAAATGAAGAAGCACTCATAGGGGTTTGAATACTTGTTCAATATGCCCATAAGGTGAAAGGGATATGAAGATGCCAATCCTTGCCAACTTCATTAACAACTTTATTTAGGATCTTGACCAAAGTTTTATTAGATGCTTCTACTTGACCATTATCCTAAGGATAATAGGGCGAGGAAAAACTCAATTTAATTTTAAATGAATCACATAACACCTATTTTTAAAAAAAATATATATATTTTCCATTATCTATTATTATTTTATATGAAACTCCAAAATAAAAAATAATGTGCTGGTGGATAAACCCCACAATATTTTCTACCTTAGTTGAGATAAGTGACATAACTTTTACCCAATTAGTTAAGTATTCTATAGCAATGATAATAAAGCTATGATGCTTGGAGGATTTAGGATTGATTTTCCCTATAAGATCAAGCCCCAACTAAGAGAATGGATAGAAGTCCCTTACTACCTATAAGGCTTTAATAGGGACATGGGATAAGTTTTCATGTTGCTGAAATTTTACATAGCTCTTAATGTATGTGCAACAATCTTAATTTAGAGTGGGCTAATAGTAACCTAGATGTAAGATCTTATTAATGATTATGTAGCCACTAAATTGTCCACCGCATGACCCATCATGGAATTATTATATGGATAGGGTAACTTCATTATTTTGGAGACAATGAAGAAGAATACCATCGAATCCACACTTATAAAGAACACCCCCCATTATGATATAGTGGGTAGCTTTCTATTGGAAGATGTGTTTGGCACCTTTGGATAGATGGGGAGGAGATAATCTTGTAGAAAAATAAGCAAATATTTATGCATACCATGGCTCCTCTAGGTTTTCCTTGATATTAATGATGGATGGAAATTAGTTCTTGTATATGAAGGATGATTAACTCGATGGATATGAATAAATAGCTTGGAATTTTGAGATGAGGATGGGATAAAAGAAGCAAGAGATGCCATACTATTAAAAAATTATTCATTTATATAGGGTTAGCTTGGATGGCATACCATTCAAAGGTAGATAAAATTTGATGGGATAACATATTACATCTCTGAAGGATATCATTCGTGCATTGATATACACCAGTAATTTGATTGACCACTAGCTGAAAATCACCATAGATATTAATGGACATGACTCGTAATGCAAGGGAAATTTAGAGGCCTATAATCGATGCTTCATACTCAACCATATTGTTGATGAAATCAAAGTCTAACTTAAAAGACAAATGCATGGGAATACCTCGAGAGGGGATTAATACAATTCCCATGCTGCCTCCTCGATCACATTTAGACCCATCAAAGCATAAAGTCATTTGATATTCTAGGACTAACTGAGAAGTGGAAGTGATAGATTTATCATGGAATTCACAATTGATTGGTCGATTATCACTAAGAGATGCCTTATCTAGTTGATAAACAATAATCTACCCTTTAATATATTTTTGGTGGAGAAATTCAAAATCAAACTCATCTAGAAGCATAATCCATCTAGCCATCCACTAGTTCTGGTAAGGCTTAGAATAAGGGGATTAGTACTCATAATTACATACATCTTATGGTTAAGTAGGTAATGATGAAGTTTATAAGCTATAAGGACCAATGTTAGGCATAGTTTTTTAGTACGTGGATAACATGTTTCATATTTTCTGAGGGTATGACCTATATAATAAATAGTTTGATCCTTGTGATGCTCATATTCATAGGCAAGCATAACACCTAGAGCATGATCTATAGCTGAGATATAAAGGAAGAAAAACTACCCTTCCTTAGGTGGAGTGAGGATAAGAGGTGATAACAGATAGTCTTTAAGTATGTTAAAGGCTTCTTGATAATGAAAATCCCATATAAAGTGAATATCCTTCTTTAATAAATGGTGGAAAGGTTGACATCGATCAAAGAGATGAGAAATAAAATGATGAATAGATTGGAGCTTACCTTGTAAATTGTGAAGTTGCTTAAGGTTGGATAGAGGAGGCATCTCTAAACTAGCCTTGATTTTAGTGGGGTCCACTTCTATTCCACAAATAGAAACAATGAAACCTAGGAGTTTACCCATCAAGACACAAAAAATGAACTTTTTTAGATTTAGATGCACATGATATTGGAGTAGATGATTGAAAATAATCTTAGGTATAGATAGGTGATTTTTGTGAAATTTTGAATTTCCAAGGAGATCATCTACATAGTCTTTGATAATTTTGTGGATTATGTCATGAAATATATAAGTCATGGCCTATGGATAAGTGGCTCCTACATTATTTAGGCTAAAAGGCATAATATGGTAGCAGAAGGTCCCCCAAGGAGTAATAAATTTAGTTTTATGTTGATCTTCTGGTGCATAAGTATTTTATTATAAATAGAAAAACCATCCATAAGGTACAACATTTCATGACCAACAGTCAAATACACTAATTGATCAATGTTAGGAAGAGGGAAATCATCTTTTGGACAAGTGAGATTTAAATCATGAAAGTGTATACAAATATGAAATCCCCTTGTAGGCTTAGTGACCAGAATGATGTTGGACATCCACTACAAATAATCAATGGGTTGAATAAAGTTAGTGGATAAAAGGTGTTTTAGTTCCTCTTTTACTAAGAGTGTGATGTGAGGATGCATTTTGTAGAGTTTTTGCTTCATCGACTTAACATCAAGAAAGGTAACGATGTTATGGATAATGATTGTAAGGTCAATACCAAGCATATAACTATAAGACCAAGAAAAGACCTTACTATAGTTTGATAAAAAAAGTGGTAAAATCTTAGTTTTCTTGTGGATCTAAGGCTTTAATAATTTTAATAATCCTTAGGGTTTATTAAGACCTGATATTAATATCAATAGTGGCTTCATTTAATAGGCTAGACATTTTGAATGGAAGAGAATTGCGTAAATAAGAGTTTTCAACACGGAAATGAGTCAAGATTGACTCATCATCCTAACACTAAAAAATAGGGATGGTTGGTGTATCATGTCCTATTAAGTTAGGATATACTAAGGGGATGGTTTGGATTTTTCCATTATGGTGGAAGATGAGGGGTTCTAAGGAGATCATATTAATTAAAATAAAAAGTTAGGAGGGATGGATATGATATTGCTATTCGAGGAAGAGGTGTCAGATGAGGAAGATGGTTCTTTTTCTTCCAAATATGATAGAGAAATAGGTTTGGGGGTAGATTTATAATATTTATTAAAACATAAGCCATGCTTTTCATGTGGCTTTTTTAAATCTCCTAATGTGACATCGTGAGAACCTTGCTCATATCTACCATGCCAAAGCCTTCTTAGACACATCGATAAAGATAAGTTTGAACAAACTGGGGATTGATAAGAAAGGAGAAATTAGATGTAAATAGTTTATCACAAGTATTATCATTAGGTTTTGAGGTAGCTTGAGTGATCCCACCATATATTAAGTGAGTACACAAGAAAGGTGGTCCAAAAAGAATAAGCTCACCTAGGTTAGTTGATTACATGGGTTTTTTATTGGGATGACCATATTCTCTAGGAGTGGGTAAGGTGTTAAGGGTTAATATTTGATAGTCTCCCATCAAAAGATACTACATTAAGGAGTCAATGGACTTTGAAGTAGGCAATTTTGAAGTAGGGATAGTTGTGCTAGTTGAGGCTTGATTAAAATATGAAGATGGAATTACATCAGGTGAGGGTATTATGACATCACTTAGTTGAAAGGTGAATTTACATGATTTAAAGGAATGAGGATAAGTAGGGATGATGTGTACCTATCCTTGATGTTCATATTTAAGGCATCGATGGACTATGGAGGGTAAACATCACATCACACAAATCCATGGATGTCCTAATAAAATGTTATATTGACATACCCCTTCAATAACATAAAAGAGTTCATGAATAGTGTGAGGACCTACAAAAATGTGGAGAATGATTGCTCCTATCGTGGGTGCTACCATGATTATATGAAAGAAGAATCACTAAGTATTGGGAAACAATGGTTTCTAGTAGTTGTAATTATTGGAAAGTATATGAGGAAATAATATTAATACTCACCCCATTATCAATCATAACTCTTTTAATTTGAGTTTGATTTATTTGAACTATAATGAAAAGCATGGTATCTTGATCTTTGAGCGATAAAATAAAAACCTTAAAATTAGTAAAACTAAGAGTCAAGACCATTTAGAGGGATCTTATAAAAGCTAACAAAGGTTGAGGTTCATCTAGTCAGACCTAAATATCTTGGAGAGTTTCTATCATTGCCTATCAATGTTGTGGAGAGTTTCTGATAAGCTCATATAATGACATCTTTACAGGTGCTTGGTAGATTTGTTTTAATATGAAGATTTATACCAACTCCTTGGCTTTAGTTGGGGTAGTTCCTATTAGAGAAACTTTAGGCTTTTATTTAGATGGTTTAAGTGTATTAGGTGTAGAGGCTCCTATAATTGAAACCTTAGCTTTATTAGGATTTTGGTTTTGAGAATGGGTGGTTACATAGATGATATCAATGCATAATAAAGGTGGATCTAAAAATGCTACTAACTTTTTATCGCTTATAGGACTAGTAGGATTATGGGTGGGTGGAATGGATGGAATAGTGACCTTTTGCTTAGGATTTTGATCATTGAGATCATCAATTAAGAGGTTATCATGTTGGACAAACTATTGGATTATAGTCGTAAGGGCTTTGTAATTTTTTGTATCATGTCTAAGTACTCTATGATATACACATATTTCCTAATTTCTATACCAAGCAGGTCTTTAGGGTTGAAGGTTAATGGACCATATAGGTGGTAACATAATGAGGGATGTATCCAATAATTATTTCTAGATTATAGCAAAAGATCCCTTTAAAGGGTCATATTTTGGTCTTACAGGGGTTTTGATAAAATGTTATTTTGACAAAGTATTACTAGTTTGGTTTTGTCAATTAGCATTTTATAAGAGGGAAAAATTTAAGCTATTTTCCTTTAGGTTTTTCTAATGGTCCCTTAATAGAGGAAGGTGGATATCAAGATGGAGGTATGACTAATAATGGAGGAAAACTTTGCATTTTCCCATGTGTTTGAATGGAAGAACCTATGATAGGTACAGAAGATGGATGGGGACCTGAAATAGATGATTGAGATGGTACAAAAGGGATAGGCCCTTTGTTATTTCATGTGTTAACAATAGATGGGCTATCCAGACTAAGGTTTTTTATATTTTGACATTTTAAAAATATCAACTTTAACGTAAGGATGAACTAAGGCTTTTTTTAGTGGATTACCAAGACAATTATCCTAGCTTTCAATGATAAGATATTTACCCTTTCCTTTAGTATCTTTGAGCTAAGGATGTGTTATGGTAGAATATAGTTTCAAAGGGTCAAGGTTTTGGGCAAAAGGATAGGGTATCATTATATGCTTTCCAAGGATTAAAGGGGTGGAATGTCCAACTCTAGAAGTATTAAGATGTTTATCCATAACATCCTAAGGAGTAGTTTCATTTTCCCCTTTAGGAGATTAAATGTGAGAAGGTGATGGTTCATGTGAATGATCTCTTATACTGAGATTAGGGATTTATATGAGGTTTTTAGGATTGGTATTAATGATCTCAAGTTGACTCAAATCAGAAGCATCTCCTATAAGGAGATCTAATACTGAAGGCTTCTTTAAGACTTCTTTAGGTAATAACTAATCATAGATTGTGTTAATCATCTGTAGCATAATTTTGTGTTTCCCTAAGGTTGGTTTGGATTGCATTTGATGTGGATGGATGGTTTGGAAATGGCTATTTGAAAAAATCTAAATATTGGTTAGGAGGAGCATTTGGATTGTCCAACCAAAGGTCCCCCTTGTCAATGAGGTTTTGTACCAATCATTTAAAGGATTGGCATAATTCTATGTCATGTCCTATTACCCTATGATAAGCAAAAAACTTGTCTTATTTATACCAATTGGGTTTAGGACGTGTATCATCAACTAGTCCAATTGGAGGTAGTTCAATAACATTTTCTTGTACGAGTTTATCTAATACCAAAGTATAAGGCTCTCTTATGGAGGTATATTTCTTAGGGGAAAAATGAGTAAGGCCTCTAGGTTGCTACATTTGAGAGGTGAAAGATGATGATTAGATAGATGTTAGAGGGGAAGAAGTTTTTATAGTAACTACATTTATTGCCCCTTTTGGTTTAGGATTATTGATATTACATTTGGAGGGGTCAGATTTGAAGTTATTATTATGCAAATTAACTTTTCCCTCTTCAATGCCATGTAGTTCAAGCTTATGGGCCATGGTAAAGGCTTTGTCAAAAGTCTTAAAAGTTTGAATTTGTAACATGGACAATATATGTTTTGCACAAGAACATGAAAATAACTCAATTAATTTTATTTATGGCAAGGAAAAGGTTAGGTGGTTGATTAATTTATGCCATCAACCCACAAAGTTTGATATGGATTCATCGTCAAACTATCTAATACTGTAAAGATCCATGATAGTCACTTTTCAAGCAATATTGATCAAGAAATGTTCTAAGAAAATTTGGGCCAATTGCCCAAAGGAAAAGAGAGAATGTTAGGGAATGAAATTGTACCAATCTAATGTAGATTATGCTAATGATATGGGAAATGTTTTAAGTAGGATGGCATCTTCATGTGATATGAGATAACACATATGTCAAAAGGCTCTAAGGTGTTGCTAGGGATTTTCTTTGTTTTAGAATTTAGTAAATTTAGGAAGCTACCATTATGAGGGATATGGTCAAATAGGGAAAGAGGGATGGATTAACTCATTACAAATTTTCTCATATGTGAACATCATATTATGTCTAGAGGCAGAGTCTTCCAAACTAGCCAACCTATTCATGAAGATGTTTATAAGGTCTATCTGAGTATTACTCTAAGGCATACTTCCTAAAACACCTTGCTAAAGAGGTTGATAACTTGGTAAAGAGGTAGACATAAGATGTGAGGGAAGGTACCTTGCTATAGTAGACATAATAGGTTGAGATGCCACCATGTATTATGGGACTTTTAGTGGAATATTTTGCTATGGTAAGGATTGTAAGTAAGTAGTTATCACTAGTTTTGATGAAACTATGTATTAGGTGGCTAAAGAGACATACTTTTTGGGAGGTTGTGTTAAAGGGATTTGTTATGTGTGAGGGATTTTTTATGAAGTGTATGATAAATTCATTCTAATGGGTGGGAAACTTAAGAGAATTGACACCACTAACATTTGGGAAGGTATAGTGGATATAGGCTAAGTGGTATTTTGAATCTGAATAATAAGGGTTGGAGAATTGGTAGATACTATAGGTGGTTGGTTTCCTAAAGATTGTGCTACTTGGGTATTAGACCCAAATGGAAGAGATTAAATATAAAAGGTTACCATGGCTATGGTAAATTCTACATTTCTCTCAGTTCCCTTGAAAGGAATCCCATACATATGTGTAGAGCCTTGGGTATGGGGGGAAGGAGAAATATGTATTGCTCAACTATTAAGATAGTAATTAAGAGCAATGGGGTTATTGTCCAATATTTATGCAAAGAAATGATCTCCTTGAGGATAATATTATGGAAATATAGGATTCTCAAAGGACTCAGGGGAAGAAGTGGGACTAGGTGTATGCTCCATTAGAGATGATGTAACACCCTCCTCAGATTCTTTCTTTGATTGTTGCCTAGTTAAAACCATGAGATAGAAAATAAAAACAAAAATAAAACAAACAAATAAAAAAATTCCTTTTGAATATCTATTTTTAATAATGTATGAAATACACACACACTAAAGTCATTCAAAAAAGTTTTTATCTCTTTTAACTTTAAGATGTGAAAGGAAATTTAGAAAAATAAAAGATAACAAAGGTCCTAAGAAATGGTAATCTAAGGATGGTTTCAAGAATTTTTGTTTTGGTGGTAAAAAGAGATATATATTGGTATCTTTACATGGATTTATTCTTAGGGCTTGCTCCCCTCATGTCATAATCCCATAGCTAGTGTGGGTGCTTAGCTAAAATATACAAATGATCCAAAGATTATACTCAGCTAGAGAACTAAGTTGGTCCTCCTTTTGGTGGTGAAATCCAAGTGGGATCACTAAGAAAAAGGTTGCCATGAGGTGATGAAATCCCCATCAATTTCCTTATGTCAAGTGTTTATATGTGTTAATTGTAGAGTAAATTTTTACTCTATGTTGCATTCAAAATTTTAGTTGAGCACTACAGTTTGGTTCCTATATACCTTGGTCATAGCGATAGATTTGGAGCAGAGCGCGGGTTCATTTTCCATCTAAGTGTCAAAGTGCAGTGGAAGCTACCAAGTGGCATAGTTCAAGCATGGGTTCTCCTTATCTTTTGTTTCCTTCATTCCATTTTTCCTAAGTTTGAATCTAAGTGGAAGCTGCCAAGTGTTGCTTTTTGAAACACAGAGTTGGCCAACTAGTATCATCTGAGACACTTTTCATAATTTTCAAGAAAGTCATAGATCATGCCAAATATCCAATATTAGCTAAGTAGAATGCACCACATGTCAGCATCTATGTCTTAAATTGGCACCTGTGTTCCATTCTATTTTTTGACAAAGGTCTTCAATAAGCTAAGTAACAGAGAGCAAAAAAAAGTGCCAAGTGGCAGTACCAGAAGGACTTGGACTACTTTTTCAGAAAACAACAGAGGTCACCACGTGTTGGCATCTGAGAGACTTTGGTTCAACACTTGGGTTCAATGATTTGGTTCAATGTTGAAAGGCATCATTTCATTTTGATCAAGTGCCAAAGAGTAGTAGAGGCTGCCAAGTGTCACTCTCTGAGCCCCTTTCTACTCCATCCTCGAAAATAGCAGAAGGCACCACATACCCCTAGCAAGAGAAGTGGAAGATGCCACGTATCTTCCCAATAGTTGTAGAAGCCTCCATGTGTTAATTCTTGAGAGACCATATTCAAGCTTTGTTACCAAATAAAGATTTTGGTGGATCCTTGGTGATACTTTAAAGGTCTGTGGGAGCGCCAAGTGTCAACCTGTGAAGACTGCCATGTGCATCCATTCCCTTTTTTAAAGCTACTCAGGCAAGGAATGTAGTAAGTTTTATTTTGTTAAAATTTCTAAGCATCAAAGAAGTGGATTGCAATAGATGGCGAAGGTAGAATGTTCCTAAACAAAATATAGAGAAGTAGAGAAAGACATGTGTCTTTGATAAATTAGGAGGAAGCACCAAGTGTCATTATCTAGTGCCTTCTAAGTAATATAGAGAATTTCTGGGGATTGACTAAGTGTCCTCTTCTATTTCAATAGAATAGAGTGTCCATCTACCTATTAAAACAAAGTGAGATGGAGGGAAACTCAGTGGGAGTTATTCCTGGTAGATGGAATAGTTCACCGAGTAGATTTCTAGAGCCTACAAGAATTAAAAGGGTCATCTATTTGTCCCCTATAAGTGGAGGTAGAATAGACAATTGAGCAGCTAAATGGGTGATGAAATGAGAAATTTAGGTGCAAAAGGAGGTACTAGTTATGAATCACCATGCCACGGTTAGGGCAGTTCTTGATAAGACCAGGATGCATCCAAGGCATTGAAAGCACCATTTGTTTGTCCCTTGTGAGTTAAAGACAGAGTAGAATTGCATGGGAAAGGGAGTGATGTAAGGAGACATCTAAGGCTATAAAAGGAGAAGAATTGTAAAATATATAAAAAAGGGGGGGACATTCTATAGTTTTAGACTTACTAGAGTTTTTGATCAAGTAGTATCATTTGCTTTTGTCTCATTTTCTTGAGTTGTAAAGTTGATGTAACTGTGCATGTTTCTATGCCTTTTATGTGGCTGAATGAATTAAGAAGATTGAACTCTATGCCTTGGCTGATATTATCTATGTCATTTTCAAAGGTAGTCTATACTATAGATTTTTTGGAGTTGTGATTAGGAATATCTTTTGCTTTTGTCTCATTTTCTTGAGTTGGAAGGATTACATAATTGTACGTGACTTCTACGCCTCTTATGTGATTGGAAGATTCTTATTAAGAAGATTGAACACTATGCCTTTGTTGACATTTTTTGTATCTTAGTAAAAGAAGCCTCTGTTATGAGCCTCTATTTCTATTATTGCAATCTTTTACATTGATCATGCACTTGTCTTCTCTTAAATGTAATTGAGTCATATATATAGTCTCACCATGCTCAGGTTAGGATTAGGATTACACTCAAGTGCATCACCATAGTTAGGTTTCAATTCCTGCAATTGCATTTCTATTTAATTTCCTATCCCTTTTCCCCCAATATTTGATATAAAAGAAGAGACCAGCTTCTCTAAAATCTAGTGATTGTTTCAAGCTGCAATATCCCACATCTTGAAACTTCCCATTGTTGTTGATTAGAATCAAGTGCAAATTTTCATCATCAACAGTTTTTGGCATGACTAGTGGGACCAATATTTCAAGGAGTTGAATAAGTTTGGTGTGTTCTTTGGCCAACTAGCCTTTGAAGGTTCTTAGTTTATCAACACCAATGGTGACTCTGAGTCAAATCAGTCGATTAAGCCATCTTAGTATCATCAAGAAATCACCATTTGGTATGTATAATTATGTTGCTCAGAGTTATGAGTCTTATGCTCCTTCATATATTTTTAATCAAGATCAGGTTTCTCATGGAATCATGTCAAGCAATAAGGATGCATATGGTCATGAGCCATACTAGTCTTATGCCCAGCTTCCCCAATATGTCACATCCCATGCTCAGCCTAATCTCATTCCCACCTTTAAAAAGGCATTAATGGGATATAAAAAACATGTATTGGAGCTTAAAAACAAAAGGGGATGTGGCCAAGAAACTCCTAATCATGTCATCCACCAAATAAGAAATGCAGTAGATCTGATTAAAAGTGAATGGGATCCTATTGAAAGAGTAAATTGGCAAAGGCTTACATATGAGATGTTGGATGTGTGTGGCTTGATTACATTTCTAGAAGAGAAGCTGAGCATTCATGAGAGACAACCTTACCAAGTCTATCAAACTACATATCTACCACCACAAATTCCATATCAGACATATGCCACCCCTGTTCATGAGCCAGGTCGAACCTATAAGGGTCATTTCCCCAATAATGTTGAGTTTATGTTAGTGGCAAGAGAAGAGGACTCCAAACCCTCACTTTCCCCTCAAGTCCCTCCCACCCTTCCTCAAGAAGCTTCTTATTTTTCATCACAACCTTCTTCTTTATCCCTTTTCAAAGAAGAATATATTTTGGAAGAAGCAAACAAGTATGCAAAGGAATATGCTCAGTTCATGGTTAATCAAGAAGATTTCATGAGTGTAGAAGAGGAGGAAATCACCATAGGTACCCCTTTTGATGAAGAAGAGGACAAGTCACAAGCTTTTACCTTAATTTTTGATGAGGAAGAGATCATTTTTGACTTTTTTCTCACTTTTCAAGAAGACATGGAGGAACACCAACACTCCCTTGATCAAGTCATTGGGACAGGTGACATTATTCTTCAAGAAGGCCATGAACTAGCTAGATGTGGAGAAGACAACATCGAGACTTAGCTAAGTATGCAGAGGGGATGCTAGCTTTTAGATTTATCCTTTCAAGATGTTGAAGTCATCAAGGAGAATGATGATGTAATGGAACCCAAAAATGAGGCAAAAGGAGATAAGCCAAAAGATGATGGGTATCAAAAGACCCAGAGTGAAGAACCAACAACCATCAAATTCTTGATGAGACACAACATTATGAAGAACCAGTATTTGATGGGCTTTTGAGAATAAAAGGAGCTTATGGATGTTGAAAGCATGTTTGACTCAGACCCACTCAAATGCAAGCAAATTTGTGTGGCTTGGGTAGAGGACATTTCACCAAAGATATACCCATTTTAATCACCTGCGTGGCAACATAAGCTAGCTTGTCATGAAGAAGATGTTATAAATTTTGTTTTTGATCCCAGAGGGAGTTAAAGATGCTTAATTAATGTATTTAAATAATTTCCCTTTCTCAAATTGTTTTGTTTCATTATTTTCCACCTTTTCTTTTAAATAAGTGTTTTAAATACATGTCGACGGCTCTTTAAAGCTATATTTTTTGCAATTTTGATCTAAGTGGGAGGTGGAGTTTTCTTTTTGAGTAGGCTCAAAAGTCTTGAGGGTCACCGGTAATTGTAGAGTAAATTTTTACTCTACGTTGCATTCAAATTTTTAGTCTAGCACTGCAGTTTGGTTCCCATATACCTTGGTCATAGTGGCAGATTTAGAGTAGAGTGTGGGTTCATTTTCCATCTAAGTGTCGAAGTGCAATGGAAGCTGCCAAGTGGCATATTTTAAACATGGGTTCTCCTTCTCTTTCATTTCCTTCATTCCATTTTGCCTAAGTTTGAATCCAAGTAGAAGCTGCCAAGTGTCACTTTCTAAAACATGGAGTCGGCCAACTAGCGTCATCTGAGACACTTTCATAATTTTTAAGAAAGTCATGGATCATGCCAAATATCCAATAGTAGCTAAGCAAAATGTACCACGTGTCAGCATCTACGTCTCATATCAGCACCCACATTTCATTCTATTTTTTGACAAAGGTCTTCAACAAGCTAAGTAATAGAGAGCAGTGGAAAGCACTAGGTGGCAGTAGCGGAAGGCCTTGGACTACTTTTTTAGAGAATAGTGGAGGTCACCACGTGTTGGCATCTGAGAGACTTTGGTTTAATAGCTAGTTTTAATGCTTTGGTTCAATGCAGAAAGGCATCGTTTCATTTTGATTAAGTTTTGAAGAGCAGCGGAGGCTGCCAAGTGTCACTCTATGAGCCCCTTTCTACTCCATCCCTAAAAATAGTGGAAGGTGCCACATACCCCTAGCAAGAGAAGCAAAAGATGCCACATATCTTACTAGGAGCCATAGAAGCCTCCATGTGTCAATGCCTAAGAGACCATCTTCAAGCTTTGTTGCCAAATAAAGATTATGGTGGGTCCTTGGTGATACTTCAAAGGTCTGTGGGAGTGCCAAGTGTCAACCTATGAAGACTGCCACATGCATCCATTCCCTTTTTTAAAGTTACTCAGGCAAGGAATGCTGTGAGTTTTATTTTGTTAAAACTTCTAAGTATTAAAGAAGTAGATTGCAATAGATGGTGAAGGTAGAACATTCCTAAACAAAATATAGAGAAGCAGAGAAAGGTGCATGTCTTCGATAAATTAGGAAGAAGTGCCAAGTGTCATTCCCTGGTGCCTTCTAAGTAATATAGAGAATTTTTGGGGATTGACTAAGTGTCCTCTTCCATTTCAACATAATAGAGTGTCCATCTACCTGTTACAACAAAGCAAGATGGAGGGAAACTCAGTGGGAGTTATTCCTTGTAGATAGAACAGTTCACTGGGTAGATTTTTGGAGCCTGGAAGCATTAAAAGGGCCATCTATTTGTTCCTTGTAAGTGGAGGTAGAATAGACAGTTCAGAAGCTAAACAGGTGATGAAATGAGAAATTTAGGCATAAAAGGAGGTACTAGTTATGAATGCCATACTGTAGTCAGGGCAGTTCTTGATAAGACTAGGATGCATCTAAGGCATTGAAAGCACTGTCTGTTTGTCCACTGTGAGTTAAGGATAGAGTAGAATTTCATGGGAAATGGAGTGATGTAAGGATACATCTGAGGCTATAAAAGGAGAAGAATTGTAAAATCTAAAAAAAGGGGGGGACATTCTATAGTTTTGGACTTACTAGAGTTTTTGATCAAGTAGTATCATTTGCTTTTGTCTCATTTTCTTGAGTTGTAAAGTTGATGTAACTGTACATGTTTATTTGCCTTTTATGTGGCTACATGAATTAAGAAGATTAAACTCTATGCCTTGGTTGATATTATCTGTGTCATTTGCAAAGGTAGTCTATATTGTAGATTTTTTGGAGTTGTGATTAGGAATGTCATTTGCTTTTGTCTCATTTTCTTGAGTTGGAAGGTTTACATAATTGTACGTGACTTCTGCACCTCTTATGTGATTGGAAGATTCTTATTAAGAATATTGAACACTATGCCTTTATTGAAATTTTCTATATCTCAGCAAAAGAAGCCTCTATTATGAGCCTCTGTTTCTATTATTGCAATCTTTTACATTGATCATGTACTTGTCTGCTCTTAAATATAATTGAATCATATGTATAGTCTCACTATGCTCAGGTTGGGATTAGGATTACACTCAGGCGCATCACCATAGTTAGGTTTCAATTCCTACATTTACATTTCTGTTTAATTTCCTATCCCTTTTCCCCCAACATTTGATACAAAAGAAGAGACAAGCTTCTCTAAAATCTGGAGGTTGTTTCAAGCCACAATATCCCATAGCTTGAAACTTCCCATTGTTATTGATTAGAATCAAGCACAAATTTTCATCATCAACATTAATTATGATAGTGATTTGGCTTGTGTGTGGATAAAGTGATAACTATGATAGATTTTTACCTAGATTATTCTATGTGAGAATCTAAATAGAAAAGATGAATGTAATTTATTTTGACTTTTTAAGAAAAGGAAATAAAATGTAGTCCTAATGTTATCTTTGGATGAATACAACAAACAAAGAAAGGGAAAGAGAACAGATTTAATGATTTTGAATTTAACAAAGAAAAAATGAGACCTATGGGGTCCCATCAGGCATGCCAAAATGTTTTAATATTTTTATGCTTTTTCAATGTGGACTAATTAACTACTAAATATAAAGTAAAAATAGGGTTTATAATTACCTGGTGATGAAGGTTGGTTGTGCACCATTGATCAAGCTTTGTGAGAACTCCTCTTTGGCTGGGGAGGAATGACCTATAATTCACCACACTTAAACAAAAAATATATTAACAGATAAATGAGTGGGTTGCCTAGAAAGAAACCAGTCTCAAAAAGTGATACACTCTCTTAGATGGATGTCAACCCACATTCAACATTCAAGTTTATAAATAAACATGAAATTACAAAGATATATATGGATAAATATACAATGCCAAAGATAATTTAATTTATAGCAAGATTAATCTGATCAAAGTAGTTATGCTAGAATTCTATAACAATATCAATTTCTTCTTAGATTACAACCAATTGTTCATTAATGTATTTAAAATTACGTATAAAAGCCACAATGCAAGGTCCTAGCTCAAATGTAATGTCATTCTAATCAATAAACAATGGTTGAAGGACTATGGGAGGATCAAAGATGCTAATAGAATCATGTACTAATCTAGGAAATGTCATTTACATGAAAATATAGATTTTATCAAACCAAAATGTAGAATTTAACAAATGTTGAAGATGCAAAATAGACTGTTTAAAGCTATTTTTATAGTTTGATAGGGATCGATGATGATTCTACAAGATCAACATTGATTCTATAGGATCGAATTTGATTCAGATGAATTGATGTTAATTCTATGTAAACATGTTGAACTATAAACAAACTATAATGACAGCCTATAAAATTGATAAAATAATCAAAACCAAATGTAAATAAAAACACAGAGATGTAGAAGATAAATAAAACATAAAATATGAAGAAAATATTGACCTTGGATGGTTGAAAATGTGCAGATAAATAGATGCCAAAATAATGTAAATGGTCTCCAAAGTTCACCTAATAAATCCACTAATCAATTTTTTTTCAAAGTGGCAAGGTGCTGGTAATGTCTATACGTAGGTTCGAGACTAGTTTGGGTAGAATTTCATGATCAAAATAGCTTCCTTCCTTTCACATTCATTCCTCTCGAGCAATGGAAGTTTGATAAGTATTTATGGATTGATGTCGATCCTAACTAATTGGTGTCAATCATGGAGGATCGATGTCAATCCACCTGATTTGGAAAAAGTTGCCTAAGGCTACTTTGAACTACAGGGCAATCTTAATGGATATAACAATAAGTTGTTTGCACATGTTTTAATGAGGGTAGGTTTTGAGGAGGGTTGGGTAAATTTTTTAATTTTATTTTTATGGATTTTATGGTTAAGGGCGGTAAATAGTAATTAATAAAATTAATTGACATGGGTAAATAGGGGTTAATTATTATTTAAATTCAATTCAATTAACCTATGTGGTAAAGGTAAATGGGAAAGTAAAATTTAATTATTTAAAATAATTACCCATGGGGGCCTATTATGTTAGAAATAACATAAATATGAGGATGCACAAGTTAATACACAAGGGTGTATAAAACTAGTGTCTATAACAACACTTAGAGACATGGGGTCTCCAGGGTTAGGTTAGCCACCATAACCACCCATTTTATCTTAATAATATTGAACATGATTTCACTTTTCCACATCACCATTCAAAACACTTAGTTTTCTTAAGACTTTCTTGTCAAAATGTTTAATGTTATCATGGATATCAATTACCAAAGGTTAAACATGTTAAGAATAGTAAAAACATTCCATGAATCCAAGATCTAAAGAGTTAGAAAAAATAACATCACAAAATAAGATACATATATGATATGCAAAAATAAGGTAGATCATATATTATTTAGAATAAGATGTATTAGTACAATAGGAAGCCCTTGCATAAGTAGGCAAGGAAAAACTAGAAACTAACATATCTCAACAATGAGGGATAAATCCTCACATAAGAAAAACTAGGAAAAAGATAAAATACCTAGTTATAGCCTAAAAAACATGAGAAATGCATATAAATACATATGCTAACACCCCCTCTCAAGTGAAGATAGGGGATTATAATAGCCTAAAAATAAAAAATAGCATATCCATAGTATGAGTCTCAACAACTGGGCTTGATAAGGTACTCATACACAATATGTATCCATGAAATAAGGAAGGAAGATGTACTCATAAATAGCCCCCGAAGACAACTTATAAAACCCCAAACATGCCACATAGCTCAAGGAAATAAGGTGATTTAAAATGCTTCATGAAGATGTCTTCAACCTGATAGTTAGTCAAAATGTACTCCAAGCTAATAACTCCATCTTGAATGTGCTAATGAATGAAGTGCATATGTAACTCAATGTGTTTGGTCAACTGGTACTCAATTGGGTTATGAGATATGTGAATTATACTCTGGGTGTCACACCAAAATATAGTAGGTGAATCTTGCATGAAACCAAACTATGTCAATAGATGATAAAGCCAAAGAATCTACTGACTTACTATAACTGCTATCTTATACTCAATCTCTATAGTTGAAAGTGAAATAGCCTACTTCTTCTTTCAAAACCAAGTAATAGGTGAAGAACTAAAAAAAATGTATAGAGAAGTGGAATGCCTGTCATCAAGAAAACCTACCCAATCTAAAGAACTCTACCCAACCAGCTAAGTAAAACCCCTAGTGTAGTGTAATCCAAAATGAGTAGTGCCTCACAAATATTTTAAAATCCTCTTTGAATCCTCCTAATGAATTTCATGAGGGGAATGTGAAAACTAGATACAAGCCCAAGTATAAATGAAATATTGAGGTGAGTATGGGTCAAATACATAAGACTCCCAACCATCTACCTATACAATGTAGGATCACAAAGTGGATTAGTATAATTAGAAGTGAGAGTGACTCTAGACTAAAAAGGACAAGGAATTGGCTTACAATAAACCATGCCAAAATGCTGAAGAAGATCAAGGGTATAATTTTTATGACTTAAATAAATCCCTATATCTAATTGTGAAATTTTTAAACCAAGGAAGAAGTGTAAAAGACCAAGATCTATCATATCAAACTATGCTAAAAGTGCATGTTGAATAACTTGAATCTAAGAAGAGGAGCTACCTATGAGAATTATATCATCAACGTACATGACCAATATAATAATTTCCTCCCCAATATGCTAGATATACACTATGGGATTAGATTGGCAGGGAACAAATCTAGTAGAGAGATGAAAAGAATCCCTCTTCTCATACCAAGCCCAAGGGGCCTATTTGAGACCATAAAAAGACCTCTTAAGTTGACAAACATGAGAAGAATCATGAACAAACCTAGTAGGCTACTCCATATAGATTTTCTCTTGCAAATCTCCATGCAAGAAGGCATTATTAATGTACATTTGATACACTAGCTAACCTTGTGATGCAACAAGAGAAAGTGGAAGGTGAATATAATCCATCTTAGAAATGGGTGAAAAAGCCATAGATTATTTAATACCTTTGACTTGTAAGAACCCCTTTGCAACAAGATGTGCCTTATACATATCAATGGACCCATAAAATTCATACTTGGTGTTGTAAATCCACTTCCACCTAACCAACTTTCTTCCCTTAAGAAGAGTGGCCAAATACCAAGTATGATTCTTTATCAAAGAATAATACTCATTTATCATCTCATCATCCCACTCCTATATCCCATGAGCCTATGAAAAAGACTATGAATCTCTAGAGAATGATTGACACAAAATTCTAGTACTTGTATAATGTTTATGATGATGTTGATTGGGTGGAAGATGATGTATGAAAGGTGCTACCTCAAAAATAGTAGTATGATCCCAAAATTTCATAGTGGAAAAATCATTATGAGTAGGATCCTCAAACTCTATAACCTCCTCAAGGGCCTCCTAAACTAGTTCCTCAAATAATGAATCAAGAGGAGGTGATAAATCATCAAAAAAATAATAAGGCATGGAAGAATATGAAGAGTCAAGAGATGTGAAGTGCTCATCAAACTCTACATGTGTTAAAAAATTAATATCATGAGTATCAAGATCTAAAAAATGATAAGCTCTCATGTCCTAGCAATACCCTACAAAAATCAAAGGTTTTCTCTTATAATCCAATGCTTTCCTTTTCTTATTTGGAATAAATTCCCAAGCATGGATCCCAAAGACTCAAAAAAATGAGACATCAAGATTGGTTCCAGAGTAAACATCCTCTGAAGTCAAATTCTCAAATGCTCTATGTGGTTTGTGCTTCTTAATGTAGTTCACATTATTAACTACCTCTACCCAATAGATAGGAGGTAAATCCTATGAATGCATCATGTAATTAGCCATTTCCTTCAAAGTTTAATACTTCCATCCTACTAAGCCATTATTTTATGGAGTATGAGAAACAAAATACTAGTGAACAATTCCATGAACTACCAAAAAATCAATAACTCTCAACTAAAGTACTCCCCCCATTATTTTTACTAAGCTTCCTAATACAAATAGAAAATTATTTCTTGACCAAGTACTTAAAGATTTTAAAGTGAGAAAATACATCACTCTTGTACTTGAGAAAGTAAATCCAAGTATGCCTCAATAAATTATCAATGAAAGTAAGTGCATACTTAATTATGTTGAAATAAGGAATAAGAATTACCATCAAATCACTATGCATAAGCTCAAGTGGTGAAGAAGCACTCATAGACATAACATTAGGAAGTAGATATTGGTATTGTTTCCCTAATGCACAATTAGGGAAAACTCCATCAAGACATGAAACTATAGGAAGACCCTCTACCATACTATGAGTACTCAACTCCTTTAAATACATATAATAGAGATATACAAATCTCTCATGCCAAATCCTACTCTTAGAATTTGCATGAGAAACCAAACACATCCCTAGAGGAGGAATATCACCAAAACCCTCAAAATATAGAGTCAATAAATATGATCAACAAAACCCTATACAATAAATGTGTGTGGCTCTAAAAACTCTCAAAATTTAGCACCCTATTGTGTGAAAGTAACTATTTTAACTTGACTAGAATGGCAAATATGATAAATTGAAAGTAGATTAGTGGTGATATATGGAACATATAATTTATCATTGATGAGGCCACCATATAACTATATGTCACCCTTTCCATTAAAAAAAATAAAATAGGAATATCCAACCTCAATGTTAGAAGTAGAAATCAAACCAAGAGATACAAATGACTTAGAAGAAGTCGTGGTGTGAATCACTAGAATCTAGAACCCAACTATCTGAAATAGGTGACTATGATCTTATGAAAACATTAAGTGTTTTTTCATGCTTATAAAATGGAGGAGTGGAGATAAAAATATTGAATTTCTTGATGACATCCTCTAAGGCTTGCATTCTCTTAAAACACCTAGACTCTTCATGACTAGCCCCCCCATAATAGGAACAAGATAAGTTTGACTTATTCTTAGATTTGGAAGATGTGTTGGGTTTATATGTGTTGCTAGTCAGCTTAGGTGCATTTTTTGATGGAGGAGGAGTGTTCTTATTCTTACTCTTTATTTTCCCTGTGTTCTTAGGAGGTGATGATATTAATTCTTTTTGACTGGTGGAAGACTCAAGGTGAGATAATTTGGGTTCCTTCCTAGTAAATCTCTTACAAAATAACTCTAAACTAGGCATTTTGAATGTGACACGTATGGAGTCCATACTATAGAAAAAGGTAGAATAAAATATTTGGAATGGACCACTTAACTTGGATAAAATCAAGTACACACACTCTTCATCTATATTATCTAATGCACTCCCCTTCAACTATGACAAAAAATACTTAAACATAGTAAGGTAGTCTACAATAGAGGAAAAGTCATCTAGATTGAGTGAAGTAAGCTCCACTTAAATTTGTATGGATCTCATGTGATATACTTTCCCAAATAACTCCTTTATCTTAACTCACATTTTGAATGGAATATCACATCCATCCAAATGAAGAAAAAAAATATCACTCATATAAATTTGTATCAAACCCATACACTCTTCAAACTTACATTGGTGTTGAAAATTTTCAAACTCTCTTTTAAACTATGATTGAGTTTCATTCATTAAGGACCATAATCATTTGCATTTTATCATTATTTCTATTCTATGTCTCCATGTATGGTAATTATATGTAGTCAAAGGCTCAAAATTATCAATATCAAAAGTAGAAACCATGGTAGTGAATCACAAAAGAGTGAAAAGAATGCAAAAGGGTGCACAAATTAACACTGAGACAACCCCCCCAAAAATATTATATTAAGGACCCCCTAATTTTTCAATTTATAAAAATAGTGAATTTTTACAAAGTAATGACACCAACATATAGAGAATTGAAAACCATACACTTTTGAAAGAATATAACTCAATTTTGAGTTATAGCTGAAAAGCTATAGGCTTTATGAATTCCCTTAAATGGGTCAAAAACATTAAAATTTACAATAGAAACATATTTTAGTGACTAAAATGGAATTGAAGGTAAGCATATAACCACTCATTAGAATTGAAATTGAAACACAGACTTATAAAAGATAAGCAAAGTGAAAAAATAACTTGTCAGTTACCTCAGTGTGCATGTAAGTGAATTTGTCTTCCTCTTTTAAGAAAAATATATCTTACAAAAGGAAAAAATTGAAATGTACAACTATTAAAGAGGAAATAAAAGAGTGATTACTATTGGTTTATGCTTTGTCAAGTGTCATTTACTTATGGAAACCCTGTAATGGCACCAACGTCCCCCTTCTAACTCAGATGTTATCCTCTAAGTAGTGCACCAAGGTAGCACTTAAAGTCAAGCTTGGTGGATGAAAACATAGGTGTAAATGGGATGAAAGGATCCCTAGGTAAAAATAAACCTATTATAGAAAAAACTTACCAAGGTTGAGCCATAAATAGATCTAAAAAATTTCAAGGCAACCTAAAAATAAACTTCAACATCATCTTTGAGAAAAATGCAGTCAATAGAGAGATCCAATGTAGACCAATTGAAAATCTTAGGTGAAACACAATCCTATGAATTTCAATGCACTTATTTGTAAAATACCTAATAAATAAGAATGTTGACCATGTAGAATGCCATTTTAGGAAATCAATGCCACTAGGTTGAAGTGCAGTCCTCCACACCAAGTTCCTCCATAGTTCAATTTGAGAAAAAATGAAGACTTTGTTTGATCTTATTTCACCTCCAATGCAACATATAGATGAATACAAATCTAATTCCAACTCAAACCCCTTCTAAAAATGATATCCTTAAATATACTAGGTTATGCATTAAATATATTCCAACATATTTGGGACTTGGCAGATGATGATAAAATAAATGAGAATGAGCCTATTCAAATGAGGACTCCACCTAGTCTAAATACTTCCAACACCCCTATGTACCATGATTCAATGATTCAAATAAAGGATTCTAAGGAAGAGAGTTTTAAGCTCAATAAAAAATAAAAGTATTATCTAAAAATTACATCAAGCTAATGGGTGTTGCAATTCTCAAAATCTATGGTATCATGTTGGGAATGGTAAAAACATTCCAAGAATCCAAGGTTTGAAGAGTTAGCAACAAGAAATTTAAAAAATAAGCTACATATATGATATGAAAAAAACAAGGTAGATCATATATTATTTATAATAAGACATGCTAGTATAATAAGAAGCCCTTGCATATGTAGGTAAGGCAAAACTAGAAACTAGCCTAACTAAGCAATGTGGGTTAAATCCTCACATAAGACAAACTAGGAAAAAGACAAAATACCTAGCTATAGCCTAACAAACATGAAAAATATACAAAAATACATAATCTAACACAACTTTATCCTAGGATGTTCACAAAGTCATTTGCTTTATTTGTTTCTTCATATGTTTTGTTGTCATTTTTTACTTTTGTGTGTTTTGTCATTTACTTAATCACTTACTAATTTTTTTGTGTGTTTATCATGTTTACATAGTTTATCTTGATACAATCATTTTCTTTACTTTAATATGGTTTTTTGAGTCAATATCATTATGTGTATTACAACGGTGTGATTATGATCTTCCATATCATGATCCATTAAGTCTTGCACAAATGAATTTCTTAGTCCTTACACAGACAACATAATACTCATCATATTATTTCATACCATTAATGCATATTATTTTACATTATATTAAATAAAATTTTCTCAAATCTTACTCAATTATTAATGTTAGAATTATTTTTGGAAATCCAAATAAAATAAAATAAACAAAGTGAGCTATCTAAATCATGCATATATATATTATATTTCATTTTATACCATAATAAAAGATGAAAGGATTAACATGTGCTATAAAATATCAAAATTAGGAAAAACAATTATTATACCAAATCATATTTATCCATCCAACCATCTACCATACATGTAAAATTAAACACATCCATAATGTCAAAACATATCTTTTCACATATCCATAACACAAGTCTAAATCCACAAATGAATCATCTATATATAAAAAAATGAACATGCCACATTAAATCAATATAATGATACATCTATAAAATATGTATGCATTGATACATAATATAAATTATCTCATGTCTCTCCCTATACCTAAGATGGGGCATTAGTAACTAGACTCAACTCATATTGTTGTGGTGTACTCCTCGAAGGAACCATGACATGTTATGATGCATATTCGATAGATCTCATAGAATCCACTTGTTGAAATTACCTACCTGATGCTAACCTCTTCTTTGAGTACTCTCTAAAGGAAGGTATTTACTGATTATATGGTTTTACCTCCTTATACAAAATACTATAGTAGGTTTCCTATTCCATATCCCTCATGACCTTATCTAAGGCTTCTAATTGTCTAGGTCTTGTCAATAGATATCTAGCCTTTACTAACTCAATCTATGCAATCTCTCTCTCTCTCTCTCTCTCTCTCTCTCTCTCTCTCTCTCTCTCTCTCTCTCTCTCTCTCTCTCTCTCTCTCTCTCTCTCTCTCTCTCTCTCTCTCTCTCTCTCTCTCTCTCTCTCATATCATTATATCAAACCTGTGTCATCCAAAGTCTAAGTCATGATATATTACATAAGTAAGCCTCCCTATAACCCATATCCCTCAAATATCATATTGTATATCTCAACATATAACCTATCAACCTATCCTTGTGGCTATCTAATCTCTACTTTCCCATCTCTCTCACCTATATCTCCTTGAAAACCTAGTATCTTAGTGTCATGAGTCCTGATCTCCTTATGTAATTTATCAATTAGTGTTTGGTCTTTTATTGACCTCACCAGCCCTAATGGCCCTAATTTATCCCCTCTCTCTTTGTGTGTCTTTAGTAAATACCTCATATTTGTATCTTATCTACCTCCAACTCCCTCCCCATTAGTGCCAATAACAACCATATGAGTCTCTCCTCCTTTATCTCCCCCAATATATCCTATCTCAAAATCCTATATCTAATCTCTTATGACCTCTATAATTGTCTCATATATCTAATCCCCATACCCATATAATTATTGACCACCTTACACTAGATTTTTTTTCATGATCCTCACATTTAGATCTTTGCTCTAGTGATGTGTCCTAAATTCCACCTATAGTTTATGTCCTCATGTCTTAGGTGGCACATATGGATATATAAGTGTAAGTGGTCTTTAATTTTCACACCATGATATGTAATCATTTACTATACCTATTTTCACTTGAATTTACACTATTTGAGGAGATTCATATCTCTTCTCATCCAAGTGGCACAATAGAAACATCTTTCTTATTGTGGGTAACAATTTGTTGAGATGAATCTCTAGAAGGGCTAGTTCCCTTGATGCACTCTTTGAAATACTTTCTTGATTATCAATTTTAGATGAAAATGGTTAATAAAACAAATAATAAATATAAAATCAAGGTGATTTAAAAGTATTATATTCCCTCCTATGGATTGAACTTATACTACTTAGAGCTAAATAAGGCTTTCACACAAAACTTGCAATTTAAGTTGCATTGTCACATTAGTGTTTCAGAAGCTAGGTTCAAGAAGGTATTTGATACTTAAGAGAGTAATGAATGATTAATTGAGATAATATAGTCATATAAAACTTATAAGACACTCTTATAATTTAAAATAACACTAACAAAGACCTGTAACAATCACTCTTCCACACACTTGGTGATCAAATCAAGGATAACATGCAAGAAAAGATCATCTTCTTCTAGACAAGACCAACAAGATTGCAATAAAACTGAATTTTATATCATGTAAGTAGGATTTTTTTTTTTTATAAATTTATTTAAGATTCATTCAAGTATAATTTTGGATAGGGTTCCACCATTAACCAATAGAGGATGCTAAAAAGAGCCAAAAGAGTCAATATTTATAGCCTTTGAGAGAAGAACAAGACAAGGGAAGTAAAAAGGTCACTTGGCCACTTGTAAATATAAAAAAAGAGGTTAAAATTTAATGAAAAATATATATGAGATGAACCATGCAATGTTAGGTGGTAAAAATGTCCATACAAGTCATGAAACTTATGAAAAATGGCATGAAACTCCCACTCTTGGCTCAAAAAATTGCCTTCATAATTTGAACCTATTTGAACATCCCAAAAATAAGTAAGGATAGGTATGATGATTGGTATAATAGGTAAGATATTTATGCATTAATATTCATGCATTGGTTGAATTCATACTCATATGGAAAATCTTAGAAGGAAGCCATCACTGTCTACAGTATAAAAAACTCCTTTTTCAGTCACCCCTCACACTTGGCCTAAAAAATGTCTTGATTTTTCCATGAAAATACATGGGAGGGAGTTAATGACACTTTTAAATACTCTTCATGGCCTTATATACATTATTTATTATTTAAAAAGGCTCACACTTGGAGCTTTCACCCTTCTCACCTTTGTGTCCATTATGCCAATTTTGACTTGCTAAAAGGAGAGCTTTGGGTTGGACAAGTAGGAGTTTTTTAATTGAATAAAATGGAAATAGGTAGTTATTATATACCTAATATTCCACCCAAACTTGATTTCATCTTCAGGAATCCTCTTGTAGTCTACAAAACACATGAAACAGTCAAGAAACCCCTATTTTTCATGCTATTCATACAATTCCATACAACTCATCTTGGTGGAAGATATACTAAGGGAGTACTATACATGTTCCAATAACTTTAATTTTTAAAATAGGTCATTAGGATAACTTTATAATCTCATTTTATCCATCAGGTCTTGGTTGAGGGTTTAGTAGGGTTTTAGGTAGTTTTAGGTCTTAATCTTTGTTCATAAATCTTGGACATTGAGCCTACCAAAAAATTACACAAACTTGATTCCAAGGGATCATAATAAATTATCCTAATACCTTTGTTTTCCATGCAAAAATTTATAAAATATATGAGCATTTGAAAACACTTCTTCGAGCTTATATTTGCTTTTCCTACATACTTGTGTTCTCTTTGAGATAGATATAGATGTCCAATGGATTTTTATACATAATATTAGTTCCATAATGTGTATATATACATAAAAAACATGTTTAAATCATATTTATAGTCCACCAAGGGGTAGAAATGAAGTTGTACTACCATTTGGCATTAGGCCTTCTCAAAGCCTAATAGGTCTAATAGGCACCTTGTTAGATTTGGCTAATAGGATTGATATATTATAGGTAGGATGGTTTATTAGGAATTTTAACATCCCATTTTATCTTAAAATATCACCACATAACCCTACAAGAACTCTTCTTCATCCTCTTTCCTCATTTACCAACTAGGCCTTATGGAAGTTTGCCATGTTAAACTATGTGCATGAGTAATTTGGTCACCTTGAGGGTTATGAGATTGATATATTACTTAAATATAATAATTTTACTTTAATAAAAATTATAAAATGTTTCCATTAGGTTCTCAAATCTCCATGTCATATCTTTTGCTCATTTTGCACTCACTAGCGCACTTTGCCAAATTTTGATTTTCCTAGACTGGCTAACCTCTGAGACAAAATAGTGAGATATAGAATTGATACCCATGGAAAATTTAATATTTTTTTATATTTTAAAATTATTAATTATATTTTTTACTAAAGGGTTTTTATCGATTCCATTATTATGTATCTAACCATTTATAAATGCCTAAAAAAGGCTTCAAAAACCATGTTTTCCTACTTTTTTTCTTCAAATCAACCTATGAGTCAATATTACAAGATAAAATCATGATTATATTAATATTAAACATGTTTTTAATCCTATATACATTCTAATTGAGTTTTTATTTCATCTAAAAACACTTTTTCCTTTGGATTTTCCATACTTGCCTATTGAGTAACATGGTTTCTTGGAGCAACTATACGAACTAATGGCTTTTAACCAAGGAGGAAAGGTGGATGATAAACTTGGTAAGATTTTTGGATTATTTTAACATTATATACCTATCATGAACAAATTTTCATTGGTTGAAACCTCCCTTTCTTCCCTAGACAAGTTCATGTCTTCACTTGGCTTGTTAGGTTGCACCCTGCTGTAGGTGTGAATAGGGTCTTAGGACCCTATAGGTGCCCTATTTATCCTATTTTTTTAACTCATGACATCATAAAAATTTCCAATTATGTGTTCACATACTTTATATATCATCCAAATTCCTCCTTTGGGGCCTAAAATGCATTTCTATTCCAAACTAGGTACCCTACTATACCTTAGTTGAGACCCCTATTTGTTAGGCTTGCCTATAGGTTTCTAGTGCTTGATTGAGGTTATTAGTGATGAAAAAACACTCTTTATTTCAAATTTAAAACATAAACCATTATTTTTCACTTTTAATCACCCTAGGTTACCAAAATAACACCATAAATCATGCCTATACCATTGTTTGTATCAACTCACTTGTTTGACTTGTAGGTGTGTATTTGACCTCTTGAGCTTGGAAGATGATAATAAAAGGGTTGTCCATGAAATAATTAGATAAATTTGATATTCACAAAGTAATTTATTCACCTTTATATTTATATAGGTTTGAAACCTTTACTCTATAAACTTTCCTTCTTGGTAACTATGATACCCTTGCTATAGGTCAACCTCTACACAATGTATGAACTGGGGAATGCCCATACAAGGTAAATAATAGTCCATATATTAATTTTAAGATATTTTAGGTCATGAGTGTATTTTAAAACATTTTAAATCAATACCAAATTTGGTATGACCTAGCATGGTCAATCTAGAGCATAAGGTCACTTTTGGGTTTAGGCCTATAGATATCTATACCTAAATTTAGTGGTTTTGTAGACAAATTTAGGCCTCTTATTGACCAATCTACATTATTTATCTATCCCAAATATTTTTAAAGTTCATTAAAATATGTATGGGATACAAAAAAAAGATATTAGGATAGCTTTAAATCATTTTCCACCCTATGATATGTTAATCATCAAAACCCTCCTGACCTCTATTTTACCTTTTTAGGGACAAAGGGTCTTCAATAGTCCCTAAGTTATTCAACATGGTTATACACCTAATTTTATCTCTAAGAAATTCTATGGATTTTTCAAATCTTTTTTTTATCATTCCACAACCTTACGTAGGTGTTTATTTGCTTCTTTATTTCTAGGAAAACACTTTAGTACCCTACTCAGCCACTTGTAGGTGAATGCTTTGGTATCCAACAGTGAGCTAGGTATGATCAAGATTAAATATCCCATGAATGTGAATTTTTTATGCTTCCATTAGGCACGTAAATTCACCTTTATAAATGATAATATGTTAGAAAACCTCTTTTTTCCTTTTACACCTCAATATGATGTTAGTAGGGCCATGTAGGTGGATGTTTTAGCTGTGTGTAGACAATGAAGGTATGAAGTGTGAAAAATCATGGTGAAAATGGCTTTGAAACAAGTCAAAATGAATTTTTAAAACTTCAAATAGATGATATACATCAAAAATACTTTAAAACTAGTTAAAAAAATGTCGTTTCTAACCTAAAACCACTTGCACACATCTGGGATAAAGCAGGCATAAGCATCTCATGACTATTTCAGCATGGAAATTAAGCATGTGACAATATTAAAACTCTTTCAAAAGAATATAAACGAACTCCTTACAAATCTTTATGGTTTGAACAACTGATACACCATGAATACAACTCCAATAACAAGATAAATAAGCCCATACATGTGACTGCAAGTGAAACTAAGTATGAAGTTGGCAATGGAGGAAGACAAGCTTGAAAACTACTCAAAGGATGGAATTATGGAACCAAAAAATAGGAAGAGGTGGAAATATTAATTTGAGTCATGTGGTAATTTTTTCCTAAAACCCCTTATGCTGATTGTATCAATTAGAAATCTTTAGGTCACTTTTGCTTGCCAAGAGAGGTGAAAAGGAGTAAAACATTTTTTGCATTAAAATGACACTTCTAGATCATTTCAAACATGGTAATGAGCATGTGGTAGCTTAAGAGTCACATTTAAACCTTTTCCAAGTGGCACACTTCCCAATGAGGTTATACATGTGCCATTTTCTTTTCCTTTCACTAGAAAACTACCTTTTCTTTCGCATAATGTACCATATTTTAGTTTTGTTAGTTACTTCAGACTTTTAGGGACACATGGGGCATGAAATCATATTTTTTAACCTTTAAATTTCCCAAAAAACTTGTACAAATCATTAAATACACCTTTTGACCCCTAAAATGACTCAAAATGACATGTTAGCTAATGAAATTCATGACCAAGGCTAATATATCATTGAATAACATTAGATGACCTATGAAACACCTCATGACAAGATATTATGCTCCCAAAAACATCTAAAAACCCAATTTTTTACCTAGGGGTGCCCCAATTTAACCTAAAAGTCAATTTTGGTCAACAATACCTACATCCACCACATCCCTCCTTACACAAAATGTCATTATCTACACATATGCCTAGATCTGAGTTGTAACTATAAAATCAATGCCCACACTCCACTATTCTTTCTCCCATACTAATTATGTAAAAATATGAGGACCTACTGGGATAGCCTATCTAATACCAAACTATCTCATCACCATATCAATTTGGTACCACTCAATAATATACTCATGGTAGTCAATAATTTAACACTAGATAACATAGTCTAAGTGTTTGGCATCTTCCCTCTAGTGTGGATTAGCCTCTTTATACGGCCTTAAAGTCACATAATCCACTCTTAAATCATCAATAAACCTACTATAATAATCCACATCTCCTAAATGTGTCTGATATCTCCCTATAATCACATGCTATCCATAAATAAATTAATCCTTCGCTATCCTTATCCTTAGTTAACTTATAGGGTGTTAAATCACCATGCACTCCTACACACACGTACAATAGTATGGATGATCCTATAGAAACCCCACATGTATATACCATATATGTAAATATATATAGGTGTGATAGTATACATGGTCCCCATGCATATTGTGTGGGACTATATAGCATATCACCAATCACATCTAACAAGCCCATTAAGAATAGTCTCTCTCTCTTGTCAAGTAACATAATGCCACTAATAATATCCATAAGTAAAACTATATCAAAGGATCTATATCTAACCCCATGTAGGTATCAATGTATATCCCACTCCTCACCATAAGAATCAAGTGCTCACCAAAACATTAGTACAAAGTCACTACCTTGCACCCTCACTCCAATACACCTATCTCCCCTGAATAGATATCCTTAAGATCCTCCATAAAATGTCTAGCATCATAGTCATCTCACCTATCAATAGGTGAAATGTGTTGGTTTCACTATGCTTGTACTTATCTAGTGTAGTCAGATACATCTTATCTACCTGTATCTCATGCATCTCAACAATATAATCCAATATAGTCACCTCCAATACACTTGCCTTGTAGTCAATGAACCTTGCCAACAACTCAAGAGCTCTTAAGCACCTCTTTTATGTACATAAAATCGATAATATCTCCTAAATATAATTAAATAAATTGCAATGTTAATCATATTCAACTATATACCCATCATACAATCCCATATCCATTCATTTTTCATCATCCTTAAGCATGTTAGTTTTTCAAAATTTCACTTATAGCAATTTTGCCATTTATAATGAAAAAATTTATGTTCTCTTTGATGAATTTTTCAGAGCTTTATGATGAATTTTATAGATTTTTGGATTAATTCATTGAACTTTATTAAAAATTCACTTAACTTTTCAATGCTTTCACTAAATTTTATGATGAATTCACCATGACATTTGATGAATTTACTGATCTAAACTGTAACCAAATTTTTTATGATTTCACTATTTACCTTGACAAATTCACCATTTTCAATGTTGAATTCACCATTAGGTAAGCAACAATTTCATTTTATTCAACTTTACATGGCATTAATTACTAATCCAACCAAAAAAAAAATCTCAATTTTTTTATTTACCACATCACCACTCCCTTCTAGCCTATGTTAAACTCTCACACAATCATTGTGATGCCTATCTACTAGAATTTGTTCCATTTTCCTCTCTAACCCTAGAGGAAAATCTCACAACTTAAATATAAAAATCACACATAAAGAAATGAATTTGCATAATTGAATTTCAAATAACCCTATACCCCTATTGATATTTAATCCCATCATTCAAAAATTTTCCCTCCCAAACCATTATTTTTACATTTCATGTTATATAAAAGAGTGTGTTTTCTTTAGTTTATTTTGACCAGGTATAATCATGGGATATTCCCTTTGTGCTCAAGATTTGAACACTCAGATACATTAGCATCAATCCACATAAGGCATAGGCCTTATGCATTCACCTAAAACACATTTGAGAAAGAACTAGGGCTTGCATTAGTCTAGTTATTCCATGGCTTGAGACTTCAATTAGGAGACTTGATCAATTCTATGAAATATTTAGGTAGATCCCTAGGCAGAAGCCTTTGTGGACTAATCCTAGTGTCATATGGGTTCAAGTCTTTTGTGGACTAAGCCTAGTGTTATATAGGTACTTAAAGGCCCAAAAGGATGCTTTCAATAAAATTACTCATGATAGATACATGCTCCTAACAAGGATAATAACTCTTGGTGTAGAACCTATACTCATTCTCTATACAAAATAAAGATGACATCATGAAAGTTTATAGGGATTTCATTAAAGATGTGAACTATTAACATGCATAAACATTACTTAACAAAACTGAAATATGATATCACAACCATTAATCATTTTAGTAAAACCATAAAATACACATAAACTAGGCACATTATGTGTTAATTAAACAACCTTCATCATTAATTATAATTCAAAATAGAGTATATATTTAGATCATAACATGAAACAATCTAGGGGCTCATAAGCAATCTTGGGCACTTAAAAATGGAGAATTCATGGCTTCCATGCTATTACTAAGCCTAAAAGATATTGAAGCTATGTTTATCTAGGATTTATTTCACCAAATATCTATTATAAATCCTCATCTCTCTAATTTATCTAGGTCAAGATCCTTAAATAGTTCTTAGGAGCATCTTCACTAGGGTGGAAGGTGCACACTGAGTGCTAAGATGGAGCTTGGTTATTATAACCAATAGTTACATGACTTCATAAAATATACACTAGAGTCACCATGTATCATCAATCCTAGAAGATGCCCTAAAATTTTGGGAGATCATTAACCACCTGCTAGCTGCCATAAGATATGCACTACACCCTCGAGCTGATGGCAAAATGCAAAGGTCTAACCACTACATTAAATGATTCCTTCATGATTATGTGGATTTTGTGTTAACATGAATCCTTTAATTAATGAGCTAGGGTCCCAACATTACCCAATACAAAAACTTTAGTTTGTCCTTGAACTAGGATACCAGTCTCTTAAGAGTGTAGAACTAGGGTGCATTTTCCTTGAGTTTGGTGTTAAAGTCTTCAAAAAACTTAATGGCAAGATTGACTTTTTCAGTGATTATATATATCCTAGTAGATGTAATAGTAAGTACATTCACATCCATTTTATCCAAATCCTTTTGGAAAACCTCTACATTGGCTTTTCCTTTTCCACATTCCCATATAGGATTACTCCTTGATCATATGCCTTAGTCTATAGAGCATAGAAGAGTGCTTCCAGGTTCTTCTCCTAATCATTAATCTAGTTACTAAACACATTAATGTTTCCCATGATTTGTGCATGCTCTAACTTTCTTTTTGAGTACACTTACACCATCAACTTATCCTTATCTTCTTTTACCTACTTTAAGCATGCATCTATAATTGAGGCTCAGTTGGAAAAGCTTAATAAAATGGTGTCTATTTCATCCACACCCTCATATAATTTAAAAATTAGGTCTTATACCTCTTGGATCTTATTATCTATATCTTTCTATAACACGAAGATGGGATCTTATTTTTATTCTTGCATAGGCTCAAAATTTAACCTTGGGAGCATTTGCTCTACCAACACATAAATTTTATCAACCTCTGAAAGGTCTGAAGTATTGATGCTGACTAGAAGGGATGGTTTGGCTACCTCTACATGATCACATAGTTATTATAGATTGAATTTGGTGGATTATGCTTCATCTTTGGCTTCTTTATGGATCCTTTTCCATTTTCTTACCTTGCCATTATTGATGATTTTTCAACGTGCAACTTCTGTGGCCATATTGATTAGTGCATTCCTAGATTAGACTAGGTTCATGGCACAAAGTTTAATGAGGAGGGAGTCTTGCCCCTCATTAGGCTCTTTGAGGCTCAAAGTAGCCACCCTAGGATCCTCAAAGTTGGGTTCATCCATTTATTGGTCTATCACAAATGAGATTTATTTATGCATCCTAGTCATGATGCTTGGGGGGCATAGTGTCATAAATATAGAGTTCTTCATCCACCCATCCCATCTATGCCTTTTCAAGTATATTTAAATATTTGTCATCCTTATTTATGATGTCTTTTTATATTTTTAATTCCTCCTCTTCATTGTCACCATTGATCTCTTCGACACTCTCCTCAGAGGACTCACCTATTTGATCTTTGGGGGTTCATTCCTTGAACTTTCTCCCTCATTCATTTCTTCATACTAATGTTTCTCAATACTCACCTCCAAGGATATTATTTCAATGCCAATTTTGCCTTATTACTATTAAGTTTCCTCCATTGTCTCTTTTTGTTTATCTAAGGTGTTAGTATCACCTTCCTTTTCTTCAGGCATCCCTTCACTACTTGGGCATGCCTCTTATGTAGTTTCTTGTGCCTTTCTAGTGGGGGCACTTGGTGCTTGTATAACCATTTCAATTATAGGTCCTATACTTATAGGAACATTTAGGGCCCTTTTCTATACCTTGGACAATTATTTTTCCAAGGCAAGTCTCTGCTTCTCTTTAAGTACCAACACCTTATTGACATCCCCCTCAATCAACCACATATTATTCCAAACCCCTCTTTTCTCATATTTTATTTTTAGAGGTAGTGTGGAGAGTTCTTTGCTAGGTTAGGGGATTATTGGCTCCTCTATTTCCTCAAGCATAATGGTCATGTTACTTTGTAGGCATCCTTTACATTTTTGGAACTAGGATCCTCTTCTCCGTCTACTTATAGGATATAGGTCCCTACCTAGTCTTCTTCAATTTTATCCTCTATTATGGGTGTAAGGGTCACCTTTTTCTACATCCCCATAAGATTTATAGTATGGAATGTAATAGGTCCCTTGGTATTTTTCTTGTTCTTATTACCAGAGGAAGCACTCTCTTACATGAAGGTCACATGCTTCTTTGGAGTGAGGGACATGATTTTCTCCTCAAAAGTAATTTTTAGTTGAATGCACTTTTTGATCTCTTCAAGATTCTCTCCCCATTTTTTTTGGAACGTCTTCTCCTAAAAATTCAATGTATCATTCCCTTCATCACTGACTAAGAGGGGTGATCATCATCCTTTCCAAGATCATTTCCATTCTTGTGTGACTTCATATCATAGTATAGGTTGAATATCCTCCCATTTATTATCACTCTTTAGAGGGGATGGATGTCCATCTTTTAGGTGTCATATTCCTCATCTTTGGTGGACTTAGCTTTGTGGTACACAAATTACTACCTCATCTTGCTTCTTTCTTGATCTATGATCTTGACCAAGATCTCAAGCTATTGCACATTAGGGATTCTCCGTAGTGCCATCATGAAATACTTGGATAAGAATACATAAGGAAACTAAAGTTACCCTAACAAGTTCCCATCCTTGAGTGCTAGGCACACCATGTATAAGTGTTGCATCATAGTTAAGGTTATCATTCCTACTAGTTATTGGGGGAGTTCTTGAGGGATGTGCCACTCCTTCCCAAAGGCTTTTATGTACCTATTACACCATCTTTATACCCTAGTCTTGCACTTATAATATAATTTGGGTAGGTAAATGAATTATTGGTACTTCATCATAGGGGATTCATGGTTGGGTGAGAACACCAATAGGTGGTCATCATTACAATCTAGCACATCTATCTCCTTCATTTCTATCAAAATAAACATATACCCCCATTGAAAAGTCTCACATGATTGATGGCACTCTTGCACATTCTTGACTATATCCTCAGCAATGAACTTGGAGATGTTTAATTTCACCCCTTGTGCCATATGGTGGGCAATGCATACGAAGGTATTCCTAATGTCAGACCACTAACTACTAGGGAATAGTTTGTAGCTAACCAAATGTACCACTACCCTTGTGCCATGGTTTTGGATGTCCTTGATGGGGAGTGTAAACCCTAACTTATATTATCCCAAGAACTTTATGACCCTTTCAACCTCTAATTCATCCTCCAACATCTCAGAGATGTTTGACCCTACACCAAGTTGTCCCAAAATTCTACTAATGAGGCTCAATGAGATCCTCATATGCCATCCTATGAAGTAAAATAATCACCATGAACATGTGAGATGAGGAATTAGATCAAATATTTTATCATGCTAAAGTTTGGTAACTTGAACAGTTACCTAGCACCTATGGTTGATAATTTATCTCTGATGGAGACATCAAAGAATGCAACACCTACCTGTGTCTTCTTCCCCATGTCTAGCATCCAATCCTAGTTTAACTCCTGTGCATTTCTCCATATCTAGTGGTTGTAATACTTGATCTTGAATATGTACATAAATGATACAAACTTCTACCCCACCATGACCTTTGGGGGGAATTGCATTTCTCTATATGTTAGCTTTACACTCATTTATAGATATACTTAAATGATGCTTATTCCTTCCAATAGCTACACCTCCTATTTTATGGTGACTACTTCTTTCATTTCTTGTAATTTCTTCACATCCTTTTGCACCTATAGTAGACTTATTCTTAGCTACTTTTTGTCCATCCTAAACCTGTTACTATTAAAGCATGACTAGTTAATCTTATCAAAGCCCAAAATTGTGCTTGGTGCTTCTTCACAATCATGGGAATTATGATTGTGCATTTATATCTCAAGCTTATTAAATCATTAATGGTGGCCTAATTGTTCTACAAAACTCCTGCTCCCCTGTTTCTCTTTCAATTTCTCTCCACTTGCCTCCTTTTCAATTTGAAGTAGAATGAAATATTCTTGTTGTTCAACCATTCTAGTTTGGGGGGATATGGATAATTGGTTTTCTCTGGTAGTGTTCTCTAGTAACATTCTCTAGTTTTAATGGATTTAGCTCTTTGCTCTATTATGAATTATTACAAAGGTTAGTAAGCTATTGAAGTCTACCATCTACCCCTTTATAATCTATTTTTTAAATACCTCATTAATGGATAGTAATTAATGGTTGGCATCATGTGGATTTATTGAAATATAATAAACCCAAAAAATCTAATAAAATACACCACCAACTTCTCATTTATTATAGATATTTTTTCTCCCATAATCATAGCATTAACTTTCCTAATGGTTTATTCAGTGAAGTGACAGGTAATTCAAATAGTCACTTCTCACTGACCATTGGGTGGGTACTAACTATCTTGATAGTCATTTTCTTATGCTTGGTTCAACTTGGCATGACCTTCACCCTTATTATGGAAACCTAGGTGCAACATTTCACATACACATGATTTGACCTCCTTAGTTTCATCTTTTATTAGTGTTGTGCTTACTTACAAGCACACCTTTATTTCTTGGTTGATTTCTCTAAACTTTCATGTATCTTACTTTAACCTTCCCTACCCCATACAAATCCTTGTGCTATTCCTTCAACACCTCATTCTCTCTTTGATTTACTATACATGAACATCTAGTGTGCATCCCTTTAACATCTTGTACTTATAAATTTTTTGAACCTGGCCAACTTCACACATGCCCAAAAACTTAGGTGTCTAGATTTAGGCACTTAGAAATAGACCATGCTCAACTCACCTAATTGAATTTATGAATGTAAGCACTAGAAGATTTTTCATATGGGCCTAAAAGTGACATGCTTATTCACTCAACATAAAAGAAATAAACACAAATAAATATTTGTCTTATGCCAAATTTTATTATGGTCAAAACCCAACAAATGACTTGTAACTAGGAAGTCAGTATCTAATGGTGCAAGTGCCATCCTAGTGGCCATATAACTCAAATCTATCACTATTAAAATTCTCAAGGATCATTTAACCCATTAACATATGTAGCTTGCATGTACTAGTATCTAATATAATATGGATGATGCAAGGTCCCATCCACCTAATCTTTAGCTTGCTTGGGTGCTTAAGGTACTTAAAATCATATAAAAAGACTAGTGTACCTTATATAAATACCTTTCACTTGATGTGATTATATGCCATAGCTTTTGGTATGGCTTTTCTATCTGCTAGCTCCACCATGTGTCGATGCATGTCTCATTCAATCATTCCAAGTCTTTTAAGCATGTGATTAAAGATTCATGGTCATCTAATTGACCAATATTCATGATGCATAATGAGGGCACAAGGAATTCCATAAGTAAAACTATCTCTACATGAAACACTATTTTAAATAGTGTAGCCTTGTTTATGTACTTATACATAGTGTGATATGACCATAAAAATGCTGACACATGGTCATCCCAATCCTTGAGACTAACATCACATATTTTTGTGAGGCACATCCCTAATTTTTTATTGAATGCCTCAATGGTGCCATTCACTTAGGGATAGTAGGGTGTCATTTATGGTGAACCACCATATATTTACACAATAATATTTGAACTATTTCATAGATGAAGTTCATACCTTGGTCGCTAGTCAAGCTAAGTGGGCATCCATAGAGATTGATGATATTCTCCTAGATAAATCTTGTTACAGGGGTAGATGTACAATCTTTGGTCAACACTACTTCAACCCATTTGGTGAAGTAATCTATGGCATCTAGAACATATCTTGTGCTTATCTATCTTACCATGGGAGTAATGGGCCCAAAAAAGTCAATGGCCCATTTTTAAAATGGCACTTAGGCAAGGATGGGGAAGAGAGGCATCTCATCCTAGTGGTTTGGTTTTCCTGTGCACTATCAAATGTCACTTGCTTTGGCATACTCTTTTACATCATGAAATAGAGTTGGCCACTACAAGCCTAATTGTATTACTTTATATATGGTAGCATCTCTAGAATAATGTCATACTATAATCTACTCATGTGCCTCTTGTAGTATTGAGTCCTATTCATGCTCTATGATAGATCGACACATGAACTCGTCATGTCTCAACTTGTATAGTTCCCTACCAATAATTTGATAAGGGGTCATATGAACTATGAGCTACTTATTCTCCTTAGTAGCCATGGTTTAGGGCATAGAACTAGAGGTCAAAAATGTGGAAATCCCTACCAAGTCTTTGGGTATGTGTTGGAACCTATAAAATTGTCTGTCAAGCATATCATCTTCAATAGGCACTACCACATCACCAGAGTTGATGTGGGGTAGATGGTCTGGGCCCAAATTCTATTTTCTAGGATTTACTACAATAGATAACTAGAACTCTTGAAAAAAACAATCCATTAACAAATGCACTTGTGTAAAATGGGCTTTATTCACTAGGTACTTGAGTACCTCATGATCAGTAAAGAAGATGAAGGGGGTCACCAATAAATATTATTAAAAATTCTATAGAGTGTAGACCATGGAAAGTGCCTCATGCTCAGTTGTGGTGTAGTTATGTTCTACCTTGGTTAGTTTTTTACTTTTGAAGGAAATAGGATGATCTATTTTCCCTCACCTGGTTAGATGAGAATGACATCAATGGTAGAACCAGATGCATTAACATAGAAATGGAAGGGATTATGCCAATTGGTAAATTACAATATTAGTGTACTTACTAGTTTTAGCTTTAGGGTCTCAAACACATCTTCCTATGCTACACCCTAATAAATGGGCTATCCTTTCACAAGAACTCTTCTAGTGGCACCACAATCTTGGCATAGTTCCTTATGAACTTCCTATACTACATGTAATGTCCAGAAAATGCATGAACATATTTATATATTGATGGGGTCTAGATTTGGAGGATGATTGTAATATTTTTCAAATCAATGAGTATATCATCCTTGTAGATGATGTGCTCAAATAAAGTGTCAAATAGTGTTGTGAAAACACACTTCTTGAGGTTGAATGAAATTTACAACTATCTACACATTTCAAACATAAGGTACAAATTGTCATAGTGATCCTTTACTAACCCATACACTATATAATAATTTAATTATACTTGGAGGAACTTGTGAATGAAGTATTTGAAAGTGGTGATCACCACTCGAGAGAACATGGATGGTGCATTATTCAACTTAAAGGGCATCACATTGTAAGAAAAATAACTCCATTCAATTTTAAAGATTATTTTAGGATTATGTTCCTTGATCTAAAATTAACGGAATCCTGATAACCCATTAGTAAAGGTGTATATCTCACAACCTATGTTGCCATCCAATACTTCATCAGTGAATAGAGTTAGAAAGGCATCAATCACACATGTGGTGTTCAATAGTTTATAGTCAACACAAATCTGGATGTGCCCATCCTTTTTGATGCTAATGACCATGGGGATAACCCATTCAAATTCCTACATAGGATAGATTATGCCTATGGTTAACATGCTATCAATATTTTTATTGACTTTGGCATGAAGAACAGGTTCATCCTATAAGGTCAATTATTGATGGGTATTGTGTTATCGACTAGTTTGATGCTGATCTTCCCAAGAGATGGGTGTGTGCCTTTTATACCTCTATAGTTTTTAGGGAATAAGTCTTTGAATTCCTTCAAGAGATACATAATGTGTTCTAGTTCTGTGTTAGACTAATAGGCACCCATAATGGTAAATTTTAGTTCCCCCTCTAAACTAATATCTACTTTGGTAGATCTTAATGGAACTTAGTAGGGTTCATTCTTCTCTTGGTGTGAATCTTTAACTTGTCTACTTCCCTCAATTATTTCTACCCAAATATGGGTAGGGTCTTCTTGTAGGGTTTTATCCTCAAATTGGTGCATAAACTTTATTTTACCTATCAAATTCTTCTAGTTGTGTACATTCCATGTGTCATCATCTTCATCACTAGAGTCACTATTAAGAGTTTTATCTTTAAATAAGGTTGGGAGTGCTAACCCTTTTTCATTGATATGTCTTTTATGCACTCCTCCAATATTATAGTGTCCTCAAACATAGACCTTTGAACTATTTAAAGTGGCTAAATCAATTCAAGGTTTTGTTAAAAAAAGGAGGTGTGAATAAACTACTCCTTAAGGGCATCCTAATTGGCTATCTCATGATGCATCTCATTGATATACCATGACCATGCCCAATTCTTTAAGGTCCTATAGAAGGAGTGCACCCATAGGATCCATAGGGCAATTTTTCCATAAATAGTCCACATTTCTTCATAAATATGTACATGTGTTATAGGGTTAGAGTCACCAGAGTAGGATAAAATGTCCAAGTCCTCATCACTCTTTCTGAATCTATTGGAAAGACTACCTTCAAATATTACCAAGTAGGCAAGCTAGTCTTTTTCACTTCCCACCAATGAGCGTTAATGTTATTCAATGTATAAATGAGTATACCCATCTTATCCACCTATTTTAGGATGCATGACTCAAGGTCACAAATATAGTATTCCACTAGATTACTCCCTTCATATATTGGGAGCACTACAAGTTTTCCCTTACTAAGGTGAAATAATATTTTACCCCTCTTCTTGGAATAAGGGACCCATATTTTAGATGTGTAATCGATCTATACCCAACCTATTTTTACTAGTTTTAGCACCTTTGCATGTACCCAATGGTATCTTCGACCAGTGATCTCATATGATTCCTTGACCCATCAGTTACAAGCAACATTGATGGTGTCTAAGGTTGATTGTCCATCTTCCCAAGAGAGGATTATTTGATCATTTAGGTCTAGATTCTTGATGCCTTTCACCATGATGTTATATATGTGGTTGATCTCATCCTGGATGTCCATGATTTTGACATAGGGGGTCCTTGGTAATTTGAGAGGGGTATAACTACCCTTTCCTTTCCATTCTCAAATATCATGTAGCACCTTTTGAATTACATATCTATATTGCTTGCATAACACCATGGATTTCCTAACAACATCGGGTAGTTATCTTGCTCTACTAATTCAATCACTTTAAAGCCAGTGCAAAATTTGGCACCCATTATGTCTACAACTATGTTCTTTAGAATTTTGATAGGCTACACCCATGTATTATTAGCTATAAAGAGTACATGAGGGGAAGGTCTCAAGGCTAGCCTACCCATTTTATCCTAGGTGTTCTTGGTTAAGATGTTAACCTTGGTTCTTGTGTCTATAAGAACTTCATAGATAAACCATCCATAAATAGTGGAATCAACTAAGAGTTCTTGGTCATATTCAATATATTGTGTGTGTTAAACTTCTCATGCCCTCTCCATGCATGGTATGATGACCTCAGCTTACTTTTGACCTTCATTTTTTAGGATCAAGTTATTTGATAAGGGAAACATTCCCTCTATCTTTAAGAAGTGCAAGATCTTAGTTAATTCTTGTATCTTAGTTTCCTAGCTATCCTGCTTCTTATGAGAGGTGGTGGCCTATATTTTTAGATTTCTTATTAATTAGATCTCCCCTTGTAGGTTTTATATGACACTCATAAACTATTTTAACACATCTTTTTTGTGTGTTGGGTCTAAGAATAGTATAGCTTTGGGTTTAAGATACATTATGCACTCATTGTGACCCTTCTCCCCATATTCTAGTTGTCATAATTGGTGGCTAAGTGGTGAATCCACTAAGAGTAATTGCCTATAATTTGACTATATTTGTGTATGTTGGTTGCTTTTTTAGGGTCCATTTATCCATTTTTTGCTTGCTTCTAATCATTCCCATTCCCTTATCTACATTAAGCCTACCTTGGGTCAATGTTTTATATAGATTAGGGAATTATTAGACCTTATGGGACCCTTGACAATACCCACACATGGAATGTGTAGGGTAGTCATGCTGATAATGTTCTTTTGAGACACACTTATAACATGAGCATGGTGGGAAAATTATACCATTACATCCTCCTTCTCACCCTATGGCACTTTGTTGCATCCTAAAGCCTATGTTTTGTTAGCCATAATATTCATTACCTTGGTTATATTTCCCTCCAAATACTGTTGTGGCCTACTATGCACCTCTTTTTATGATCTCACACATTTTATCAATCACCTGGTAATCAGTAGTGGTATTAGTGTAAGTATCACATAATTAAAAATAGATGGTTATGTTGACTTGGATGGTACATTGTAATAAATGGTAGTTTTAGATGGCATGCATATCTTGACAAAATTCACAACTTAGAAGTAAAGTGTGTACATTCCTCTATGGGCAGTTGGTTCTATTATAACCCTCTAATTCATAGTCAATGTACCATAGTCTACTTTAAATGTCATGTGATGAGATGCTGGTAAGATTATAGATCTAGGATGCCATAGATACAATTTACACTTCCATAAATGGGCTGATCTTAATATCTACACGTTTCATTGCCTCAGCTCTAAGCATAGCTTCAAGTACTTCTTGAGGGTTTGTAAGAGTCTTCATGGAAAGCACTCTTTGAAATGGCATGAGTAACCCCCTAAATAACCATTGAGCATGATGATAAGGGTGAATAGCATATGGGAGATTTGATAGGAGAGTTTTGAATCTTTCATTGTATTGGTGCATACTCTCTAAGAATATTTGGGTAATCTCTTTTAGTGTAATGATGCTATATTTTTCAAACTCTAGAATGTCAAATTTCCTATACCATGGCCTAGTTAGGATCAAATTTCCTATACCAAGTGTGGTAAAGATCAAGTAAAGTGGTCATAAATTAGGTAGCCTTATGCTCTGATTAGGTTATGCCTAGTGCACACCATTATAGTTCACACTTTAATACATTTTCTACAACATTATCTATGCCAAGATACTCTGGCAAGTGCATAGACATTTTATAGTAGATTTTTTGTGAGGGGGAAATTGGTATTTGGGGAACTTATCCCCCTAATTCCTATCCTAGTGGCATTCCTCTAATGCCTCTGGCCACATGGTTAGGTATTAGTCCCATCATTATTATTAGCATAGTTGATGTCATTGGCACTATGCTACATAATTATGGTACTGGACCACTTACTATGGGCTATTACCCACTTTACATTGCTAACATCATCTGAGTTGGTATGCTCACATTTAAGTTCTACTGTGGTGAGATAGCATCTAGTGGTCTAGAGGTAATTGTGCTCACCTCCTTGTATGGAATAATCTATTCAATCACAAAGTTGGAATTCAAGTCTAAAAAACATCTAAGATCTAAGTCATTAGTAGAGTCAATTATTACTTTTGTACTATCTTCAAGTGGGGGATCTAGTGCATGAGCATGTCCCATAGGTTCAAAGGGGGTAGACATGTCAAGCATATCTATAGTCACCAAATTTTTTAGGAACCCAATTAATTCCACATATATCAAGTGTTGAGCTTGATCCATCGATTCATTAAATATCTCATCCTTATTTTACTATATTTCAAGAGATCCTTCCCCATGTCATTCTCACTCACTATAGGTTCTATCAACACTTCTAAGTTTTAGATATTCCATTAGTCAACACCATCTCTTATTATAGGTATGTATTCTAAGCTCTCAAGTGTTAATTTACTCATCCCCTTCCATTATTCCTCACCTACACATCCACTTTTCCTCCTTTGGATTTCCCATATGAAAAAGTACTCTAGCCTTCCATTCCCAAATTTTCAAAAACATAATCCACCATTAGCTTTTTGAGATTTGTGATAAATTCCTTCACATATATGCCTTTATGGTCATGTAAAAATTAGTACTCTACTTCCTCAAGGCATGAGTACATTGAGACTACCAACTCAAGTATGTAATTATTCAGAGTTCCTTGGCACCATTTATCTACTACTCTAGTCCAAGTAACATCTAGGGTCTCAAGCCTCTCTAGGAACTCCTTTATCCACTCATAATACTATGTATAGATTCTTATTTTATGGGTTGAATATGCATTTAACCACCTATACACATGCTCAGGTAACTCACATAAAAATACCTCATATAAAGTATAATATAGGTTGTTTTAAACCCATTTTTCTCAACTTTTATCCTCTACAGGTTGGATGCTTTATTGTAAAACTATCTTCCACCTATTGTATCTAGTTCTTAATGTTTTTAAGGGAAATTTGGTACATCATTATATCACACCATTTTAGTAACAAAATTCAACATGGATCTCGACAATGGAACCAAAATGTTGTAGAAAAGAGTGTGTTGTCTTTAGTTTATTTTGACCAAGTAAAATCATGAGATATTCCCTTTGTGCTCAAAATTTAAACACTTAGTTGCATCACCATCAATTCACATAAGGCACATACCTTATGCACTCACCCAAAACATAGTTGAAAAGTAACTAGGGCCTACATTAAGCTAATTATTGTAGACATCCAATTCCTAACACCATTTGTGTTGAAAATATCAATCTTACTTGAGTTGCATTCAAATACACATTTTAGGAAAAAATACATAAAATACCCTAAATGGTTTGAACTTGTCACTTAAAAGTGCCAATTTAGGTCAAATATCCTTAAATAGGGTAATGCATTTTATGGCCAAGCTAAATTAGATCAAATCATTTTGAGTCAAAATAACAATTTAGCCATTTAGTGCTCTAGATCACTCTTTTATTCTAATTTATTGGTACACATCATGTACCTTTGTTATTTTGTGTTAGCAATATCCTAAATGGGAATAAAACTCCAACACATCTAACATCACCTTTTAGTTTCTCTCTAGTTAAATTATAACCTAGTAATATGACTTTTTGACCATTTTGATTAATTATGCACCAATTTCCAAAGAATTACACTAAACTTGATTAAACTTACTTAAGATAATTAATCTAATTTAAAAGATTATGTAAGAATTCCATAGATATTTTTGAATATCTCATTATTGGAAATTGATTTTGAAAATTTGCATCACTTAATTACATCATCTATGGGGTGGCATCCATAAAGCCATAAATGTATAAAATATCAGGGTTATAGGTCACCCATGCCTAGTTAATGTCTCCCATGCTTCTTTAATGCTTATTTATTTTGAGGATATTTATGAGTTTAATTAAAAATATTAGTATTATCCATGGTCACACATCTCAATCTTGAGATGGATGGTCATAGTTAATCCTGACCAATCTAAAAAATCTATAAATAGAGAGGCCATGGACATGAAATTTAAGCTTGAATATTACAAAGTTATAATGTTAAATTATTTCCATAATCCTTTGCATTTGATCATTGATTTTGTTTGCAAGATTCATTAATAGGATAGTTTAGTGATTTGGAATCATGAGCCTAGGTTTTATGGAGTGTTCTTGTGACATTAAAGGAGTTTGCCACCTTGGTTGACAAAGACAAGGATGCTTGATCAAGGGAGAGCATGATTTTGAGCCACATAAGTATGGTGAATCCATTTGGGAAGGTAATATGATATCTTATTTCTTTTATTTGTTTTTTGATATCCTTTGTAATTCCCATAGGAATAGATAGGATTAGTTAGTTAGTTCTTTATGCATTTTTCATGATTTATGGACTAATATTTGACTTTCTTTATAATCCTATCTACATCTTGGCATGCCTGGTGAGACAAGATGCATTCCACACATTAAGAAAATCATTTTGTAGTTTTAAAATCTTCATTTGGATCATTAAAAAAAATTTAATTTAATTTTCTAACTTTGTTTTGCCATTTTTCTTTGTCATGGGTTTACACAGTAACTGACATCGGTTAGTAAAACCATCATCAGTTAGTAAAACTATCATCAGTTAGATAGTTGTCATTAGTCACTATTGGTATAACTGATGCCAGTTAGATAACCATCATTAGTTAATAAGTGTAACCATCATTGGTTATATAACTGATGTTGATCAGTATGTTTTTATTAAAACACAACCCTGAGAGCACTTTTCTTGAAGTTCATTATTTCAAACCCAAAATAGCTTCAAGGCTAAAGGACATGCTAACATTTTTGTTACAAGACCAAGATTGGCATTTACTAAAAACATGTTTAAATCACCTTTTTAATGCTTAAAAATGAATTAGGAACATTATTTTCGTGCTTAAAGTAACATTTAGGTGCTTAAGTGAGTCTTTAGCATTAGTTTTCAAAGTTACAACTAAGACTAAGGGGTTAAATGAACACCACCTCATTTTCCATTTGGGCTTAAAAATGAACTCATCTTTACAAGTTTTTTGTATTTACTTAGTTGTTTAAGTTATATTTTGTTTGGAAAAAAGAGGGATGCCACATGTATTATCTTCCATTTGTCCCCTTTAAGGAACCCTTGGAATCAAAATCACCATTCCTATTGCAAGTAGCTTGGTCTAAGGCTTAAAAAGAATTTCATCTAAAGCACTCCCCAAAAACTCATTAAAGTTTGGGTGATCTTAAAAATGACCCTAAAGTCTTTATATTTTATGCTTTCTTTATTTTTATGCAAAACTTGGCTTGTGAGGGGGACATCATTACCTCCCATAGGTTCTTTAGGGAATCTTTGACCTAGGGTTTCATCTCCCAACATTGACTTCATTTGGCTCCTAATTGGAGTTATAGATGGGATGTATCTATATTTGGACATCATAATACACTAAGAGAATAGTAGGATGTATTGGTTGTAAAAAGTATTAGACCTTTTTACAATGAGCCAATGCCACAGTCACCCAATTTTTTTGCTTGTCTTTTTTAATTTTTGACGTGAAAGTCATTGTGTAATTGATTCCCCTAGAATGATCAAAACCTTACTAGTTTAGTAGACCCAACTTTGCCATACCTTGTCAGTTTAGACTTAAGATGTTTGTTTTTTATCATTAGCTTATTTAGTCTTGATTTGTGTCTAAAACTACTTGTTAACTCAATGAACTTAACCAAAACACATTGTCCTCAATTTTCTTGAGCAAGGGAGGTGTTACACTATATAATTGGAAAATTCACCTTTGCTTTGTTTAATTTGTTATCAAAAGCTTTATGTCATGCCATCCACTTTTTCATAGTCATGATATCCAATTGAATCTAGATCTTTTACCTAATTTATTTAAATCCTTCATTTATAATCCACATTCAAAATTGTACCTTTCTGAGTTCTAAGGGTTGGTGTGTCAAAGTGGGTTCACCATTTGTGCACCAATCTTGTTCTAACTTGGGTTCAATTTTACATTTGGATTAAAGGTCATTTATTAAGACTCAAAATCACATTATCATCTTGGTGGACTCTAGTCATCTTACATATCATTCATGCTTTGAGTCTTAGAACATATTTTATCCTACCATAATCATGTGGTGATGTTGTGCTACCTATTTGTTCCTATCTTTATACTTAGTAATTCATGTATGTTTTTACATCTTGAGTTTCTTAGTCCATTTTTTCTTCTTCATAATTTGGAGATCTTTCCTCTAAACTTCTAGGGTCAACTTGTCAATGTTGAATCTAGCTTTTACAGTACAGGTATATCATAAAGATCTAGGTTTGGGTGTACTAGTTTTCACTTTGGGTCTTTGAGTTACCTTACCCTCTTCCAATCTATATGATTTCAAATTTACCAAAGGTTGAGTAAAATCATGAACCAAATCTTCTAAAATGTACATGGTTTCAAATCACCCTCCCTTATAGTCTTATTGGTACCTTGGTTATTTGTTTAAAAGAGAGCCAAAGCATATTTTATTTGATTTTCAATTATTGGTCCAAAGTTAGTCAAACACATAGAACAAATCTTTTTAGACATGACTCAAAGGTTCACTCATAGTGGGGCCTCTTATGGCCTTAGTTATGAAGATGCATAATTTTTATGATGGTAAAGATAACCTCATTATTTTTGATGATATCCTCATAATAATAGGATCTAATTATGATTACAATGAATATCAACCATAAGAAGATCAAGATGAATCTCTTCTTAGATTGATAGAATCAGGTGCTAGACTACCTTATAACTTTCCTATAGAAAAATTGCATACCTTAGTTAGAGAAGGAGAACAATGATGGAAAGAGAAAGCTTTTACACAAATAGACGTACCTTCTTCCTATCACAAAGCAAAAGAAATACAAATAGAGTCAAAACCCAAAAATCTAGATCTTCTAGCTAAGATCAAGATAATAATGTTTCCACTTGTTTTTGCTATTTACATTCAGAAGAAAGAAGAAACTAAAGATAATGGTCAGGGGTTAGATGATGCCTAGATGAAGTTGCGCACCGTATCTAGATGATTAAAAGAGCTCCTCTTTGGCTATGAAGGATGACACCTATAGATAAGAAAGACTTAAACAAAAAAAAATGTTAGATAGATATATGGTGGACTGTCGAGCAAAGCTCAGTCCCAAAAGTGTAAAGACTTCTTGGAAAGATGACAGTCCACTAGTTGATAAAAAGAATGTCAGATAAAGAGAAATAATGAAAGATTAAGAAATATAAAGTAGATAATGCGTACCTATATTCTACCATAAGTCTCCCACAGTTGCTGACATCGGTTAGTCTGTCGTCTTCAGTTGGTCAATGTTGCCGATGTAGGTTAGGCTGTCAATGTCGGTAGGGGAAATGGGCCTTGATGCCAATGTCAGTAGGGGCAATGGGCCTTAGATGAGTTTTAGGGTATGTCTATGGTCAATATAATGGTTTGGAAGATTCAAAAGGGTTGTGTAGGGATGCAAGATAGTGGATAGAGTCTTAGGAAGGACAAAGGTAGGGGATAGGTTGTCAAAATGGGTTAGGATAAAAGGAAGGCTTTTCAGCCTCTCCAGGAAGAAAGCTAGATTTGGTCTCAATAGTACTCAGAAATAGCCAATGGACTAATTACCAATGCATTTGAAAAATACTGAAATATAAACCAGAAGAATACTTAGCTCTTGGTGGAGAACTAGAAGTGTAGAAGACTTGTTCTAGTTATGGTTGATGCCAAAGACCTCATGCAACATTTCAATCTGATGTGGAGTGAATTATATAGAGTTTCTTAGCCTAGAGAGTGATGATAGAATGCTAATGCCTCATCCCAAAGCCTGCCTTTGATGTGCAAAGAGTCAAGGAGCAAGAGAATTCAGATTCTGAGAGCAAGAGAATTCACATTTGGGGCCTCCAGCTGAGGTTAGAATTTAGTTTTAAACAACTGACGTCAGTGATAGCACTGACATTAGTCAACTATTGATCGACATTAGTAGCTAGAGAATGGGTAAAAAGGCTATTTTTAGCCTTTTGCCCATTCCTCCATCTACCAAGTTCAATTGTCATTGGTGAACAGTCCAAAGACGGATTTAATAGGTGTGAGAGTTAGTGGGAGAGTTGAAATAGGTCTTAGGTAATTATGATTAATCATAGGGTAATAAATGGTCTAAGGGTGAGGTATCCTAGGTGAGGTGTTATTAATTTAAAATAATTAGTTTATTTTAAATTAATAAAGGTGTGCAAGGGACCAAAGGGAGTTGACACTATTTTGGTGTCTACAAATAAGTCAATGATATGCAAATCAACTTATCACAGACTTAACTAACCCCCTAGTTTCCACTTCAATTCATAATGATGCTTTGAAAGAACAAGGAAATGTGTTTGAAATTATGCAACAAATATTGGATGAGGACATTACCATAGTAGATTAAGGTAATCTAAATGAATAGTTAAAGTCATAAGAGACCTTACAAAGTGTTCCATTTGACACAAAACATACATTTTTCAATCATCAAGAACCTCTTGTTACTTTACAAACTCAAAAACCCAAACATTTAGTTTGAATTAAGGAAATCCCTTAAAGACAATTTGGCTAGTTCATTTCAACAAACATAAAAATTGGTAAATAAACATGGAAATTTCTAAAATCAACAAATTATGAAATAACCAAATTTAGGGAATGTTTTACAATACAAGAATTAATGGCCTATGTTCTCAACTCAAGGAGAAAATTGAAACCAAGTCATGGATCAAAAGGTATACACTCCCTATAGATCCACACAAAATTAGGGGCACATTCCACCCTAACAACAACAAAACCAGGGGTACATTCCACCCCAACAACAAAAAAACTAGGGGCACATTCCACCCCAACAACAATGAAACCAAGGGCACATTCCACCCCAAAAACATTTTATTCAATCCATAATGCACCAAACATGCAAGAATGGAATTCTATGAAGGAAATTGTTCAAAGATTGGAGACAAACAATAGAATCAAAAAGTATAAATTTGATGAGATATGCCCATATCCATTTGATTTATCTATTCTCCAAAACCCCTTTCCACCTCATTTTGAAGCACCTAATTTGACAAGTACAAAGGAGAAGGAGATCCATGTGAGCACATATAGGCATTCTTTATCTTATGTCAAGAGGTTGCTTATAGTAGTGAGTACTTACTATGACTATTTCCATGAAGTTTAGTGGGACTAAATCTTGATTAGCTTCTTAAAATACCCAAGGGATCAGTTGCAAATTGGAATGACTTATCAAAAAAGTTTTTAAACCATTTCTCATATAACATAGAACATGAATTAACTATTTTTGACTTATGCAAAGCCAAGCAGTGTGATGGTAAAAATTTCACCACATATCTACAAAGGCGGAGAGCATTAGTAGGCCACTTTCAACATAACTTGACAAACAAATAGTTGGCTGATATCTTTGTATAGAATTTGCACCTTGAAGTTGTACATAATCTATGGTTAGCTTGTGCCAACTCATTTGAATAAATTATTGACAAAGGACTGTAAATTGAGAAGGATATTATTGTTAAGGGCCTTATTAAGATTTTTGCATAAGGTCAAGTGTCTAATCAGACTAAATCACTAGTTCAAATATTTATACAAGATAAGCCTAAAGGATTTAGAAAAATAAGAACATGGTAGGAAATGGGATGACTAAAAAAAGACATGTACAAATGGTATAGGCTATGCCTCCTTTAAATGTACAATTAACTCCCCCAAATCCACCACCTGCTTTTTAGAGACAACCTCCATGAAGGACATTTCATAAAAAATTTAGATTCTTTAGCAAGTTAGGAGAATCAGTTGAAATAGTGTTATAAAATCTTATTGTAGCTAATTTAATTATATGGCCAGTATCAAGGCCATTTCCTCAAGATCAACGAAAACTAGATTGGTACAAAGAGAATGAATGGTGTAACTTTTATCATGTTTCTAATCATAGTTCATATCATTGCATTCAATTACAACATATTATTGAGGACTTTGTTGAAAGTGGTGAACTAGAAATTAAGTTGGCCCCTAATCAAGACACAAATCAGGATATGGAAATCTACAAAGACCCCTTCCCTCAACATGATCCACCACCACCAAGAAACAATCAAAATGGTCACAATCAAGGATAGAGGTAAAATCAGAACTAACAACAAGGTCAAAATCATAGTGAGCATAATCAAGATCATAATGCCCATACTAATAATGTAGCTTATAAAAATGTACCTTATGACTATAATAATATTATGGGATGCAGTTTTGTAGCCCACATTACCACTATTAATATGAAACCACATGGCCAATCTCATGTTCTTCACAACATGAGACCCATCATTATAGGGTCAACACCCTCTTCCCCTAGTAATACCATGTTGGGTTTGCATCATCATGTTGTGACTCCATTTATACATGTTACTAATCCTGAATAACAACACCTTTCTTCTAACTATAAAGGCTCCTTGATGACCCAAAATTGTAGTAATATAGTTAGTCACTCACGAGTCACCAATTAAGACCCTTTGCCTTCCTCTTCTAATTATAATAACTCCTTGCCACCTCTAGGTTGTGCAATCATAACTAGATTCTTGTGAGTTACCATCTAGGGCCCTTCACCCACTTCTTCCATAAAACCTAATTAGAACATTGTGCCAATAGTTCCAAAGTTGAATACTATCCTAATAAAGACTAAAATAGTCTAATCCATAATTCAATGGCCCTATAGTCTAATGGATCAATTAGATAAATCCCCTACACAAATTTTCATATTAGAACTCTTATGAATATTTGATGTCCATAGAACCATCTTCAACAAACTTTTGCAAGAGTCTATTGTGCCTAATGATATAAACCTTGATCAGTTATAGAACCTAGTTGGACACTTGTCTTCATTTTGGAAAATCATATTTGATCAAAAAGACATGTCCACCCTCAGCCTAAACCATAATAACCCACTATACATTAAGATAAACATTAAGGATAACAAGATTAAGTGGGTTCTTATAGATAATGGTTCAGGGTTGAACATCATATCTCTTAAATTGGTATGATGATTAAACTACATGGATAAAGACATTTAGATAGAAAATATTACAATTAAGGCTTATGATAATGCCGAGAGGGAGTCATCTAGTACAATTTGGTTGCTAGTCATGGTTGGGTCTATTTCTCATCACACATTATTCCATATTATGGATATTGAGCTTCCTTATAACATACTTCTTAGTTATCCTTAGATATATGAAGTATATACATTTCCATCTACTCTTCACCAATGCCTTAAGTTTTCCCATGATGGGATCAAGGTTACTATTCCCACTGATTAGTAGCCATATTAATACTAAAAACATCTTAAAGTAGAGTTTTATAATTATAGCTATTGCCTAGGTTCTAAATTAATTATAAAGAAGAATAAACCCATCATTTATCATCCATCTCCATCTAATTATATAGACCCTGGTGATTTAGCCTCCACTTCGATTGATCTATTTCCTACAGCTTTGGCCAAGCAAGTTACTATTAATAATATAAGCATTTTCACGTACCATCTGAAGGACATCCTCCATATTTTAAAATTACTCAGATCTCCTAAAACATTTGGTAAGCCTAAAAATTTGTAGACTCCAAATAGACTCGACTAGATTTGGCAACCAAAGAAGAAACAACCAAAACCTCCTATGGTTTTTCTACCTACAATCGCATTAAAGAAAGATAAAGAGGATTTTATCGAGGGAAATTGGTTATATTCTAAAGGCCTTACTGATTATTTTTAGAATCCAAAGTATCCTATCCCTAACAGGATAATGAATCATCTTGACTATATAGGGAAAGGCCTTAGCCCATAGGGGCAAGGAATTTTAGAACATTTTTTAGCTAGAGTTATCAATTGGAATCATGGTATTGAATTTAAACCACCAGAGGATGAGATCATGACATTTGATAGTGACTCTTCTAAAGTGACTAGTAATGAGACTCCTAGTAGTGGCACAACATCCCATTATAGCCTTTTTAATGAGTTTGTTAACTCAAATTTATTTGATTCAAATGTCATATTGACCATAACACCTATTATATCTTTCCATCCTAAATTAAAAACTCATCCTAGTGGTGCTTCCCTTCCTAAAGTAGGACATTATATATTTACCATTGGTACTTCATGTCCTGAAGTAAACCCTCACTATAACCTATGCCTTTTCCATCTTAAACTCATAGATTGGGATCAACAAAATTTGGTCATATTCCTCAATGAGTTTCAAAATGAATAATGAATTGCAAAATACATGGGCCTATGAGATGCATTCCACATTGGTGATCATACATAGGGTTTTAATTTTTCATTAGATCCTTTTACCTAATTTAGAGAGTAGGAATTTTTTTTTGGTCATAATAAAGAAAAAACATCAAGATATTCAAGTGAAAACCTCTTTGAGGCACTTGTCGATTAGGGAAAAAGACAAGCCTTTGAGTGAAAACCTATTTTAGGTACTCCCAAGTAGGAAAGCTTGCTCATCCCCTCATGATGTAGAAAGTCCATCTATCCCAAGTTCCATATATATTACAAGCATCTCTTCATAACAATATCAAATATTTGAGCATCTTTCTCTTGAATTTCTAGAGGTTTTTACCAATCAGCCTTTACTTAAGATGGTAAATTATAATTCTTCATATTATCTAGATCTTTGGGAGGAATGAAAAAAGATATAGCAAATAAAAATGATTATGACCATATATTACCTATAATTCTAGAAGATGGATCCACACTCCTTGTGGAGAACACAACAAAAGTGAATTTGGGAACCCATGAGGATCCCAAAATTGTTTATCTTAGAGCTTCCTTTATTAAAGAAAAACATGAACATATTATATCCGTTCTTAAGGATTATATAGATATATTTACATGGGCATACTCTGAGATGCTAGGCTTGGACCCATATTTAGTTGTGCATCATCTTGTTGTTCACCATGGTGCTAAACCATTCAAGCAAAAATTAAGAAAGATGAATCCATGCATCACCCTTTTGGTTTAGGCCAAGTTGGAAAAGTTGTTAAGAGCCAATTTTATTAGACCACTAGACTACTCTGAATGGGTTTTCAACATAGTACTAGTGAGTAAAAAGACCCTAAGCATATGTATTTGTATTGATTTCCATGATATCAATAAAGCATTCCCCAAAGATGATTTTCCTTTGCCCAACATTGACATGATTGTCAAATCAACTATTGGGTATGATATGTTATCCTTAATGGATGGATTTTTTGGTTACAACCAAATCAAGATAGCCCTTAAAGATCAACATAAGACCATGTTCACCACTTCATGGGGGACATTTTGTTACCAAGTCATGCCATTTGGTTTGAATAATGTTGGATCCACATATCAATGTGTAAGGACTATCATTTTATATGTCATGACATATGACATTGTCGAGGATTATGTTGATGATATACTAGCAAAATCAAGAATAAGAGTGGGACATCATGACATTCTATGAAGAATATTTGAGAGGTTTCATGAATATAAAGTCCTCTTAAATCTTAATAAATGTGTCTTTAGAGTCACATCAATAAAATTACTAGGGTTCATTATATCACGATGAGGGATAAAAGTTGAACCTACAAAGGTCAATGCTATTATGGAAATGCCTCCACCAAATAATCATAAATAGTTGTGAGGTCTACAAGGAAAGATCCAATCTATACATAGGTTCATTTCTCAATTCGTAGATAAGTGCCACCCATTTACCCTTCTCTTAAATTAAGGGGTAAAATTTTAGTGGGATGAATATTGTCAGATAGCATTTAAAAATATTAAAACATACTCAGCGAATCCACCAGTCTTATGACCTATAACACAAGGAAAACCACTGATTCTTTATATATCATCCATAAAACATGCACTGGGGGCACTTTTGGCTCAACATGATGATCATGGTAAGGAACATGTTATTTATTATTTAAGCCACACATGGGTAGCCTATAAAAATAATTATATGCCTATTGAGAAGGTATGTTTAGATATGGTGTTTGCCACTCAAAAATTGTGACATTATATGCTAAATAACAAAACTATTGTTATCACCAAGGTAGATCCTCTCAAGTTCTTCTTATCTAAAAAAAATCTTTAAGGATGCATGGCTAAATGTATTATGCTCCTTAGTGAGTTTGATATTGAGTACCATAATCAAAAGGAAATCAAATGACAAGTTCTTACTAACCAACTTGTAGAAGCTCCTATTATGACCACTGAACCTCTCAACTTTGACCTTCTAGATGATTATATCATGATGATTGAACAAGCATCACAAGAACTTGAATAGTGGATTCTCTATTTTGATGGAGCCTTCACATCTTGAGGGTCTGGAGCCAGCATATTATTAATCACACCATAGGGGGATATGATCCTCAAAGCATTCCATATAAAATTTCATTATACAAATAATATGGCTAAATATGAGGCATTGGTTATAGGGATCCATCTTGCTATATAGTGGGATATTCAAATCTTAATGGTCTATGAAGATTCATAGCTAATCATAAATTAGGCAACTGAATAGTATCAAATAAAGGATGATAAGCTTGTTCCTTACAAGAAAATTATCGATAACCTCAAAACACATTTTAAATCTCTACAATTTGAGCAAGTTCTATGAGTTAACAATAGATCTAATGATGCCATTGAAACAATTGGTTCCATGATTCAAATTCATGATAGTGCTAAAGAGTATCAGTTTTTGATGAAAATATTCTTCAGTTGGCACATATTCTATCAGATTTAGAGAGGATATGCACCATTGCTGATCCTAATCCCTCACTTGAGCTACCATGGTACCAATATTTTTATAACTATTTCCATAGTCATTTATTTCCTATTGACCTTTCTAAAAACCAACAAAAAGTATTCCTTCATCACTTAACATGTTATATCTTCCTTGGAAACATGCTTTATTATAAAGGCTATGATGGAATGCTTCTTCATTATTTATCTTTAGGAGAATCCAAGCTGGCACTAAAGGAGGTTCATGAAGGAATGTGTGGGCCCCATACCAATGGTTTAGTCCAAGCAAAGGAACTCCTCAAAATAGGCTATTATTAGACCAAAATGGAGATAAATGCTTGTAGTTATGTAAATAAGTGTGTTCCTTGTCAGATGCATGGAAACTTGATACATGCACCTTCCTTACCATTGTAGCCGATCACAACACCATGGCCATTCTCAACATGGGGTCCTGATCTCATTAAGAGAATTAACCTGACATCTTCAAATGTCCATAAACACATTTTGACTACAATCAATTACTTTACCAAGTGGATTGAGGCCATTCCTCTCACTTATGTTACTGAGAAACAAATAGCCAAATTCATTCATTACCATATCATCTATCGATATGACATCCCTACTTGTATTATATCAAGCACAATAAATCCACTCTATATAACCCACAAGGCAATGGACAAGCTGAGGCATCAAATAAAACCATTCTATCCATCTTAAAGAAGATTATCAATGAGGCTAGCTATAATTGGCACTTGTAACTCTTTCTTACCATTTGGGCTTATAGATCCAATAATCACACCCTAATTGGTGTTACTCCATACTCCCTTGTTTTTGGCACTGAAGCTATCATCCTATTCGAGATTGAGATCCCATCATTAAGAATATTACCAGAGCACATTAAAGATAATAAAGACTATAGAGCCTCATGACTGCATGAACTAGAGCTTCTTGATGGTAAGCATTTCATTACCTTAGAAAACTTGTAGGCCTATCAGAATAGATTACAGAGAAGCTACAAAAAATGTATTCTCCCTCAAGAATTTGAGATTAGTGACTTAGTTTTGAAGGAGAACCAAAATAATACAAATGCTAAACCCAAAAAGAAAGGCAATTTTTAGCCTAATTGGTTAGGACCATATATTTTCATAGTAAACTATGGATCAAGAGCATATTGACTAGATAAACCTAATGGTGAAGAAATTTTAGATGCCATGAACATCATATACCTTAATAGGTTCTACACATGAATATCTTTGAACCATTGTCTACAAGACCCCTGACTTGGGGGTAACTTGTGCTGACATAATTTTATCTCACCTTTTTATCTTACCTTGAATGCATTTTATATTACCTCGGTCCACTTTTCATGATTATCAATAGTAAAAGCTTTGAATCCTTGGCACTCTGAATGCATTCTTCATCCCATTCTAGATTGCTCTCTTTAAGAAGCATATTCTTTATTAAGTCGAAGGCATGTTATAAGCTTGAACACTTTTTATCCCTTGAACAATTATGATCTTGATTATGTCTCATGAACATTATGAACATCCTTAGTAATAGTTCTATGTAAATTTAGACAATATTGTGTAGCTTTAGACAAGTGAACAAAAATATCTTCTCATCTTTAGACCATTTTTATAATATTACAAATAAGTGAATATAGATACTTCTTTTTTACTTCAGGTTGCACATTATTCTAAATCACATTTGCTTCTCTTTATTGTTTTATCAAGATCTCCGCTCTCACTAATTTGTGAGCATGGGATTTTTTAGCCAACTCATCTATTTTATTAGAACCTCTACTCTTAGGATGTGCATCTCCTCAACTAGATGGTCCCACCTTATACATTTTTATCCCAAAAACACTAAAAACATCAAAAACATTAGAAATACTTTGAAAATACCAAAAAAATTAGAACATGATCCACAAAAGAACAAAAACATTGTCTCATGCTTCTATACATTTGTACATTCCTATTCCACCATGCTATGCTCTTGCAATTTTGCAAGCATAGAAACACTAGTTCATTTCATCTTATCCTATGCACTTTCCATTTTTCAAGATCAATCTTTCTCATCTCATGAGATTTTTATTTGCTAGACCATTCTCATTGTCTGTCATATCTTCCATTTCTTCTATAAATCATGCTAGTATAATCATCATTTTTCTTATATCCCATTTAATATAATAACTACATTTGGCTTGAATTTTATGTTGGAACATGCATCCATGGAACTATGTAAGCATTTTCCACTTGTCTTATACATATAGAGTTATCTCGACCAACCCCTTTCTTTTCTTCTCTTCCCCCACTTCTTCTGTCATTATTCCTCTTTAATTAGGAAACAATTAAAGTGCCATTATTATTTATTATGATGTGGTGGAAAGTAATGCCTCCACCACACATGTATGAACATTTGTCTTTAAACTACACTAACTTGGTTTTTGTTTGTGTGTGTTTATTTTAGTTATCTTGGTGTTTTGTTGTGTTTTATTGGTGTTTTGTTGTTCTTTCACACCTCTCTTTTTATTTCTTCTCCTTTTCTCTTTTTATTACTTCTTGTCTCATCTTGGTCTTGTGTTTCATTGATTATTTTTGTTTATCTCTTTTATGTTTCAGAACATCTTGACAATTCACATAGATCTTGATTGTTTATATCTTGATCCTGTGTTATTACATTATTCTTGGACCATTTTGTTTATTTGATTGCTGTTGGTGTCTCATTTTTCTATTTAACTTTGCTTTTTCTCTTTTGTGTTCAGGAATGCCTTGATGGTCCACATGGATCTTGATTATTCATATCTTGGTCTCATATCATTAAGATGTTCTTGCTTTTTGTTTTTAAACATTTTTGTTCCTACATAAGATCATATCTTGATTTCAAGTTAGGTTCATTTATGTTTATCTTTTCCTTTGTCTTTCTTTTTTATTTAAATGTAAATCACTGTAACTCTAGTTTTGGTCATTGTTTTACCATTATCCTTAGTTATAGGTATTCACATTTAAACTGGCTCAGCCCAATTGGAATATTATGTCATTCTAACTTATCAATACTTATGATGCCTAATTTATTTTTATATATCAAGCACTTTATGCTTAGGTATCAAAGTCTTAACATCAACATCAGCTCTAATGAATGATTCTCAAGAACACTTTACAAAACCTAGGCTCATGATATGTAATTAGGCTTTTAGGTAACATGCATTTCAAGCTTCTTTGTCTATGCTTAGATGTGTATCTCTTTGCATACATTATAATTCTAATCAAATTATTGGTCTATTTTCATCATTTCTCATTCCATTCTCTCCCAAACTTGGGTGAACTACATTGACCTAAAGTTTAGGTTGGAACATGAGTCCATAGAACTATGTAGGCAACACTCGATTTTTATTGAGGTCAACTCGGCTATCTCCATTCTTATTTTCATCTCTCTCATTACTTTATGAATTATCATATGCTTGGTTTTATATGGCTTTCTAATCCATTACACCATTACATGTACATTTTCACTCACTCACTTTAACCTATCTTTTGGGTTATATCTTTGATTTATTTTGCTTATCAATTGTATATGTTGGGGGTGATCATTTGAACAATGTCTGAATCAAATCAGATCTATAGGGGTAAATCATTATTTATTCTTTATCAATGATCAAGATTCACCCTACTGGGACAAAAATATTTTATCATGATCACATTTTCTCTACTATAGTACTTCTTATTATCTTCTCTTTAGAGACCCTATTCTAGTGGTGTTTCCCTTCTTGAAGTAAAATGCTCTCTCTTTTCCTCTAATTCCAAGATCTACACACTAATGCCCATGATGGTAGTATTTAGTGTGCAACTTGTCTCAGGATTGATCAATGTTGTAAGAATGTAACTTGTACTCTTAAATTGGGTATGTTTAAAGTGTGTCCCTTACATTTAAGGATTGTATCTTTCCCATTCCCCTTATTTTTTGGTACTATTATACTCATAATTATATTTTGATCATTGATGGTAATCACATGTGCAAGCATTAACTCATCTAGATGTGATCTCACTTTCTCTCTCTTTTCAAGAGTCTATCCTTTTATTCTATCCTAATATGTCCTCTCGAGGGGGAATCATGGGTATGTTCCAATTTATTCTTGAAAACTCTTTTCTTTGAAAAGACATTGATTCAAATGAATGTCTCACTATGCCTTCTCAAATAGGGGAAAAATATAGACATCCAATTCATAACACCATTTGTGTTGAAATTGTCAATCTTAATTGAATTGCACTCAAATGCACATTTTAGGTCAAAATCCATAAAATGCCATAAATGGTTTGAAATTGTCACTTATAAGTGATATTTTACATCAAAGTATCCCTAAATAGGGAAATGCATTTTATGGGATAGCTAACTTTGATCAGATCATTTTGAGTCAAAATGACAATTTTGCCATTAGTGCTCTAGATCACTCTTTTCTTCTAATTCATTGGTACACATCATGTAACTTTGTTATTTGGTGTTGGAAACATACTAAATGGGAATACAACTCCAATGTATCTAACATCACCTTCCAATTTCTCTCTAGTCAAATTATGACCTAGTAATATGAATTTTTGACCATTTTGATTAAGTGTGCAGCAATTTTCAAAGAATTGCACTAAAATCAATTAAAATTAAGATAATTAATCAAATTTAAGAGCTTAAGTAATAATTCCATATATCTTTTTGAATATCTCATTATTAGAAATTGATTTTGAAAATTTGCATCACCTAATGACATCATCTATGGGGTGGCATCCATCAAGCCATAAGTGTAAAAAATATCAAGATTATGGGTCACCCATGTCTATTTAATGCCTCCCATGCCTCTTTAATACTTATTTATTGTGATAATATTTATGAGTTTAATTCTAAATATTAGGATTATCCATGGCCACACATCTCAATCTTGAGACGGATGGTCATGGTTGATCCTGACCAATCTCAAAAATATATAAATATAGAAGCCATGGACATGAATTTTAAGATTGAATATTGAAAATCTATAATGTTAAATTTTTTCCATAATCCTTTGCAATTGATCATTGATTTTTTTTGCAAGATTAATTAATAGGCTAGTTTAGTGATTTAGAATCATGAGCCTAGGTTTTATGGAGTGTTCTTGAGACATTGGAGGAGTTTGCCACCTTTATTGACAAAGAAAAGGATGCTTGATCAAGGGAGAACATGATTTTGAGCCACATGGGTATGGTGAATCCATTTGGGAAGGTAATATGATGTTTTATTTTGTTCATTTATTTCTTTCTATCCTTTGTAATTCACATAGGAATAGATAGGCTTAGTTAGTTAGTTCTTTATGAAATTTTCATGATTTATGGACTAATGTTTGACTAACTTGCTTTTTAATCCTCTCTAAAATTATGCCATGGTGTGAGACTTCAATTAAGGGAGTTGATCAATTCTACAAAATCTTTAGGTAGATCCATAGGTGTAAGCCTTGCATGGACTAAGCCTAGTGTCATATGGGTGAAAGTCTTTCATGGAATAAGTTTAGTGTCATATAGGTTCTTAAAGGGTCAAAAGTTTACTTTAACTCAAATTACTCATTCTAGATATGCACTCCTAATAAGGATAGGAACACTTGACATAGAACCTATACTCATTCTCTATATAAATTAAAGATGATGTCATGAAATTTTACAGGGACTTCATTAAAGATGAAAACTAGTAGCATGCATGAAAATTACTTAATAAAATTGAAATATGACATTACAACCATTACTCATTCCATTAGAAACATAAAATACATGTAAACTAGACACATTATGTGTTAATTCAACAACCTTCATCATTAATTATAGTTTAAAATAGAGTATATATTTAGATCATAACACTAAAAAACCTAGGGGCTCAAAAGTGAGCTTGAGTAAATACAAATGGAGACTTCATGGATTCCATGATATGCCTAAGCCTAAAGGATATAAAAGCTATATCTATTAGGGATTCATTTTTCTATATCTTCATTTCAAATCCTTATCTCTTTGCTTCATCTAGATTGAGCTCCTTAAATACCTTTCAAGAGCATCTTCACTAGGGTGGAAGATGCATGCTAAGTTGCAAAATAAATCTTGGTCATCATAACCATTGGCTCCATGACTTCATGAACTCTATGCTATAGTCACCACATATCACCAATTCTAAAAGATGCCCTAAAAATCTTAGAGATAGTTAGCCACCTGCTAGCTAACATAAGATATGCACTGCACCCTCTAGTTGGTACCAAAATGCAAAAGGGATAACCACTACACAAAATGATTCTTTCATGCCTATGTGGATGTCATGTTCATGTGAATACTTTACTTAACAAGATAGAGGCCCAATTTTTGACAACCAGCTTTATCACAATTTCATGCCAATAATTTATCAAAGTCCTCTAAATATTTATCATTACTTAAAACTATAAGTCTTGTAAACTTTCATCCACATTAAAAAATTTATATTTTATGTTATAGAGTCTAAAAATTACCTCATTAGAATATATAATTCCCACATATTCTCATGTGACCCTTGATTCCTGAGCACCATCCAAGTGTGTAGTCAAAATATGGGAAATATCATTTTTACAACTCATTCTTTATCAATCATCCACTAGGGGAAAATAATTTTACACATGTTTCAAATATTGCGAGTGCTTTATCAATTCTAGTAATTTAGTTTATTGAAAATATTAAATATAACCACTTCATAATTTATCCTTTGATAAGTTTGAATGTTCATCCACTTTTTTGCATGACCACTTGAGGGGTCATCATCACATTCATTTTCATTTACCTAAGAAATGTTTTTCTCCACAATAATCAACACTCTACTTTTTCTACAATTTTTTGAAATAGTATTGCTTTGTAATACCATTTCAAAGAGGGGAAAATGTAGACACATAAATTCCACCATTTAGTTTCTAAACTATCTTTGACACATTAACCCTTTCTCTTCCATAATTCAAATTCAAATTAACATAATTTCTCTCCAAAATTCAAATAATTGATTATTATTAATTAATTAATTATATTAATGTATGTTGGAAGAACAATGATTGAGAGGGGGGTTAATAAATCTTCAAAAACTTTCTTTCACATGTACTTTAATATTTATTTAACCATCAAAGCAATACAAATATATAGCAATGCGTAAAGAGTCATTCACATAAGAATAACATAAAAAACACACATATGAGTACAAAACCCTCAAGGGAAAGAAAACCAACTAATCCTTAAAAATGGAATAAAATAATATAAGCCAAAATATCACAATTTATTGAAGCACCAACTCCACATGGAGTACTAACCCCAACTAGCTAAGCACCAACCCAGTTAGGCTTTAACAAACACCAACTTGCAAAGAGGCACCAACCCCCTAGATGACACATCACTAAATTATCCACTTCAAAAATTTGATTTAATTAATAAAACCTTGTTTCTAATACAATATATGATGATCACAAACTTTTTTTCTTCTTTCTCTTCCATCCCTCTCAAATTGCCTTTAACCTTCTTCGCTCATCTAGGTCTCTTCAAGATAGATTAGGTCATATGACCATGATATTAATCTATAATACCATTTTTATATATTAATTATGGTTTATATGCATAATTTTTAAGGTATATAATACCTTATTCATGTATTAAAAGTGTTATATCCTTCATTTCCACTCACACATTCTCTAACAAGTCAATTAGGCATATTAGGTCTTGTTCTTATACTAGGCTCTTGCTCATACACCTATTTGTTAGACATACACACTTTAAAACTTATATATTAAATAAAATAAGACTTATAAAATTAAAAAAATATTAATAAATAATTAAATTAGGTCTTCCATATCTCAAATGGACCAAATCCTTCTTTAGGCCTTAAGTAAACCTAATTCAATTAGGCCTTCATTAGTGCATGTTACCCTTTGATATTATTGGATCACTTTAAAAATTCATATACAATAGAGACACTTCATATGACACTAAAATAGACCCATATTAATCTCATCTTATGTCCATGACACCTTTTATATCCAATCACCACTTGAAACATGTCATTAATATTGTTTACATTAGGCCTTCACACACATAGAAAGGTCTGTCTTGAACAACTAAAGATAACACAAAGTTTGGCCAAAAACCATGAAAATAAAAAATATAAATAGAACTTAAAATAATTGAAAAAATTAATAAAGATAATTATACTTCATTACACAAATAAACAGGACTAAAAAACACACTTGCAACTTGCTCACTCAAAACTACCAGTTTTCCTCAAAGACCAGTCATGGTGACAATGACCTTTTAACCCCTGTATGACCAGTTTCATATCCTTATAATGAATTTATATGATATTATGATAATGTTATACAATTATTGTATATAAATATAACATGTTCAAATGTAAAATATTGATCTTGTAGACTAATCTCATGATCTTACATCTCAATATCTCATATGTACTAGACAAGTCAATTTGTGAGAAACATTTTCACTATAATCACTAACCTCAAAAAATTATACCAAAAATGAACATGAATTAAAATTAATTAAAAATATCTCCATCAAATCAATTCATCCATATTTCATTATAACACATTCTTAATCATCTTCTCACTGTTGTTTGGATTTTTTACTATATCCACCATTAGGCCTGTTAGAGACTGGCTAACTTGGATGACTATTTTAGCATATTTGATGGATAGAACCTATATATAAATAAAATAAAATTATAAAAATTCTCCATATAATTATTTTCATACTTATACTTGGTCAAGTTTGACTGTTACATCAAATATCTGAGAAACTAGCACTTTCTTGTAGGATCTACTCATACACCTAACAACTCAATCACACTTAGAGGCGCCTAAGATTGTTTACTAAAATATCCAATAGTTTGTCTAGTAATTTTTTACCATTATGGGATATTTTAACCATATATTCAAAATTTAGTTAATATTAGGGTTCTAGGAGGGTTTAAACTTGTTTCCACTCTTAATGATCATTCATAAATCATATCCCCTTAATCTAGAAACTAATGCCTAGAATTTTGAGCCAGGACCCTTCCCCTTATACCATGAATATCTTAGGTTCCCATGAAAAGGTTTTATGATATAATGATCAATATAAAAACCTTCTTGGGTAGATAAACCTTCATTTTGTGCACTTGATATACCTTAGAACACATTTTCATGCCTACTCCCTTCAACTTTGACCTAAAAATTCATGAGCAAACTTGAAACAACATTCCTTACCTCTAAAAATACTTATATGAGCTTATAAACCCTTAAATATGATCAAGAACCCTCATTAGGCCACACACTCTCTCTCTTTTCTTTCTTATACCTTGACCTATAAATCACATTAGGCCTTGAAACTGACCTTCATGCCTCTTTCCATGTTACCTTTGGAAGTGATTTGGTCAAGATGTCTACAATCTGATCCTATGTAGAAACATATTCAAGTCCAACACTTTGTTCACATACTTTATCTCTTAAAAAATTATACCTAATTGGAATGTGCTTAGTCCTTGAGTGTATGATTTGGTTCTTTGAGATGCTTATAACACTTATATTATCACAATAGATTGGGCTAGGACAATCATACTCCAACTTATAGTCTTTTAGGGTCTATCTCATCCATAAGACTTAAGTTAAACATGAATATACTATAATTCACTCATACTCACATGTGGATAATACTATTGATGTTTAATTCTTACTTATCCATGAAACTAGGCACCCACCCAAGAAGAAAGCTCATCCATTGGTACTCTTCCTATCATCTAAACTTCCTACCCAGTCTGCATCTATATAGGCTATCAAATTGAAATCTTTGCTTCTTAGATACCTTAACCTATAATCCATAATCCCATTGAGATATTTGAGTATCTTGTTGACTACTTGTAGATGATTTTCCTTTGGATCTACTTGAAATATTCCTAAGATACCTACTACTTGAATGATGTTAGGTCTAGAGGTAGTGGTGTATCAAAAACTTCCAATCATTGACCTATATGATGTCTGATTAACCTTTTAAGACTCATCTTCCTTGCTTAACTTACACCCTATGATCATGGGTATACTAATTACTTTACAATATTCCATCTCAAACTTATTTAGCATCTCTCTTATGTACTTGGATTGTGAGATGAATATACCTTTTTTAGTTTGAGTGATTTGTAACCCAAGAAATAATGATAGTTCTCCTATCATGGACATTTCAAACTCTTTATTTATCACCTCTACAAAGTCCTTGGTCATGTTCTCATTATTTTCACCAAATATGATTTCATCCACATAGATAACTATCATCAACTGAAGGTCATATTCTATCTTTATGTATATATTACTATATGTAACTCCTCTTTTGAATCCTTGATCCAAAAGATACCTATTCAACCTAGCATACCAAGCTCTAGGAGCTCACTTTAGACCATAAAGATCCTTTTTCAATCTATACACATAATCCTTGTCATCTGATAGTGAGAACCCCTCAAGTTGCTTAATGTACACTTATTTTTATTCTAAATTCCCATTCAAAAAGGTAGATTTTACATCCATATAGTATACCTTGAACCCTTTAAATCTTGCATATGATAGAAATAATCTGATGGCATCCATTCTTGTTACTGGTGTAAAGGTCTCCTTAGATTCTACCCATTTAACTTGTGCATATCCATTTCTTACCAATCTAGCCTTGTTCCTAGTGACTTCTCCATCTTTATGCAACTTGTTTCTAAACACCCACTTTATGCCAATGATATTCATGTCATTACATCTAGGAACTAGTTCCCAAGTCTCATTATTGTATATTTGGTCTAAATCCTCATTCATATCATCTATCCAAAAATTTTATTTGATTTCTTCTAAAATATTCTTAGGTTCAATCTTAGATAATAGAGCAACATTATCTTGATTTAGATTACTTACTAGTCTTCTCCTTATTTGCATAACTACATTCTTATTGCCAATGATTTGAGATTTAGGGTGATCTCTTTGAATCTACCTTGAGGGACTTTTTAAGTCATGTCTCTCCTCAACTTCTTCTTCTTCCTCATAAATATCTATAGTTTCTTCTTCATTATTGAAATCTATATTCTCTAAATTATCCTTTGACTATGAGTGTGATTTCCTTATCTCATCAATCTTCATATTGTTGATTTATACTATATTCTTTAACCTCTTGTTAAAACATCTATAATTTGAGCTCATTGATGAGTATCCTAAGAATATACCTTCATCATATATAGAATAAAAATTTCCTAAGTCTTAATCATCTATTTTGATGAAACATTTTTTCCCAAACACTCTGAATTATTACACATTAGCAGTTCTGCCCTTCCATAATTCATAAGGAGTCTTGTTGCCATTAGTCCTTATCTACCCTCTATTCAAAATGTAGAATAAAATGCTTACTACCTATCTTAGATATCCATTAGTTAATATAGAATCATTTATCATAGTTTTAGCCCTCTCTTGAGTTATCCTATTCTTTATTTCCACTACCCCAATCCGTCGAGGTGTCCTAGCTATTGAGAATTGTCTCTTTATTCAATGAACCTCATATAAGTCATCAAACTCAATGGAAAAAAAATCTCATTCTCTATTAGATAATAGGCACTTGATCTTCCCATTCTTCTCATTCTCAATAAAAGCCTTAAATGCCTTGAACTTGTCAAGATCTTTCAAATTTTATTTTAATAATGTAACCCAAGTCATTCTTGTATTGTCTTCTATGAGTAACATGAAGTAGCTATATCCTTGAATGCTTTGAATTCTTGTAGGCCCATAGTGATCAATGTGTATTAACTCTAAGGGTCTTATGGTAGAGACTCCTTGGACTTGAACCTTCTTTTAGTCTATTTACCATGTTGATAAGCCTTGTAAAGTATATTTGTAGGTTTGGTGATCTTAGGAATATTCTTCACAAAATTCTTAGTGCTTATCTTGATCAGATTATCAAAGTTTAGGTGACCTAACATTCTGTGGCATGGACAGATTTCATCCATATTTACCATAAATCATATTTCATTCTTGATCTCATATAATATATATAGGTTATTATCAGTCCTATTAGCATTAGAAATTATCCTTCCTAATTTGATTCTCCTTATCTCACACCCTCTATCATGAAAGGTTAGTGTGTGTCCTTGATTGCACATTTGACTTACAATAAGTAGGTTATGTTTCAAATTGTATACATACAACACATTTTGTATCTTGGTCTTCCCATCATCCAAACTCAAGACACCCTTACCAACTATATTAGTAGTTATGTTGTCTCCAAAACTCACTATTGATGAAATATTCTTCTTCAATGAGATGAACTTATTTTTGTCTCCTATCATGTGGCTTGAGAAACCACTATTTATATACCATTTCATGCCTTCATATTGAATGTGAAAGGTAGTAAATGTTAGCATATAATCCTCTTTAGTATTCTATTCTTTCTTAGGAAATAGTCCATCTTAAATCTTGAGCTCAATATGATCAGTCCTAACTTACTTTGGCTTCCATACCAATGTTTTATTCTTCTCATGCATTCTAGGAGATTCATATGTCTTGTTGAACCTTGATTTAATTCTAACTATATTAGAGTATAATATTGCAATGTGTCTTATATTATGATAAATTTAGAAAACAAAATTTTTATACTTGCCTCTTGACTAATTACTCCTTTCCCATGGTCCTTGATGACTTATCCTTTATTACATTAGGATTATTGATTGGTATTTTTATGATGGTACTCTTGAATTGTTATAACTTCTCACACACTCTCTCTCAAACTTTCTAATTTTGTCTATGAGATACTCATGCTCAACCTTAAATTAATCTATATCTATCTTTAACCACTTATATTGAACTTATTTTGTCTTAAAACTTATGTTGACACCTTCTAACTGACTCTTTTAAGATCCTTTATAGTATTCTTTTGATTATTAAAATCACCAAGGGTAATTATGAGCTTATTTTCAAGGTATACTTCATCTTTTACTTCTTAATTGTCATAGTATACTTATTCATCATTCATGTTGTCTTCTTCTTTTTTATCACAAGATATATTATGCTTCTTAGGATCACCTTCAAGCTATTAGACTTGTTTCAAAGGACTAGGATATAATACCAATTTTTGGAAGCATAATGAATGATAGGGGGGGTGAATAAGTATTCAAAAACTTTCTTTCACATGTGATTTAACATTTCTTTAACCATCAAAGAAATACAAAGATATAAAAATGCATAAAGAGTCATTCACATGAGCATAACACAAGAAAACACACATATGAGTGGGAAAACCTCAAAGGGAAAAAATACAATGATCCTTAAAAATTTAATATAATATTATAATCCAAAATATCATAATTTAGTGAAGCACCAACTCCACAAAGAGTATCAGCCCCAACTAACTAAGCACCAACCCAACTAGGATTGAACAAACACCAACTTGCAATGAAGAACAAACCTTCTAGATGACTCAACACCAAATCAGCCACTTGAAAGCTTTGATCACCTTAATAATATCTTGTTTATAATATAATATATGATGATCACCTACTTTAATTCTTATTTCTCTTCTATCCCTCTCAAACTGCCTTCTACGCTTCTTCGCTTATTTAGGTCTCTTCAAGATAGATTAGGTCATATAACCTTGATATTCATATATAGTACCCATATTAGATATTCATGATGGTTTATATTAACCCTTATGATGTTATATAATATCTCCTTCATCTCTTTAAAGTTATATATCCTTCGCTTCCACTCACACATTCTCTAACTAATTAATTAAGCCTATTAGGCCTTATTCTTATACTAGGCTCTTGTTCATACACCTCTTGGTCAGTCATAAACACTTGAACACTTAGATATTTAACACAATAGACCTTAATAAATTATAAAAACATTAATCAATCATGCATTAGGTTATCCATATCTCAAATGGAACAAATCCTTATTTAGGCCTTAAGTAGACCTAATTTAATTAGGCTTTCATTAGTACACGTTACCCTTTGATATATTTAGAGCACTTTAAAAATTAATAGATGGCATAAAAAATTAATATAAAAACCTAATAATATCATATTATATCTATGACACCTTTTATCTATAATCACCACTTGAAGTATGCCATTAGTATTATTTACATTAGGCCTTCACACACACATAAAGGTCTGTCTTCAACAATTGAAGATAACACAAAGTTTGGACACATAGCCATGCCAATAAAACACATAAATAAAACATAAAATACATAAATAACTTCATAAATAACATTATACTTCATTGAATATGGTAAAATGACTCAAAAACACTCTCGCAACTTGCTCACTCAGAATTGCCAATTTTCCTCAAAGACCAGTCATGGTGACAATGACCTTAAAAAACTTGTATGACCACTTTTAAAGTTTTATAATGCATATATATTATATTATTATATAATTTTAAAATTATAATATATAAATATAACATGGTCAAATTGAAAATATTGGTCTTGCAGACCTATCTCATGACCTTACATCTCACTGTCTCGTCTGTACTAGATAGGTCAACTTATGAGCAAATTTTTCACTATAATCACTAACTTATAAAAATTATACCAAACATGAACATTTATAAAAATTAATAAAAAATATCTCCATGAAATTATATTTATCCCTATTTTATGATAACACATTCTTAATCATCTTCTCATTGCTGCCTAGATTTCTCATTGTTTCCACTATTAGGCTTGTTGATGATTGACTAACTTGGATGACCAATTTAGCATATATCAAGGCTAGAACCTATCCATAAATCAAAATATAAATTAAATAAAAGTATCAACCTTATCCATCCAATTATTTTCATACTTTTACTTGGTTAACTTTGACTATCACAACAAATCTTTGAGAAACTAGTACTTTCTTGTAGGATCTACTCACACACACCTAAAAACTCAATCACACCTAGAGGTGCCTAGGAGAGTTGAATAAAATATAAAATATTTTTTTCTAGTTATTTAAGACTATTATTGGATTTTTTGAACCATATCTTCAACATTGTGTCACTATTAGTGTTCTAGGAGGGTTTACACCTATTTCCACTCTTAATGATCATTAATAAAGTATAGCCCCTTAATCTAGAAATTAATGCTTGGAATTTTTAGATAGGAACCTTACCATTATACCATTAATATATTAGGTTCTAATTTAGAGTTTTTATGATATAATCATCATAATAAATACCTTTTTGGGTAGAGAACCCTTCATTCTATGCACTCGAGAGACCTTAGAACACATTTTCATGCCTTATCTTTCCAACTTTAACCTGAAACTTCATGAGCAAACTTGAAAAAACATACCTTAACTATTAAAATACTTATATTAGATTATAAACCTTGAAATATTATCATTACCCCTCATTAGGCCACACTATCTCTCTTTGCTTTCTTAGACCTTGACTTGTAAATCACATTAGGCCTTGAAACTAACCTTCATGCCTCTTTACATGTTCTCTCCATAAATATCACATACTAAAGTAAAATCATACATTATTAAATAGTGTCATACATATTTAATATACCTTGACAACATATCATGATGTCTCATTAAGCCAATAAATGTTTAGAAGAGGTTTAGTTATATACTTGACTTATAGGTCCTACCCATATAGGCTCACCTTTAGAATTACATGAGTAATCAAATGACTCATATTAATGCTCAAAAAGCCTCATAAAAATTCTCATGCCTATGTGTATTAATCTCACCAAGCCATCATGACCCTTCATGCACAAGATTAGGCATCCTATGTACATACATTTTTAAGACACTTACTAGGCTCAAGCACTTGAAAACTTTGACAACAAGGACCTTACATGATGAAATTAACATCACTCATGTAGTAACAATAACATATACCAATCATGTCTTGCACTCTCATAATCACTACAACACTGATCAATATTCTCTCTCATAACTACATTCTTTAATGACCTTATGAACACCTTTCTCAAGAACCTTTGACATCAACGACAACATCAATGCCAAACCTCAACAATAGGAATAATTCTAAACAATGTAAACCTATTTCCATCCAAAACTAATTAAAAATACATATTTTACACCTCACCTAAACATCCTCCACATTTGTCTCAACCATGTGTTGACTCATCCAACTACTCTGTGAGTCATCTTTAAACATATTAACTTCCAAGATAACTTAACCAACTAAATTGACCCATTCTTTTTGTCTCACTCACAAAATCCTCTTTATTATCAAACCATGAAATTTATCATCATTATCATGGATGAGGACTAATTCCTCATCATTTTATTATTTCAATATTTTAACAAATTCAACTAATCCTCAACCATCTGATTAGTCTCTTATAATCCTACAAATTGACATGAAATCCATTACTTTCAATCATCCACCTTCAAGCTAATGAATTAATATCAAATTATCAACTGAATACAAGTGAATAAAAGCCATCAAAATCATCTTTCATACAAAAACACTACCGAATTCTCTTTGATTTGGAAAGGATTTGAGTAACCACATTAACATCTAAGACTAAATCCACCATGAGCACATAATGGATAAGGTGATGACTCATTTTGTATGTATTTCATTTAGTTTTGTCTTATTGTTACTACTCTATATTTGAAGTTAAGATAAGTTTAGTTTAGATTAGAATTCATTTATATATGTTTTATTATATAGCTTGCATTCTAAATTATATATTTATACACTTGTAACCCACAATATGCTTAAATTCAAATATATATCCTTCATCATATATTAAAGAGATCCAAAAACCTTTTATGTTCCTAGAAAATTATGTTCAGAATTGGAAATTAGAATTGAAATTATTTTCCATTCTCCAACACAAGTTTCCATGAATTCTAAAGACTCAAATATGTAAATATTTCTAAATGTACAGGTCAACCTATTATGCTTCATTAACCCTTCTTTGAGGAACTTTTAAAAATAGGTTGTATATATATATATATATAGATAAGTTAAATCTAGCTCATTATTGATCTCACAAATATGAATCAAACATGTATTCAATCTCATTCAATCAATTACACAACTGAGTTATACCACCCTATTCTTAGTTATTTCTATCTTAGTCATAGAAGCAATCATATTATAGGTTTCAAACATTCAAAGCATAACCCATGAGAAATATTTATCAATTTACAAGATATATCACTACATGAACTTGTATTATGGCAAATTTTTGTGGTAATTTCTCATTAATTCATGAATATATTTGATTTTTATAAATTGGCATTTGGAAAATTTAGGGGGTGGTGAATAGTGTGGATTCACTTAAATTGTCTAATTACAAGTTAGTTTTTTATGTTGGCTCACATACTATTTAAAATCAATTTCATACATCTAAATATAGTTTACCACTCCATCAAAAGTCAATATGAGCTTATTCTCCATTATATATAATATATAATCATTTGAGGACCAAAATTATGAAGCATATCAACATATAACATTCTACACCATTGATCACACATAAACTAACATATAGGAGAAAATTACATATGTCTAAGGCTCTCTTTAGATTCTTGGCTATGTAGGCAATGCTCATTGGTAGAGGGGTCATTAAGGTCAACTTGACTTCATGATCCCACTAACCCATTTTAGCAAGGTGACAAGACACAAGAGGAGGATATAGGGTTTGATCTATATTCTAATATAAAAAGTCTACGTGTATGATTTGAACACATAATCTAAAAGGTGACAAAAAACTCATAAGTACCCATCTTGAAGTTTTAGTCAATAGTCAATATTTTATACATGATGGATGTGTTGAATCACATAAAATAACATTGATGTAATTATACACATGAAAACACAAGTGTCCATGCTAAAAAATCCAATTTTTAGAATTTGATGATGTATACACCCTAAATTGGTCAAGCAACCAAACATATCATGTATTTTCATAGTCCTTCATAGGAGACTCTGACTAGAGAATATGAGCCTTGTTCACATTTATCTATGTCTTTTGTTTTACTTATCATGGTCTTATTTCATGTTTGAGTCAACTTTTTACTTATTTCCAATCATCTATAGCCTTCTAGATGGTCATTCCATCTTATCTAGACTTTATTTCCCATGTTAGTTCTATCACCCTAGGTCTCAAGCCTATAGGACAAGAGCACCGAGGTTGGACTATAGCATTGGACCCTAGGGTATCCCACTTCTAATGCTCTTGTCCAACTATATTTCAAGTCCTAATAGTAAGGTTTCTTCACTTAATGAGTCCCAATCCCTTTTTAGCTACATCCTTAAGTTTTGTTTGTCTTTCTAATGTCGACCAAATGTGAATAAAGTTCCCAATTTCAAAACAAAGAGTATCCTATATTAAGGATGTTACAAGGCATTTTATGTCTAGCACTTACTACTTTGGCATAATACATAATTAAAAATTAGTTAATATTATAGCTTAGCATTCTGCATTATACAGATTTACATGCTTGATCAAGGAAGGGCCTAGAAAAAAAGTCATTATTACATTTACCTTGTGCATTGATTATGCATGTTTCCTAAGGAAGAACTATATTTGATCTGAGACCCTAGCTTGAGGGTTAATGTAGGCAGTGATTAGGATAGTACAGGTTCTAGATCATGTGATCATTCTTCCCCTAACCTAGTTTTTTTCCCCTTTTGATTTTGATGTATTTGTTCTATGTGTGTAGAGAGACCTAGGGTTTAAATATTTAAAAAAATCTACAAGGAGATATATCAACATTGAGAATTTGAAATTTCATAAGAAGGATCACACAAGGATAGTGAAAAAACCCAAAAAACTTATACCTTTGTGACTAATTTGGATAAGAATGGTAAGACTTGGACTATATCACTAGACCCTAAATTGTCCTATTTTTGACACTCTTATATTTTCACCAAATGAAAGAAAGATCTAGATTCCTAAACTCTTCTCAGTCTTATGTATTAATTTGTAGCTTTGAAAATAGTCATCTCAATATACTTTTATAAATAAGTTATTTCTATTCATTATGTAATTAATTTGATCAAAATCTATATTTTACCATATTAGATTAGTTTTCCCTGACTTTTCTAGACCCTTTATTTTTTAGGAACTAAAAACTAGTTTTCCATAAATAATAAAACATTTGGTGAACCCGACTTACTTCGAACAAAATCTAAAAACCCTAGGTACACTTATGGTTTTTCCTTCATGTATTGTGCAAAAATTTAACTTTAAAATTCTAATTTTTGTATAAATTTTTGTGCATTAATTTTATTCAAATATTATTTTAGAATTTAACTTATTACAATAATTTTAAAAAATTCTAAAATCCAAACCCAAAACCCTAGATTTCTAAACTAGGTCCTCAAACCCCAAGCCTTCCTTACAAAATTTTATAAAAACATTTTGGAATTTTTGAAAATTATTTAGAGTGCCAAAAATATTTTCAAAATCTCTATGGTAGTATTTATTTTCTTAATAGGGATTTTACATATTATCTTTGGTGAAATAAATAAAATGGCCACTAAGGCACTTCTTTCCTCCCATCCCATAGATCAATTTCTAAATTTTTCTCATAATTATGACAATGAATGGACAAATTTGAAAAATTTCACATTAGCTAAAAATATAGAAAATGATTTAATTTAAAATGAAGATAATTAATATTATTTTAATGAGGAATATGATCATATATATGAAAGTAATAGTGAATAAAAACAAAATGCATCTTCTTCTCTCAAACCTATCTCTTTTCTTCCCTCTTCTAAAGAAAATGATTTTGATAATTCGGAAAGGTAATTTTCACCTCATTCTTGTATGCACAATGAACCAAATGAACAAATTAGTCATGCACTTCTAAGTAAACCTCTCATTGGTGATAATTTTCTTCCATGTGAACCTAATCTCTCTCTCTCTCTCTCTCTCTCTCTCTCTCTCTCTCTCTCTCTCTCTCTCTCTCTCTCTCTCTCTCTCTCTCTCTCTCTCTCTCTCTCTCTCTCTCTCTCTCACTCACTCTCTCTCTCTCTCTCTCTCTCACACACACACACACACACACACACACACACACACACACACACACACACACATTACTTCTATGTTCAAATTAGAACAATATCAATGTAATAAAATCAAATTGATAATGCATAGTTCAAATGATCCATCTCATGTTCTCAACTCTAGTTTATCAAAAGAATGTCTAAATGATAACTCTCTTACTCTTAATTATCATATTACAAATGGAAACAATTCATACACTCCATCTATGGATAACATATATGCACATAATATTCAAAATTCACATGATAATTTATTGCATATTAGAAAAGAATTAAATTCTTCTCTTACACCTCTCCCTAGTGACAATGGAAGTGATAATGAGTATAATAGTGAACATGCAAATGAATATGAAAATGAGAGTGACTATGAATTTTTTTTTGATTGTGATAATTCATGGAATAATGATGATTATTATGTACATAGTGAAGAAGAAAATACATCTCATGTTTCGAACTCTTCTCTCACTCCTCCTATCAAACATAATGCACTACCAAATGTTCTAAGATTCTATTTCAAGTAATGCACATGTTAATGATAAAATCAAAACCTCTACTCAATTAGAATGTGATTCACCAAATAATAAATATACTAATGAATCTCCCAAGCCATCCCCTACTATAGTAGCACCTATTTCTCACTCTTCACCCAATGAGAATGGTAACCCATATCCCTCTAGTAAGGTCCAAGTTACCATTACTCTAAAGGTTCAAGTGAGTAAACCCCCTCTCTATGATCTAATTTCTAAATGTAGCATTCCCATGGCTAAAATATATGATCAAATTCAATGATTAAATGAACCACTTCAAGATGCTAATATACCATCCCAAGAGATTATTTATTTAATGCATGTAGTTGGTGAATTACAACACCAAGTACATCTTCTTACCTTGGAAAACAAGGCTTATATGTCATGTATGGATGCTAACAATTTACATGGTAACCTTATTTCAAAGACATTTGTAAAAGCTTCATTGCCTAAGAATTTATATATACCATCATTGCCTCACTTTGATGGAACTGGAGATCCATTCATACACCTTCAAGCCTTTGGGAAGCTTTACCATTGCATGTGAGTCATTTATTTTACTAAAGTTGTTCCAACAGACATTAGTGGGGGAAGCACATAATTGGTTCTTTCATCTACTCTTTGTTGGATCCTTGCACACATATGATGACTTAGAGGAGGAATTTCTCAGATATTACATAGCAAACATAGGACCTCATGTTATATATGAGAAACTTGCCACATTGCATCAAAATACTTTATAGCTAGTTAGTGATTATATCTTATGATTCAAGACTTACATGTTAAGATTAATCTATAAAACAAAAAATTTAGAGATTCAACATATCTTTATAAAAGGGATTTACCAACCTCTCTTCAAGCATATATTATATTAGATAGAGTCCTCTTTCAGGCACTTATGTTATATAGTTCTATCCTTAGAAAATAAATTGGGATTGATTGAGGTAGATTCAGTTGATCTATTACTCTAGATTTCATAGTATTACCTCTATTTATAGCTCTTAGCACCCAACATCCACCATGTCCAAAACAAGATAGGATACCATAGCCATAAAAGTAACTAATTAAGAATAGAGAGGTAGTTTCTAGAGCACCACCTATAGTATGCACTACCAAGAACAATCATAGGGCACCACTACAATTTGATTCAGAGTGAGATAGCCCATATGTCATATTATCAAAACTAATAGATATGAGGTTAATCACATTACATTCTACTCATCTATGAGATCCACATCTCTTACATAAATAACCACATTGGCCCTTTTGTAATTATCATCATATCTGTGGACATAAATAAAATGATTTCTATGGACTCAAGGATTACATTAATAGATTTGTTGATAATGACATCATAACATTCACACAAGGGCACCAAGATGTCCTCCATCATGGGTTTTTAGACCTCATTCCTCCATGGTTGAGTAATCCTGGGATATTCCTTTATTAAAATCATCAATGACTCATCATGAGAATAATGCAACTTCTAGGATAGAGCCTCACAGGAGATATCCTATTCCACCTACTCAAAAGGTTTAAAAACTAGTATAGTGAGAGTAGCATACATATAACACTATAGTCCAAGGAGTACATAATGTAGTTCCATATACATATCCAACATAGTCACAGGAACCACAATAGAGTACTACTCCAGTGAGATATTCACTATGATTAAGTTTTCTAGATTCTATCTCATGTAGTCACTTGCTACAATTTAGATTAGATGAACCCACATTAAAGAGTACCACCCTAGAGAGATATTCACTATGGCCAAGTTTTATAGTTCCTATCTCATTTATAAACTTGCTATGATTGAGATTAGATGAGCCTTCTTCATAACACATAGCTTCAATTGCACATCTAGTAAGGATACATTTGTTAGAGACTCCATACATAGCTAAAACTAGGGCATAACATACAATATCAAATATAGAGCATGTTCCTAAACAACATGAATAATATGGGAACTTATTTAATTTGCCATCATGTTTTAGATAGTGATACAACATAGAGTGATACAACACACATTCATACCAACATTAGTTTATAGCTTCACTTCATGGGGTAATGATGCATCCAAAGGGCCAACCTTTATATTCTTGAGACACCTAATTAGAGGGATTGGACACACATTTTAAACATCTATTATCACATGAATGATTACATAACTTCACTTAATAGGTAATGATGGAGCCAAAGCGCTAGCCTTTGTATTCTTGACCCACTCTCGGGGAAGTAATATGCATAGAGTCTTATCTGACATCCCTATATACTAACAACTAACATTCCTAATTTCAAATAACCATCCCTAGACAAACCACATTAACCAAATCCTAATTTTACCAATATCCTATTTTACCAAATCTCAAACTAGCTTACTTTACCAAATCAATTTAAAAATTACAAAATAATAAAAATTTTACTCACATATAATTCAAAATCAAAACTAACATCACATTTATCAACAAAAGAAAAATCACATATCCCAAATACCATTTTATCAAAACATCTGAAACCTCAACATTAATGTCAAATCAACTATTTCTAATCGATCATTTACAATAAATATACCAATCTATTCCAAAATCCATAACACAATATGCTTGAATCCAAATCAAACTAGTATCCATATATATATATATATAAGTTTTCAAAACATATACACCATATGAAATACAATCAGTCATGAATGGGCATCATGCCCTCACTCTCAATGTAATATCCCCAACCAATAGGGACTATAGAAAGACAAAAGCTCTGATACCACTGTAATATCCCCTATTTCCCTTGAAATCTGAAACTAAATATTATTGAATTACTTATCTATATTCGTGAAAAATATCTTCAAATAGATAAATAAACCACTGTATAATCTCTTATTTATTCACTTAGATGATTACAATAGATGTCCTCTATCATGCATATAAAAGAATATTAAAATACGGTCTTAATAACCTGAGTATTTTGAAAACTGGAATAAAACATAGATCTGGTATGTCTCAGCCTGTTGTGTCAAAAACATAGTCACTAACTTTGATTATACTACTGCCATTAGTTTCCTAGTGTCATTAACCTACCGACATCAGTGAGGGGATCGGCTGATGTCGGTCACTATCGGTCTCTGCCTGCCGATGTTGGTCTCTGTCCTTTCTACTAAAGCATACGGATTTACACAGATCTGTACAGACTTCATACGGCTACCAATATATCACAACCTATTTGTTGGACCCTTGATCTCAAGATATATGGCTCTAATATAGAAGATCTTTATCTGTGTAATATCTGAATCAAAACCCTGAATCAAAAACCTAATAAAATAAATCCATGTAAATACCTGTGATAACTTCTGTGTGAAGTTATCTGTCAACCTGGCAATAGATCAGCTGATATCTCATAGCCTCTAAATAATACACACTAAAGAGGGCACATTCTTCAATGTAGATAGAATATTGGAACCCTTGGCTTAGTCTTCTCAAGAAAATACTTAGCAAAATTTGTCTTCAAACAATAATCCATAATCAGAATCCTCCAACTCTGTCCCATGAGAAACCCTTATACCCTCAAAAAGGTATGTTTGCCCTTATTAGGGTTTATTAAATTAGAATTAGGGTTTTTTAAATTAGAATTAGGGTTGCACAATTAAAATATGCTAAATAATTAATATTTAATTAAATCAATCAAATATTAATATCTCCCTTAATATATGTTCAATCGAGCCCAAACGAAAGCCAACTATAAAAATTTTGCTAAATGAAGCCAAGCCAAGCTCCATCAAGACCCTCTAACCATCCTATCAGCCTACGAGGGTTGCATAATAGGCTAACCATCAACTCTGAAGATGTCAACTAAAAAGGGGACATGACAATCCACCCCTCTTGAAATTGCTTGCACTCAAGCAATCGCTAAATGATAAACCAATCAATCCACTTGGATCCCAAATGTAGTCATGATCTACCCTGCTGTCAATCAATGCAAACTCCATGCCATGTCTATCACAACTCTCATCCAATGGCATCACAACATCCCAAGTACCAAGATAAGGATCCCAACATCTAATCCATGAATAGAAATCAACTGGTAACTCAAGTAAACTCCTCACTCGAGTAATGTGAACAATACCAATTGACTGCATGCACCTATCTCCTATACCTGCTAAAATATCTAAATACAGAGTGTGAATTTTAGACATACTCATATCATAATAAACATGTGACCCTTCTATAAAAGAAAGCTGAGTCCTTGCCACATGTGCTAATTCAAGGACTGAACTCACCTCAAGACAAAGCTCATCCACCTGTCTCTCCTGTGTTGGTGCCAATGTGCACCTGGTAGCACCCTCTATCATGTCATGTCGTATGAGCCTCTCGATCTGATGAAGAAACATATGTTTAAAGCTATTGCCCCATATTGCCTTAAGAATATGTGTCTTCCCACCAACATCAAAACAAACCTCCATGTCCTTGAGATGAAGAGTGACTTCTTCAAGGGAATGAAGCCACTTCATACCCAAGACTAAGCCTATATCCCCCATGTTCACCACATAATAATCAGCTTTGAACTCATAGTTGTTCAAGCGCAATGGGAGGTCTCTAATCCTCTGCTCACACCTAAGAGTGTGACTGTCAGCCACCTTAACTCTAATGCCCTCAAAATCTTTGGTAGTGAGTCCACGCTACTCCATAAATCTAGCATCTATAAAATTATGTGTGGCTCTTGTATCAAGAAGGGTGGTGACCCTCTGCCCTGCCAAAATTCCACGGAGTCTGAATGAATCATCCGACTAAATGTTAGATAGGTGTGCCTCCTATATGTGAAGCTCTAACTTTGCCTCTACCTTAGATTATGAAGCATCTACCTCTACCCCCTCAGAACTATTCTATTGTTCGGAATCCTCTAAATCTAAATCCTCATAATAAGCCCACATCACTCGATTGGCCTTACCCTTAGGCCTCAAAGGACAATCGTGATTGGCATCATAGGGACCTTTGTAGTAGAAGCAAAGCTTCTTCTTGCATACATCATTAAGAGCCTCTTGATCCAAAGGTGGTGCTACTGGATTTGCCTTTGAATCATTCTTAACACCTGATTTATCTATGTTAAAATTTGGTCTCTCTCTATTACTGTTGAAGCCCTTATTGTCCCTAAATGAAGAAGTACCTCTTAAGTTAGATTTACTAGATGGGGCTGCCATCTCCAAAATTTGCACCTTCTTCATAGCTTCCTATAATGAAGGAGGATCAAAGGCTTTGATCCAACCTCTCAATGGTTCTGTCAATCCCTCCATGAAGAGAACTACCAATCTACGCTTTGAAATATTTGGCACCATGACTGCCAATCGATGAAACTCACCAATGAAGGACTCCAAATTACTTCTTTCAACTATGCTAGATCTCAAAAGTAAACCTCATGATCTTTCCTATCAAACCACTCAACCAATCTATCCACAAAGTCCTGGTACTCTGTCACCTAGTTATGCTGAAGTGTTACCATACCATGGTACCATCAATCATGTGCTAATCCATCCAAGTGTAAAGTGGCATATTTGGTGGCCTCTATCTTTGTTATTGGCCTCAATGCCAAAAATGTGTCAAGCTTATGAACCCAAGCTTGCACTGTCATCTTGCTACTGCCGTCAAAAGTAGTCAAAGAAAGCTTGCCAGTAGCCTTCTTCAGCTCACTGAGTTGACCTCTAGACCTCCTATCCTATCTAACCAATCTGTAGTGCTCTCTCCTCTGATTAACAAAATGATCAAAGGACATCCTATCCCAAACCTAAGGAGCTAATAAGTCCCACTCATCATTTGTAGCCATGAGAACATCTACAAATAGGGAATCACTTGTCACCTTCTCTGTTAGTGCTTCTTCTAGTTTGTCTTGTACAAACGTAGGCCATGTAGGTCTATCTGTGGTCCTAAAATGGGTCAGCTATGGTCTCTAATTAATAGTAGCACTCCTATTATCTCCTTGTTCCCCATTCTATCTAACAGGTGGGTTCATCCTCCCTACCATAGAAGTAAGTGCCTATAGTGCATGTGTCATCTCACAAAATAATTCTCTGGTATCCTATTCATCATTATGTCGGTGGCCCCTGGGTGGGCTACCCTCATGCCTATCACTCACGGTGATTGGCTACTGTTCTAACACTTGGGTACCTTCAAGCAAGGCCTTACTATGTATGTTGTACCTATGTGGTCTCAACTCTTGTGGCTACATGAGATTGTCAAACCCTTAGGATGGCAGGATTTAGCTTTGATACCACTGTAATATCCCCAACCAATAGGGACTATAGAAAGATAAAAGCTCTGATACCACTGTAATATCCCTTGTTTCCCTTGAAATTTAAAACTAAATATTATTGAATTACTTATCTTTATTCATGTAAAATATCTTCAAATAGATAAATAAACCATAGTATAATCTCTTATTTATTCACTCAGATGATTACAATAGATGTCCTCTATCATGCATATAAAAGAATATTAAAATACGGTCTTAATAACCTGAGTATTCCACAAATTGGAATAAAACTTGGATCTGGTATGTCTCAGCTTGTTGTGTCAAAAACATAGTCATCGACGTCAATTATACTTCCATCATCAATTTCTTGGTGTCGTTAACCTACCGACATTGGTGAGGGGATTGGCCGATGTCAGTCTTTGTGCTTTCTACTGAAGTGTATAGATTTGCACAAATCTATATGGACTTCATACAGTCACCAATATAGCACAACCTATTTACTGGACCCCTGATCTCAAGATATATGGCTCTAATATAGAAGATCTTTATCTATGCAATATCTAAATCAAAACCCTGAATCAAAAACCTAATAAAATAAATCCCTATAAATACCTGTGATAACTTCTATGTGAAGTTATCTCTCAACCTGGCAATAGATTAACTGATATCTCATAGCCTCTGAATCACACACACTAAAGAGGGCACATTCTTCAATGCAGATAGAATACTGGAACCCTTGGCTCAGTCTTCTCAAGAAAATCCTTAGCAAAATTTGTCTTCAAACAATAATCCATAATCATAATCCTCCAACTCTCTCCCATGAGAAACCCTTGTAGCCTTAAAAAGGTATGCTTTCCCTAATTAGGGTTTCTTAAATTAAAATTAGGGTTTCTTAAATTAGAATTAGGGTTGCATAATTAAAATAAGCCAAATAATTAATATTTAATTAAATCAATCAAATATTAATATCTCCCTCAATACATGTCCGATCGAGCCCAAACAAAATCCAACTGTAAAAATTTTGCTAAACAAAGCCAAGCCAAGCTCCATCAAGACCCTCTAACCATCCTATCAACCTATGAGGGTCACATAATAAGCTAACCATCAACTCTGAAGATGTCAACTGAAAAGGGGACATGACACTCAATCTCACTCTCCCCACTAGTACTAGTCCCATAATCCACTCTAGCACTTGATGGCCCCACACCTCCTCGAGTTCCTAAATGCCTCTTGCAATGACTCTCTCACTCTAGTAGCCAACCATGATGCTCATACAACTATACATACCACTTATAAAGGTCTATGTACTCATTCATAATCCTTAAACTAATAGAACCATAATTAGGTGGAGGCATTTTATGCCTATCTAGCTCAACTCTCAGCTCAGCTATCTCTCTCTTATTGCCCTAACATATACAATTGTCACTATAGTAGCCCTATAAAATAGGTGAAAATGCATACTAGCCATAATTATTGCTCACTCTATCAATCCCTTCTCTACCACATCATTAGGTACATGTCATGTGAGCTCTCAAAGTGTAGACTCAATGATGGTCTCCCAATAATCATCATCTCCACTCCTTACCCTAGTATGTGTCTCATCCTGATCACCTCCCACTCCACTTGCACATAAAGTAGGGCATTACATTAGTTATATAATTTTAAAAACAAACTAAAATCATAAATTTGTACATAATTCAAATGAAATTTTTGCTTACCTCCCATTATTTGGATCATCTGAGGATCCTCATACTCTAGAGCATCCCCTCCATCAATAAGATACAATAGATCCCATTGATGCCTCATCCACCATACATTATATGCATCTGTACATGTAATATAATCCACATCAATAATATCTATATCTACTCATATGCATCTAAAGGTAATGGTGCTAGTTTAGTCTTCATAGGCTTCATACAAGCTCCCACCCTTATAGGTGTTTATGTACTCCTCACCCAAACCCATACTACTTGGGGCACATCCTATGGTACCCCAAACTATCTAGTCACATGCTCATACTAAAAGTGCTCACATACTCTAACCCAGTGGTCATGTATCTAACAACTGACCCTCATATATCATTACTGTACTCCATCCTTAACTAACCCAAGAAATCCTCTTTAAGGCCTTCATATAATGTCACCAACCACTAATCTATCTTGAACCCACCTATAATGATCCATCCCAAGAGATTAGATACATAATGTACTCATCCATCACTTCCCAAATGGCTATAGAGGTGCCCACTTCTCCCTCGATAATCTTATTAGCTACATAATCACTATGTGATCATAGCCCATTAATGCAATAATATCACTACACTCAATCTACCACTAAATTCCTCCTATGTAAACCTATATAGATCCCTATATAGGTGGGATAACATAGTCCTCTCCCATGAGAATATAATGCCAAATACCTCCACACTACACATAATCCTATGCATTCTATATGTAATAGACACTCCAATCCTATCCATAACAAAAAATGATGCCAAAAATACAACCAACCACTTCTACAAGCATAGAACACTAGACTAAATAATAACTATCAATAATACATCACTGTCACTTCCTTTTTGATGTATATTTGAGGGAATGCTAGCAAAATATAAGAATGCATGATCAATAGCATCAACACCCATGTCATCCTACAATGTCACATAACATCTAATAACTAGTAAATGTAAAATGTGATACACATCCTCTAGAGTCACAGTAATATCCCATGTAGGAAGCTAGAAAGTACATGTAGCTACATTCCATCTCTCACATACTGTAGTAATCAAATATCTATCCCACTGTATTATGCCTAGATCATACACATGACCCAAACTTACCCTATCCATGATAACTCTCTCACCAGTAGATAATGGTAACAACCTTAATGTCTCTATCACCTGGCCCTTATATAACTCTCTCATCTACACCTCACCCTGAAAACACCAAAAAAATAAATATATCAATAAAAAAATTCTAAATCAAGAGCCAAAATATAATAATAGTCAAAAATAAAACAACATCACTAAAAAGTTAAGCTTTCAAGATAATATCATTAGGTACAGGACAATAGAATTGGATAGGAGCATTGTAACCTAGACAAGAACACTAAAATCTAGATAACAACACTAAATGTAGGACAAGATTGTTAAAACTAATGAAATTTTTTCTAAGACACTTTAAATAGATCAAAGAATCAAAATCAAGCTTCCAAATAGATAAAATAATGCATTTTAGCTAATTACCAAGGTAACATCACCCCCAACCTAAACCTAGGATGCTAACTAATCAAACTAGGTCATAGTAGGTGCTCATCTCTGTCAACTAGGATTTTGACTCAAGAGAGGATGGTTAGTATGGTGTTAGTTTCAAAATGAAAAAATAAATAAAATAAACACACTAACTAGGATAACATCTCTAGGCCTAGACACTAGGGAGAGATTAGTAACAAAAATATATGACAAACTCAACTAAAAATTAAGGAATAAAACCCAAGAATTCCTTCACCTTCCTTGGATGCTCCAAATGCTTTTATAGTAGTGGCTTGCTTGGTTTGTGCTAATGAAGTTATCATCAATGGAAGCTTGGCTACCTCCATCTCTCCTTGGCACCTTTGACTTGTGGCTTGGCTTGGATTGGAATCAATTTTGCATGGTAAAACTAGTTTCATGAAGCTTTGTAATCAATTTTGCATTATAACTTTGCATAATCAAGTCTTAGAAATGATGTTCATGGCCTCTCTATTTATAGATTTTTGAGAATGTATAGAATCAACCTAAACCATCCATCTTGAGATTGAGATGTGTGGTTGAGGATTAATTCAATTTTTGAAATTAAGTTTATAATTATCCTCATTATGACATTCAAAGAAGGTGCAATTAAGAGGCATGGAGGGTATGAATCTTGATATTTGTGGCATTTATGGCCTAGGGATGTCTTCCCAAGAAATGAGATCACTTGATGATGTATATATTCAATATTTATTTTCAAAAAAATTATTCAACAAGTTTTCATGGAATTATTAATTAGGCCTTGATTTGAATTAATTAGCTCTTAAGCATGTTTAAGCACTTTATGCACAAATTAATAAGATTGATCAGAATGCTTGTTATTAGTCTAAATTTTGATTGGATTAAAATTGGAAGGTGATGTTAGATGCATTGGATCTATTATCCCATTCAGGATGTTACTAAAATAAATAACAAAGGCATGCATCTTGTGTAAAATATTTTATAGGAAAGAGCAATTCAGAGCACCTAGGTGTAAAAATGGCATTTTGACTCAGAATGATTTGATCAAAGTTAGCTGGCCCATAAATTGCATTACTCCATTTAGATATACCCTAGCCAAAATTGGCATTTGAATATGTTAGTTTTAAATCTTTTAAGGTGATTTAGTGTTTTTAGGCCAAATTATGCATTTTGGGTAGAAATTGGTCAAAATCCTGGTTGGATATTATCGATGGCTAGTTCTAGGTGTCTATATTTTTCCCCTTATTTGGGAAGATGTTAAAAAACATAGGCAAAGCAATGTATTCTCAAATAATAAGAGATGGCATATATTCCAAAAATAAGATGATGGTTAAATAACAAAGCTCTAAATGGTTTTTTGGAAGCCTATGATGATGGCCCCTTAAGGGAGTGTCTGTCACATTTGTTGATGGATGGTCCCTCAAAAAGAAATAAGAAGAAAGGTGGAATTAATTTATGGTTGAGATTAATCCAAATAAGAAAATTATTGCATGAATTGATGTAAAAAGGATGTTGATTTTCCCAAAGGAGATTATAATCAAGAATAAAATTCAAAATAATGATTTGCCCATAGGTAGTTATTATCATTAAGAGGACTTGATTGGCTAAAGTTGATGGAGCCCCAGTTAGGGCTGATTATCAAGCATAAATCAAGGATATAACTTGGAATATAGATTAAATATGAATGGTTTCAAAGTGATGAAATAGATTAATAGAAGAATAAGATTGATCAATTTGAATGATTTAGTTGTACTTGCTAATGAGGAGATGCTCATCCTTATTAGTAATGACACAACTAGAATGGCCAATGGGTTAATTTGATCAAGGGTGGGATGGAAGGATTTGCTAAGGTGCCAAGGAGAAAATTTTATGACTCCATTGATTGTAGACCTTCCTAAAGCTAATTTTTACTATAGCATGTGATGGTAAGCTTCATGATAGAACACCATGAAGACTATCCCAAAATATGCATAAGGACTGACTCCCAATCCAATAAACACTTGAAAACAATGCACCAATGATAAAAAACATGATGATAATGTTGATGGATGAATATGGACGTACTCAATAATAATTTTCTCAAGGAATCACCTAATGAACACATATAGACTGAGTCAAGGTAATAGTGCTAAACAAACAGGCAAGTGAATAAACAAAAAAATAAATAAATAAACAAACAAACAAACAACCTAAAATAAACAAAAAAAAAGAAAGCCTAAAAATAAAATCAAAAGAAATCATCCTAATAATGACCATGCCCTAGTAAGGCAGATCAAGGATAACTAACTAGGCTTAGACAAGACAAATATTTTTGGTTTTTTGAAATGTTATGAATGTTTTTGGCATTTTGAGGTATATTAACCTGGTAGAGAATGAAAAGATACTTGCTCGTAAAATGGTGAGAGAGTCTGGCTTAGGTTGCTCATAAAATGGTAAGAGCATATGGAAATGGGGACTGAGGTGACCTCAACATGAATTGAGCATGACCCACATAGTCCCAAAATGATCTCAAGTCATAGTAATTCTATCCACACAAAAGGCAAGAAAAAAAACAAACTAGGTCCCAACAAGTTTTCAAATCTGATAAATGACCAATCAAATGAAAACAATAATGGTAAGGTGATGCAGTAATGCATGATAAACAAATGTTTCCACTAGTTTTCCCATAGGCAATTATAACTAGGATACAATGGCATAGGTCAATGATACTAATTTTCCCATAGGAAGTTATAATTAGTAGCAAGACTGGTCAAACATTGATTTTCCCATAAGTGGTTATAATCAAGCTCACATAAACAAACTCAATAGGATGAAAGATGTCTTACCAGATCAACTATCACACTACCTTCATAGACTATCATTGTAAACATGAATTTGATAAGAGTTGAAACCTGATCAAAATCCTCTCACAAAAGGTGTGAGAAGAACCAAATGAACCAAGATCAAAATAGGATTGGGTAGGATGAATAAAAATAAGCTTTGGTCTAGATAGGAATGGAATGATAAGATGGAATGACATTGCTTTAGAATAATTATGGTTTGATAAATTGGATAAAATGGTAAGAGGATTGTACACAGGTGATGGGATAAATGGTTGGGATCTACAATAATGGTAAATAAGCATATATAACAATGGCAATGGCATGACAATGTGAAATGGTATGGTACATGTTTTTGGCCTGGGTGTGGTTTTTTATTTTATTATTCATATTAATGGGGAGATTCACATCCTAATAAAAAATTGATACAAATAAAATACTTGATAATGTTAATTGCTATCCCACAACTCATTTGAATAGCTTCTCTATCAAAAACGGCCTACAAATTTGGATTTCAAGAATGTTTTTATGATCTTTATTGGTCATTGATTATGATTCCTTCAAACATCAATACAAGGTATCTTTGTAGCCTCTACATAGGAAAATGTAGCCATGGATGGTAAACAAGGACAAATAATGGATGGTAGGTTTGATTATGAAATGGAATGGTAGATGATAATGGGATGTATAATGGTGGGGAAACAAATGAAGATCAAGACTTTTAGTCAAACGTAATTTTGCTAATGCTAGATTCAACATAAATTTGGTTGTGGTGTGGTGGAAGATTTTTTCTCTTGATAAGACCACCATATTTTGTTGTTGTTTGATCTTGAGAGTAGTTACCATCTAATTAGGTTGTAGATTGGAAGCTATTTTTATTTGATCCTTGATTTTGTCTTCATCAAGCAGTGAATAACTTTTGTGCTCAGATATTAGTGCCTCAAATAAGTTTTCACCAATGAAGTTGTCTTGATTTTCCCATAGCACCTTCAAGATGGTTTCACCAAGGAATGTTGTAATTTGACTTTTTTAGTCTTCTAGCACTTCTAAAAAAGTTTCACTAGAAGATGCTAAGTTATGACTTTGATTGTCCTCTATCACCTCCAAAAAGGTTTCACTAGGAGAGTGTTTTGATATATGAATGTCTTCTTAGCCTTCTTGCTCTTCTTCAACTGCTATGTCACCATGTATGCAATTCAACAAATTGTGACTCTGTCAATCCCAATCAACACTTTTGGGAGATGGAATGTCAATGATATGGCTATTTTGGTTGATGGTAATGGCTTGTGTAATGGTAATGGAATGGGGAGAGACTACCCAATCCTTATAGAAGATATTATGATAAATTGTGTTGAAGCTGAATTACTCATCTTCAAAAACTATAAAAGGATCACAAATGTATTCAAATTGATCTATAAGACATGCATAACCAATGTTGTAATAACCATGAACATATTATTCTTATGAATATAATTCTAACTCAAGGGACTCTAAATCCAATGTTGAGACTGATGTTGATTTAAATTTTGATGGTAAATATGATGTTCATTCAAGAATAAAACTTGACTCTAATTTGGATTCTTCATTTGATGGGTATTTTGTTACAATAATGTCTTATTGAATGTTTGGTTTTGGATAAGTAACAGCCTGTGATTGTATAATGGGCTCCATAAGAACTAGTTTTTGAAAGTGAGACTCCTCTAGGATGGGAAAAAGGTCAAGAGACAACTCCTTAGATATTGGCTTATCAATAAGAGGCTATGGAAAAATAGGCACATGGTTGAGGTAATGATTTTCCCAAAGGAAATTATAATCATTAAAAAGTGACTCAGCAAAGACTAGCTCATCAGAGTGAGACTCCTTCATATCTAGTATAGGATCAATATACAATTTATCATAGGTTGACTTATCACAAATGGTTGCTTCAATAGAAACATCTCAGATTGGTTGGTTCTCTTGGCATTGGTTTCTAATGAGTTAGAAAATACCATTTTTGAACATAGCTTAGTTTTTGAATGATTGGATGGGTTGAGGTTTGGATGGGATTGGTACTAAATGAGGAATGACTTTTGGTTGGATAATGGTAGGGAATTTTTGAGCATGATTGCTTGCATGAGCCAAAGGACAAAGTCTTGAGATGGTAATGATAGGGCATTATGGGGCTTGATTACTCATATAAACTAAAGGATGAGGTCTTGGTATAGAAATAGTTGGGCATTGTGGAGCTTAGTTGCTCATAAAAACCAAAAGATGAGGTCTTGCTATGGAAATGGTATGACATTGTGGTCTTGGAATAGAAATGGTATGATGTGGTGGAGATTTATTACTTACATAAGCCAAATCATCCAAGTCTTCCTCATAAACCATATCATCCCAATTATGAGTTGGCTCATAAGCTGGTTCTTGACTATGTTCTATGTACTAATTATTACAAAGAGGGTATGGATTCATATCCTAAACAACATTATCTATAGTTGGGTCTTTAAAATCTTCTTCACAATCCTCTTCATGCCAATAAAGGTCTCGATTTAGATTTTTTGGATTTTGACTATGTTCCCCATATGGAGTATTGTAAGGAGAATAATAAAACTCCTTAGAAAATCTTTCTCTATAAGGGTTCTTAGTGGGATTTTATGTAGTCATTTTATCATTAGTTAGATTGTACATGACTCCACCATAACTGTAGCTAGACATATATGTATAAATAATGAAATATTCAAAAACAAAAAGGCTTAGAGTTCTAAAAACTCTAAAAAATGATCCAAAGGACAAATGGTTCAAACTTGGTCCAACTTGGTTGAAGGGGTGGAGCTATATCTCTAATATGGTTTGAAAGTGGAGTTGTATCTCCAAAATGGTTTATGCTAAGACTTGACATAAAATATCCTAATGTCAAATGTCTAACATCAAATGTCATACACATAAAAGGTTAAGTATCTAAATAAAAATTGGCATGTCAAAGGTCTAGGTCAAAGTGTTCCAAACAAGGTCTAAACTAGGAAAGGGAAAAGTTGAGGTGCTAGGTCTTTTGTCTAAACATGGATTCAAAATGTAGGCTCAAACAAATAGGCATATACTAGGACTTTTGGCCAAATGATGTCAAAATATATACTTAAAACAAAGGCTGATGTGATTTGATTTAATCTAACAAGTTTGGAAACAACTTTGACATAGACCTGGAACACATAATCAAACATAAACATGATCAGTTGGCATAATGAATAAGACAAAAGGATATTTAATAAAGGCTATGCATTTCTAAATAAAGGCATAAATAATGATAAAGATAGGTACTAAACAAATAAACCGTCAATAGTTTTCAAATTTGTGTAATTGATTAATCGAAGTTACGTAACCCAAAAGAGAAAGATCTATGTATCAACGCCATGAATTAAGGCCTAAAAAAAATCCATCAATGTTTGAATCCAAAATTGACAAGGCTAATTGAAAACTCAACATTGAAAACTAGGATTTGACCAAATAAGCTAAACAATATTGGACAACATGACGGCATAAGATAAAGGTCCAAATGGTATACATGACATGGTTTAAAACAAATGGTTTCTAATACAAGGTAAACTAGTCTTGAAACAAATTGAGTAGCATAATAGTGTAATCATGATTGAATTATGTGATATATGTTATAATTCAAAAGACTCAAAGGCAAAATGGTTTGATATGATTTTGACAGTGTAACACTACCCTCTGCAACTTAATGACACACACACAAACAAGTTTAGAAAAACATTTCAAGGCACAAGTGTGGTGTAAAATGGCTAGCATAATGCCTCTTTAGACAAAAGAGTGACATATAAACAAATTGGTTTTAACATGGGTTTATGAACAAACAAACAAGTTTTAGTCTCAAAACATACCAAGCAAAAATGACCAAAATACTCTAAGTATAACCATCCAAATCCTAGCAAGGATATGACAATTTGGGGTTAACTAAACTATCAAGTTTTTAACATCTCTAGGGGAATCAATTACACAATGACTTTCACATCAAATAATGTGAAAAAAAAAGCACAAAAATTGGGTGAGCATGGCATTGTCTAGTTGTAAAAAAGTCTAGTCCTTTTTTACAACCACTGCATCCTACTATTTGCTCAGTGTAGTGTGATATCCAAATATAGATACATCCCATGTGTAACTCAAAAGAAGTAAGTGAAGTCAATGCCAAGAGATGAAACCCTAGGTCAAAGCTCCCTAAATAAATCATGGGAGGTAATGATATCTCCCTCGCAAGCTAAGTTTGCATAAAAATAAAGAAAACATGAAATAAAAAGACTTTAGGGTCATTTTCAAGGTCACCTCAAACTTTGATGAGTTTTTGGGGAGTGATTTAGATGACTTTATTTCTAATCCTTAGACTAGGCTATTTGCAATAAGAATGGCACTTTTGATTCTAAGGGTTCCCTAAAGGGGACAAATGGAAGAGCATACATGCAACACCCCTCTTTTTGCGAAATAAAAATTAAATCAAGCAACTATTGAAGACAAAAATCTTGGAAAGATGAGTTCATTTTTAAGCCCAAATGAAAATGAGGTGGTGTTCATTTGGCCCCTTGGTCTTATTTGTAACTTTGAAAACTAATGCTAAAAACTCACTTAAGCACCTAAATGTCACTATAAGCACAAAAAAAAGTTCCTAATTCATTTTTAAGCATGCACAAGGTGATCTAAACATGTTTTTAACAAATTTCAAGCTTGGTCCTGCAACAAAAATGTTAGCATGTCCTTTAGCCTTGAAGTTATTTTGGGTTTGAAATAATGAACTTTAAAAAAAGAGCTCTCAGGTTTATATTTTAAAAAACATAGTGACTGGCATTGATTATATAACTGATGATGGTTACACTTATAACCAATGATGGTAATCTATTCAACATCAGTTATACCAATAGTGACTAATGACAACTATCCAATCGATGTTGGTTTTACTAACCAACATCAGTTATTGTGTAAACTCATGATAAAGAAAAATGGCAAAACAAAGTTAGAAAATCAAATTGTAAGAGTTTCAATGATCCAAATGAAGATTTTAAAGTGTAAAATGATCTTCTTCATGTGTGGGATGCATCTAGTCCCACTGGGCATGCCATATGTAAACTAGGAATTTGACTCAAGAGAGGATGGTTAGTATGGATTTAGTTTCAATTTTTTTTAAAAAATGAAATAAACACACTAACTAGCATAACATCTCTAGGCCTAGACACTAGGAAGAGCTTAGTAAAAAAAACAAATGACAATCTCAACTAAAAAGTAAAGAATAAAACACAAGAATTCTTTCACCTTCCTTGGATGCTCCAAATGCCTAGGCAAAATTCATTCTTGGATTTACCATGCATGTTGATTATGCATATTCCCTAAGGGAGAAATACATTTGATCTGAGACCCTATCTTGAGGGTTAATGTAGGAAGCGATCAGGATAGCAAGGTTTTAGATCGTGTAATCATTCTTCCCCTAGCCTATTTTTCTCCCTTTTGATATTAATGTATTTTTTGTTTCATGTGTGTAGATAGACCCAAGGTTTGAATATTAAAACAACTCTACAAGGATCTCTATCAACATTCAACATATAAAATCTCATAGGTAGGATCATACATGGACAATGAATAAAACTCAAAAAACTTAGACCCTTATAACTTGTTTGGAAAATAGTGGCATGACCTAAACTATAGCACCAGACCTTGAAGTGTCTTATTTTTGATGCTCCTATCCTTTCATCAAATGAAAGATATATCTAAACTCTTGACCTTTTCTCAATCTTGTGTAACAATTTGTAGGCTTTGAAATAGTCATCTCAATCTACTTTCATAGATAAGTTACTTCTCTTCCCTATGTAATTAATTTGATCAAAAAATTTATTTTACCATATTAGATTATATTATTCTCCTTTTTCTAGACCCTTTATTATTTAAGAACTAAACATTAGTTTCCAAAAAATAATAAAATAGATGACTAGATCATAATCATCATATAGTCTTTTTTTACACATGCATTACTTGGATTTAACTTCACATAAATGTATAAGCTAAGTGAAATTTCTCTTTTTTATTGCTATTATCATAATATTGAATCTTGTATTTTCTATATTATCATTTATTAGATTTAATATTTGTAATCAGAATATCAGTAGAATCTAAATTCATTAATTGGAATGATTTTGAGAGTAGATTAATCCTTAGTTGATTAAGATAATCTCTTTCATATTAATCCTTATTTCAAATAAGGGTTAAAAATTTGGTGAACCTGACCTTTAAGTCTTTCTAATTTTAGTCCTAGTGTGCCCTAGGGTTTTTTATTTCTAAATTATTAAAATATATTTAAAAAATCAGATTTATCTCAAAGTTAAAAAGAATAAATTATGTTCAACAAAATGAATACATATCATAATTTTTCCTTTGTTAAAATCACCATGATAATCATTAATTCTTGTATTGCATAAATTGTTACATTAATCAACATTATGCTAAAATGGAATCAATAAATTGGCACAAATAAAGAGAAATATTTAACATAAGATAAAAAAAACTAATCCCTCTTTATAATTCTTATTGCAATACCATCGATCCCTTATCTAGCTTCATTAGGCACCAATGTGCATGTTGTCAACTTTTTTTTCCACCTAAATCTTATTCAAATGATAGCTACCATCCTACTTACATTATTCTCCCTTGACTTATATTAGACTATGCGATCCACATTATCACTACATGAAAAGGAAAAGGTGCATAAATTTTTAAAGCATCTATTAATATATAAAAGGTTCCTCCTAAGCCTAAACTAGTACTCAAATATAAATGGTATGATATGATTAAATAATTAAGTAATACCCATGCTATGATATCACTCCTTAAACTATTGAAGCAATCAACTATCTTTGTAGATATTTTATATGAAGCCTTGTATGAAACCCAAGTACCAAGTGACATTGAACCCACTTATTTTTATGATATTATGCAAGATCTCAAAAATAATACAAATATCATTACTTTTGACCACATAGATCTACCCTTAAAGGACATCATTGATCAATATTTGCCATTATTCATACAAGTCAATGTTAAAAATAAGGTAATAAAAAGATTACTCACTAAAAATGGAGCAGGTTTAAATATTTGCATCATATATATATTTTAAAACAATTGGTATTAGTCAATATCTTTTCAAAAAATTAGACATACATATCAAAAGATTTGACAATTCATGCAGCCCACCCATTGGTCAGATTGCATTAGGTGTGACATTGGGGCCCAAAATAGTACAAGCTAATGTCCATGTAATGTCTTAATCATTACATTCTAACTTAATCTTGGGTAGACCTTAGATACATATTATGGAATTTGTACCATCTACACTACATTGATGTGTAAAATTCATATATGATAGGACATTATGGACCATGCCTACAAATGATGCACCCTTTACATTTTATAGAATGTTACATTTTGATACAACATAAGTTTCCCAAATAGTAACATATAAATAATGTATTCTATTCAAGAACATGACAACTTATGATATGGGTCAAACAAGTAAATATATTATATCTCTCATGATATTGATAAGGAACTAACATCCCCAATACATGTAGATGAACATAAGGACAAGGAATTCAAGCAATTACCAAAGAAGCCAATGATATCACAACTACAAAATAAACATTTGAGTTTCCTTTATGGATCAATTCCAAACAAAAATATTTTAATGTTCTATATTATTATGATAGTGATGATGAGCTTCCTCATGATATGACTAATGAGAAAATACACAAGCTTAGCTTTAATCCACTTGAGCATCTATCACATGATTTATTAACATTTATGGGCCTTGATACATACAAGTAAAATTCATCACCAAAGGATATGAAATCAAATTCAAATAAGGGCAGGTTAAAAATAATAGATGAACATGTGAATGCTTGTTATGCCATTAGTCCATTTTGGCTAAAAGCTTTAAGCTAACCTTACATAGGACATATGTAAATACATCATGTGAATGATGTGAAATCCTCTCATTAGTCACCACAATAGATATTACATATCACCATAGCATAAAATAATCTACATATAATTATTTATATGCTATGTGAGCACAACATGATATCTTTACCACCTAATAGACACTGATCAAGGGGTAGTATTTTCTATACAAAAGGATCAAAATAATGAAATTATAATAGAATCACAAGCCATGCTATAAATCATTATAAGACATTACAAAAGCAAATTCAGAAGTATAAAAATGAAGGGAATATACAAATTATGCCATAACAATGACAAAGATCATTAATTTCAAATAATTCACAAGTGTAAAGTATAAAGGGGTATACTAAAAAGTGCCCATGACAAGAGGATCTAGCCATTATTACAAAAATTAATGGGACATATTACAAGAATCTCAAGGTTGATATCAATAATTGGGACATGATTTGTAAAATATCTTGTTTATAATATTTTGGACATACTATAGAGGATTTACAAAGTTGTACACTTTTTATAGAATCTTGAAGATACATTTAGTAACCTATTTCACATGGACCAAAAGTTTCCCATACAAGTATATGAGTATTAGGATATAAACTACATATGAAATTTCATTTTAGGAAACATTGGTTGGCCAATATGAATTAAATAATGGACACTAATAATATCTACCTTACTTTTCCTTTTGAGGATAAAGAAGTTTGCATCCAACATGATGGATATGGTAATAAATCCATACCAATTTTTTGAGGTGAACAAATGCAAACAAACATTGAAGAGATAACAATAGCTAAATATAAATATTGATGTCAATAAAATGGATCATTAAGTGGTCTTATCCTCTTTGATGATAAGGACTTGTATTAAAAAATAAAAAAATAAAAATTTAAAAGAATCAAATATTTAAGAAAATACAAAAACATTCAAATAAAGCAAAGATACAAAAATATTTAGCATTTCACATATTTACTATATTTTGCATATGTTGTTTACTTTATGTTAGTAGATAGCATATCATTTCTATACACACATATGTTTCATGGGTACTTGAGTGTGATACAAACATACATGAGATCCATGATACATGAGCATGCAAATGTTGGACCTTTCCTATTCCTACATGACACATTATGTTGGTTGCATCTTATTTCTATATGATCACAATCGACATAAGTTCTATTGTTTTATGATCTTTTCCATGACAACATTGAGATTATATACTAATATTTACACATTCCTATAACCATGTTGTTATCTTACATAGTGTATTTGATGTGCTATTCTACATGACATTCTGCTAACATATGTATGCAGGGACTAGTATGACATGTTTATGCTAGTCACTTCTATTTTATTTAATTCATATCTTTGTCTAGCTTACTTGAGTGTACTTCTTATTTGATTCTTTTTCTTTCTTATGTATCATTTGAATATGTTCCTCATTTTTCATCCATAGTGTCCTATGTATATACATAATATTATCAAACTTTTATTGATTATTGACACTTTACATCTTGTAAGAACCCATTGAATCTTGATCTCTCTAAGTGCATGCCTTAATGGGTGCACCAAGAAAGGGGTGGGTAGACCATTGGTGCTTTGTAAGATTTTTTTCCCTTTTTCCACTTGACATCTACACACTTGTCTTCTAAAACCATTTACACTAAGCTTTTTCTTCTCTGATGTACCTATTATAGTCATTTGTCTTGCTTTATCCTCTTTTTTCTTTCCTTAACCCCCTTTCACCAGATGACTATACTAGGTCGACTGGGTTGACCTTGTATAATTTTTAGCCTTTGATTAATATATAGGTTTGATTGGGTTGACCTTGTATTATTTAGGGATATTTTTCACATGGATTTTTGGTATCCATTTGACTGACCTAACTCAGAACCTAGTGTTTATCTCTTGAAAACATATAAGGTTAACTAGGTCGACTGTATATAATCAACATTTTTAGAAGGATTTAAGGAAAGATCCACCTATATATATATATATATATATATATAATTTAATTTCCAACCATTTTAAAATAAATAATCAAAAAAGAATAAGTGAGAATTAACATTTTTTTTGGGCATTCTACTTGAGGAATAAAGCTTAGGGTTCCATACTTTTCTTTGGAGATATGGATCTTATCTTATAGAGAAGTCTTTTGGATGCATAGATAGGTTGTGTAACCTAGAGCTAATTTTTCTTTGTTATCCTTACATAAAATAAAAATCTCTTGCAAATAACTTTGGCCAAGGGAGAGATTGAGGCTCAATGGGTTCATCTTCAAGGTAAGTATTCTGAACTTTATTTTTCCTTTGTAAGAGTAGAAGATAATGCAGTTGTGTTTCTCTCCCATGCATTAGAATTCCATACACAATGACATGTGTACATGTCTTATATGCATGTTTAATTTAATTTTTTTTGTTTCTAACCCCCACTTTATGTCACAAGATTTGGTGTGAACTAGATTAGATTTACTTTCTTTTTTATTAGAATAGAGTGAATATCAAACCTAGGAGCCTTTTAGGGTTATTGAATGATTGCATTAGACTATAGGCTTTTGAACCCTTCCTAACATGGTGTATTATGACAAGTGATCCTCTAATTGAGTCTAGCAAATCCCCATATTGGTCATGCTCCCACTTAACAAATGTATTCCCAATCGGAAGTGTAGGTATGCTCTATCTTCTTTGAGCTAGGATTGATTTATAGACATGATTCATTTCTAATTGCATACAATCTAGTGAACTTGACATGAACTAACTCGTTTAGGATTTGTTCACTTCATTTCCTTCTTTTTATCATTTTTTTAATCATATATTTATCATACTAAATTGACTATGTTGACCTAATTCAACTTCTATGCAAAAGTTTAACTTATAATCACATCTAGATGAATCTATTCTATTTGTGTAGGTTTTCTAGACTTCCAGTTTAACATACTAGGTCAATAATATTGACCCTATACATTTTTAGACATCTATTTTAAACTACTAGGCTGATCTGGTCAACCTTTTACATTTTCAAACACCTAGTTCAACATACTAGGTTGACCCAATCAACCTTATACATTCCAGGCACTCAACAACAGGTTCTTGCAAAGCTTGATTGGCCCAATCAATCTAGTTATACAAGCATATATCAAGGTTATTGAATGGAAATATTCATTCTCTACATCTCTGATCCACTAAGGTTCTTTTTTTATCTCTTTGTCTCTTTCTTTACAATCTTTCCTTTTACATTTTTTAGTCTTTAAAACTTCCCTTACACAGTTAACTAGATTGACCCTATCAACCCAGTTTTGTGTTTTGTGTATTTTCTAGATAACTAGGTCAACTCTACCAAACCTATTCATTTTTAGAACTTGATTTTGTAGTATAGGATCAACCCTATTCTATATTTTATGCATATACTATTGACTATATCAACATTTTACATTATTTCAAAGTTAAAATTAACCTTTATATGCTAGTAATTAGCTCACACTTTCATTTCTTATTATTTGCATGCTTATAATAGACCACATAGCTTAATTAGGTGGTTTTCAATTAACTATTTAGTTTCACTATTTTCTATTTTATGCACATAGGACCAAATCAAAAAATATAAACAAACATTTTAACATTTGTCTACCCAAGGCCAACCTACTTAGATTTCATCACCAAGGGGAAAGCTAACTTGATGTTCTGGTCAAGTATAAATCATGGTTAATGGTATATTCTAGCTAAGCACCTAACACCCTTATCATTGTGGTGCGTTAAGTGAGGGGTTAGGCCCCAACACCAAGCCTATATCATTACCACTATAGATCTCTTTCAACCTAAACTACTTGAAACTATCCTTAGATTGTTTTCTAGTTCCTTATAGTCAACTTCCCATCACATTTAATAATATTTCCTAATAATCTTATAAATATTCAAGTTGACCAGTTAGCTAGTTATTTTCTTTCCAATTTTCTTTCTTGATCTTTCCTCAATTGTATTTTGTATTACAAAAACTTGTATTAGCCAGTTTTGGTCTGAGGTTTTGTATTGTGTGCCTCAATTGGATTGGCCATCATTAATCCAATTCATTGTTCATTTCCCTTTAGTTATTAATTTTCAAATTACTTGTAAAAATTATCTTGTTTAAATTCATAATCTATTAGAGGCTTTCTAATTTTCTTTGTTCATTATACTAGGTCAACCCAATCGATCCTATACATTTTTTCAGCGTTTATTCACTGTACTAGGTTGACCCAGTCAACCCTATATAGTTTATAAGCCCTATTTTTTATGCTATGTTGATCCAATCAACCCTATATAGTTTCATATCACTTCCTCTTTCCTTGTGTGGTTATCTAGTCTTATATCATCATGATGACATCTTTTCAGCCTTCTCTTAGTTAATAACATTTCAAAATTAAGGATTTGGATAATAACCTCACTTATTTTATTAATTCAAATGAAACTATCCACTTTCTTCCTTCATCTTCTCCTAAACCAAAAATAATCACTATACCATGTAATGTAGTTGAGGTCATTCATCCTAATCCTCCTCCCTCCCAATACCAATATTGGGAATCCTCTACCTATAAATAATCTCCCTCCCACCAACACTAATAATCCTCTTCCTATCAACACTAATACCCCACCTTCTAATCCACCTATTGATACAACTCAACTTCTTGCACACATAGTTCAACAAATGAACATCATTTACATAACTAATCAATTTCAAATGATGAACCTATAATAACATTTATTAAACATGATTAGTCAACCACCTCAAGTCATCATGTCTCAACCAAACCAAAATTTTGTCCCTCCTCCTCTTAGAGATGTTAATGAAGATAACATACCTCAACCTATAATGAATAATAAAATGCTTCAACATCTTCAAAAAAAACCTTTAACCTCATTCATTGCATCCATATATATTGGAAAGATTTCTATAGCTATCACATATAATGGGACTATATTTCTTAATTCTTTTGGTAGTCTATATAAGGAATGGGTCCAAACTAACACCTTTACTACCACCAAGATCTTATCCAAAACATTTATGGGTGATGCATTTAAATGGTACAACCAACTTTCTATACATTCCATCTCATAACTGGAGGATTTAGTCAATGGTCTAGTGAAGTAATTCTAACATGATGACCTTCCTAAAAATTACCTTAACCATTTCATCAATGCCAAGTAACTTCTTAATGAATTTGTTCATAGTTTAATTAAACGATGGAAGTATCTCTCTCATAAAGTGGACCATAACATGAATGATGATACTCTTTTAAAACTATTTGTTATTGATCTTAAACCTCCCCTTTAATACAAAGGTCAAATATTTTCTCCTCAAACTTTAGACAAAATCTTAGACCAAGAAAAAAAGGCAAGATTTTATTATGACTCAATTTGAACTATCTCAAACAACTACTAAAGTACCTTTTTAATCATCCTCTCATAACATTGTTTCATTCAAGCCTTCCAAACCTCAAAATGGAGCATCTAATTAAACCAATTTTAACCCAACCCACCATCCCTTGAGTCTATAACAAATTAAGAGGAAATTTCCACCATCTAAACCCATGATCTTTGATCATTACAAACCTCCTCCACAATGGTACAATCTTGATAAGTTTTGTTGGTGGCATGGTACTATAGGTCATTCTCATGAGTCTGGTTGTGATCTTCACCATTTTCTTGTTTCTTCCTTGCTTGGTTTTTATTTCAATATTAATACTCTAACAAAACAACATTATCAAGACTATCTTCAAGCTTCTCAAATTCAATCTCAAAAACTATAATCACATCAAAATCAACTACCTAATAAACAATAACAATTATCCCATATCTATACCTCATCTACTAATTTTGTTTAAACCACAGTTGATCCTTATTCCTACACATATAAGGAAAGGATATTTAACATGAACAATTTTAAACATATCATTACATCTATTAAACCTCAACCTCTTAGGTCACATGAACCAAAAGAGTACATAGTTTAAATGCCTATGTTTCAGTAAAATTTTGCTTATATTCTTTCGAAGAAAGAGAGAATAAACTTGAGAAGGGTATGGTATAAAAAAATGATGTGTTGTACATGTGTTGATCTAAATGATTCTGGAGACTCCTCTTTGGCTTGGGAGGGATGACCTGTAAATAAGAAATCACTAAAGAGATGGTTGATTAGTTAGATAGTAGGGTGGATTACCTAGAAAGCTAGATCCAAGAAGCACAATCTTCCTTGGAGGTTGTCAATCCACACTTTTAAACAATCAAGTTCAAAAGTGAAAGAGAAATTGATTGAATAAATAATAAAAGGTACTAAAATCAAATACAAGAAGTGCTTGATAAATGAATAGGTGAATTTGACTAATTATAAAAATAAATAGATTGATATTAATGATAAATGAATAAGTAATGGTCTAGAAAATAGGGTGAGGTTATATGATTAGGAAGAGGGTCTAAAATTAGGATTTGGTTGAGGTTTAATGGGTGAAAATATCTTGATATTTATTTATCACATAATGACCATCAATGGTTGGGGTGACCATCGATGGTTAAGGTGACCATTGGTGGTTAGGTAACCATAAAAAATTATGGATTAATAATCAATAGTTAGGGTGAACATTAGTGGTTATTGTGAGTTTAGGTCTGGTTAAAAAAGTTAGGTTGATAATTTTATAGAATGGAATTTTGGAAAGTGGGTTTGGGCTAGGTTAGTTGTGAAATAGATAGAAAGTAACTCATCACTAAAAAATAAATACTTAGCTTCATTATTTATTGCTAAAGTGAGTGGCTAAGAAATATATTGGTGGAGCCTAGAGTAATTCTGGTAGAGTAATGATACTTGGTCATTGATTGATGATGGAAAAACTTTGGATCTCCATCATACTCATTGTGGATTCACTAGGAAAATACCTATAAAATAAGTTTTGATACAAGAGGCTCTTGATGGTTGTTGATGATCTCTAATGGCTCTAGTTTTGGATGATTTGATTGATCCATTTTCACCTCCTCCTCCTCCTTTCTTTTTATAGTAAGAAAAGAGAAGTGAAATAATAGTTTCAACAATAGGTTTAATAGAATGTCTAAGTTTAGATTTCACATGCATTGGCTCACACATGAATTAGATAAGCTCAATATAAAAAAGAAAGTTATATTTGATTTGGAGTTAATTGTTTAAGTGGTTAAAACCTGACCATTAGTGGTCAAGCCTAATCATTAATAGTTAAGGTAACTATCATTGGTTAAGGGTAAAGGTCAAGTTTGGTCAAGGGTGGGTTAGTTATTTAGTTTAGCTAGCTAGCTATCTTGATGAAAGTTTATGGTTAAAAGGTTACATAATATTCTTTAGGGGGTCTTGAGGTGGTCTAGGGGTTATTTCAACATCTAGAACTATTGTGTGTAGTTTTCTAGTGTCTACAGCCTACTCCAAAGCATATCATACCTGATCCTCCTTTACCTCTTCATACCAATCCTACACATCATATGTCACATTCAACATCCCTAAAATCTAACAAACTAACACATTTACCTATCTCTAAATGCACCTACCAACCCAATGCAAATAATTTTAAAGGTTCAATATTACCTCATTCCACCTCACATATTGGAGCATCTTATGATGCCCATCTACATGGCCCTTCAAAATTTGGGGTATCTTAAGATTCACATCTCTACATCCACTTACCCATTAGGGAATCTTATGATGCCCACTCTTATTCTACATTACAAAATAATAACCAAATTCAACTTTAAGAAACCTTTTGAGACTTATATACTTGTATTTCACATGCTCATCTTTGATACATACATTAAAACAGATCTTCCTTATTATTTTTTTATCTCATGTTTCTTTGTTTTTGTGAACTTTATTAATTTTAATTTCACTTCATAAGCATCACTGTCTTCTTTTACATTCTTTGGTTTTATTACACATTTGGTATTTGCTTTCATTTTTTTGTCCTCTTATATTTCTTTTATTTTTGTCTTTTTATGTCATTCTTTGCCTCAGTAGCTTCATGATTATTTATTCACTTATTTAACATTCCCTTTTTCACTGCTTGGTTTTCTCTTTTGTCAGTTTCTTCATACCATGGATAGGACCCAACCCTCCTCACAAAACTACTATATTTCTGTTTACCTCATTTTATTTCACATGCTTTTTGGCACCCTCATGGGTTTATATTTTATGAATTGATTCATAAGACCATGGATAGGACCTGACCCTCCTCATAAAATTACCATGTTATCATTAATTTTATATAAAATATTTTTTGTATGCAATCAAAAATGCATCATGTCTATAAATCAATCCTAGTTGAGAAGATGGATCATACCTACACTTTCAATTGGGGATACATTTGTTAATTAAGAGAATGACCAATATGGTAATCCATTAGACCTGATTAGGGGATAACTTGTCACAATACACCATGCTAGGAAGGGTTCCAAAGTGTACAATCTAACATAATCATGCAACAACCCTAAAATAATCTTAAGTTTAGTGTTCACTTTATTTTAATAATAAAAAAGTAAATCTGATCTAGTACACACAAAATCTTGTAGCACAAAGTGGGGGGTTAGAAATAAAACAAAATAAACTAAGCATGCATAGAATACATATACTCACATCATTGTATATATAATCCTAATTCATGGAAGAAAGAAACATAACTACATTATCTATCTACTCTTACAAAGGAAAAATAAAGTTAGGAATACTTACCTTGAAGATGAACCCATCGAGCCTCAATCTCTCCCTTGGTGGGGTTGATTCAAAAGAGATTATTGTGGTATGTGAAGATAACAAAGAAAAATTATCTCTAGGCTACACAACCTATCTATGCATCTAACATACTTCTCCACAATATAAGATCCCTATCTCTAAAAAAAGTATGTAACCCTAATATTTATTCCTTAAGTAGAATGGTCAATAAGCAGATGTTAATTGGTACTTATTCTTCTTCACTTATCTTCTTAAAAATGGTTGGAAATGAACTTGTATATATAGGTGAATCTTGCCTTAAATCCACTTGGAAATGTCAGTTGTATAAGGTCGACCTAGTCAAATCTGCATGTTTTTGGGGATAATTAACTAGGTCTGAGCTAGGTCATGTTGGGATATGAATAACCAGAAGCACACAATTGATTACCAAATACAAGCAACATAATATGCAGAATTAACCAGAATCAACAAGTAACTAGAATCCAAAAATAACACATGATATGAGAGACAATACACAACATGTATTAATACTCATACAAAAAAGAATACAATAAAGAAGATGCCACTTCTTCTCCACCACCTCTTCAAAGGCTTCCCACACCGCAAGTGAACAGTAATTCTCTCCTCAAAGCTCTCTCTCTTAGGTCGCAACACCCAACTCAAACACATAGTTGGTGTTCACCTTACACCTATGCTCCACGCACTCCACAAGTACTCAACATACTCCAAGTATATCTCCCTTGAATCTACAACAACCTACACCTCAATAGACCTTACTTATGGAAGGATCTCCCTTGCCTTCCTCTTTGCTCTGAGTACACACTGTACTCCAAGTAGATCCTGCCTGATATTGCTCCCTGTTGTGTTGCTATCCTCTCTGATCTTGCACACCTACAAATCAATCTAGTTCTGCACACCTACAAACCTGGATCATGCACACACATACACCTGCAAATCAATGATCTTACTTACCATGTAGATCTCCTATAGAGGCCATGCACACATGTTGACCAAGATCTTACACCCCTGAAGAATCCTGTTGACTCTCCAAAACTAGCACCCACCTTGGTACTGCTGTGGAACTAGGAGGAACACCCTTGCTCACCTCAGACACAGAAGAAGCAAACTTTTCTCAACTCAAACTAGAAAAACTTTCAATACAATCCATGAGTATATTATATAGATCTCATCCAAACAATAATTAGACATCTAATTACAATAATTAGATCCACAACTCTCAGTCTAAAATTAGCTCTAAACATGCAAACACATGGTTTGTCAACTAACTGCCCGTAATATACTCACAGTCGAACCACACAAGTAACCGATGTCAGTCCCTATCTGCCTGGGGGTTGCTGACACCGGCCGACTACTGACCAATGTTGGTTGCCTTCTAGTCTAATCCTACCGACATCAGTTCGCCTGACTGACGCCGGTGTCTGTGACACTCCAGCAACTCCTTCAATCGCCTTCTCCATGTCTACATCAGTGAATATTTTAGCTCCACAACCTAAAAATCTCCCACTTGGAGATAAACAAATGCATTGTACCTGTACCTATACCCTATCTAATCTATTTCCTAGCTTGTATTCCTCTTCAAGCTCAATCTTGAAGACAACCCACCACACAACTTGTGGTGTACCTCTTGTCATCCGAGTACCCTACCACATCCGAACCTATAATCCCATGTAGTGAAGTCCTGACCCTGAATAACATGAATCCCTACTGTTGGTCCCTCTCAAATCCCTGAGAATCCACTTCTCTGAATTGGCTCCTAACTCTCTAACAACACCCACTGCTTGGGCAAACTCAAGTCTATGCCAGACCTCATGTGATTTCAGACATTGAACTATCCAGCCCTTAGTGTGCTCTAGCTCTACATCTTGCATCTCACCAATACCTGATTCACATCAGCTCCCACTGGAGACAAAATCAACCTGTGATTTCCATGTCTCCCATGTTAAAGAATTTCACTGCTCTAAATTCTTCATGACATGCCACTGAACTAATCTTACCCTTAGCTCAGCAAAAACTTGTATGTCTGAACCTATACCAAGCTCATCCTCCACATACAACAATAGGATAATGTTGTGACCATCATCCACCTGGTAAGACAAACACAATGGTTATACTGACATTGACTAAAGCCCTGCTTTATCATCCACCTGGTACCACCTATCAGTCCTGTCCCACTGTCTTGTAGCTCCCTCAAGACCATATGCCTGGCCTTCTATCTCACATGTCCATTCTTTCTATTCTTCAACTAAGGAATCCATTCATCTCTGTGCTTTAATCCCTACTGGCAACCCTACCAAGTCTCTGCTTGGTTCTGCATCATATACCTGCCACACTCCCACTATTTCATGGATCCTTCCTGCTCTGTAGTCAACAACTAGTATAAAGAAGAGGAACAACAAATTTGAGGCCTACTTACATCTTTAGTCCTCTGTATGGGTGTTTGAGACTCCTTGATAGCTTGTTGTCCACCCAAAATCTGTTATAGTGACTGACCTCGATCACCACACAGTCTGCATCCAATCGACGTTGGTTCTTGTGCCTGTCCTGACTACCAAACCTAACGACGTCGGTGTCCTCCTTCTGCCAAATTTGGTCCTCATGACCGACATCAGTCTTACCTACTACCAACATCAATTTTCCTGTTGATGCCAGTACATGTGTTTTCCTATGAGTGATGACTTTTTTTTTACCCGTGAGCTCCTTTGAATCAAGTCCCATGTCCAAACTGCCCTGCTCAGAAGTATCCAGCCCATCCACTAGTCTCTATCCACCATCTCCTCCATAAACACCAAGGCTTTCTAGTTCTTAAGCCTATCAAATATATCTATCTTCTGCTTAAGAACATGCATCCCCTTCCTGCTCATGTGACCAAGCCTACGAAGCCACGTCTCCGCAACAGAAGAAGAATCAGTAATATAAACAAGTAGATAAAGAGTACCTATTTTCTTACCACTAGCTAATTCAAGTGTATCTACTATGAGATTTCTTGTGCATCTCTCATCACCCAACCTTTTTGAAGAAATTAGCCATATCTCCAAACTTGGGACCTGCATGACCTCCTTCAACACCCATGTGTTGGCCGCCTATAATTTCAGCTTCACTTCCCCTTTACCAATTCTTTGGCAAGGCTCACTAGCTCCTCTCCCTAGGGTTGCATGGAAAGAGGCAACTGAATCTATTAACTAAGATTCAACTTTATACAAGAAACCTCCCAGAGCATCCTATGCCACATCACCTGCAACATCTACTTTTTCAGTTCCTTTTTGCTGATCTTCCACAAACCAATAATATTATTTTACCTGCTCTTTCTTTCCATAAGACCGTAAGTGACCATCTATGCTTTTAAACTCCTCCATTCTTAGCTTACTTTGATCTGTCATTGCTCTACTCCCACTCAATCAAAAACCCCTGAGAGTGACCTATAACCAAACACAAAACCTGCTCCCTGCAACTTGGCTCTGATACCACATGTTGGGATATGAATAACCAGAAGCACACAATTGATTACCAAATACAAGCAATGTAATATGCGAAATTAACTAGAATCAACAAGTAACTCAAATCCAAAAATAACACATGATATGAGAGACAATACACAACTTGTATTAATACTCATACAAAAAAGAATACAATAAAGAAGATGCCACTTCTTCTCCACCACCTCTTCAGAGGCTTCCCACACCTCAAGTGAACAGTAATTCTCTCCTCAAAGCTCTCTCACTTAGGTCCCAACACCCAACTCAAACACAGAGTTGGTGTTCACCTTACACCTGTGCTCCACACACACCATAAGTGCTCCACACACTCCACAAGTACTCAACGTACTCCAAGTAGATCTCCCCTAAATCTACAACAACTTGCACCTTAATAGACCTTACTTATGGAAGGATCTCCCTTGCCTTCCTCTTTGCTCTGAGTACACACTGTACTCCAACTAGATCCTACCTGATACTGCTCCCTATTGTGTTACTATCCTCTCTGATCTTGTACACCTGCAAATCAATTTGGTTCTGCACACTTACAAACTTGGATCATGCACACACATACACCTACAAATCAATGATCTTACTTACCATGTAGATCTCCTATAGAGGCCGTGCACACATGCTGACCAAGATCCTACACCCCTGAAGAATCCTGCTGACTCTCCAAAACTAGCACCCACCTTGGTACTACTGTGGAACTAGGAGGAACACCCTTGCTCACCTCACACACAGAAGAAGCAAACTTTGCTCAACTCAAACTAGAACACCTTTCAATACAATCCATGAGTCTATTATGTAGATCTCATCCAAAAAATAATTAGACATCTAATTACAATAATTAGATCCATAATTCTCAGTCTAAAATTAGCTCTAAACATGCAAACACATGGTTCGTCAACTAACTACCCATAATATACTCACAGTCAAACCACACAGGTGACCGACATTGGTCCCTGTCTGCTTGGGGGTCACCAATGTTGGTCGACTATTGACCGACGTCGATTGCCTTTTGGTCTAATCCTATCGACATCGGTTGGCCTGACTGATGCCAGTGTCTGTGACACTCCAGCAAATCCTCCAATGGCCTTCTCCATGTTTGCATCAGTGAAGCTTTTAGCTCCACAACCTAACAATATCCCACTTGGAGATAAATAGCTACACTGTACCTGTACCTATACCCCATCTAATCTATTTCTTGGCTTGTATTCCTCTTCAAGCTCAATCTTGAAGACAACCCACCACACAACCTATGGTGTACCTCCTATCATCTAAGTACCCTGCCACATCTGAACCTACAATCCCATGTAGTGAAGTCTTGACCCTGAATAGCATGAATCCTTGCTACTGGTCCCTCTCAAATCCCTAAGAATCCTCTTCTCCAAATTGGCTCCTAACTCTCTGACAACACCCACTGCTTAGGCAAACTCAGGTCTATGCCAAACCTCATGTGATTTCAGACACTGAACTGTCTAGCCCTTAGTGTGCTCTGGCTCTGCATCCTACGTCTCGCCAACACCTGATTCACATCAACTCCCACTAGAGACAAAATCAACCTATGATCTCCATGTCTCCCATGTCAAAGAATTTCACTGCTCTAAATTCTTCATGACATGCCACTGAACTAATCTTACCCTTAGCTTAGCAAAATGCTATATGTCTGAACCTATACCAAGTTCATCCTCCACATATAGCAATAGGATAATGTTGTGACCATCATCCACCTGGTAAGACAAACACAATGGTTATACTGATATTGACTAAATCCCTGCTTTGTCATCCACTTGGTACCACCTGTCAGTCCTGTCCCACTATCCTGCAGCTCCCTCAAGACCATATGCCTGGCCTTCCATCTCACATGTCCATTCTCTCTATTCTTCAACTAAGGAATCCATTCGTCTGTATGCTTTCATCCCTGTTGGAAACCCTACCAAGTCTCCACTTGGTTCTGCATCATATACCTGCCACGCTCCCATTATTTCTTGGATCCTTCCTACTCTACAATTAGCAACTAGTATAAAGAAGAGGAACAATGAATTTGAGGCCTACTTACATCTTTAGTCCTTTGTATGGTTGTTTGAGACTCCTTGACAGCTTGCTATCCACCCAAATTCCATTACAGTGACCGACCTCGATCACCACACAGTCTGCATCCAACTGATGTCGGTTCTTGTGCCTGTCCTGACTACCAACCCTACCGACGTCAGTGTCCTCCTTCTGTCGACGTCGGTCCTCATGACCGACGTCAGTCTTACCTACTGCCGACATCGATTTTCCTGCCAATATTGGTACCTATGTTTTCCTATAAGTGATGACTTTTTTTTTTACTCGTGAGCTCCTTTGAATTAAGTCCCATGTCCAAACTGCCCTGCTTAGAAGTATCCAGCCCATCCACTGGTCTCTGTCTACCATCTCCTCCATAAACACCAAGGCTTTCTAGTTCTTAAGCCTATCAAATATATCTATCTTCCACTTAAGAACATGCATCTCCTTCTTGCTCATGTGACCAAGCCTACAAAGCCACGTCTTCACAATAGAAGAAGAATCACTAATATAAATAAGTAGATAAAGAGTACCTATTTTATTACCACCAGATAATTCAAGTGTATCCGCTATGAGAGTTCTTGTGCATCTCTCATCACCCAACTTTTCTGAATAAATTAGCCATATCTCCAAACCTGGGACCTGCATGACCTCCTTCAACACCCATGTGTTGGCCACCTATAATTTCAGCTTCACTTCCCCTTTGCCAATTCTTTGGCAAGGCTCACCAGCTCCTCTCCCTGGGGTTGCATGGAAAGAGGCAACCGAATCTATTAACCAAGATTCAACTTTATCCAATAATCCTCCCAAAGCATCCTGTGCCACATCACCTGCAACATCTGCTTGTTCAGTTCCTTCTTACTGATCTTCCACAAACCAACAATTTTATTTTACATGCTCTTTCTTTCCATAGGACCGTAAGTGACCATCTATGCTTTTCAACTCCTCCATTCTTAGCTTACTTTAATCTACCATTGCTCTACTCCCACTCAATCAAAAACCCCTGAGAATGACCTGTAACCAAACACAAAACCTACTCCCTGTAACCTGGCTCTGATACCACGTGTTGGGATATGAATAACTGAAAGCACATAATTGATTACCAAATACAAGCAACGTAATATGTGGAATTAACTAGAATCAACAAGTAACTAGAATCCATAAATAACACATGATATGAGAGACAATACACAACTTGTATTAATACTCATACAAAAAAGAATACAATAAAGAAGATGCCACTTCTTCTCCACCACCTCTTCAGAGGCTTCTGACACCTCAAGTGAATAGTAATTCTCTCCTCAAATCTCTCTCTCTTAGGTCCCAAAACCCAACTCAAACACAGAGTTGGTGTTCACCTTACACCTGTACTCCATGCACACCACAAGTGCTCCACACACTCCAAGTAGATCTCCCTTGAATCTACAACAACTTGCACCTCAATAGACCTTACTTATGTGAGGATCTCCCTTGCCTTCCTCTTTGCTCTGAGTACACACTGTACTCTAAGTAGATCCTGCCTGATACTACTCCCTATTGTGTTGCTATCCTCTCTGATGTTGCACACCTGTAAATCAATCTGGTTCTGCACACCTGCAAACCTAGATCATGTAGACACATACACCTACAGATTAATGATCTTACTTACCATGTAGATCTCCTATAGAGGCCATGCACACATGCTGACCAAGATCCTACACCCTTGAAGAATCTTGATGACTCTCCAAAACCAGCACCCACCTTGGTACTGCTATGGAACTAGGAAGAACACCCTTGCTCACCTCACACATAAAAGAAGCAAACTTTGGTCAATTCAAACTAGAACACCTTTCAATTCAATCCATGAGTCTATTATATAGATCTCATCCAAACAATAATTAGACATCTAATTACAATAATTAGATCCACAGCTCTCAGTCTAAAATTAGCTCTAAACATGCAAACACATGGTTTGTCAACTAACTACCCATAATATACTCGCAGTCGAACCACACAGGTGACCGACATTGGTCCCTGTCTACCTGGGGGTTGCCGATGCTGGCCGACTACTGACCGACATCAATTGCCTTTTGGTCTAATCCTGTCGACGTCAGTTGGCCTAATCAATGCTGGTGTCTGTGACACTCCAACAACTCCTCCAATGGCCTTCTCCATGCCTACATCAGTGAAGCTTTTAGCTCCACAACCTAACAGGTCATCCAAAGGGCTAACAAACTCAAAGATTAAAAAATACCCCTAGACTATATAGGGTAAACCCATTTGACCTATTATAATTGACTATACAAAAGGGAGTTAAGGCAATAAAAGGAGGATAAAGTATGGAAAAATATTGGAATGGGTAAGGATGAGAAGAATAAGCTTAGGGTGAATGGTTTTAGGAGATGAGTGTGTAGATGGAAAGTGGAAAAAATGAGAAATTTTTTATGAAGCACCAATGGTATACCCACCTCTTAAGGCATACACTTAGAGATATTAAGACTTGATAGGTTCCTGTAAGATACAAAGTGTCAATAATCAATAAAAGTTCAAAAATATTGTGTATATATATGCCCACTTGAAGCTCATCATGGGTCATGTAAGTGCAATACAAGATGGTGCTTTGGGAAATAAAACATAATAACACACAACATTGATGCTAAGTAAAGTGAAATAAGTAGAAAATAAGATAAAGGAAAGGACATAATTTAAAAACACATACCTTTACTTACCTTAGTGATGTAGATAAATAAGCAGACTATAAAAGAAAGTGAAGGCATCTAATGTGTAGAACACTAGGTGAACCTATAAAAGTTAACAGAAAAAAAAGCCAAAAATATAAATTTTTGGAAGATAAGCATATGATAGTGGATAATATTCTCTATGTCATCATGAATCCAATGCATTTTATGGTTTTGATAATGGATGAGTAGAAACAAAGATATAGGAAAAATAAGGAATCTACCTACAAAATAATTAAAGAATTTAAATTTTGAAAAGTGTTTTTAAATAGGGGTAAGAGAAGTCATTTTGTTATTTTAACTTGTGAAAGAGAGAAAAAGAGATTTGGAGACCAAATGAGTTAGGATAGTAAGGAGATGATAGGATAGACAGGGAGACGTTCCAAGAGTAGTAGTAGGTGCACTACAGGTATGCAACTATTGATTTTAAGCTAATTTTTAAGTATTTTGTTGAATTAAGTGTTTTTTAATAAAAATGTAATATTTAACATTTCTAAATGTTAGAATAGAACAAAATTAGATTCTATAGGTAAAAAATAGAAAAATGGTAAATGGGTTTAGAGGAATTAGGAAGAAAATGATAAAAAGATAATTTTTTAGGAAATTGTAAGGGGTTAATAGCTAAAAATAATTGGGTCAACCTAGTCAACCTAGTAGGCTCAATATTCAAAATCCACACTACTGACCCAATAGGTGTGTGCTGACCCTATACATTTTGTAGACTACCAACCTAGTATAGTTTGTCAACTAATCCAAAACATCTAGAATGACAATGTAGTACTAGGGAGGGGAAAATAAGAGGGTTGACTTAAATTTTTAAGTCAACTAGGCTAAAAATAGGGAAATTTTGATCAAACTAGTTTGACTAAAGAACCAAAATTGTATAAAAATATGTATAAAAGGCTAAAAGAAGGCTAGAATGGCTTGAAATGACCAAGGGTAAAAGGGGCCAAATAGGCTAAAGATAGGTAAAAGTGAATGAATTAAATCAATTTAGGCTTATTTTTTATTAGAATTGTAAAATAAATGTATTTTGACTATACATGACATGGAGGGTCTAATACATCTTTTATTGTTTCTTGGTTGTAGGGACAACCCTAGTTCTGGATATTGGTAGACATGTCTTAGCTACTAGATCTATTAGAACATATAACTATAGGTGATAGATCTAGGCTAGTATTTGTAGGTGTAGGAGGGATAACTGACATGTGTAAGATTCCCTTGAGCTTAGATCTATTATTCATATTCCTTGGATACTAGGAATGATTGACTAATACCTTTAGATGGGAGATGGAAGGGGATGTGGTAGAGGTAGCTATCATATTGGAAGATGTTCATGTCATCCTAGGGCTACTAGTAATAAAAGCATTAGTGACTACATGCATACCAAATATCCTAGAGGAGAGGAGAGCCTTAGTTATGTGGGCTATAGGCTTTGAGATGAAATTAGGAGTCAAGTGAGTTAATATGTTTGACATGTATGCATCATAAATTTTAGATATATGGAAGGCTTAGATAGGACTTGTGACATAACAAGTGCTATTTCACAAGTCAGATGACAAGTTACCACTATTTATGGTAGCCTTGAGTAGGAGGACTCTAAAGGAGGGAATACTATATGATCTTAGCTCTATCATCTGGGTCTAGCTCATACATGATCTATATGAGGTGATGGTTAAAGGGAAAAAATATATAAGACTGATCATATTATTGATGGCTTGGATATATAAGAGGTTTCCCATGTATCAGTTGATTAGGTTTCCCCATGTAGTCAATGATAGGTCATCTTGAGTGTGGAGATGGAGAGAGGATCAGGTAGCATGGGATATGCCCCACATGTCAATGCTATAGACTGAGACATGTAGACATAATGTGGTATCCATATTGGGATATAGTGACTATATGGTCAAGATGGTACATAATTACACTAGCTACAATGATAATAGAGGTTATTAGACATTATACTTGGTGGAGAGAGCCACATTTTATGGCATGAGTGCTAGGAAAGATGGGATTACCTCATATAATGGAACTAATATTTATGCTTAAGTAGTGGGTTCAGCATGTGAGAGAGCTATAGGGGAGGAAGGGACTAGGGCCACTAGTGATGTGGTCAATGTTTAGATCACATTATGAGTAGCCATGGACTAGGTGAGTACAACAAGGAGTAGAGTAGGAGGAGAGAGATGTGGAGGTAGTAAAACTAGAGATACCATTACCAACACCATAATGAGATGAGATATGACCACTATAAACATGACATTAATGAAGGTAGGAGGAGATGAGAGAGTGTAGACTATCACTATCCCTAATGACCTAGTAGGTGAGCTAGAGGAGAGCTAGAGAATAGAGAGGCCACTCAGGAATAGGCTAAGGTGAATGCAAGTCATGATATGTAGATTTGAGATGCGGAGGTGACCTATAAAGGAGGTGCTAGAAGGTCATACAAATGGAGAGACTATTGTATGTAGTCATGTAGATGGTAAGACCATAGTGGCTAAGACATAGAAAATTAGTAAATATGATTAATTTATTGCTTAAGTTTTCATTTTGAAATATAAATTAGAGGTAGATAGATATTATGATATATGAAAATGATCCAATATCTATTTTGGTGTGATTTTGTAGGCATTTCTAAGGATGAGAAGGATAAATGGGGATCCCTTATGAGGGAAACACTCCATGACATTATAGATGAGACTCTATAACCATATGACCCTACTACATTAGAATACCCTAGTGTACCATCTATCTTAGCTCAAGTGATTTGGTTTAGATTAGCAAGGGAGGCATTGAGGTAGATACGAGCATAAAGGGAGAGGATGTAGCCACCAATAGAGATGGGTGTAGGTGAGATACATGCATAGTAAGACCTATCAAAAGAGAGAACTATGCATATGGCTATAGTGATTCAAATGACATAAGCATAAATGATGATGCAAACCTAGTTGATGAAGGCTCATATAAAAACCCATGTTGAGTTAGCTCAAGCATAGGTACAAATAGCACATATATGAGGATAGGTATAAGGATTGAGATCTTAGATGACCTCCTTACATCATACTATTCAAAAGATTTAGACTGAGGCCTTGGTAGGCAATGTGGATAGGCCATGAGATAGATAAGATGGGGCCTAGCCATAGAGCTAGAGCATTGTATATATGGTTGTACTTGTTATATCAAAACTTATGAGATGTGTATATATGATGTATCATTTTGGCATATTGATGTTGATTCTTTATGTTATCATCATTATGGTTGTGGCTATAAATGATTTGGATATATTTATTTCTACCACATGTATATAGTTGTTATTATATATTATTTAGGAAATATATGAGATGTGGTTTCTTTTCTAGCACTATATAAAACACATGCATGGTTAAAAATAAATAAACAAAAAGACTTGGAAAAATATAATCAATCAAAAATGTACTACACACTATTTCAAGTTAGGAAATATGTAATAATAATAAAATGACAAAGTATAAAGAATCAAGGGAATGGTAAAACAAGATGGTAAAAATGAATTTGTTCTTAAACCAAAGTGAAATATTTTTGCACTAAATTAAAATAAGTAAAGTCATACTAATTCACATTGGGAAGTATGAAAACAATGTAATAAAATGGAAGGTATATAAAAAGGCATAAATGGTATAAAAATAAAGTAAATTAAGTCAATCAATCATACTAAATCATGTTGGGAAGTATAAGAGAAAAAAATTTATAGAAGATTGGTCTTAAATTTATCACACTAATTCAAGCTGGGAAGTATTAAAATTTTAAAAAATGGTTGATTTTTACATGCACTCAGAAAATAAGAAGATAAGAGTGAAAGAGAAATGAATTAAGTATAAAACATACTAAATCAAGTTGGAAAGCATGTCAATGATGTGTAAATTCATAATCAATCACATCTTATCTCATATTTGACACATGTAATTTTGTTTATGACTTGTATTATTAGAAAAATTTTGTGAGTGTCAGGTCTTATCCATGGTCTTACACTGTAACTCATAAAGAGAACACCACTAGGGTGAAAAAATTAGGATAAATTAAGTAATAAAGGATGTGTGTAATAGGAAGGAAAAAGGTGGTAATTTGTGAGGATAGCCAGGTCCTATCCATGGTCTTATAATGCAACTCACAAATGAAATCCAAAGGGGAGTAATTAGTAGACAAAATAATATTTCTCAAGAGCAAATATGGGGGATATAGGGAATGAAAAAGGTAATGTAAAAATCAATACTTAGGTATATTATGATAATACCTTAGGAGACAAGAGGCATACTAAGGACATGAGAAGACACTAAATGACTAGTGACCATAAATGTACAAAGGAAACTTGTTCGCTATAAACACAAAGATTTATAGGCAAATAAGTGTGCTACTAAGATCGAATCATGAAGGTATATTGGTAAAAGGAAAATTAAAATGGACCTACCTTCCCATGACATGTTACCCATTCTTCAAGACCCCTTACAGAGTTATCAATCTACTATGAAGATTAGGTACTTATGTGAGAAAGTCGGTAGCACTAAAAGATTATTTTATTTTCCTCTTCTAATCTACTAACCTAATAAACCCCAAAGGACCTTAGATCTACTATGAGGCCAACTTTGGAGTTTTATCTTCAATTATAAGAAGTAAATGTGCTTTGAATCATGTATTTTTATGTGATTTGTCTTCTAAGAATATTTTTTCCTTTTATATCATTACCGTTTGTGTAAATGATTTAGATTTTAAATTTTTATTTATTTTTAACATTCATCCATACAAATTTGGAATGACCAATCATGAGAGATGTAGTGATTCACACAAATGAGATTTAGACTAAGGCTAAAGGAAGCTAAGTAACCAAAGACAAATATTAACTAGGTCACTTAGGCTTAACAATGAACTAGCATGTGATCTCAAGTCTCAACCGTGTATATGTTTAGTTTGCAAAAAAAGAAGGGAAAAAGGAGATCCAAAGTGGACTAGTGAAAGGAAAGTATAATGAGATGAATTGTTCACTTATTGATCACATGGTAAAAGGAGATAAGGACCAAAGGGAACAAGGTTTGTATAACTAAGTCACAATTACAATTATCTATGAAAAATAGAGATAAAAAAGCAAATAATCATGAAGACACGAGAAGAGAATTTTGAGAAAAACTCAAAAAATAAAGAAAAAGAAATGATAAAGGAAAGACACTCATATTCAAATATAAATGGCAATATAATCAAGATATAGTACCAAATATATGTTCACTATATAATAAAAATATGAATTTGACATAACGTCAAATGATATAAAAGATAGATGAAAAATAAAATTAGAGCACATGTCCAATAAAAATGTAATGTAAAGGCACCATGCATGTGCTCAGAAGTAATAATAAATATTCCCACACACATTATCCAAGACATCAGATAAATCTCTATGAATTTGGATATGAACTACTATTATTGTCTCATCAATCTTCACTAAAATTTGGGAAAAGGCTTCTCATCTAATCTCCTTAACTAAAAAAGTAGGAATGCTTGAGGGATTGCGTCAAGGAAAATCAATCAAGGGATGCTTATGAGAATGCATGGGAGTAGGCTCTATGGGAGATACATGAATCAATAGTGGAGAAGGATCCACAGGTGAAGTACTCATGGGTGGAGAAGGATCCATAGGAGAGGGAAGGTCTAAAAGTGAATGAATCATGGGTAGAAGCATAAAAGGTGATGAAGGGACCATAAGAGGGGATGAAAACACTAGAGGTGGATCCATGGGAGAAGAAGGAGGATCTTTCTTATAAGAACAACCTATGGGAGGAATAGAAAAAGGTTCAACAATAGTTACAAGGTGATATTTAAGGTGTTGTTGAAGGATGTAGCAACAATCGGTGTGATGGGTTCCATATTGGTGCCATAGACAATACACCTCACCATACTCAGGTATATATTTAGGTATAACCTTTGAGGGAGGCATTACTTTTTCTAAGGTAGGAAAGGAAGCATGTAAAGTATCAAGATATTATCACAACTTGAAAAAAATAGTAGAAGAATGGTTATCTATCCCATGGAAGAAACATATACACTTGTGAGTGGTCTTAGGAGAAGCAATCACAAAAAGAGGTATAAAAGGAATGGAAAAAGTTAGAGAACACTCATCATCCCATTTGGTGGGAAAAGGAGTCATCTAAGGTAAAGGAAGAAAACCTTCACTAAGAGAATGTGGTGATGGAGGAGGAATGAAATTAGGCTTAATAGAAAGAGTAATGGGAAGAGAATCAGGGGTAGGTTCAAAAATAATAAGAATGGGAATAGGCTCAACCATAGTAAGAGTGGGAAGAGTCTCAACTATAGTGGGAGTGGGAATGGGCTTTGATAAGGGCTCTACTAAGGGAGGATCAAGATCTAGAAAAGGTCTAAGGAGGGTGGTACTAATATCAAGAGTGAACTAGCTATGGTGATTAGGGAACCTAGAAAAGTGGTAAGCCCTGATCATAGCATGATCTATGAGCATACTCCTATGAGGATCCTTAGAAATTAGAGGTGTTGGAACCATATCTACCCTATGATAAAGAAGAAAAATAATAAAATTAAGAACTATAAATGAAGATGAGAAGATACATGAAAATACTCAAGTAAATAAGATCGATAAAAAATAATCTTAGCATCATGGGCCTATACAAGACTATCTAAGAATGGATCATCTAAGGAATAAACATCATCATAATATAGGGTATGAAGATCAATGACACAAGTAGGGATGACCTTGTCATCTGAGGAAGTGTGGTGAATATAATGTTGAGTCTTGGTCAAGACTATTAGAATATCATCATAAGGAGGCTTTCAAGAATGAGGATGTAAGGAAGTAAGAAGCTGTAAGATGAGATGAGGCAAGAGATTAAATTTTTTAATCTTTAGGTTAATATCATTGAGCTCATTATCATAATAATCTAAAAGGTTAGGAGGAATGTTCCCAATGAGTTTGAGATTCCCATTTTAACCTCGAGTTAAATTAATAGTAAAATTAAGACATTATGACTCATGGAATGGAACATTGGGCAAAGGTTCAAGACTACGAATCTTGAAAACACCATGATCTTTGAATTGTTTTAAATTCTAAGGGTTAGTGTCTCCCTAAATCCTATAAATAGATCTAAAATAGGGAATTTAATGCATTGGTAGGTGGAAAAAGAAATTACTCTCATATAGTGAGTTTATGGCCTACCAAGTAAGATGTTATAAGAAAGGGGAAAGTTAAAGATCATCACCTTCACATGAATGATGATAGGTGGGATGGAAATGGGAAGCCACACACAACCTAGAGAAGGCATTTTCCTTCTATCATATCCTTGATAGGTACTATGTGTAGTCTTGATATTGCATTCTAAATATCCAAGGGTCTTAATGAAGTTAAGAGAGGCAATGTAGGTACTAGAACCCTCATCAATCAATACATGCTTAACTTGGATATCACCTATTTGAAAACTAATGAATAAGGGAGGATCATCCACATGAAGTAGAATATCATCAATAATAATAGAATCTATGGGAAATTTTAAGGAAAGAAAAGTGTCAATAGTTTCATCAACATTGATAGACATATATTCACATTGTTGTAATATACTATCCTCAGATCTAGTTAAGGCTAGCTCCTATCCTAATAGGGGAGGACAAGGGACATTCATCTCAAGTAATAGTTACATAACCTAGTTTTTATGATGTGGAGAAGTCCTCATAAGATCAACAAACAAATTTTGGGATGGGATATTAGTGAGTTCCATGATGGGATCCCACTCATCATAACCCATAAGAAGGCTATTAGATATAGGTGCATACTGATTAAGGAGGTGCTCAAAAGGAGGAGTTGAAGTGAATTGGATTTTTTGTTGATAATAAGAATAATATTTGGAATAAGGTTGAAAATTATATTGTGATGATGAAGTAGTTGGTTCAAGTTTATTTTGAGAATTAGAATAAGTGTTAATAGAAATTTGAGTATCATTATTATTAGAAGATGATGGAAGAGTGATATAAATATAAAAAAAAGTGTTATCTAAGGGAGAATCATAAATTGGATCATCAAAATTAACAAGGTCATCTTGCCTCAACTCATTTAAATGATTTGGATAAGAATCCTAGAAAATATGATATGTTCTAGATGAAGGAGTGTAGATAGGTTGGGAATATATAAAAGCAACCACCATTCACATATTAGTCATGTTAACCACATTCTCTTTAGAAGTGGGTTCAAAAAGACTTTCTATATTATTGGTGGAAGGGGTGGCTTTATTTTGATTATTTGAATAGGTTGATGATTAGGAAGAGGGTCTTTATAGATATCCAAATGAGGATTGGCTTGGTTCAAGGCTTGAGTTTTATCATATGATTTAAAATACTTAAAAGCAATTTCATAAGCTTGTTGATGATTTTGAATGATATAATCATGATAAAAATTAGGACCAAGAAGAAATTCCATAACTAAATTGTGAAGTTATGTCTAGGTCTCATGAGAATGACCCCAACTAGCATGAAACCAATAATTTTTTTAGGATCATACTAGGATTTCAAAGGATGGGTAGGGTTAAGATCTCATAGAAGAGGCCTAGGTATATGCTTAAGCAATTTAGTTGAGGATAAATTTTTATGAACATTAATGTTATTTGGTGAAGATAAATGAGGATTAGTATATTGTTGACAAGGAGTAGCTAGTTTCAGTGAAGGGGTAAGAACAATAGCTTGAACATTGTGAATGGTGTCACGAGAATCTGTAACACCATCATTGGTAATATTATGTTTTTTATTCTTAAATAAGAGATGAGGACCTCTAGAAGGTTGGGGTGGCTCAAATTGATGCATAATGAAATCTTGTCATTTATCTTGATCAATAACCTCCTCCAATGTATGTGGAGAGAAAGTGCAAACCTTATATTGAAGTTTAGGAAAAGGGCATTGGTAAATAGATGGAAATGATTTTCATTGGCCATGTTATGTTCACATTTATTTGATTAATTTTTCCATGTTTTTAACAAAGGCTTGAGCAATTTTGTTTTCAAGTTGTTTGTAATTTATGAAGTGGGCCAAAGTGTTTTAAAAAACATCACTAGTTTAGAGTTAATGTATTAAAACATTCACGAAATCCTATAAACTAGTAATATAATGAGTTCTAAGTTGGTTGTACTAATCGAAGGCATCACCTGTGAGAGTTTTGGCTAAGAGTTTGGTAGCAGTAAAGGTGTTCAATTTGACCCAATACTTATAAAGTTTTCCAAATGTTTTAAGATTAAGGGTGGGATCAGTTGATCCATTATAAGAAATTGTAGGTGTGATACCTCCAAATCAATGTTATCATTTTGAGTAGTGAGAGGTTCATTTTGGAGATGCTTAATGGTTTTATTGATCAAATGAGGTTGAGGAATGAGATTGCCTTCAAAATATCAAGGAGGAGGAGGGGGATCATTGTGGTTATGTATGCCCCAATATATTGGTTAAGGATGATATTGAAGATGGAAAAGGTGTTTTTGCATTCTCATCATTTGATTTGTATTATGAGCTTGAAAGGTATTCATTTGATTAAGTTTTGTAACAATAATTGATGTGTTTGGTTAACATTGTTATAAACATTAGAGTTGGTATTCGTGGCTTGGGTACCACTATTGGTGTTGATAGGAGCTTGAGAGGAACTATGAGAATGTGAGGCACTAGTGGAAATTTTTTCTTGTGTAGCAAAATATGGACTAGTGAATTGTTGAGAAGAAGAATCACTAGTAGAATGATTACCTTGGGTAGAAAATGATGTACTAGTGGAAGGATTAAGGATAGTGGATCTTATTAGAGGTCCAATAGATGTATAATATGCCATGTTAGTAGATATACTAGGTATGGAGGTGGAAAAATTTAGAGAAGAAGAGGTCATGGTATAATAAGGTGTTTCTCTTAATATTTGCTCATTTATTAATTTGGAAGCAAGAAACTAGTAAAAGGGGTGTGTAAAGGAATACCTAATAAAAGTACGTGCATGATCTAGATGATGATGAGAACTCCTCTTTATCTTGGAAGGAATAAGACACAAATAAGAAAGACACTAAAAAATGGGTTTATTAGTGAGATAGTTGAGTGGACTGCTTAGTGTGATTTGGATCCAAAAAGCATATGCTTGCTAGGAAGTTGTCAATCCACTGGTGATAAAAATTAAGTTGATATAGATGAAAAGATAAAATACTTACATCCAATAACATGAAATTAAATGCATGTAATAATAAGAAAGTAAAATGATTATTCAAATAAAATGTAGTAAAAATGAGTCAATACTGATGCTAAAATAGTTGGGGTCAAGTTCAAAAAATCATAAGAGTCTCTATGAATAGAAAAGAACACAAAAAATAAGGTTTGGTTGAGCTAAAGGGACTAAAAATAGGCTACTATTATTTTTTCCATAATGACCATATATGGTTAGGTGAACTGCTGATTGTTAGACTGACCATTGGTGGTTGGATGACAATCGATGGTTAATGTGATTGTTGGAAGTTAAGCTAACCATCAGTGGTTGCCTGTGTGTTTCTAGGTTTTTTAGAAAGAGGTTGTATATTGAGCAAATGGTCAAGTAGGGGTTTTAGTATGGGTTTGGTCAAAGGTGGGAAGCTAGGAGATAAGTTTGATTAGGTTGGGAGGGTTAGAAATAAAATAAAATAAATAAATAAGTACAAATTTACATGTAACTTACTACATTACTAATGGTGGAAGTCTAGATAAATTTGGATAGATTGATAGTACTTTGGCCTTGAGAGCAACTTGAACAAAGGTTTGGATCTATATTTTTTACCTAATTATTGAAATAAGGATGGATACCCATGTGAAATAAGATTTGATAGCTTGGGCATGGATTTGTGGATCCTTTTCACTTCTTACTTCTCTCCTTTTATAGAATGAAGTTGATAATTGGGTAGGAGGAAGTTGCTAATTAGATGGGAGGAAGTTTCTAATTAGAGAGGAGGATAAATTTTCCATTTATGATGCTTTAAAGCTTATTAGCATCACAAAATGGAAGTTTCTAAATTATGCCAAGCTTATCTCATACATAATTAAAAGTGGCTTTAAAATAGGTTGATGCCCTGATCATCGACAGTCAGGCTAACCATCAATGGTTAGGATGGCTATTGGTAGTCAAGAAAGGGGTATTTTAAAAGGTTAAGTTAAAGGTGTCAAGTTAGTGTTTTGATAGGTTTGAGTTAGAAAATGAAATTAGCTAACTAGGTGGTCAACTAGACTCAAGGTCGAATGAGGGTCAAGGCACTTTGACATCTAAAACTATCACGTGGAATTTTTGAGTGTCTACATTTTGCCCCTTTTTATTATGTAGCTTTGATTTAATAAGCAAAAACATAAAAATGAATGGATTATTGGTCATGGTTTGATTGCCTTGAGTATGGGAGGAGGTGTTCCCCCTCAAATTAGGAGTCGATGAGGTGAAACTGAAATTTGGTCAAAGTTTGATAAATGGTAAATGGTGAGTCATGAGGTGAGTGACATAAAAGAGTTGGGCTTTTGAGATGCAAACCTATACAAAAAATGTGACTAGGTGTGATATTCAAGATCATGTAAAGACTAAATTTGCCAATGTTGGTAAAAATAAGGTTAGTTATAGAGAAACATGTGAAAGGGGTAACTGGTCCATAACATTGGTAAGAGCTAATCAGGTCATTCCTATCAAGTCCACTAGACAAGGTAAATGTTTGTCATAGGTATCTAGGGTAGGAAGTGTTCCTTTAAAAAACATAAATGGTCAAGTCACGCATGAGGTGGTGTAAATTATAAAAGTTCAATATGGTAAGGTTTGTTAATACAGTAAAAATGACCAATGCAAGGTCATCACAAAACATGTGAATAGTTCAAGTTAAAATGACCAATGTAGAGGTGGACATGAGAAAATGGGTTTTTGAAGAAGGGTACACTCTGAGAGTGTAGGGTTTAGGTGAGGTAGGGATTAGGTGATCTCCCAAAAGGTTAGCACCTAGGTGGGGTACATGTAAAAATCCTCATTATTGGTGATATGATGTGGTTTATGTTGTGTATGTTATAATAAATGATTATTTATTTGATGATAATGATATGATGATGAGATTGTTGATATTTTATGGTTTAATTATTTTTTACATGGATAAGATGTAGTTGATGGACATGGTTCATAATGGCATGATGTATATGAATTATTGTATTGATGAGAATGATGTTTTGAATGTTTTGATATGATATGTGATATGGGGATATAATGAAAGAACATAAAGTAGGTCTAGATAACACCCTAAATGTGGAAAAGAGAGAAGAATCATGAGACATATGTCCACATGAACTAATGAATGGATGGTAAGAAAAAGGCATGATGTGTTCATTGGTAAGGGCCTAACAAAACCCTAGTTGGATTGATGTAATGAAAATAAGCCTTTCCAATGCTTCACATGAGCATGCTTTGATTGAAAAAGAAGGTATCTTGATCACTTTGTGTCAAATAAGCTCATAATCCCTTGATTTTAGAGAGGGTATGTAGAGAGAGGAGGTGATAGGATTACATGATATGGGTTGGCTTGCTCCTTCTATAGGTGACCAAAGAACCGTAATAGACAATTCCATGTCTTAATATAATGTGTATACTAGTCTATGTGGGAAGTCTACTAATTCTATATATAAAATCTGATTGTGGCTTATTTTCTTTGATTTTGACATAGGGTTGTTTGTTACTTTCATTATTTTGATAGGTGGGTGAATTTGATCAATGTAGGAATCTTCAAATTATTGTATTAACTTAGCTATCCTTCAAGGGAGTGGTCTAAAGTAGAATTTTATAGCTATCCTTCAAGGGAGCAGTCTACCTTTAATCAATTTAGTTTTGGGCAACTGTCATTTAAGGGAGCAATCTACAATGTTAGAGATATGGACCCACGTGATATTTTGGTATCCTAATTTGATTTTGAGTGCTAGGTTTAGACATAGACAAGTCTATTTAGGCTTAGAGGTCTATCTTTATGGAGGCAAGATTTTCATCATGAAAGGTTAATGATAGATGAGGGAAAGTGGTCTGAGAGACAACTGATCATGGGATTTCATCTAATTAGAGATGAAAAGTATCCATGAAAACCATGCCATGGGTAGAGATGTGGTATCCATGCTTAAGATTAGGCTATAAATATTATGGTTGATCACATGGTCCTAAGATATAATCAATTTTCCCCAAGAGGGATAAGGTTAATGTGTAAGGAAAGTGAAAATCTTGTAAACCAAGGGAGGAACTTAAGTTAGACATAAAAGTAAATACAACCCATGTTAACAAAAGAAAGGATGTAAATGTGAAGTGTTGAAAGGCTCAAGTTTTGGTTTTCCTTTGAGATAAGAAAAACAATAAGTTCTTAATCCATACTTATGGGTTATGATTTAGGGTCCAAGCTAATTGAAAGTAAACTTGCCTTTTTTACTTTTTCCATATTAGTTACATGTTGGTTTTCCTTAAGGATGAGTTCTCCAATATTGAATTCTTGCTCTTTCAAGTGTTTGTTGTAAGAATGATTGATTTAATCTTAATAGACACAAAGATGCTTAAGTACTACGAGATGATTCTCATCAAGTAGTTCAAGATGGGCAAGGCATTACTGAAGATAATCACTATTAGAAAGAATCTTATGCAAGGATATGTGAAGAGAAGGAATCTAGACTTTGAGAGGTAAGACTACCTCTACTCCAAAGATGAGAGAGAAAGTGGTAGCACCCATAGAGGTTTGAATGATAGTGTGATAGGCCCATAAAGTGAAGGGTATGTGCAGGTGCCAATCTTGACCTGAATCACTTACTACTTTGGTTAGCATTTTGGTGAGGGTTTTCTTAGAGGTTTCTACTTGTCCATTTACTTGTGGCTGAAAGGGTGAGGAAAAGATTAATTTCATGCCGAAAGAACCATAAAGACCTTAGAATTTCTTGTTTCTAAAATATTTTCCATTCAATGATGACCTTATGGGGAACATCAAAGTGGCAAATGATATGGTGATTGATGAAATCGATAATCTTTTGGGCTTTGGTTGAGATAAAAGGGATGGCTTCCACCCACTTGGTGAAATATTTAGTAGTGGTAAGAATGGATTGGTGTTATTGTGAATAATGAGGATTTATTTCCCCAATAAGGTCAAGACCACATTATGAGAAGGGACAATAGTATTTGGATACTCAAAGGCCATGAGCCGGTGCATGATGTAAGTTAGCATGTTTTTGACATTTGACACACTTTTTTACATAATCACAACAATATTGACTAAGGGTGGGAAAATAGTAGCCAAGGTGAAGCATATATTTAGTGATAGATAGGCTACTAAAGTGTCCCTCATATATTCTATCATGTGTTTCCTTTATAATGTAGGAAGCTTCGTGACTACACAGACAATAGAGAAGGAGGCTATCAAAGCCATATTTACAAAGTATTCCCCCTAGTATGGTGTAATGAGAGGTAATCTAAACAAAGGCTCTTTGGGATTTCATTGAAATGTTGGGAGGAACAATGTTGAGGTTAAGGTATTTAAAAATTTGGTTGTACCAAATGTCAAAAGGAGACTCTTGCACACTACAAATGGTAGGAAGGTTAGAACTGATATATGAGGCTGTGATTATTGACCAATTTTGACTTTTAGGTCAAAATAGGTCACCCATAGTAAAAATATTCACTTTTAGGAATTTAAAGGGGTTTAATATGTTGTTATAAGGTGTTTTATAAGTTAATTAGTGTTAATTGATGTTGTACTAGCTCTGGTTAAGTGTTCTCTAGGTCTATTTATCATTTTAAGTCATTTTGAGGGGTCTAAATAGTGTATTTAATAATTTGTATAGGTTAATTGGGAATTTTAAAAATTTAAAGGAGTTTTATCATGTGTCATATGTCCTAGGAGGTCTTTAACAACTATCATTAACTAAAATTTGTAGGTTATTCAACTAAAATCTAGTTTTCTTGGCCAAAGAGAGTGAAATGGACACTTGAATGGCTTCCTTAGGAAGTGTGCCACTTGGAAAACATGGTGGTATGAATCTTCACCTTACCACATTTGAATTGAATAAATTTCATAAACAAATGCATTTGTAACTTATTTTTCTTCCTTTTCCTTTTAGCATGCAAAGGAAGGTCAACTTCAAGCACTCACTGTGGGACATAAAATTTGAGTTGTAAGAGATAATCTTGGGGGTGGATAGTTATATAATTATAATTCACATCCATAAAAATAAATTTAATTTTTTTTATCTCCTCATTTATGAACAATTGTTAACAATCTAGGCAACCTGTTATAGAATTACATCCAAGAGGGGTGTATGTTTGCATTTATTTCTTGTTTCTAAGAATCTAGGGAGCTATGTGAGTTTGATGAGCTGGTTTCAGGTTTTAAATATGTCCTATACATGATGTATAAACCATCCAACACTTCTCTCTTCATACCCTTGAAAGAGGATTCCAAAATGGGCTTGTTTTCCAAGTTTGCAGCTATGGGTGTGTAGTCTGAGTTTCACAACATGGAAAGGAGATCCATGGAGGTTTAAATGTGTTTATAATCATGTTTTAAAAGTTATTTAATTGATTTTACATTATTATATATCATTTATCCCTCCTTTAAATAGAGTTTACCTTAGTTTTCCTTGCTCACTACCTTATTTACAGAATGCTGACAGTCACCTTCTTCAGGAGGTTTGTACAGAGATTTTAATGGTGGACACATGATTAAATTAATTTTTTATTTCTTAAAATTTCCAAGATATCATGAAATTCATGACAATGAATCTAGGATGCTATTCCAATAAGAATTCTCCACTTCAAAAGATGATCTTGACTGTTTTGGTTTAAATTCCCTAAATTTGCCAAATAGAGGTCCTAGGGATTTTTTGAGATGATGTATGTTGGTTTAAAAAGTATTTAAATTCCATTTAGTTTTTGTATTTTATATCAATATAGACAAAAAACACCTATACCAATTTTTATCTTGAAAATATAAGGAGAAAATGGATTTTGAAGCCTCCAAAAGTTGTTAAAACTCACTGAATTGTGGCAGTGATGTCTACAAGAGTTTAAAAGAGATGTTAAACTTGCACCATATGTTAAAGTATATAAATTATAAAAATATAGGAAAAATTTTAAAGGGTCATAAAAAATATTCTTGAGCACTTAGGTGATGGAGAAGGAGGATATTGCATGAAAAGACCCTTTTTGGCCATCCCCTATTCATACACATGGTAGAGAGGTAGTGAGGAAAGTGCTTTGATGAATGACATAAAAAATGGTATAAGGACTCCTAAATAAGAATATAATTATAATTTTAAATCATACAAGGCTAAATACAATCTAAACAAACCATAAATACTCCTAACATGCTCCAAGTGATCCTTAGCTAACCTATAGGCCTATGAACATATACTTATAGCCAAGGATGAGGAATTAGTGGTAGTAAAGGTGAAAAGGGTCTTTTGAGATCAAATTGGGAATGTATGTGAGCCATATGAAGATAATTTTATGTTATGGATATCACCAAATACCTTATACACACCTTTTGAATGTTGAATTCCTTACCATGAAGCCTACATGCCTAGAAATAGGCATCTACAGTTAGAACCCTGAGTTTGATCCTAGTCAAGAATTATGAGGTCTTTTGAGGTAAAACAGTGCATTAAAATGGGTGATATGAATATGTTAGAGTGTTAAGAGTATAAAAAAATTATTTTCACACCTTTTGGAGTCCAAAATCTTGCCTTGGAAACCTACAGGCCTATAGGTAGGTGTCTCAGTCCTAATGGGAGAGTGTCATTATAGCCACATTATGAGAACCTATAAGAGGCTTAGAATAATAGGTGAGTGAGGTATAATATTATGAATATTAAATGGATAAATTAAAACCTATAACCTACATTTCCATGAATCTCAATCAATCCTAATGTGCTACAAGGTATTGTCTCAATCCTAGCAGACAGGGACAAGGGTGAAAGGTGAAGGACTAGCCTAATTCTAAGAATTGAGACTAAGATGAGAGGATTTAACATAATTAATAGTGTTTAATTAACATAAAATTAAAGTTATACCATGTATAAAACACTCTTACATTCCAAAAAGACCTTTTTACCCATGCAAAACATGTCTTAGTCTGTACAGGCAGGTTTGGAGGCCTTAGAACAAACAAGATCAAGGGATTCTCTCTAAAAAATGGGGTTAAATATTGTTAAAAAAGATAAAATAGATTTAAATAAATATTATAAACATTTTTTAGTAGCATTTGAGCATTTAAATTTCATGGAGGTAGCAGCTATAGGTAAATTTGAATAAAACATGCATGAAATAGGGTTTTTGACCCCCTTTTTGACAAAATTGAGTTAGTTAGACACCTTATAAAAATAATATGACAAAACCCTTAAGTAAAATTGGTCATTATGAAATTTTTTATCTAAAAAAAAGTCACTTTTATCATCCAAATAGACTTAATACCCTCTCTTTTGTCTCAAAGGTAGGTCAGTCTTTTCATGCACAAGAATGATAGTTTTTGGAAAAAGTGAAGAATGGAGGGATTGTACTCATTTTTATCAGTAAATAATGTTTTTATAGTTTTGGAACACATTAATTAACATAAAAAACCATATTTAAGGGTTTTAATTCCAAGGATGTGGTCTATACAAGTATGCTTGCAGGAAGACCTAGTACAAAAGCATGCAAATCTAACCCCAAATGAGAGGTCACTTCAAGTTATAACCTCATCCAAGAACTATGATTTTTTAATGATTCAAAGGGGGGTAAAATATTATGTTTTAATGATAAAATAATTTATTAAATGTGATAATTATGGTATTTTTGTTCAGAAGGTGCTAACAGGCTTGTTGCCAAGGCATAACTCTTGTCCCAAAATAGGGGTCATTCCAATTTTTGCCTTTTGGTGAACTATAAAAATTATTTAAACATGTTGGTAGGTTAGATAAAGAGGTGATGAATTTTTTTTTTTTGAGGAAACTCCATATGAATCCATCTCTAACCCCAGACCTATTGAAACTCTCACAGGAAGCACAAGAGTAACTCGAAGGTCAATTTCCATCACTCATATCTTTCATGGATGTTTGCATCGGAACCTGAGACATTAAAATAAGTAATAGGGGGTTATTAAGAGGCAATAAATGTAATTTTTCTAGGGTTTTAACATTTTACCTTAATGAACAAAGGTTAAGAAGGTTGGTCACTCTAAAACCCTCCAAAACCCTATTTGAGACCTAGTTGTGAAAATCAAGCTAGAAGTGCATCTAGATGGAGGATATTGAAATTGATTTATGAAGATAAGTTGTTTAAAACTCAAATGTTATCATATAAATGGCCTTGGATTGAATGTAATTGTATAGATCATAGGAAAATATGACTTATTTTAACCATTTTGAGTGGTGTACATGCTACAAGATGAGTTAGGAGATGACAAAAACTTTGAGAGGAAGATTTAAATTTTAATTAAATAAAAAAATTGAATTAATCTCATGAATAATCCTATAATTACCCCAATCAGGTCCTCACTTTTAGCCAACTTAGTGAGTCAGCTAGTGAGAACTTAGAGAAAATGGCAAATCTTTATTTGGAGAGCCTTTTAAGGCTAATTTATTGTAATTTATGGTATGATCACTCCTTAAAAATTTAATTTATCCTATTTTGTGGATAATATTTTCTATATTAATAGTTTTTAGATGTCAAGTGTGAAGGGTGAAGGGAAAATACCTATTTTGAGACTACCAAGTGTGATCATGCATGGCCAAGATGATAGGAAGGGTTAGGAGCCTCCCCAATGCATGTGAAGAATTAATAGTAACCCATAATAATTATTTTAATAATCAATATTGATCAGGTGTAGAGTTTGGGTAGTTTTGTAAGACCAATCATAAGGGGTAATTTTCTATGGATAGAAAAAGAGTTTCTTGATTATTTGCAAGTCTTAAATGATTCTAGATGATATTTTTAACCCATAACATGGATTATTCCACCCCATAACTCTCTCTCATGAATTTTTAACTGATTTGAGAAAGTTACACAACTCTAAGTGACTCTTGGACTTCTCTTCTCTCTACCTTCCCATTTCTTCTATAAATTTTGGCCTTCTAGCTATTATATGCATCTCTTTGCCTAGGTATGGTGAAGCCCTACCAAAATTTTACCTTGAATAAATAAATACAAGTTTTTTAACTCATTAAAATATTTAATTAAGTTTACATGCTTGATATTAGTATTGTGCAAGTGTAATTTCCATTTACATTCACATGTTGATTCCATTAGTACCTAGTATATTGTGATTTCCTTCTTGCAGGTCAACAAGAAGTGTCTAAAGAGAATGTAAGTGCAATTAAGAAGGATAATAAATAGAGTTTATTATAATTCATATTTTTTAGTTCCTCCTATCCTATGTCATCTCCAAGACCCCATGTTGAATCATTGATGTGAGAGGAGAGATTGATGTTGAATGAAGTGTATGTGATACTTGTCCTTAGTTTCAAGTGTATGTTAAAGTTACGAGTAGAGAAAATATTTTGATATATCACCCCCATTATATTAGGTTTAATATTAGTTATTAAAACCCTCTTCATCCCCCTAATTTGTTAGTAGTGGGATAATTAGCTTCAATGATGCATCAAGGTTAGCTAGCCTCTAATATAGAGATCCACCCCCCAATAGGGATACCCGAAACCCTTGGGTGGTTCCATTGTTTCACTTGAATGAGGATAAATTGTCTCATATCCTCATTGGATATAATTTCAAGTGAAAAAAATGATAAAATTATGGATGGTGACAAAAAATTTAGATTCAATAGGTTGGGATGGAATTTGAGAAGCCAAGGAAGCTATTGTATCTACAAATTTGTTGGTAGATCGAGGAACTAACTAGATAAGGTAATTATCAAAAAATGCTAAGAGTATGTCTAAAAGTTATTTTTATTTAAATATAACATAATTTTTACATTTATAAGATACATTGACCTGGTTGATCACAAGTTGGGAATCACCAAAGATACTGATTATCTTGACCCTTAGAGTTTGAGCAGTTTGGAGACCTATGACCAAGGCTTCATACTCAACCATAATATTGGTGCATTTTAAATCAAGTTTAAAGGAAATGGGAAGATTTTAATTATTAAGTGGAATGAGAATAACTTTGGCACCCCCACCATGTTAGTATTTAGAATCATCAAAGAACATGGTCATTTAGTAGGTTGGTTCCTCTTGGGAAAGAGTTACGATGTAGTCATTTGGAAATTCTAGAAGAAGTGGTTAATTATTTTTTAGAGGATATTCATCTAATTATTTTGTGATGACATTCCCTTTATTGAACTTTTTCTTAAGGAACTCAAGATCAAACTCAATAAGGAACATGAGCCACTTAGCCATACACTGGTATTGGTAAGGTTTAAAGTGCATGTACTTGAGTGGGTCAGTGTTAGTGATGACATAAATTTTGTGATTCATAAGGTAGTGATAGAATTTGGAGGCTATAAATGCTAATGTGAGACAAAGTTTATCAAGATGAGTATATCAAATCTCATATTCTATAAGTGTGCAACTAATGTAGTAGACAACTTGCTCTTTTTTCTATTCATCATGATGAGTGAGCATTGCCCTTAGGGAATGGTTCATGGTAGATATATAAAGGTAGAAGGGATGGTATTACCTAAGAGGGATGAGTACATGTAGAGAGAGAAGGTACTCCTTGATTAAATCAAAGGCTTGTTGATAGTACTTGGTCCATGTAAAAGAGGTGTCTTTCTTGAGGAGATGGTGAAAGGGTTTACATATGTCTAATAACTAAGAGATGAAGTGACAGATAGATTAGAGGTTCCCATGCAATTTGTGGAGTTTATTAACATTAGTAAGAGGAATCATCTCCAAGATTGATCTAACTTTAGTGAGGTCCACTTTGACTCCTTGAAGAGAGATGATAAAGACAAGAATATTTCTAGATAAGACCACAAAAAAACATTTCTTGGGGTTGAGCCTTACATGAAAATGGATTAGTCAATCAAATATGATTGTGAGAATGGCTAGGTAATCCTTACAATTTTTGGATTCCCAAGGAGATCATCCACATAGTCCTCTATAATTTTATGGATGAGATCATGAAAAATGTAGGTAATATGTTGCTCCAGCATTATTCAAACCAAAATGCACGATCCTATAATAGAAGGTTCCCAATGGGGTGATAAAGGAAGTTTTATGTTGATCTTTTGGGGAAATCAAGATTTGATTATATCTCAAGAAATCATCCATAAGAGATAACATTTCATGACTAGATATAAGATCAACAAGTTGGTCAATGTTCAATAAAAGAAAGTCATCCTTTAAGAAAGTGAGGTTGAGATCATGAAATTTGATGCAGAGGTGAAGTCCCCCTATGGTTTTGGTAATGGGAATGATGTTAGAAACACATTATGGATAGGTAATGGGCTGAATGAAATCTCTAGATAAGAGATGCTAAAGTTTTTCTTTGATGAGAAGGGTTATGTGAGGATGCATCCTACAAAGCTTCTACCAAACTAGTTTAACCTCAAGATGGGTGAAAATTTTATGGAGGGAAATAGAAGGGCCAATTCTAGGCATATCCCAATAGTACCAAGTAAACACTATGCTATGATTAAAAAGGAAATAAGGGTCATCTTGTTGATCTATGGAATTTAAAGATTGGTCAATCTTGATAATATGAGGTTTATCTTGAGTACCCAAGTTAATAGAAATGATAGATTCATTTATCATGGTTTAGTTTTTAAGAAGAATGGATTTATGGATAGAAAAATCCCCCACATAGAGGTAGGTGAGAATGGAATCATCATCCTAGTGTTGAATGGTGTTAATGATAGGGGAATCTCAATCTATCATTTCAAGATGGATGCAAAGAAAGGTTTTAGTTTAGTCATCCTTTTGATAGGTCAAGGGGCCCAAAATAATGGTGTTGATAAAAAAACATTATATGGGATGATATCAAGGTATTCAGTCTTTGAGGGAGATGAGGTTGGTGAGGATGGAGCATCCTTGTCGATGGTAGTGATGAGTTTTGGTGAGGTTTGTTCTTCTAGTGGTATAAACCCAAGGCCAAATAACTCATGAGGTTTTTGGGTTTTGATTATGGGTAAATTGTCAGGTCCTTATTCATAAAAGTTGAGAATAAACCCCTTCTAAGCACACTTGTAAAGGTAGGCTTTGGTAAAGGCTAGTTTTTTAAGATAAGAGAAGTTAGAGATGAATGGTCAAATAGATGAGGTAGTGGTAGAAATAGGAAGTGGCTTATCAAGTCCCCTAAATATAAAATTTATTTGATGGTTAAGGAACCCAAAAGGGATAATGGTTTCAATGTTGGGATTGTAAGAAGGGTCATGTTTGAGGTTCCCATATTCTTGTGGAGTAGGGAAAGCAACCAAGGGTAAAAGATGATATTCCCTAAGGGAGATATGTTAGAATTTGGGTTCCAAGGGATCCTCTACAGGGATCTAGGAAGAAGGGATAGATGAGATACTAGAAGCTTCATCAATGGTATGGGTAGGAGTGCCATTGGTTTTGGTTAGTGGTGAGGTAGTGTTGTTAGTAGTTGATGGTAAGGTGGATAAGGGAGGAATAATAACATAATTAGGCTGATATGTCATATTGAAAGAGGTAAAAGGATTAGGGTTAGCTTTGATGGTAACAACTTGACCTTCATGCTCAAATTTGACCCTTTGATGTAAGGTAGAAGGGACATAACTCATGACATGGATCCAAGGGTTTTCGAATAACACATTATATAGAAACTCACCCTCTATAATGTAAAATAGTTTGGGAATGTTATGAGGTCCCAATTGGATATGGAGGATAACTATCCCTAAGGTACTAGCCATGGTATCATTAAAGGAATGAAAGACCACTACACTTTTAGACATGATGTTCTTGGGAAATTGAAGTTGGTCATAAGCATGAGAGGAGATAATATTGATGTTATCTCCTCCATCAATCATCACCCTTTTGATGTATGATTGATTAATGTATGCAGTGATGAAGAGGGGAAGATTAGGATCCTTAGTATGAATAGGAGGTATTTCAAAATCTTGAAATGTGATGAAGGTAGAAAGTTGGAGGACTCCAACAAAGGGTATAAGAGGTTGAGGTTCATCTGGTTAAACCTCTATAGATTGAAGAGCTTTTATTAGTGATTGATGATGGTAGGGTGAGGTGTTAATTCATTCATAAAGGTTAATTTTCACTAATGTTTGGTGAAGTTGTTTCAACATGATATGTTAGATGGATTCAAAAGGGTTGGAGGGAGAGGGTCTTAAATTGGAAACTTTGGGTTTTGGTGGTTATAAAGGTGAGGTAAAAGATGTTTGGGTCTAGTTGGTGGACTGAGGGGTTGAAGGGTATGTCCATAGAATAGACACTTTGGATTTTCCCTATCTTTCTATTGGGCCCAAGATTGGGTAACCACATAGATAGTGTGGATGAGGGGATTTGTTAGGTTTGATGGTTGGTTTAGTTCTTCATCCTCACTCTTGGGTGAGATCAGGGGAGTAGGTAAATATTAGATGGGTTGAGTTGATGGTTGTATTGGTAATGGAGGTAAGAGAGATTCATCTAATAAAAAATCATCCTCATCATATAGGCTATGAATGAGTGCTTGGAGAGATTTATAATTCTATGTTTCATGTCCCAGTTCCCTATGGTATGCATAGATCAAGTTATCATTGAACTAGGAAGGTTTGGTATTGGAAGGATAAAATAGTTTAATAGGTGGTAAGCTAATGGAAGAATTTTAAAACAACCTTTTTAGGATGGTTGAATAAGATTCATTAAAATGTGTTGGAGGTGATGGGTTTATAGTTTTAGGGATGGGAGCCATCTTAGAAGTAGGTTTCACTTTAGAAGTTATAGGTGTTGGAATGGTTTTAATTGGTGGTTTGTATTACTTAGTTATGGTTGGCTTCAAGGTAAATGATTTAAGAGTGAAATATTTGGATGATGAGGGGTTGGATATAAGTGGTAAAGTGGAAGTATATAGGTTAGTTAATAATGATGGAGAACTAGATGATTTGATGGGTGTAGGCATAGGTAGAGAAAAGGGGGATGGTTTACTAGAGAAAAAATAGGTAATTGGGATGGTAGAAGGATGGGGTTTTAAGATAGAAAGAAGGTGGGAAGGAGGTGGTATAGGTCCAATTTGAGGTAGGGGTTTAGGTAACTCTACCTTATTTATTGTTTTAGTTGGGGGATTCTTTGGTAGACTAGATGGGGTTAAGTCTAACTTCAAGGAAGGGTGAGTATGGCTAGGTGTGGGAAAAATTCCTAGATTTTTGATAGGTTTGGTAAAAGATGCATAAAGTGATTTGGAAATGTTAAATAGAGGTGGTTGGGATGGTCCACCTATGTTTTTATAAGAAGAGGTATTTGATGAAGAGGTAATAGTGGGTTTAAGAGTAGATTCAAGTGAAGGTTAATGATTTAGATTTATTTTGGTAAGGGAGCCTAAGATAATGCCATAAGGTGGATCTATCAAAGTTGGGTTGAGAAGTGAATTCTAAACTTTAGACTAGTATATAAAAGGACTTGTAGATGGGTTTGGTTCCTTGGTCATTGGTTTCAAAAATCAAGCCCCTAGGTGGAAAAGAGGGAATGGCTCCTTAATCTTTATTTTTGATTAAAGGTTCCAAAATTGGTGGCTAGGTGGATGAGGTAATATCTTCTTATGGGATGGTTTCCAAAGGGATAATGGATGGTTATATAATGGGAGAGGTAGTTGTGGTGTCCTCTTGTGAAGGTATGGACATGAATGCTTCCTTTGTTTAGGTGTCTAAAGGAATGAAGGAAGTTATACCACTTTAATGGGTGGAGTGGAGGAAGAAGAGATGATTAAAGCAAAGGTTGTCTCCTTTGGTGTTTCCATCAAAGGATAGGTAAATAAAGCTAAGGTCTCATCAAGTGAAATAAATTTGTGGTGTATTCCTTTATTTAGGTATCCAAAGGAATGGAAGTTGAGTTCACTACTTTTATGAGTGAAATGCAGGAAGAAGTATTTGTGGTAGTAGTCTCCCTAAGAATGGGCTTACTAATAATAACATTGAACATTTGTGCCTCATGAGAGAGATGATTTTGGTTTATTGTCATGGTGATGGATAGAAGGGGCATGATTTGGAAAAGGTTTATGAAAGATGTTAAGGGATTGATTATGAGGTGTATTAGGATTATCAAATTCAAGTTTTCCACTATTAATTAAGTTTTGGATAAGAATTTTTAAGGTATTTCACCTACTAACATCATCTCCTATAACTTGATGAAAGGCACAATGGTCATTCTTGTTATACAAACCAAGCATGGGGTGAAAATCATAAAATTATTGGGGTGGTTTGATAGGTGGAAGTTAGATGAGGTTAGCTTTGAGAGATTTGTCCAAAATTGAAACATAAGATTCTTGTATGGGGGTATATTAGTTTAGAAGATCTTAGTTTTGGTTTTAATTTTATTAGTAGGAAGGGTTGGAGGAATTGGTTTGATGGGGTTGGTTGACAATTGGTGGTGGAGCAATTTTTAGGACAATTAGGTTTTTGGATGATTTTGTTTTGGTATTGGGATGGTTATATTGGTTAGTGTTTTTGGTGGAGGGAAGGTTATTGGATTTAAATCTGTAATTCTTGTTCTATAGTTTCAATTTCCCTTCATCAATGACTTAGTTTTCAAGTTTACATGCCATGGTGAATGCCTCATCAAAAGCTATAAAAGTCTGAACTTGAAGAGTGAGGGAAATATGTTTGGAAAAAACCTGAAGGAATAACTAAATCAACTTAGATTGGGGTAAGGAAAAAGAAATCTGGTTAATGAGACCTCTCTATCTGGCTACAAAATTAGCAATTGATTCATCATAAAATTGCCTAATAGAGTAGAGGTTAGTAATAGAAACCTTTTTAGATATATTTAATGATAGTGCTCTCACCAAGCACTCCATATTTTCATTCTTCCAACTTGCCTAAATATGTTTAGATATATTTAATGATAAGTGATCTAAAAAGATTTAGGCAAGTTGGGAGAATGAAAATATGGAGTAATTGGTGAGAGTACTATACCAATCAAGGGCTAGTCTTGATAAATACATGGAGAAGGTAAGAAGGAGGAGAACATCATCATATGCAATTAAATAAAAAGAATGACAAAATGCTCTTGAATGTTGTTGGGGGTCCACCTTGCCTTAAAATTTGGAAAACTTGGGTAATTCCCATTAAGGAGGATAAGAATGGATAAGAATAGATGGATGGATGGGTTCATTACAGATTTGATCATAGGATAAAAGGTTATGAGACCTCGAGATAGATGACTCCTCATTTTTTCCATTAACATTTTGACCAAATCTATTTGAGGTTGGGAAGCTACATAACTAGGTGGTAAGATTTGTTGAGGTTAGGTGGAAACAATGCATGGATAAGTGATAGAGGGTGCTAAACAAGCCACATATTGGTAATAAATAATAAGAGGTTGGGATGGTGCCACATAAGGATTGCTTGGCACAAATGGTTGGGTGAAAAGTGATATGTATCCTTGTGGGTTAGAAACATATGGGTAAGATGTCATGGGTACTTATTGGGGGGATGATATGGGTTGGTTTAGAGGTATGTTTATGTTAGTGGATGGTGGTATGGATGTAGATTAGGTTGGAGGTATGAAATTAATAGTTGGTTGTTGGTGGGTGGTAACTCTAGTGCTATAGGTAGAAGTGTTTGAGGTATGAAAAATACCAAACTTTGAAGTGGGGTAGAAATTGGTGGGTTGGTTAAACTAAGGGGAGTCATATAAATAGAGGTAGAAGATACCCCCATGATATAAGGAATATAGGTAATAAGAGGTAAAGTTGATCCAATTTTAGAAGTATTGGTTAGGGTAATAGGTGTTTGGTTACTGGTTGGGATGTTGGATGGAGTTTGGGGAGTGGTATTAGGTGGGATATTAGAAGAGGAGGCTTGGGTATTATGAGTTAGGTTAAGGTGGCACCCACTAGAAGATGGGGAGGCATAAAATAGGGAGGATCCATAGGAGGAATCTAATCAAAATGGGTATAATTAGATAAGGTGTTTAGGTAATGTTGAAGACCCATGGGGTTGTTATCAAAAAAGGCAGCAAAATCTAGATCACCCTCAATAACAATTAGAGGCCTAGTAAGAGGGGGAGAAAAATGAGGAGAACCCTCAACATCAAAAGTATACTCCATGGAGGAAGAGGAAAAAGGTGGTTATTGGTTGGTTTGATTCCTTAGCTATTGTCTAGTAAAGACCATGAGAAGAATAGAAAATAAATAATGAAACTCAAAACTCAAACACAAAGCAAGCTGAATAAAATGACTCAAGGAAAGCAAACATACATTAAAGTGCATTTAAAAACCTATGTTTATTTTTAAATCACTTTTAGCTTATGCCTTAGAAAGTGTGAAGAGGAAATTTGGTTTGTAAATCAAGTATTAAAGAGGAAATCTAAGGTTGGTTTTAGGTTGTATTTAGGTACTTAAGAGAGAAAATATGTATGGATATTTAGTACATGGCTTGATATTGGGGCCTACCCCCTCACTTCACACATCACAATGATAAGGATGTTAGGTGCTTAGTTAAGATATATTAAATTTTAGAGTTTATACTCAACTAGAGAGCTGAGTGGGTTCTCCCCTTGGTAATGACATCCAAGTAGGATTTCTAAGAAAGGGTAAGATTTACCACTAGGTGATGAAATCCTAGTTGGGATTTATCTCAATTTTATTTTGATGTGTTGATTGGTTTGGAAAAAGTGTTAGATAATAAGAGTGAAAGCTATGATTAATTACTTTGATTTTAAGTTACTAGATGAACTAAATCAAAAAAGTAATCAATGTATGTAAAAGGTTTATTTTAAGCCAAAAATAAATTTTAAATTTCATTAGATGAGCATAGAATAAAGGAAGAAAAAGGTATGTTGGGTCCCACTGAGCATGCCAAAATGTTTCTCTTAATCTCTGCTCTTTTCTTAATTTGGAAGCAAGTATGAAACTAGTAAAAGGGGTGTGTAAAGGAATACTTGATAAAAGTATCTATGTGATCTAGATGATGATGGGAACTCCTATCTGGCTTAGAAAGAATACCCTGTAGATAAGAAAGACACTATAAAATGGGTTTGATAGTGAGATAGTTAAGTGGAATACCTAGTATGAGCTAGATCTAAGAAGCATATGCTTATTAGGAAGCTATCAATGCACTGTTGATAACAATTAAGTTGATATAATTGAAAAGAAAGAATATTTTCATCTAATAAAATGAAAGTAAATTCATGCAAGAAGAAGAAATTAAAATGCTTGTTCAAATAAAATGACTAAATGTAGCAAAATTGGGTCAATACTTATGCTAAAATAGTTGGGGTCAAGTTTAGAAAATCAGAGGAGTCTTTGTGAACAAGCAAGAACACAAAAAGAAAGGTTTGGTTGAGGTAGAGGGACTAAAATAATGTGTTCTTTTTTCCATAATGACCATCTATGGTTGGGTGATCCATAAATGGTTAGGCTGACTATCAATGGTTGGTTGACCATCGATGATTAAGGTGACCATCAATGGTTAGGCTAACCATTAGTGGTTTCATGTGTGTTTCTAAGTTTTTTATAAAGAGGTTACAAATTGAGAAAATGGTCAGATAGGGGTTTTGGTATGGGTTTGGTCAAATGTGAGAAGCTAGGATATAAGACTAATCAGGTTAGGAGGGTTAAAAATGAAATAAAACAAAAAAATAAGTACAAAGTTACCTACAACTTACTAGATTGCTAATGGTGGAAGTTTGTAGCAATTTGTCCAGAGTAAATGTACTTTGGCCTTGAGAGAAAATCAAATAGAGGTTTGGATCTCTATTTTTGTTACTTGATTGCTAAAGGAAGGTTGTATACCCATGTTCAATAAGATTTGGTAGTTTAGGCATGGATTTATGGATCCTTTTCACTTCCTACTTCTCTCATTTTATAGGATGAAGTTGTTAATTAGGTAAGAAGAATTTACTAATTAGATAAGAGGAAGTTACTAATTAGATAAGAGGATAAAGTTTCCATTTATGATTCTTTAAAGCTTGTTAACATCAGAAAAAGGAATTTGTTAAATTATGCCATGCTTATCTCATACATAGTTATAAGTGGCTTTAAAATAGGTTGATGACCTGACCATCAATGGTTAGGCTAACCATTAATGGTTAGGCTGACCATTGGTGGTCAAGTTTCTAAGGAAATTTTCTCAAGAAAGTGTGTTTTAAAAGGTTAAGTTAAAGGATTTGAGTTAGTAATTTGATAGGTTTGAGTTAACAAATGAGTTTAGTTAACTAGGTGGTCAACTAGACTTAAGGTTGGATGAGGGTCAAAGTGCTTCAACATATAAAACTATCATGTGTAATTTTTGAGTGTCTACAGAAGGGGACATAATCAAATGAAGAGGTTAAGAATCAAATAAATAGGTACCCCTAAATCTAGTTGAGAGTTTAGGAGTAGGATAATGAGGCTCTTCAACTTGACCACTAATCATAAGATTGTAAATGGAAGAAGGATAATTTCTTTGATGTTAAGGAAATTTAGAGATAAAGAAGAGTATTTTAGGGTTATACTCTAATTCAAGTTGGTCTTCTAATGAGAAAAGAGGATTATGATATTAATAGGTATTAGGAAGGGTCCCATAGTTCATTATGCAAGTGGTAATATGAACATTGCTAGAATCTAAGAGAGGATCCCTACTCTTTCTATGGGAGACCTTATGAGGGTTGGTAAGATCCATCATGTCTATTGACTACAACTTAGTATTATCATAAACAAAAATTCATTGATGAAGGGAAGAAAAGAGAGATCAAAAAGCAAGGAAATGGGAAATGATAAAAATAGTACAAGGTTGACTAGGTCAACATAGCATAAAAATAGGGTTTTTTAATTATATAGGGTTGACTGGGTTGATCTAGTATAGTGAAAAAAACTAGAAAAAAAGAAAACAAGGTTTGTAAATAGTACATGGTTGATTGGGTTGATCTAGTATAGTGAATAGGGGATGTAAAAAGGTATAGGGTTGACTAGGTTGACCTAGTATAGTAGAAAGGGAAATTTAGAAACTAATGACAAATTTATGAATTAAAAAAAGATAACTTGTGTAAGCAATTTGAAAATAAATAGCTGAAAGAAAATAAATAGTCAATTGGATTAACACTAGACAATCCAATTGAAACACACAACATAAAACCTTGTACCAATGCTGGCTAATGCAAATTTTTAAAATAAAAAAATACAATTGAGTAAAAATCAAGAAATAAAATTAGAAGTAAAGATCTAATTAATTGGTCAATCTAAATGTTTATTAGATTATCAAGATATGAGTTTAAATGTGATAGGAAGTTGGCTATAAGTAAGGAACTAGAATGGAAATCTAAGGATGGTTTCATGTAGTTTGGGATGAAAGGGACTATAGTGGTATTGATACAAGCTAGGTATTGGGGCCTACCCCCTCAATTCACACATTGCAACAATAAGGGTGTTGGATGCTTAGCTAGAATATACCACTAACCATGCTTTATACTTGACTAGAGTATCAAGTTAGCTTCCCCCTTGGTGATGAAATCCAAGTAGGTTGACCTTAGGTAGATAAATGTTAAAATTCTTGTTTATATTTTATGATTTGGATGTGTGTACATAAAATATAAAATATTGAACTAAATGGTTAATTAAAAAACCACCTAATTAAGCTATGTGATCTATTCTAAGCATGCAAGCAATAAAAAAAAGTGTGAATTAATTACGAGCATATAAGGTTAATTCCAGCTTTAAAATAAGATATAATGTTGATATGGTTAACAATGTATGAATAAAATATAGAAAAAGGTTGAGAGGGTTGAACCTATACTATAGAATCAAGGTCTAAAAATGAACATCGTCGACAAAGTTGACCTAGTTATCTAGATAACACACAAAAATGGGCTAGCAGGGTCAATCTAGTTGATTGTGCAAGGTTAGTTTTAAAGATTGAAAACTATAAAAGGAAATATTATAAAGAAAGAGATAGAGAGATAGAAAAGAACCATGGTAGATTAGAGATGCAGAGAATGAATATTGCTATTAAACAGCCTTGATATATGCTTACAAATTTTGCTAACTAGGATGACTGGGTCGATCAAGCTTTGAAAAAACCTATTTTTGAGTACCTAAAATGTATAGGGTTGATTGAGTAAACCTAGTAGTCTGGGCTTGATGCCTAAAAATATACAGGGTTGAGTAGGTTGACCTAGTAGTCTAGACTAGATGTTTGGAAATATGAAAAACTATACTAGGTCAATAAGATCAATCTAGTAGCATGTACCTAAAAACATGTGCCCATAAGTTAGATACAAGGTAAATAGAGTAAATCCTTTGACAAATATATGTTAAAAATAATGATGAAATAATGAAATAAGATGAACAAATCTTGCAAGGGTTAGTTTACATCAGGTTCATGAGAATGTATACAATAAAAAATGCATCATCTATATAAATCAAAGCTATCTCAAAAAAGATAGAGCACACCTACACTTATGATTGGGGATATATTTATTAAATGAGGGAATAATAAATATGTGAATCCACTAGATCTAATTAGGGGATCACTTGTCATAGTACACCATGTTAGGAAGGGTTCCAAAGCCTATAGTCTTATTTGTATCTAATTTTTGCTTTTTCCTAAGTGTGAAAAGTAGAAACTAGTTATGAAGGGTGTGGAAGAATACCTATTAATGTGCATGCAATAGATCTAAGTGATTGTGGAGAGATACTCTTTTTCTTGGGAGGATAAACTCAAAATAAGAAAATCCTAAAAGAAAATTGTTTGTTAGATAAGTAGATGGGTGGATTGCCTAGCATGAGCTAGATCTTAGAAGAGAAAGCTTTCTAGGAAGTTGTCAATCCACCTGCTTTAAACATTTAGTTGAGATTCTAAAATAAATGTATTATTGCATTAAATTATATCAAACTAAAATTAAAACTAGAAAACAACTAAATTTAATACAAGAGAATTAAATGTTTTGCTAAGTTAACCCAAAATAAAGCAACTAGTTTGGTTATGCTAATGCTGAAAATTGGTTAAAGCAAAATGGTGGTTTTGTTTGGGTTTATGATAAGAGTCAAAAGGAAATTATAAGGTTTTTATTGAGTTGTTAAATGTTTAAATGGGTAAATGATAGTCAATAAAGGGAAGATAAATGGTAAAAGGGATTATGAGGTCAAGAGGTCAAGATGGCAAAGAGGTAAAAGGGGAAAATGGTCAAGGTGGTAAGGAGGCAAAGGGTGAATGGAAAAATAAGTAAATGGATAAGAGGGTAGGTATTTATAAGGGATTAAAAGAGGAGAGTAAAATGATCTAAAGGTGTGAGGTCAAGAAAATAAGAATTCCAATAAATGAAAGAAATGGAATACAAGAAAGTAAATAAATGTTACCTTGATGCTTGATGAAGATGTTGTTGATGGAGCTTGAGGTAATTTTAGTAGAGATTCATTGATTTGATATTTTTTCCTCCAAGATGATGATGAACTCCAAAATTATTCCCTCCTTAAAAAACCTACAATAATATGTTAAAAACCAAAGACTAACTTCTAAATTTTTTCTTGGGTGAAGGAGAGGGGGTATTTATAGCATTTGATGTGAATAAACATGCCAAAATAGAGGAATAATAAAGAAATTAAAATTTATTTAATTGGGGCTCATAAATAAGTCAAATATGAGGTTTTTGGGATTCTCACCTTGATCATAAGTCTCCCATTTAGGTTGGTGTGTTTTTTACCTTGCACATAAATCTAATTTTGAATGGGAATCATGCACATGGGTTAAAATGAGACCAAATACTTTTCATGAGCCTTTATTGTCTTCATCCAAGCACTTAAAGATATAGCTCACAAAATGTGGTTCCATTTTCCATGTGGTTCCTAAATTAGTCAATGATGAGGTTAGTGGGGACTCCCATTTGGGTTGGTGAGTCTACCATTTGGGTTAAGAAGTCAAAAATGGGTGTCATTTGTCTTGAAAGAGGTAGGTATCTCATTTTGAAGACTAATTTCATGTGTGAAGTAAAAATATATGTTTAATTATGGCCCCTTAAGGGTAAATTCACCATATTTTAAGGGGGGGCCCTTGTGATGCTTAAATGAGGTCATTAAGCACATTAGGAAAGGGTCCTAGGTGGGGTATGATGTCCCACATCAAGCCACATCACTTCTAAGACATGTCACTTGCCATATCACCTTTCATGTCACTTGCCATGTCACTCACCATGTCATCATGAATAGTGATAGTGGGTCCTATAGTGAATAGTGATGGTGAATATTACTTTTGAATAGTACTTTCAAATAGTATTTTTGAATAGGAGAATAGTGATTTGGTTAGGTTAAGAGGGTTTGGTTAAGGATTAAGACATTTTAGAGGGGGGTTATAAGGCATTTAGTCATCAAAAACTATAAGTGTGAAGTTTTCTAGTTTATACATTTTCCTCTTTTTTGTTATGCAAATTTGGATTAACAAGCTACAAAAGAAAAATGAATCATTTGGTTAAAGGTCAAGGTGCCTTGAGTATGGGAGGAGGTGTTTCCCCTCAAACCTAGAGTTGATGAGGAAATGTTGAATCAGGTGTAAGTTTAATAAGTAGTTGGTGGGGAGGCACTAGGTAGTGCCACAAGGTAGTTGAGCATGTGAAATGTTAATGGGTGCATAAAATGTGATTAAGCATAATATTCAATATTACATAGAGACTAAAGCTACCAATTTTGGTAATAATAAGGCTGGGTTTTAAGATAAATGATAAGGTAATCGATCCCTAACATTGGTCATAGCTGATTGGGTTAGTCTGATCAAGTCTCCTAGAGAGGGTTGGTGTTTCCTTAGGTATCTAGGGCAAGAAGTACTCTTGATAAAAACACAAATGGTCTAGTTATGTATGAGGTGGTGCAAATTCAAATTTTAAACATGAAAAAACTGGTCTATATGATCAAAATGTCCAAGGTAGAGTCATCACAAATGATGCGATATAGTGGGTTAAAAGGGGCCAACATCGAGGTGGACATGGTCAAATAGTTGGGTGGTTGAAATAGGATCGCCAAGTGGACTCCATATGCACTACACAAGTGGATGTTGCCTATATAGTTCTATGGACATAATATCCAAAATAAACTTTAGGCCTAATATAGTTCTTCTAAGGTGGGGAGTGTTAGTTAACTTGGTTGCCTTAATTTGATGTATCATGTAGTTAGGTCAAATTGAAGGATGTTGGAGAAAGGTAAACTCCAAAGGGTGGAAAATATGGGTAACAAATAGTTTTCTAACTAGTTTGGTAAAAGTAATGGATGAGATTACCTAGGATTCAATTAGATGATTGCATAAACTATGAAAAATGAATCTGTAACCATGGATATGTAGGTTGAATCATGAAATCTCTACCACCTTTTTAAAGAAAATAAAATAGAGAAATATGCTTTACCAAGATTTAGAAAATTTGGAACTACTCAAATTATTATGGTGATCTAACAGGTTCTTTCATCACCATCCAAGTAAGCTAACATTGTACACATGCCACAATAATGTCATTAATAGGATATGAAAGGATAGTATGTAATGATTTGGGAAAGCAAAGTAGCAGAGTGGGTAAATGAGAAGTGGAAAAGATTTGAACCCTTGATCCTTAAGCTAGTGGGGTCCTAAAATAAGTAATCATTAAGTTTTGAGGGAATTTAGAGAAAGATGCTGAGGGGTTTTGGAATATAGAGCGAGGTGAATAATAATATTAATTAAATGAGGGAGAAGGTTATGGATTTCATGCATGAAATCAAGGGTGTGGAGGACACAAAGAAGTAGACAAGGAGATGTATGTAGAAGTGACACAACTAGTGACTACACTCTAAAGAGGTGGAGGTTGAATGGGAGAAAATAAGGGAGATCCAATAAGGGATGAGGTGAAGTCAACCTAGGAGATGGATGAAGAGATAGGTAGAGAAAACAATGAGGTTAAAGATAAATATGAAGGTGGAGAAGGATGGAAGGAGCTAGGAATTGACATATAGGTCAGGAAGAATAAGGAATGTCATCAAGGGAGATGAAAAAAATGACATGAAATGGATAAAATAAAAATAAAAGGTAGAAGATGGGGGTGAGAGTTACACTAAAGAATGATAGTTTGGAGAATTGAAAAGGATGGGGAGAGAAGTGTAAAAATCATGAATGGTAAGGGGAGGATGAGAAATATGGGAGGCCATGAAAGGTTTGAAAAAAATTCTAAAAAAAGACCAAGGAGAAAATAGTTTGGTGATGAAAATGAAAAACAAGGTAATAAAGGGAAGAAAAGAAATAAGAGGAAAAAAGAGTGAAATGAGGACACAAAAAGGATGATAGGAGAGTGAAGGATAATGTGGTGGTTTTGGAGATGAGAATGGGATGGAAAAGGGGAAAGGGGTTAAGAAAAATGAGTGGAAGTGAAGGATGGGTGGGTAAGAAGATGAAGAGACAAGGTAGGTATCAATAAGCTTGCTAGAAGAGATTGACAAGCTGAAGTGGTGAAGAAATAGCGGAACATAATGAAAGGAAATAAGATGAAAATAAGTGATGATAAGAAGAAAAAGGAAGAATTAAATCAAGGATATAAAGTAAGGATACTCACACAAATGCAAAAGACAAGTGAGTACCGAGATGGAAAGAGGAAAAGAGTAATGCGAAAGGCAAAAGGCAAGAATTGAGAAGAAGAAAAGAGGCAACTATGGAAGGCCTCTCAAAGGATAAATACCTAGGGATAAACTAGTTATGGAGGAAAAAAAGAAGACAAAAAGGATCAAAGGGTGAAAAAAAGAAAACAAGAAGAATGGAAAATGGGTGCGGTGGGAAGAGTGGTGGAATGATAGATAGTAGTGGTACACATAAAGAAAATATGTAGCAATAGAAGAAATAGAAAGCTTGAAAGATGTACAGTATGATTTGGAATTGGTGAGGAAAAGAGAGTGATAAAGAGGGTATGACAAATAGCCTAGGGTGATGGGAGATGATGAGGATGGTGAAATAAGTTGAAGGGGATAAAGGGTAAGGTTGGTAAGAAGTCTAAAGAGGGACAAAAAATATGAAATGTGGGTAGAATAATGAGCCATGAATCATGCACAAGGAAAGGTGATATGGAGGTCAATTAAGTAGATAGGTGGTGGTTTTATGGGAGGTAAGAGGGGCCAATGAGGAAAGCTATTAATCCTTGTGTTAAAAGAGATTGATACACTAGAAAAATGGTTAAAAGAGATTGACAAGCTGGAGGGAGGTAGGTGGTGATGAGATAGGTAGATAAATGGAGGGGAAAAAATTAGGTAATAAGAAAAAATAAAGTGAATGACACGGCTGACCTAACCTCAGTAATTGAGCACTACTTAAATAGTCGAAAAAGACCTCAAGCCAATGTAGTTTCCCCAATAATGGGGGAAAAACTTAAGAAGTATTAGATGGTGTTAAAACATAAGGATTCTTAAGAAAGAATTCAAATCTTCCTTGATGTAAAATTACCTAAGAAAGAGGGCATGGTTAGTGATTGAAATGAGTGAGAAGAAAAAGGGAATAGGAATTAGTTATTAGTGGTCGAGCTGCCCATAGAAGTGAAACAATGCCTACATAGTCTATGGACATCAGACCAATGTAGTTCAATAAGGGTATGATAAATAAGTGAGTTGGTTTGGGCTGAGATTTTGAAGGTGTATGGTGTAGATTGGTGAATAGTCACCATAGTAATCCCACATACATTAGGAGGAGAAGACACAGATGGGAAGGGTAGGATAAATTAGAAAGGAATACAATGATAAGAACCATAAATGATCTTTAATGGAGCTAATATAAATAATAGGTGCCTTTGTAATGAGGTTACACCTTTTCAAATTGTGTGAGGGTATAAGTACAATATTGACATCAATTGCTATGAGCCAAGTTTTAAGGGCTGGGTGTCTATCAGGATCTACATAGTCATGTTGGTGAAAGGTCATCATCGCTATGAGCCAATTTTTAAGGGTAGTAGTGAAGTGATGACCTACAAATAATTTATTTTATGACTAAGTGGATTATATGAGTACGGTTAGTATTGTGCTAGTTTCAAAATGGAAAAAAAATGAAAGAAACACACTAACTAGCATAACATCTCTAGGCCTAGACACTAGGGAGAGCTTAGTTAACAAACATGAATAAAACACATAACTAAAATACAAAAGAAACCTTTTTTTACCTTCCTTGGATGCTCAAAAATGTTTGTTGTAGTGGCTTGCTTGGCTTGTGATCATGAAGTATTTTTCAATGGAAGCTTGGCTACCTCTATCTCTCCTTGACACCTTTGACTTTGGCTTGGCTTGGAATCAATTTGGCATGGTAACACTAATTGTAATTACTTTTGAAGATATTTGAGCATAATAAGTTTTCACCAAAATATCTTAAAAATGATGTTCATGGCCTCTCTATTTATATATTTTGTAAAATGGCTAGAATCAACTTGAACCATCCATCTCAGGATTGAGATGTGTGGCTAAGGATTAATCCAATTATGTAATTAAAATTGATAAATAGGCTCATCAATATTTGTGATAAATAATAAATTAAGAGGCATGAAGGGAATTGATGAGGCATGCGAAGCATGAATCCTAATTTTTGTGGCATTTATGGCCTAGGGATGTCTTCCCAAGAAATGAGGTCACCTGATGATGTAGATATTCAATATTCATTTCTAAAAATAAGTATTAAATTTTTTTCAATGGAATTATTAATCAGGATATAATTTTGTTTAATTATCTCTTAATCATGATTAAGTACTTTGTGCACAAAATACTCAAATTGATTAGAATGCCTTGTTATTAGTCCAAAATTTGACTAGATTTGAATTGGAAGTCAATGTTAGATGCATCGGATCCATTATCCCATTTAGGATGTTACAAACAACAAATAACAAAGGCACATGTATTGTGAAATAAATTTGATAGAAAATATAAATCCAAAGTAGCCAAATGTAAAACTGGCATTTTGACTCAAAATAATCTTATCAAAGTTAGTTGGCCCATAAATTGCCTTGTCCCATTTAATAACACCCTAGAAAAAATTGGCACTTGAATATATCAATTTCAACTCATTTAATGAATTTTAGTGTTTTTAGGCCAAATTATGCCTTTGGTGGAAATTGGTCAAAACCCTGGTTGGAGGTCATTGGTGGCTAGATTTAGGTGTCTATAGTTTTCCCCTATTTGGGAAGGCATTAAAAACTGTAATCATAGTAACATATTCTCAAATAATGAAAAGGTATTGTATGCCTACAATTGAAATGATGATAAACTAACTATATGATAAGTTTTCCCCTATTTGAGAAGGCATCACAAGATATAATCACAATAACAACTTCTCAAAGAATGAAAAGGTATTGTATGCCTACAACTACAATCATGATAAACTAACTATATGATGCCCCCTTAAGGGAATGGTTGGCATAAGTGGGTCAGCAAACAGTCCCTCGATAAGAAGTGAAACGAGGGGATGAAAGAAAGGAAAGATGATGGGGTGAAAACACAATGATATTAAAAAATTAGTCACAATCATTGAGAATGTAAGTGTGACAATGTATAATGGTTTTCCCAGAGGTAGTTATAAGCATTGTACCCTGATAGTGGCAACATGGTATGAAAACATAATGATTTGCCCAAAGGTGGTTATAATCATTGAGAAGATGGAGCTGCCCTAGTTATGATAGACAAATAGGATAATGCTACCCCAGTTAGGGTAGACAAACAAGATAACAACATGCCCCTATTTGGGCAGGAAAAGTAAATTTGGTGAGAACACAATGATTTACCCAAAGGCAGTTATAATCATTGAGAAATGTAGGTGGGATGATGTATAATGATTTTCCCATAGCTTTTTATAATCATGGGACCTTGATTATGGAAAACATGATAAAATTAGTTGAGGATGATGATAAATTAACATAGAGGGTAATGATGAATTGGAACAACCTACTAGTAGGAAGATGCTCATCTGAACTAATAAAGGTTGAAATTCTTTCATGGTTAATTACTCTATTTGGGATATGATTGGGATTGAATTAGGATGGTAGTGCTAAAGAGATATTGATGTCACCATTTTTGAATAGACTTCTTGAAGCTGAGGTTTGTTATATCACATGTTAGTAGGTATCATGGTATAACATCATGAGGGCTTGGCCAAAATATGCATGAGGGCTGACTCCTAAAATCCAATACTCAATAGAATATAATGCACTAATGATAGAAAAAATGATGAAAATATAAGCATATTAATATTTATGGATTCAAGTATAGGTGTGGGTAAGGAATTACCTAATGAACACACATAAACTGAATCAAGAAAATAGTGATAAAATCAAACAAATAGGCAAACAAACAAATAAAAATAAGTAAAAATAAACAAACAAACAATGTAATAAAAACCATATAAATATTGCCCCTATAAAATAGGTGATAACTTAACAAACAAAAAAATAGGGGAATAAAAGAAATAGAAGGGGGGCACTGAGCTATCTCCATATGTATTAGGCAAGTGGGCACTGCCTAGATAGTTCCATAAATATAATATTCAATAAAAAATGTTAGGCCAAATTTAGTTCTCCCAAGGAATGGGAAGAATGTGATAACTAATGAAAATATATAGAATGGATGTGATATAAGAATAGGAATGGTCTTGAAAAATGGAAAGTGAGTGAGAGAAAAATGCCAAAAGGGATGGGGAAACTAAGAAACAAGTGATTTTCTTTCAACTTAGTAAGGGTTCCCAAAATCCTTAAGGCAAAGAAGTGGTTAGTGTTTTTTGTTATTTTCTACCAGTTTTACAAATATTTTTGGAATTTTTGAAGTATCTCAACTCAATCAAGAATGATGAGACACTAAATGGTTCAATCTCACAAAATGGTGAGAGCATTCAAACTTAGGTTGCTCGTAAAATGGTGAGAGCGTTTAAACTTAGGTTGCTCACAAAATGGTGAGAGCATTCAAACTTAGGTTGATTGCACAATGATGAGAGCATTCAAACTTAGGTTTCTCACAAAATAGTAAGAACGTTCAAACTTAGGTTGCTCACAAAATGGTAAGATCATTTAAACTTAGGGTGCTCACAAAATAGTGAGAGAATATGGAAAGGGGGACTGAGGTGACCTCAACAAGTATCGAGCATTGCCTACATAGCCCTAGAGTAGGACCTCAAGTCAATGTAGTTTTGCCCTTATAATGAAAGAGTTTGACTAATGTAGCAGTTAATTCAAATAAAATAGGCACAATTGGTAAAAAGGCATAGTATGTCCTAAAAAGTGGAAAGTTGGTATGTCAAGACTCAATAAGAAAATGTTACCCCTAGTTTGCCCATAGGCCATTATAACTAGGACACAATGACATGGATCAATAGTACTAATTTTTCTAAAGGTGATTATAATTAGTAGCAAGACTGGTGATAAAAAAGGAGTAAAAAACAAAGGATGCAATTGTTGAAACTTTTATCATATTGCTCCAAAATATGAACTCTATCTAAACTACTTGAAACAACTGATGAAATTGATCAGATTCTTTAGTGTTAAAAATGTGTAATGAATGGAAAAAACTAAGGTCAAATGGGCTAGGATTTAGAACATGTTTGGTCAATAGAACAAGATGGTAAACCAGATGGAATGGGATAAAAGGAATGCTAATAATAATATTTATACAAAGAAGAATAGTGATAAAATGGCACCACTAAAATGGTCTTTATAAATAGTACACCTTAGCTCTCCATCATAGTACCACTTGAGGTGAGTAATATTCATCCGTTTAATAAGTTCATCTCCATTTGGTGTGGTAAGCATGTATGCTCCTAATCCATAATCTATAGTAATGATGAAAGGTCTTATCCAATTTGGTTTTAATTTACCTTTATGCTTCTTCTCAACTATGGTATTCTTTTGGTTTTCTTTAAGAACAAGATCACCAAGTTCAAATGTTCTATACTTGACACATCGATCATAGTGTCCTTTGAGTCAATTATGATATGCTTGAAGATTGTTGAGTGCAACTATGAATTTTTAATCAAGTAGGTCTAGCTCTTGTTGGTGAGCTACTCGATAGTCATGATAATCTAGGACATGTTTGAAAGATATAAATAGTGAAGGCAATTCAACCTCAATGGGAAGGAGAGATTCAGTAACATAAAAAAGTGAGTATGGAGTGGCTTCCATATGATTATGATGATTGGTATGGTATTCCAAAAGGGAAGGAAATATCTGTAGGTGCCAATCATGACCAACATCATTGACAATCTTTTTTAGAATATTGACAATGGTTTTGTTTGATGCTTCAGCTTGGCCATTACTTTGAGGGTAATATGCTATAGAAAAATGTTGTGTGATGTTATATTTGGTACATAGCTAGTCTACATCCTTATTCTTGAATGATCCTCCATTATCAAATATAATGTTGTAGGGGATACTATAGTGGAAAATGAGATGGTTAAAGATAAATTTGTAAATTTGCTTTCCAATCACATAAGTGAGGGGTATACTTCAACCCACTTAGTGAAATACTTAGTGGTGATAAGCATATGTTTAGGGTCTTTAGATGAAGTGGGATTGATCTTCCTAATGAGGTCAAGTCCCCATTAGCAAATAACCATGGTGTCAACATCAATTTTAGAGTTTGGGTTAGGGCATGAATTAGATTAGCATGTTGTTGACATTTATCACACTTCTTTACATATGCAGCTACATCTACATCCATCATGGGCCAATAATAAATAGTACATAAGAGCTTTTTGGATGGGATTGCCCCACTAGAATGAGCTCCACATACCCCTTCATGAACTTCTCTTAATGCTAGCATAGACTCTACTAAAGTTAAACAATGAAGCAGAGTTCTATCAAAATTACTATGGTAAAGGGTGGATCTAAGTAGAGTATAACAAGTAGAATGATGAATAAAGGCTTTGGTTTGTTTTTGAGATAGGTTAGGTGGTAGAATTTTGTCATGAAGGTAATTATAAAGGTTTAATTACTAGATAGAATTAGGACCAACAATATCACAAATAATTATAATGGTTGAAGGTTCATGAGATGGTGTGAACAAATTTTGAACAAGGAATTGATATTCTCTAGCTTTATCTATTTGTTGAATCAGAGAGTTGATAGTAGCCATGTCATTTGTAGTTCTATTACTAGCCCTTGGTATATGCTCAAATTGGATATTTGTAATTTTTTTCTTTAGGGTATCAACCATAGCCTTATATGAAACCAACTTATCATCTTTGGTCTGAAAATGGTCTATGATTTGGTTGATGATTAATTGAGAATCACCATGAACCTTTAGATGAGATACATTCCATTTTATTGCCTATCAAATTCCTATGATAAGTACTTCATACTCATCCATGTTATTTATACAAGGAAAATTGATTCTAATTAATTTAGGGATTAGATCCCCCTATGGTGTAATAAACAAGAGACCTACCCCCAATCCATGTGCAGTAAATGAACCATCAAAATATAGATTTTAGTGATACACCCCAAGAGGTGTGTCAATGACGATCACTATGGATTCATCAAGAAAATGAAATGTGAGTGGCTTTATGTCTATAAGGGGTGCTTCAACAAGTTGATCTACCAAGACCTCTCTTTTGATTGCTTTCTAATTGACATACTCTATGTCAAACTCACTAAGAAGAATGATCTATTTGGCCATTCTAACTTGCAAAGCTATTTTAGATAGTAGATACTTTAGTGGATCTATTTTTGAAATGACCATGGTTTTATTGTTCAACATGTATTGGCACATTTTTTGAGCTACGAGGACCATGGATAGATAATATTTTTCAATAGGTGCATAATTATGTTAATATGTAACCAAGGTATGGCTTAAGTAGTATACTACATGCTCTTTTCCATTGTTATCATGTTGATCCAAAAGTTGGTAGATGATATTACAACAAGAAAGACCTTCTTGGCATAGGAGGTAAAAAAATAAGTGGATTAACTAAATAGTCCTTGAGTTGTTAAAATGTTGTTTGGTAGTGGTCATCCTAGTGAAATACAAATCCCTTTTTTAGAAGATGTGTAAATAGATGACACTTGTCTGCTTACTGAGAGATGAAGCATCAGATTAACTAGATCTTGCCCTATAAACTATGACGTTGCTTCAAATTGGTTGGTGGTGGCATCTCAATTATAGCATGGACTTTGGTCAGATTGACTTCAATGCCCTTATGAGACACAATAAAGCCAAGTAACTTTTGAGGTTACTCCAAACACACATTTCTTTGAATTGAGTCTAACTTTTTACTCCCACAATATTTCAAATATCCTACGTAACATTGCTAGATGGTCAGCCCTAATTTTAGATTTTCCTAATATGTCATTGATATAGTCTTCAACAATATCATACATCATATCATGGAATATGATAGTCATGAACCTTTGATATGTAGCTTTAGAATTCTTAAGATCAAATGGCATTACCTAATAACAAAATATTCCCCATGGAGTGGTGAATGTTATTTTATGTTGGTCTTCTGGTGCTATTTTGATCTACTTATATCTTGAAAAGCCATTCATGAGTGAAATAATTTCATAACCTACCATGGAGTCAATATTAGAAAATGAAAATTCATCCTTAGGACAAGCCTTGTTTATGTCTCAAAAATTATTATAGATTCTAATTCTTTTAGGCTTTTTGTTAATAGGTACAACATTAGATATCCATTCTGAGTAGTCAATGGACCAGAGACATCCTACTTCTAAAAGTTTTTACAACTCTTTCTTTAACAAGATAATAATTTGAGGATGCATCTTACATAGATTTTGTTTCACCAGTTTGGCATAAGGATTCACCACAAGGTGGTATAGAACCAAGGCAGGGTCCAAACCTTGCATGTCATAATAAGCCCATGCAAAGATATATACAAATTCTTTCAATAGAGTTGTAAAGACTTCACATTACTCCTCAGTGAGGGATGCACCTAATTTTATCCATTTTAGGTCCAATAGAGTCCTGATGTTTACCTCTATTGTATCTTCAACTACAAGGGTCAAACCATCTTCTAGGATAGTAGGTAAAGACTTGAACTGTTAGACTATATCAGGGTCCTCTATTAGGACATGCTCTTTAATGTCTCCTAGGCATGATGAATCTGAGTCCCCCAATGGGAGATTTAGCCATGTGATAAAAAATTTATAAATTATTGAAGAATTTGATCAAATACTTGTTGCAAAAAACTAAACTTAGATCCATAATCAATTTTATCATTGGTGGTCTCCTATTCTAAATTTGAATAAGAATGAGTACCCCCATCTAATGGTGCCTGAAATAGGTTTTCACCTCTAGATTGGCCTTTATCTTTACTTTTTCCCTAGTTATAAAGTGCCTCAAAGAGGTTTTAACTTGGGGACCTCAATGTTTTATTTATTTATTTTTGGCTAAGCGTGTTTACCGAATCTCTAAAATAGGCTTCAAGATCTAATGTAATTAAGAATCCTAATTTATGATCTCCCAATAGAACATTGTCTCTAAGGCCTAAAAGGTCATAGAATGTCTCATCATTCTAAAACTCATCAATTGACAAATTAGATTCTTGTTGGTTCGAATCTATTAGTTGGAGATAGTATAATGGCAATGGGTTGTGATAAATGATTAGGGTAAGAGTACATATGACATTGTTATCAAACATTTTAGTCTCAGCTAGGTCATCAAAGGTGAGGCTATGATTGGACTCTACTTCACTATCAACATCATCATCACTAGCCAGCAATGATGAAACTCAAATAAGATGTGGGGTCACCCCTAGGTGGTTTAAATCCAAGTACATAGGGTCTTTTATACTTAGTCATGAAATTAGCTCAATGGTTCGTTATTGATTTGGTCTGAGGACTCTTCCTTCATAATCTTGATGCTCCATGATCTTATTGGGAATAGGATACTTTGCACTTTTATAACAATCAGCTTGGTTGTCATTGTGTAACTATGATTCATCCCCTTCAAGAGGGTCTGGTTCTAGGCCAAATGTTGGTACAAACATGACAGGTCCCTTATTTTTGTTCTTTTATTACCAATGCATGTGTGTGGTATTTTTAGGTTGCCCAAAGGTCTTTGGATTTTGAGGAAGATTTGAAATATGGAAGGTATCATGGGTCACATACTCTCTTGGGCCATTATTTGAAATGTTGAAATGATTGGAAGCTTCAAGGGGCAACATGTAGAAAAGGGAATCCAAGGTATTAGGATCTATGTAATTATCCTATAGAGGATCAATAAGTATGGCCTTTCTTTTATCCTATTTGGAACTTGGATTCATGTTGTATTGGTAATTATATCTTTGAAACTCAGCCTCGAGATGTTTGCAGTGTTCATATGGGTGTAAATCTCTTAGAATATTTAATTCCATCCCTACGTGGGAGAACTTGATACATTGGTACAACGTTGATGGGACTACACAAATCTCATGTAACCAAGGCCTACCTAGAAGCATATTATATGAAAAATCAAGATCAAGCACATGGAAAAGTGTAACATGGGTCAAAGGCCCAATGATAACTGGTAAGCTAATGGTGCCTTATGATTCTCTTTCTTGATTATCATAGGCTTTGATAGTTATCATTTCTGTCTAGAGATCTACCATTATGTGCCCAAGAAGCTTGATGAGCTTTAGAGATACTATGTTGAGGCTTAATCCATTATCTATAAGGACACATTTCACTTTATGCCACTTTATGTAAACTTTTATGTATAATGGATTATTATGGAGTGGGCCAAGGGAAGACATGTCACTTTGGTTGAATGTGACTTGTTGGGCTGGAGCTAGGTATCCAACCAAAGCTTGATTTATTAGGATATATGTCACTATAAATAATGGCTTGGGTTAAAAAATCATTAAAAATTTTCTTATGGATTGTTGACATTCACAGTAAATCTAAAATAGAAATTTGTGCTGGTGTCTTCTATAATTATTCCATAATATCAAACTTCCTGTCTTGGTCAATGGTGAATAATTTATTCTGAGGCTAAATGGTTGGTTGGATAATAGGTAAAGTGGTAGATGGTTGTGGACCTAGGATAGTAATCTTTGATCTCTAAGTTATGATTACATAATAAATATTAGATGTTGGACAATAATTAATAATAAATGTTGGGAATGGTGTAGGACTAGATATGATAAGTCTTAGTTGCTAGTGCACTTGTATATGGTCAAGTGACAAGGGTGATTTATCGATATATGGTCCAAAAGTGGGAGTCCCAAATTTTTAGTTTGCCTATGTGTAATCCCAAGTCAAAGAAGGATTATCCATGTAATTTTGTTGAGTGATATTGTTTACAAATGGTCTAGATTTATTAGTGCTCGATCTAGGATTAATGGATATGGTATCAACACTACCCCCTATAAGATGACCTACAACCTTATTGTAGTCATGTGTAACTACATGGTAGGTTTGTTGGTTATTACCATTATAACCTTGGTTTTGTCCATTTTTATGAAATTATGAGTTTTGTTGTTGATTTTATTGGTTTGGCCTTTGATTTTGATACTGTTGATTTTGTTGTTGCACTAGCTAGTGTTATTGTTATTGTTGATTCTTATGTTGTTGCTATGTGTTATGTTGGGGAAAGGGGTTTTGATAAATCCCAAGAGTTTGATTGGAGGTGGAATCACCATTATCTAATGTTATCTCCCCATTCTCCAACATATTCTCAATCAAATTCTTGATTTGCACACATCTTCATAGATTATGCCCATTAACTTGATGATATTCATAGAGTTCATTTTCATGGTACCAATCAAGATAAGGAGTGACTTATGGATAATGATTTATTATAGGCTAACTAATCAAATTAGATATGGCAAGTTTGAAAAATACAAATTCAATAGGCTCTCTTAGGTCACTAAAGACATGACATGTAGGCATAGTTCTCCTTGGAAGAGGGGTTTGTAATGGTAAAGGTTACTACATTTATTGTGTGAGTTTTGGTTATTCTGATTATAGTGTTGGTAGGAGAGGTTATTGGGTAGGAGTAAGCTAAAAATCTAGTGCAGATGATGTTTTCACTATTTGGACATGTTGTGATTAAGTTACTCCATTACCCAAAAAATTCCTATTATGGTTGAATTGCTTCTTTCTATCTTGGTTATTGGCTTGTGTTGGTTGTGATATTTGTTCTTGGATTCGATGTTGGTTTTAGCCACTTCCCTGATTAGTACCTTGATTTTGATTAATTGATGTAAGCTTGATGATCTCTTTATTAATAAAGGCTCACTCAATTAGAAAACCTTTTTCGATGATCTCCTTCAAAGTATGTGTACATTGTAGTTCTAAATGATAAGCTATCTCACTATGAAAATTTTTAGTAAACACAATGGCTAGTTTTTTCTTTGGTAAACTATGGGTGAATTGGCTTACAAGGGATCTCTATCACTAGAGATAACTTGCAAAACTCTCACCAACCTTTTATTTTTATTGTGTTAAGTCAACTAATGAAATCTCATGTTCGATATTATAGGAAAATTACTACATAGACTTCTCAAAAATATAATCAAAATCTATTACTAAATTCTTGGTCAACTTTAAAAACCACTCTAAGGATTGTTCAGCCAAGCTCCTTGGAAACAACAAAAGGTGTATATTGATATATGCCACTGGCTGACATGTGACAAAGAACTCAATTAAATGGGCCTTAGGGTCACCTTTCCCTTTGTATTTGTTGAATTTTTATGGTTTGTACCCTGGATAAAATGGTATTGCAAGTATTCCATGTTGAATGGATAAGAACACAAGTCATCCAACTTAAACTTTTTAGTCTCTTTCCTAACTTGAATGGTAGCAATTGTATCCCTCATCTATTGTAATTATTGGGATAGGAAACTAGAAGGAACATTGGTTTGGGGGAGAACCTTGGTTTGGGTAGATGGTTTGGAGGTCACAAGTGGGACACTTTAACCAGTGTATGATGGAGATATATGTTGGGGTATATTAGTTTGGTTGGGAAATGGACCAAGATTATGCATACATAGATTATGATGTACTTGGAATTACATATTTGGTTATGTGATATTCTAGTTTGGATTGTTTATAAAGGTTTGAATTGGATGATTTTGTGTTTGGGATGGAAGAATATAACTATATTGTGCCTATTATGGTTGAAAAAGGACATGCTGTTGAGTGGGAACTTATGGCACATTTTGAACTGATTTTCGTCTAGTAGGTACTTGAGAAATATTGGACCCTCCTTATTTCATGAATTATTATTGGGAATCAAAATCATGTTGAAGATTTGGCATTTCTCATTGACCAATATTTACACATTGTTGGCTAGTCATCATTTGGTTTTGGATTGGTACATTAGTTTGTGATTGAGGAGGTGTACTTTCCACTACCTAATGAGGTGGAAAATTAGTTACCCCTTGTTGAGGTGTAAATATATTTGACCTCTATTGTGTTGGTACATTAGATTGTGCCTACTATTGTGGAATACTAGTCATCACTTGTTGAGGAGGAGTAAGATTCATCACATTCAGCTATTGAGGCATGACATTGGTTGTTGGTTGACTACCTAATCCTATTGGTTTCACACTTGATGAAGTAGATAGTTGAGGTTGGGAAGTAGGTGGTGAAGTTTGGGGTATAGAAGCTCTTATTCCTTGGTATGATGATCCACTCATGGTATTAACTATAGACACTTATTGTTGACTAGTTGTTTGTGCATTATTACCACTTTGATTTAGATTAGATGTTACTTACATATTGTATACTATATTTTAATCATTATTTTGTATAGAAGTAGAAGACACTTATTCAATAATTAGCATATACATCAAGTTATCTACCAAAGTGTTTTGTGTAAATAGGTCTGAATCTTGATTGTATTGACTAGTTAACTCTATTAAAACTCTTGTTGAAGGAAATAAGTCAATAAGAGGTTTATTCACCATGGTCATCTAATTGAATTTACATGCTAGATTTAGGTAGGTTTGATATGCTATATGAATTTGGTTAAAGTGATATTCCATGATGTTTTTCCCTTTGTTAGGCATATTAGGGTCTTGATATGTTATTTAGACTAGATCCAAAGGATTTCTAAAAGAAGCCTATTAATCATAAATTATGTTGTGGGACATTCCTACTAGGCTTGGTAAATTCTCATGGGGGAAGTCTATTGAAAATTTGGCCCTTACTTATATGGCTCAAACCAAAATCCTGCCTTTTTTCTCCAACAAATGATGATAAAAAAATGGATCATATGTGGAAGGTGTATTAGCAGAGCATGACTATTGAGGAATTGGTTCATTAGTTGTGAGTATTCTAGCTAGGTATTGTGTGGTTTGTTCTTGGTCTTGTTCTGAATAAGGTGGTGTATTAACCAAATAGTTAGCTAATGGATATTGGCTTTATGACCCTAATTGAGTATTATAATAGGGATAAAGATCTATCTCATAAGCAATATTATCTGCAAAGGGGTCTTGCACCATTTCTTCCTATGCAACCACATTACTAATCCCTAAATTGTACATGAGTCCACTATGAGTGTAGGAATACATGTTGGGATCCATAGTAAATTTTTTTTCAATAAAATTTCAAAGAATTCTACAAACTCTAAAAAGACAATGTCTAAAATTTGATGTTCAAACTTGGTTTAGATTCATCAAAAAGATAAAAAAAGGTTTATGCAAATATTTGTGATAACACAAGCTAACATTAAGTTTCTAACATTACACATATTAAACAAAAATATTAAGTAAATGAAAAAAAAATAAAAATTCCAAAATCTAATGTTGAAGTGTTTCAAATAAATCTAATCTAGTAAATTTTAAAAGTTGATGTCTTTTGGTCAAAACATGGTGTCAAAAGCTAGGCTCAAACAAGGCATGTGCTATGAATCTTGGCCAAATGGTGTCAAAAGATAGACTTTTAAATAAAGATGATTTTTAATCTAATGGATTTGAAAAACTTATAACAAACACTAGGCATTTGAGTTTTGAATATAAACTTTACCAACTATGTATGAAATATGAAACAAAAAGGCACTTTGGAATAGTTTGTTTTCTCATAAATAATGGTATAAAACTTGGTTCTTTTGAAAAATAAAGATATAAAATATGTGAACAATGTAATTATGCTAGACATAGGTTCAAAAAGGTATACTCATATTGGTTTGAAAATGTAGGAACAATTTTGAACTCTATCTAAGAGGGCTTATGAAATAATATCTGAAATGTTTTGGGTAGTGTAATAGTGCTAGACTACCCAAAAGATGTGATAAAATGCTCATTCAAAAAAATCTCTAAGGAAAATATAATTTCCCAAAAATTTGATAGCATAACACTATCTTTCTTAACTCAAAACATTGTGGTGCATAAACTCAAAGTAAAAGTGTTTAGAATAAAATGACTTAAGTCTATCCAGTGTTGATAATGATCATGAGTCTTAAACAACATTTAACCCAAATTGGAAATTGAACCTAAGTTCCCTTAAGTTTAGTAGAAATGGAAAACTCACTTAACACATCAACCCTATGAACTTATAATGGTACAGTTTCAAATTTAGATTATAAATGAAGTACTTAAACAACTTTGGCAAAGCTCTAGACTCAATTTGGTAGCATAACTATGCCAAAGTGGATGATATGACTCCAATTTTTGATGAAATTTGAACAAAGTAAATTGATGATTTCATGTGGGCAAAATAACACCTCTTTGTTCAAAGGAAAATGAGGACAATGTATTTGGTTTGCATTATTTGTTTACACCAAGTTTTGACTCCAAACAAGACTTTTAATCTAGGACAAAACCAACTAATTAATTGATCTTAGATCCTAAACTGATAATATTTCTTGGTATTATTAGAATCCATCAATATACATCATTTGAGAGGATTTTAAGTGTTTATCCAAAATTAAATATACATTATATAGTAGGGTATTTATACCCACCTTCTCTTACATGATAGTACTATGACATGGACCTTGAGGCACACCTTAAACCAATAATACTTCCATGGCAAGTGGGGATTTATCTAAGATCTAAAGGTTTCTTAATGTTCTAGGGGAATCAATTACACAATGAATTTCATGTCAAACAATGCAAAATAAAAGCATGGATTTTGGGTCCATATCACTTGGATTTTTGCAAAAAGGTTTAGTCTTTTTTGCAACCACTACATCCTATTATTTGCTTAGTGTAGTGCGATGTCTAAAGTACCACTACATCCCATGTGCAATTCCAATATAGAGCCAAATGAAGTCAATGCTGAGATATGAAACCCCAGGTCAAATCTTCCCTAAAGAACTCATGGGAGGTAATGAAGTCCCCTTTGTAAGCTAAGTTTACATGAAAATAAAAGAATAAGAGAAAGACTTTAGGGTCATTTTCTTGGTTCTTTCTATGCCTTAGTCTAGGCAATTTGTAAATAAGGAAAACACTTTTGATTCAAAGGGTTACCTAAAGGGGAAAAATGGAAGAGCATACATGCAACACCCCTCTCTTGCTAAACAAAATTAGATCAAATAACTATTGAAGACAAAAAAGACAAGTGTGTTTAATTTTAAGCTCAAATGAAAGATTTTGTGGTGTTCATTTGACTCCTTGGTCTTAAGTTTTAATTTTAAAAGCCTTCACTTAAGCCTCTAAATGTTTTATTAAGTATGAAAACAAGGTTCCTAATTCATTTTAAAAGCATTCAAAAGTGGTCTAAAACATGATTTATCATACAGTTAGTTTATCATCATTGTAGTTGTAGGCATACATGAACTTTTCATTATTTGAGAAGATGTTACTATGTTGATAGCTTGTAACACCTTCCTAAATAAGGGTAAATTGTAGACACCTAAATCTGGCCACCAATGACCTCTAACTAGGCTTTTGACCAATTTCTACCAAAGTGCACAATTTGGCTTACAAACACTAAAATGTATTAAATGAGTTGAAATTGATATATTTAAGTGCTGATTTTGGCTAGGGTATCATTAAATGGGGTAATGCAATTTATGGGCTAGCTAACTTTAATCAGATTATTTCAAGCCAAAATGCCAATTTTGTACCTATGTACCCTAGATTGCTATTTCCTATCAAATATCTTACACAATACATGTCCCTTTGTTATTTGTTTTTGGTAACATCCTAAATGGGATAATAGATCCAACACATTTGACATTGACTTCCAATTCTAATCCAGTCAAATTTTGGACCAATAATAAGGCATTCTAATCAATTTGAGTAATTTGTGCACAAAGTGCTTAATCATGCTTAAGAGATAATTAAACCAAATTATAGCCTAATTAATAATCACATGAAAACTTATTGAATACTTATTTTTGGAAATTAATATTGAATATCTACATCATCAAGTGACCTCATTTCTTAGAAAGACATCCCTAGGCCATAAATGCCACAATTATTAGGATTCATGCCTCCCATGCCTCATCAATGCCCTCAGTGCCTCTTAATTGATCCTTTATCCTAAATATTGATGAGCCTATTTATCAATTTTAATTATATAATTGGATTAATCCTTAGCCACACATCTCAATCCTGAGATGGATGGTTCAATTTGATTCTAGCCATTTTCTAAAATCTATAAATAGAGAGGCCATGAACATCATTTTTAATCTATTTTGGTGTAAAGTTATTATGCTCAAATATATTCAAAAGTAATTACAATTAGTGTTACCATGCCAAATTGATTCCAAGCCAAGACAAATCCACAAGGTGCTAAGGAGAAGAGGAAATAGCCAAGCCTCATTTGATGAAGACTTTATGAGCACAAGTCGAGCAAGCCACTACAACAAGCTTTTGAAGCATCCAAGGAAGGTGAAATATTCTTGTTTTTATTCACTTTTTAGTTGTGTTTTTCATTTGTTTTTATTATTAAGCTCACCCAAGTAACTAGGCCTAGAGATTTATGCTAGTTAGTGTGTTTTATCAATTTGTTTTTATTTTGAAACTAACACGATAGTAACCATCCTCTCTTGAGTCAAATTCCTAGCTCATTGATAGTCTAATAACTTTGTATGTGTCATGTGACTCCTCACACTCTAAATAAAATATTACATAGTTTGATGTAAAAATATAAAAAATATGTTAGATGTTGTTGGTTGAATGTTATGGTTATGGTTATGATTGGTATGGTTATGGTTGTTATAATATTGATTAATGTAAAAGGAATGACTATTGTTGTTGTAATTTTGGATGGTACAAGTCACAATGAAAACATCAACCAGACACATTAAGATAAGAATAGGGATTGATGCTCTATTTTTGACAAAGACTAAAAAAAACCCAAAGTGAGATTGGCTTAATGAATATAATCCTTTCAAATGTTGTGCATGAGTGGTCATTAGTTGATAAATAAGGTTTCTTGATCATAGGGTGCCAAGTAAGCTCTAAATCCCTTGATGTACAAATAGTCTAAAGATAAAATGGGTGATAGGTGGTGTGAAGGGTAATGGGTGATATATATGATAACCTCATGTGAATTAATTTATCCCTTCTATAGGTGACCTAATAATAGTAATAGACAAGTCCATGTCATATGTTAGATATAGACTGATCAATGTGGGAAGTCTGCATGTGAAAGCTAATTGCAGCTTCTAACTTATTGTTCTTCTTGAGAGCTAATTGCAGCTTTAAAATTTGTTATGATAGTAGGTCCTTTGCTTTATTATTGTTTATGAGATGTTGATCGATGTGGGAAGATTCCAAGAAATTACTCTACTTTTGACAAAGTTAACTTAGTCATCCTTTAAGGGAGTGGTCTAAGATTATTGACTTTATTTAAAGTTCTTGATAATTATCCTTCAAGGGAGTAGCCTACCTTACGTTTGGTAATTTTTATTTTGCTTTTGGGTAGCTGTCCTTCAAAGAAGTAGTTTGCAATGATTAGGATATTGACCCAAGTAATTATTGTAAGATGAAATGTGTTTAGACATAGACCAGTCTAATTAGGTTCAGAGGTTTACCTTTGTGAGGGTGAAAATTTAACATAAGAAGGTCAATGATATGTGAAATGGGGTGGTTTTGAGAGATAATGACCATGGGATTCCATCTTATTAAAGACAAAAAGTATCCATGAGAACCATGTTATGGGTAGAGCCATGGTACCCATATTTAGGATTAGGCTATGACTATGATGAATAATCACATGGTTCTAAGTTTTAATCAATTGTCCTCAAGAGGAGAGAGATGGGTGAAGGTTAAAATCTCATAATCAAGGGATGAGCTTAAGTTAGACAAAAAGAGTGAGCTTGATCCTTATTTAACATAAAAATAGATGTAGATGTGAAGCACTAAAGGGTTCAAGTTCTTGTTTGCCTTTGAGAGAGGACAAATGATAAGCTCTTGATCCATACTTATGGGTAATTATGTAGGGTCCAAGCCAATTGAAAGCAAACTTGCCTCATTTACTCTTCTCCATGTTGGTCACATGTTGGTTTTCCTTTAGGACAAGGTCTCCAATATTGAAGTCCTGAGGTTTGAGGTAAGGTTGGTTAGGTTTGATGGAGAAGGATAATTTCCAATGGTTTGATGGGAGAATTTAAATCCCAAATAGGTCAGGTGGTGTCCAAATGGGTTTCTCCAATTTGATATACCACTTGGTTCAAGTTGGGTTAATGGATATGTTTGGTTGATAGGTTGAGGAAAAAAATCTAAGGGTTAGTTAAATTAGTGGTTAAGGTATGGTTGAAGTTAAGAAATGGTTAAAGCCTTATGGAAGGAAAGTTCCCCTAGTTTACTCTTTGCATGGGTGGGAAAAATTTCCCAAAGTGAAGGTGTTTGTGGTTGGGTTTGGTTATAATGTTGAGGATTTGAAGGGTATGTCCATGGAATAGATATTTTAACCTTTTTATTATCCTTTTGTTGGACTTAAGAGTGGATTTCCATATGGATGGTGTGGATAAAAGGAAGTGTTGGTTTAGCTTGCTGCTTTAGCTCCTCCTTACTCTTAGGGGAGAATAGGGGAATAGGTAAGTGTTGGGTAGGTTTGGTTGATGGCTAGGTTGGGAATGGCCTCAAAGGAGGTTCATTAGATAACATATTATCCTTGTCTTAAATTCAATGGATAATGTTTTTTAGAACCTTATAGTGCTATGTGTCATGCCTAAGTAACCTATGGTAAGAGCACACATGGTGGTCATTGTACCATGATGGTTTTGGGCATGAAGGGTTGAATGTTTTTCTAGGTTCAAAAGGTTTGATAGGTGGTAAGGTTAAGGAAGAGGTTTGAAAAAACCTTTGTAAAATTTTTGAATAAGATTCACACAAAGGTGTTGGAGGTGATAGGTTTTTAGTTTTAAGAGCCTTCCTAAAATTAGTTTTTACTATAGAATTTATGGGTGGTGGGGTAGTTTTGGTTTGTCAATTAGGTTAGGCTAGCTTGGTTAAGGGAGGTTCATATAATAACATATTATCCTCATATAAGTTGTGGATGAGTGCTTGGAGAGATTATCAATGCTCTATGTCATGTCCAGGTGTCCTATAGTATGCACAAATTAAGTTGGCATTAAATCATTCTGGATGAGGACATTAAGGGTCAAAAGTTTTGACAGGTTAGAAATGTTTGAGAGGTGGTAAGGTTAAAAAATAGGTTTTTAATAACCTTTGTGAAATGGTTGAATAGGATTCAATTAAAGATGTTGGGGTGATGGAGTTTTGGGCTTTAGATTGGGATCCTTCTTAGGAGTAGGCTTTACCCTAGAAGTTGTTAGTTGTGGAATGGTTTTAGTAGATTGGTTAGGTTGGGGTTCCATTGTTGGTTTAGAAGTAGAAGATTTAAGAGAAGGGGGGTCATGGGTCTATTTATAGATGGTTTAGGAGATTCAACCCTTATAATAGGTTTAGTCAAAGTTTTATTTGATAGAATTGATGGAGTTAGGTCCAATTTCAAATATTGGTAAGCTATAATAGGAACTAGAAGTATTCCTTGATTCTTAATGGGTTTGGTTAAAGAGGTATATGGGTATTTAACAATTTTAGATATAAGTGGTTTATATGGTTACCTTATGGTTTTGGAGGATGGAGCATCTAAGGATGGGGTTGAGGTAGTGATAGGTTTGAGGGTCAATTTAAGTGAAGCTAAGGGCTCTTGTTTATTCTGGTAAGGGAGGCCAAGATGATGCCAAAAAGTGGCTCTATCGATATTGGGTTGAGAAGTGAACTCTAGGATTTGTACTAGCCTAGAAAAGGGCTTGTAGATAGGTTTGGTTCCTTGATAATTGATTTAAAATCTTAAACCCTTGGGTGGACAAGAGGGAATGGTTTCCCCACATATGTTTTTAGTGGAAGGTTCAAAATTTAGAGAAAATGTTTTTTCTATAGATGGAGTGGATAAGGTGACCTCTTCTAAAGGAATGATTTCTAAAGGAAGAGTAGGTGAGTCCATGGTGGGGGAGGAAGGTATAATGGTGTCAAGTGAAAATAAGGAAGTGGTTGCTTCCTTTGTTTATTCATCCAAAGGAATGGGAAGTGATTCCCCCACTTTAATGAGTGGGGTGGAAGAAGTAGTAGTAACAGTTTTATCAATAACAACATTGATCGTGTGCACCTCATAAGTGTCAGATGATTCTAGTTGGCTTTGATTTAGTTAAAGGGGAAGTGGAAAAGATTATTTAGTTTCCTTAATTATGGTTTATAATGAAATTTTTAAAGATTCTAAATGGTCAAAAAGTGGATTGGTTAAGGTTGATGTTATTATAGTTTCTTCAATTATAGGTTTACTAAGGGCCAGAAGAGGGTGTACCAATGTCTCAATTATCACATTAGGGTGTGAAACTATTTGCAAGTTATTTAGTTGGATTAAAGAGGCTCATTGTTTTGATAGGTTAATAATTTGGTTGGGTTGATAGGTTTATTTATAGGTTGGTTGATAAGTTAAGTGTGATAAAATTGATTGGGTTAACAAGGTGGGTTAAGGTTGATATGATGGTTGGGGGAAATGGCCTAAGCTTTGACAAGGTTGGGGTGATTGAAATGATAGATGTTGATAGGTTGTTGGTTGTGCATGATAATAATTAAATGTTTGATGATAGTTCATTGGTTGGTTGTAAGCGAGGTTTGATTGATCATGGATATTGAAAATAGATGGCTAAGTTTTGACTCTAATCTAGCTATCCAGTTTATTATCACTACAACAAACTCAGGTGGTAGTTCAAGTGAAGGTTGATAGTTTTTAGGTTAATTAAAATTAGATTTTGATGATTTATAGGTAAGATTAGGTTTATTTTAAATAGGGTTTGGTTAGTTATAGAAAATATTAGGTTGGATATAGATATGATTGGGTTGGTTATACACAAGGTTGAGTTTATTATTGGTAAGGAAGGGATCATAAGTGGTTTATGATGCAAGGTACCACTTTAAGGTGAAATGATTGTTATCCAAGATCATATAAAATTTACGATCTCTAGGAGAGAAAATAGGAAATATTTCCATTGAAAAAGATAGTGAAGATGAGGTATTGGAAAATAGGTTCTTGGTTGGTTTGATTCTTCAATTTGTAGTCTAGTAAAGACTATGTGAAGAATGGAGAGAAATGAAGCTCACACCTCAAAAAAGAAGTAATAAAAAGAAAAGATTCAAAGAAATAAAATCATGCACTAATATATGTTAAATCATATAGTTTTAATTATCTCTCTTTTGGATTATACCTTAGAAATTGTGAAGAAGAAATCTAGTTTGTAGAACATGTCCTAAACAAGGTAGTTTATGTTTGGTTTTGGGTTGTGTTTAGGAACCCAAGAAGAATTATATATTGGTTTGAGTACATGTCTTGATGCTTAGGGGTTTTTCTCCTCACTTTAAATTCCCATATATAGTGTAGGATATTAACCAATAAATACTAATTATTAGAGCTTATACTCAACCAAAGAGTTGAGTTGGTTATCCCCTTGGTGATGAAATCCAAGTACGATAATTGGGAAAGGGTAAGGTGATCTAATAGGTGATGAAATCCTAGTTGGACCTTATCTAAAGTGATTTTTAAATTTGTTTCTTACAATTGGTTTGGTTGTGTAACATTTTTGAACTATGGTTAATTTGCTTTACTTAATTAATCTAGGTGAACTAGAAATAAGCAAGCAAACAATGGATGAAATATTTATTTTAAAGCCAAAAAAAAATTTATATTTATTTAAATGCATAAAAAATATATAAATTCAATCTAAATGAAAGATGAAAATTTAATTCCTAATCTTAGGATGATTACTCTTTTTATTTCTTTTAAAGATGCAGGGAAAATAAACTTTAACTTTTCTAAAAATGCAACTAAAACTTATGTTTTTGTTTTTTATTAAGAAGGAAAGATTAATTTTCCTAAAATGAAATAAATGAATTTAACTAATTAAATTATAAATTTCATAAAACATCTATGAACCCAAGAAAAATCAAGGGTCCCATTGAGCATACCAAAATGTTTCTATCTAATTTTTGCTTTTTCCTAAGTGTGAAAAGTAGAAAATAGTTATGAAGGGTGTGGAAGAATACTTGTTAAAGTGCACGCATTGGATCCAATTGATTATGGAGAGATACTCTTTGGCTTGGGAGGATAATCTTAAAATAATAAAACACTAAAATAAACTTATTTTTTAGACAAGTAGATGGGTGGTTTGTGTAGCATGAGCTTGATCCTAGAAGCGAAAGCTTTCTAGGAGGCTGTCAATCCACTTACTTTAAACATTTATTTGAGATGATAAATTAAAATTATTATTAAATTAAATTATATCAAACTGAAATTAAAATTAGAAAACAACTCAATTTAATACAATAGAATTAAATGTTTTGCTAAGTTAACCCAAAATAAAGCAACTAGTTTGGTTATGCTAATGCTGAAAATTGGTTAAGGTAAAATGTTGGTTTTGGTTTGGTTTATGAAAAGATTCAAAGGAAATGATAATGTTTTGATTTATTTGATAAATTTTTAAATGGGTAAATTATATTCAAGAAAGGGAAGATAAATGGTAAAAGGGATTATGAGGTCAAGAAGTCAACATGGCAAAGAGGCAAAAGGGGTAAATGGTCAAGGTGGTAAAAAGGAGGTAAAGGGTGAATGGAAAAATAAGTCCATGGGTAAGAGGGTAGGGAGTTAAAGGGGATTAAAATAGGAGAGGAAAATGGGCTAAAGTTTTGAGGTGAAGGAAATAATAAGGCCAAGAAATGAAAGAAATGGAATACAAGAAAACAAACAAATATTACCTTGATGCTTGATGAAGATGGTTGATGAAGATGTTGTTGATGGAGCTTGAGGAAATTTTGGTATAGCTTTGTTTATTTTATATTTTATCATCCAATATGATTATGACCTCTAAAATGATGCCATCATTCAAAAACCTATAGCAATATTTTAAAAACCAAAGACTAACTTTTAAATTTTTTCTTGGGTGAAGGAGAGGGGGGTATTTATAGCATTTGATGTGTAGAAACATGCCAAAATAGAGGAATAGTGTAGAAATTAAAATTTATCCAAGTGGGGATCATAAATAAGTCAAGGATGAGGTTTTTGGGATTCTCACCTTGATCATAAGTATCCCATTTGGGTTAGTGTGTTTTCCACCTTGCACATGAATCCAATTTTGAATGGGAATCATGTACATGGGTTTAAATGAGACCAAAGACTTTTCACCACCCTTTATTGTATTCATCCAAGAACTTAAAGAGATGGCTCACCAAATTTGGTGCCATTTTCCATGTGGTGCCTAAATTAGTCAAGTATGTGGTTGGTGGGGACTCCCATTTGGGTTGGTGAGTCTACCATTTGGGTTAAGAAGTTAAAAATGGGTGACCTTTGTCTTTAAAGAGGTAGGTATATAATTTTGAAGACTAATTTCATGTGTGAAGGAAAAATATATGTTTAATGATGGCCCTTTAAGGGTAAATTTTCCATATTTCAAGGGGGGACCCTTGTGATGCTTAAATGAGGTCATTAAGCACATTGGGAAAGGGTCCCAAGTGGGGTATGATGTCCCACATCAATTCAAATCACTTCTCTTCCATGTCACTTTCCATATCACCTTTCATGTCTCTTTCTAGGTCACATTCCATGTCACTTTCCATTTCACTTGCCATGTCATCATGAATAGTGATAGTGGGTCCCATAGTGAATAGTAATTTCAAATAGTATTTTTAAATAGGAGAATAGTGCTTTGGTTAGGTTAAGATAGTTTGGTTAAGGATTAATAAGGTTTAGGGGGTATTTAATGGGTTTTGAGGCATTTAGTCATCAAAAACTATAAGTGTGTAGTTTTCTAGTGTCTACAAGTCTAAGAAAATCACACAATAACCCTAAAAACATCCTAGATTTAATGTTCACTCTATTATAATTTAAAGAATGTAAATATAATATAGTACACACCAAAGATTGTGGCACAAAGTGGGGGGTTATAAATAAAAAAAATTAAACTAAGCATGCATATAAGACATATGCTCATATCAATAAATACAAAATCCTAATACATGGAAGAAAGAAGCACAACTACATTATCTATCTACTCTTAAAAATGAGAAATAAAGTTAGGAATAATTACCTTGAAGATGAACCCACTGATCCTCAATCTCTCCCTTGGATAGGGTGATTCACAAGAGATTATTGTTATATGTATAGATAACAAAGATAAATCAGATGTAGGCTACACAACCTATCTATGAATCTAAAAGACTTATCCACAAGACAAGATCCATATCTCCAAAGGAAGTATGGAACCCTAATATTTATTCCTAAAGTATAATGGTCAATAAATAGATTCTCATTCATACTTATTCTTATTCACTTATCTTCTTACAAATGATTCAAAATGAACTTGTATATATAGGTAGATCTTACCCCAAATCCTCTCAAAAATGTCAGTTATACAGGGTTAAACCAATTGACCCTATATGTTTTTGGGGATAATTCACTAGGTCTAAGCTAGGTCAATTCAAGGTCTAACAAACTCAAAGAGTGAAAAATACCCATATATTTTACAGGGTTAACCTAGTTAACCTAGTACATCTAACTATCAAAAAGGGAATTAAGGAAAGAAAAGGAGGATAAAGTATGGCAAAAGACTAAAATGGGTAAGGGTGAGAAGAATAAGATTAGGGTGAATGGTTTTAGGAGATGAGTGTGTACATGGCAAGTGGAAAAAGGGAAAATAATCTTAAAAAGCACCAATGGTCTTCCCACCCCTTTCTTGGTGCACCCATTAAGGTATGCACTTAGAGAGATTGGGACTTGACATGTTATTACAAGATATAAAGTGTTATTAAACAATACAATTTTAAAAATATTATGTGTATACACTTTTGATCCTTGTTCTCAGATTTATTTTTTGATTCTTTTTATAGATGGAATTTGCACAAAAATCTATGTTGGCATGTTTTCCTCCATTTCCCTCATTCTTATGATAAGTAATTACACTTTATTGTCATTGTATCCATTTTTTCCCTTTATCAAAAATTTTGCAATTTGAAGTAATTCAAATTGTTCCATGTGTTATTCCTCTTGATTTCCCCTTCCTTGCACTCTATATTGGATAAAACAAGGTTGAAGTCAAGATAACACTTTTATTTCACATAGATTTATGAGACTCTTAGACCCCATGATATCTACAGTTCTCTCTCTTAGAAACTAAGTCCCAAGTATTCAAATGAAATTCATCTTTAGCACCCATGTTTTGTTTTCCAAATCCATATGGAGGAAGAATAGAAAAAATCCATCAAGAAAGTTAAAAGCCAAATAATTTGAAACACAAGGTAATGATATACAAAAAGGTAACATACAAATATCAAAAGTCAAAATCATACCAAAAGGCATGACTCTAACAACATCTCCTATCTATAATCAAATCTAAAACTCCACAATTGGCCTCACATAGAGCTGAGGTCCTTTAGGGTGCATTAGGCTAGTAGATTAGAATAGGGGAATTCAACAAACTCTATGGTGCTACCTACTTTCTCATGCAAGTACCCAATATTCATAGTAGACACATGCCTTTGTATGTTTTGGGATATTGATGATAAGTTTTTTAATTGATGTTTTAGAGGCATTATCAATGACAAAGTGGTCTATGATGTTAGTAAAATGGAGAATGGTAGCATAGTGTGCTTAGTACAATGTGATACTTGTAATGATGTGTATAGGTATCCTAGGTGGATGTTGTATGGATGAATGGAGATTGGTATGATGATGTTTGAATTGTTATTTATGTTTTTTATTCTCAATGGTTTCCTTTATATGGCCTTCATGTGGTATGCAACTCAGTTTATGTCTTGTAGGCTTGATCATGCATGATTACCTATAAAGATTTGAGTAATATGGCTTGTGTGACATAATGAGGGGCTCAATATGCTTGAAATATGCATTTTATAAATTCATAAGGTGCTAAGAGTTTAGGTTTATGGTTTTTAAGAGATGGCTAGTGGTTTGCAAGGTAGTTTGGCCATTGGCCTAGTTGGCATAGGTGGGCTTATGAAGCCTTGTGAAGGGTCAAAGGGTGTTTACAAGTTGGTGAAGCTTGTTTTTACATGAGAGTGATTATAAAAGTTTGTTCAAGAATTTTGATGAGGTTTGATGTCAGATTTTGAGCTAGAAAGTTAGAAAGTTGGTTTAAAATCTTGAAGAGGTGCTAGAAAGGTGTCTAGTAAGCTCGAGAAGGACTTTATTATGTTCATTAGCATGTGCAAGCTATACATGGGGAACTGATACTTTTAGAGATGTTGGGGAGGGTAATTAATAATATTATAAAATCATTATTTCATAGATTAATGTCATATACTTTATGATTGATCATTAAGAAACTAAGTAGGTTTTTGTGTGCAAAAACCCTAGTCTTAGACCTGATAGAGAAGATCCTAATGATTTGGGCTCAGAATGGATTGGGTGATCAAATATGATGATTAAAAGTTATATAGGACTCCTTCAAGTTTTTAAGAAAGTATTATGGGTCTCTTGTTAGTGTGTGGGTCCCACAAAAAATGGGTTGTTAATAGTATTTATATTTTTAAGGAAGATTTATGTGAATGACTAGATGATCTAATGGTTGATTGTTGAAGCTCAAGAATTGTACCAAATATAAATGAATTTTTTTAGTGAGATTCATCTTTTTGTGTCAAATTTCTAGAAGGCTGAGATTGACTAGTCGATATGAAGGAAATGGTGTCTTAAGTGAGAAAGAGTGATCAGAGTGAAAAGAGGAATTGGAAGGCCTAATCAATGAATAAGAATGGGTCTAAGATATTGAAGGTGATGTAGGGTATGTATTCCATTTTTCATCAGAGTATTATTGTTCCTAGTCATTTGGAGTCGATTGAATGGTTGACTCATAGTTGACCATGATGGTTTTACTAGCAAAAGGAACTTGTTTTGAAAGATTGAGTTTGTTTATAGGGTAGATGGTCATATCAAGTGTTATTAATGATTGAAGAGTATTTAGGATATATTGAAGTTATTTTTTAGTGTTTTTTTGTATTTTTCTAATCTTTATTTATACAAATATAGTCACACAATTGGGTTTATGCTTCATTTGTGAGGTGTTTGTGAGATGAGATCATGGTATGGTATAGAAAGCTTGTATAGAGAATCATAGATAACCTTGGGGGACATGAATAATTCTTTATAAGATATTATAAAGTGAGATTATTGACCATAATAGTGAATGGTATATATACAAGATGATTTATGCCTTTTGGGTGTGTGAATGATACTAAAACAAGCTAGTGTATATTATTTTTTGAAGACCTTGTGTAAAGGTTGTTGGGAGATTGATTAGATAAAAATGTCATTAGATTCAACATAATTTTTTGATTCTATTGATTATTTTTATCATATTTATAAGGGCATATTTGAATATAAGCAAACAATTTGAAAAGGAGTTATTTGTTTGTGTTTAAGAGATGGCTTGGTGATTGGTGACTTGTGTCGAGTTACAGACTTAAAGAAGGGTGTTCTTATAGGGTTTCTCTATCAAATTGAGAATTAATTAGATTTAAATAGTTTTTAATTTGATATTTATTATTTTGGTGCTCAACATCTTAGGCAAGTTAGAGCTTGTCATCTTTAGGGGTTGGTACTCCTTGTCAAGTGGGTGCTTCACTACAGTCTCTTGTTTGTAATCATCATATAGGAATATAGTCCATTATTTTTTAGACTTTAGAGTGGGTTTTCTCCCCCATGAGGGTTTCCCACATAAATGTTTATGTTATGGTTTCATTCATTCTTGTTCTTTGATTCATCTATCTTATATATTGATATGATTCATTAAGTAGCTTGAAGAGTTGGGAATTAGATTGTAATATTGTTAACCCACTTATTCACTCCCCCCTCAGTGGTGTGTACCTCCATCAATTGGTATTAGAGTAGGCCCTTTATTAGGCTTAACAACTTCAAATGTGTTTTTAAGGTACACCATGATCTGTAATGAAGATTCCATGTTTGTTCAAGTTCATTTACATTGAAAATAAAATGGGGACAAGAAATGGTACATAGACAGTGGTTGTTCTAGTCATATGACATGAGTTAAGAGAAAATTCATCACTCTTAAGAAATCAAACTCTGGTGTTGTTAGGTTTGGTGACAATAACTCTACTACTAGAAGAGGTAAGGGAACTTTGAGTTTAGACAATGGAATTTTAAAGACTAAAATTTTTTTATATGTTGAAGGGTTAAATAGCAATCATTTTAGTGTTAGTCAAATGTGTGAACAATGTAATGTTGTGATCTTCTATGATGACGTTTGTGAAATTATAAAATGAAAATATGGCATACTCCTTGCTAAGATTCATATGTCAAAAAATAATATGTATGCATATCATGAATCTAAAAGAGAAAAGTGTTTGATGAGTCAAGTAGAAGAAAGATGTCTATGCCATATAAGACTTGGTCACATAAACTTCAATAATATGATAAGGATTAGTTTAGAGGGGCTTATAAGACATATTTCAAATATTTCTAAGGTTCACCAATCTTTGTGTAAGTCTTGTCTCTATGGTAAACAAGTAAAGAGAATATACAAGACAAAGGAGTTTTATACTACTAAAACATTGGAGTTAATTCACACTGAATTATGTGGTCCTATGAGGAATCAAAGTTTGCAAGGTAATTACTATTTCATGTTACTAATTAATGACTTCACAAGAATGACTTGGATCTATTTCTTAAAATAAAAATCAAAAGCCTTCAGCAAGCTCAAAACTTTCAAAGCCCTTGTTGAGAATGAAAAAGGATTAAAGATCAAGTGTATCAGATCAAATAGAGGTGGAAAATTTTGGTCTAATGAATTTGATGAGTTTTGTGATATTTATGGAATAAAAAAACAATACCCAAATGCTAGAACTCCACAAAAAAATGGATTAGTTGAAAGAAAGAATAGAATAGTTTAAGAGATGTCTAGAACTCTACTTCAAGATGCCAAGTTGTTTGATGGTTTTTGGGAAGAGGCTACAAGTACTTCAATCTAAATTCTTAATATATGTCAAGTTAGAAAGGAAAAAAACCTATATGAACTATGAAAAAATAGAGCTACAAATGTTAAATATTTTAGAGTGTTTGGAAGTAAGTGTTACATTAAAAGGGATGAAGAAAATCTAGGCAAATTTGACTCTAGATCTGATGAAGGTATCTTTCTTGGGTATTCTTCTATTAGTTTTGCTTATAGATGCTTTGAAAAAAGAATTTATAAAATTATTGAAAGTTCTAATGTGAGAGTTGATGAAAGTGGTCCTACCAAAAAGCCTAGTTTGAAGTCATGTGATCCAACTATTAGTCTTACTACAAATAAATAACAATCTATGTATACATCAGATGAAGATGACGAAGAAGATATTAGACTTGATACTAAAGATCCTTCAAGAAGAACTCAAGTTTATCATCTATCTTCTCAAGTAATTGGTGATATGAATGCTAGGATATAGACTAGGAGAAGACTCTTTTCTAATCAAGATCAACATGATTCAACTTTTTTGTCTATTCATGAACCAAAAACCTTCATTAAAGCCACTAAGGATAAGGAATAGTGTTATGCTATGTATGAAGAACTTGATCAGATTAAAATAAATGACACTTAGGATATAGTTCCTAGGCCTAAGGGAAAGAATGTGATTGGAACAAAGTGTGTATATAAGAATAAGTTGAATGAAAAAGGTAAAGTAGTAAGAAACAAGACCAGGCTGGTATGTAAAGGTTATTCTTAGGTATAATGGATTGACTTTAATGAAACTTTTCCTCTTATAGCTAGAATAGAAGCTATCAGACTATTTTTAGCTTATGCTAGTTATAAAAAATTTAAGGTATACTAAATGGATGTTAAATATACATTTTTGAATGGAAAATTAGAAGAAGAATTTTTTATTTAGTTTCTTAAGGGTTATACTATAAATTATAATAAAAAATTTGTTTGTATATTAAAGAAGGCTCTCTATGGCCTTAAACAAGCTCGTAGATTTTGGTATGATAGATTAGATAAGTATCTCCTAAGTTAAGGTTTCAGAAGAGGAGTAGTAGATAGTAATATTTACATCAATTCAGAAGGAGAACATCATTTAATTGTTATGGTATATGTGGATGACATAATATTTGGTTCATTAAATGATAAGATGAGTACAAACTTTACAGAGGTAATGAAAACTGAATTTGAGATGTCTATGTTGGGAGAACTTTATTTCTTCTTAGAATTATAGATAAATCAACTAGACAAAGGGATTTTTATCTCTCAAGCCAAATACACTAAGGGGATGCTTGATAAATTTAATATTTTGGATAGAAAACCCATGAGTACTCCTATGGAAATAAGATGTAAATTGAGTAAGAATGATAAGTCTCCAAAAGTTGATCAATCCTTATATAAATCTAGGGTAGGGAGTCTATTTTATTCTACTACTTTTAGACCTGATATTATGTAATCAATAATTATGGTTGGAAGATATCAAGTAGATCCCAAAGAATCTCATTTGAAGGCAGTTAAGAGAATCCTACAGTATCTCAAAGGCATGACAAACTATGGTTTGTGGTATCTTAGGAGTAAGGAATTCAAGCTAATATCCTATATAGATGTTGACTAAGAAGAGTAATAGTGGAGGAGTATTCTAAATAGGTGAATCCTTGGTATATTGGTTAATCAAGAATCAATATTCAACATCTTTGTCTACTATAGAGGATAAATACATTGTTATAACTTCTTGTTGTACTCAAGTCATCTAGATGAACTAGACCTTAGGAGATTATAAAGTAAGTCAAGATGGTCCTTATCCTATTCTATGTGACAATAATAGTACCATAAACATTTTGAAAAATTTAGTGATGCATTCTAAAAATAATCATATCCCTATCAAGTATCATTTTCTAAAGGAGTAGGTTAGTGACCAAGCTATCAAATTGGAATATGTACCTTCTAAAGAACAACTAGCAGACATAATAACTAAACCATTACATAAAGCTACATTTGAATATCTAAGATCCTATCTAGGGGTCATTAATTATTTATTGAATGAATAATGAGTCATTGGGATAGGTCAAGCAATCAATTATAGGAATTAATTTAATTGCTATGGTTGGATGTCTTTTTAAGAGGTATGTTCAGGTCTCCTAGTCTTAAAGTGTCTTTTTGATCAAATTTTGATGCTTTAATTGAGTGTTTATTTGAAGGATAAGGAATAATTGGTTTATATGAGGTCCTAATAAATATTTTCATGAGTCATTCCTAGGTGGTTTGAGGTCTTCATGAGCTTAGATATGTGTTTTATCATCAAAAGTCTAAGTTGACCATTTTTGGTAGTGATGACTACCTAGAAAGTGACAAGATAGGTCATATAGTGTTTTAAGGTGGATAGAAGGTATATAATGAGTGATTAAAGTTGTTTTTTTTAATTTCAAATAAGGGTATATAGATTGGAGATGATCCTAAGATGCCCAGGGGTGATTTTGATCATTTCATCAAAGTGCCTGTTGTAGATGATGACTCTGTTTGCCTAAAATGCTTGGTTTTAAGGGTCACTTGAAGAATGAACATGTGTTATGAAGTAATTTTTTATAAAGAAGGTCTACACATGTGTTTAAGACATTTTCCAAGTGGTTTCACAAGTGGATGAATAATTTTGTGCTAGGTAGAGCATTTTGAGTGGTCACTGGCTTTTCTTCTCAAGAACATGCATTTGGTGGCATAAATGAAGTCATGGTTCCCAAAGGTATGGTAGATTTAAATTTGGCATGGAAGTGATTTTTGATGATCTCTAGGTGTGCTATCCATCTTAGGTGTCTGTATTGACTAGAGGTTGATTTTTAACTAATTATTACTTTGAAGGCCTAGTGATTTGGGCATGTTTGGAAAAGTGGTCAAACTTTGGAATTGGAGGTTGTAAGATTCAAAATTAGCTGAGTGGGCCTAATTGGTATCTAAATCAACTTCTACAGTGGTATGGAAGTGAGTATATTTCATTGTATTCAAGTTTTAGCTCACTAGGAGGCCTAATTGGCTAGTAAGCTAATGAGTTGGAGGTTCATTCTTAGCATGCCTAAGAGAGCATGGTAGTGGTATTCAAATATGATTTTTTGTGACTTGAAGTGATTATGGAAAAGAGATATGAGGTATGAAATTGTTAGATAGGGATATAAGGGGTCTAAGTAGACCTATTGGAGAAATTGAGCAAATTTGAGATATCTTTTCAAAGAATGTTAGCATTTTTTTGTTCTAGTTGAGCATGTTGGCCCATTCTAAGTTTGATACATGTATGGTGTTATTCTTATAGTGATTCTATTTTTATATATAGTGCCTTATAAATGATGGTAAGTGAGCTTACATGGTGTTTTGTTACTCATATTATTGTTTGAGTTGATGGTAGTAGTTCTTGGAAATTCTATAGGTGTGCATTGGTTATGTAGACAAATGGGGATCCTTCAAAGTGGAACAGGGTCCTAGGGGGAGCTATGGTGCCTTACAAATTGATTAAAGGTCTAAGGATCTTGATAGCTTACAAACTAATATGAGGTTTTTCATGATTGGAAAGTTATTTGATGGTATTCAAGGAGTGATTCAGTTTATATATCATAGGGGGAGCCTTCCTCAATATATTCAAAAGGTGAGTCTTACATGATGTTAATTTGAAAACATTTTAGATTCTCTGCTTCATCATTGTGATCCCTCTTTGTCATTTTGGCAAAGGGGGAGAAGGATTTGGTATGTTGCCATCAATGAAAAAGGGGGATATTATTGGGATATTGATGATAAGTTTTTTAATTGATGTTTTAGAGGCATTATCAATGAAAAAGTGGTCTATGATGTTAGTAAAATGGATAATGGTAGCATAGTGTGCTTAGTACAATGTGATACTTGTAAGGATGTGCATAGGTATCCTAGGTGGATGTTTTATGGATGAATGGAGATTGGTATTATGATGATGTTTGAATTGTTATTTATGTTTTTTATGCTCAATGGTTGCCTTTATATGGCCTTCATGTGGTATGAAACTCAGTTTATGTCTTGTAGGCTTGATCATGCATGATTACCTATAAGGTTTTGAGTACTATGGCTTGTGTGACATAATGAAGAGCTCAATATGCTTGTAATATGCATTTTAGACATGTATAAGGTGTTAATAGGTTGGGTCTATGGTTTTTAAGAGATGGATAGTGGTTTTTAAGGTAGTTTGGCCATTGGCCTAGTTGGATTAAGTAGGCTTGTGAGGCCTTGTGAAGGGTCAAAGGGTGTTTTGAGGTTGGTGAAGCTTATTTTTTCATGAGATATGGTAAATAAAGTTTTTCAAAGCATTTTTATGAGGTATAATATCATATTTTGAGCTATAAAGTTATAAAATTGGTTTAAAAGCTTCATGAGGTGTTAGAAAGGTGTCTAGTGAGCTCGAGAAGGAATTTCTTATGTTCATTAGCATGTTCGAGGTCTGCATGGGGAGATGATGATTTTTTAGATGTTTGGGAGTGTCCTTAATAATATTTTCCAAGAATTATTTCATATATTAAGGTCTTATCCTTTATGAACAATAGTTAATAAACTAAGCAGGTTTTTGTGTACAAAAACCCTAGTCTTAGACCTGATAGAGAAGATATTGATGGTTTGGGATCATAATGGATTAGTGATAAAATATGATTATAAGAGGTTTTATAGGACTCCTTAAAGTTTATGAGAAAGTATATTTGGTCTCTTGATAGTGTGTGGGTCCCATATAAAATGGGTTGTTAATAGTATTCATGTTTTCGAGGAAGATTTCTATGAATGACCAGATGATATAATGGTTGATTGTTAAAGCTTAGGATTTATTCAAAATAGCAATGAAATTTTTTATTGAGATTCATCTTTCTATGTCAAAGTTATATAAGGTTAAGATTTACTAGTCGATATGAAGGAAATGGTGTCTTAAGTGAGAAAGAGTGATCAGAGTGAAAAGAGGAATTAGAAGGCCTAATCAGTGAATAAGAATGGGTATGAGATATTAAAGGTGATGTAGGGTATGTATTCACTTTTTCCATGAGATTATTATTGTTCCTAATCACTTTGATTTTATTGAATGGTTGAGTCATAGTTGACCATGATGGTTTTGCTAGCAAAAGGAACCTTTTTTGAATGATTGAGTTTGTTTGCAAGGCAGATGGTTAGATCAAGTGTCCCTGATGATTGGAGAGTATTAAGGATCTCTTGAAGATATTATGTAGTGTTTTTTAATATTTGAATAATCTTTATTTAGTCAAATATAGTCACATAAGTGGGGCTATTCTTCATTTTTAAGGTGTTTATGAGATGAGTTCATGGTATGGTATATAAAGCTTATGCAAAGAATCATGGCTAACCTTGGGGGACATGAATAATTAATTATTTATAAGATATTCTAAAGTGAGATGATTGACCATAATATTTAATGGTATATATATAATATTATTTATGCATTTTTGGTGTGTGAATGAAGTTAGACAAGTAAGTGTCTATTATTTTTTGAAGACCTTGTGTGAAGGTTGTTAAGGGTCTTGATGACTAATGTTTATATGAGATTGAGCATAGAAAAATTTCATTAGACTCAGCATAATTTTTTGATTCTATTGATAATTTTTATCATATTTATAAGGTCATATTTGAATATAATTGAAATATTTGAGGAGTTATTTTCTTCTGTTGAAGAGATAGCTTGGTGACTTGTGTGGAGCTGTAAACCTTGAGAAGGGTATTATTGTAGGGTTTCTCTATCAGATTGAGAAGCAATAAAAGTTAAAGATTTTTTCATTTGATAGGTGATGTGTTTGTTCTCAACATCTTAGGCAAGCTGGTGCTTTTTATCTTTAGGGTTTGGTGCTCCTTGTGAAGTGGGTGCTTCACTAGAGTCTCTTGTTTGTAATCATCATATAGGCCTGTAGTCTATTGCTTTTTAGGCTTGAGAGTGGGTTTTCTCCCCCATGAGGGTTTTACACATAAATATTTGTGTTATGTTTTCATTCATTATTGTTATTTAATTCATATATCTTGCATATTGATATGATTGGTTAAGTAGCTTGAAGAGTTGGGAATTGGATTGTAATATTGTTAAACCATTGATTCACCCCCCCTCTTCTTAGTGGTGTGTACCTCCATCATTAAAGGGTCCTAAGGAATAGGGAACACATCATGGGAAGGTAGGTTCATTTTACCTTTCATGCATATATCATTCATGGGATGATCTATATACTCTATTTATTGATCTAAGAATTGTTTAGCTAAGAAAAGTTCTTCATAGTCCTTAAGGTCAAAAGTCCTCTTGTTTTGACAAACCTAATTTGAGTGTCTTGACTTTGACAAAGAGTTACTCTAATTTGGTTTTTCCTTAATTCTCCCCTCCACCTATTTAATTTCCCCCTTTGATAGGCAAACTATGACTCTAATTCTATTTTCCCTCTTCTATCATTCCTTCTTCTTCATCTCTTAAAAACATGCTAAGACTAATTTGTTTTGGTTTTATCTATCCTTAGAAAAAAAACATGTTTGAGAAATTATGGATTACAAAATTACACCATTTATGTACCACACCATCTCATTATCATACTAGTCATGTCATTAGGTGGTCATATTTTCTTACATTGTATCTTAGAACAAGCACTAAGTTTAAGTTTTCATCCTTTATAGATTTTGATTTTCATTTCTCCATCATGTTCTTGTTTGAATTTTATGGACTTATCTTACATATGAAATTTTACATTATTATATGTTTCTCTTTATGTATGAATTCTTCCTATTTGTCTCACATCTTCAATTATATTTCATTTTTAGTCTTTCATGTTTTTATTTTTGCATATCTTACATGAGCTTACTTTTCCCTTTCTTACATATCTTTGTTCAAGTTTTCTTGTATGGATATTTCATTTTTCATTCATGTTTTACATGCTTCCCAATGTGATTTAGTATGTTCTACTTTATTTTTTGTCATTCATGTTTTACATGCTTCCCAACATGATTTAGTATGTTCTACATTCCTTTTTTTATTTATGTTTTACATGCTTTCCAATGTGATTTACTATGTTTTAAAATAATTTGTCCTTCATTTGCCAATCATTTGGCATTCATTTGCCATCATTTAATCATTCATTTACCCTAAATATTTTTATTCTAAATTGATTTTCCACTCCTGATTTGCCAATTTTATTAAAATATTTGTCTTTACTAACCACTATCATATGCTTGTTTTCCAAAAATTTAGATTTTTGTCTATTTTTTGCACTAACTTCTATAGGTTCACCTAGTGTTCTTCACATTAGACACCTTCACATATCTTATGGTCTAATTATTTATCTATAGCATTAAGGTAAGTAAATTTATGTATTTTTCAATTATATCCTTTCATTTATCTTATTTATTTCTTTTTGCACTTTACTTAGCATCAATGTTATGTGTTATCATATTCTATTTCCTGAAGCACCATCCCATATTGCACTTATGTGACATATGATGAGCTTCAAGTGGGGCATATGTATACACATAATATTTTCAAACTTTTATCAATTATTGACATTTTTCATCTTGTAAGAACCCATTGAGTCTCAATCTCTTTGAGTGCATGCCTTAAGGGGTGCACCAAGAAAGGGGTGGGTAGATCATTAGTGCTTCGTAAGATTATTTTTCCTTTTTCCACTTGAAATCTACACACTTGTCTCCTAAAACCATTTAACCTAAGCTTATTATTCTTTTTTGTACCCATTCTAGTCATTTGTCTTACTTTATCCTCATTTTTCTTACCTTAACCCCCTTTTACCAATTGATTGTACTAGGTCAACTAGGTCGACCCTGTATAGTTTTTAGCCTTTGATTACTATATAAGGTCGACTTGGTTGACCTTGTATTATTTAGGGATATTTTTCACTAGGATTTTTGTTATCCCTTTATCCAACCTAGCTCAGGAGCTAGTGATTTATCTCTTGAAAACATATAGGTTCAATTGAGTTGACCTTATACATCCAACAATTTAGAAGGATTTAGGGAAAGATCTACCTATATATACAAATTCATTTCCAACCATTTGAAAAGAGATAAGTGAAGAAGAATAAGTGCAAATTAACATTTGCTTATTAACCATTATTCTTGAGTAATAAATCTTAGGATTCCATACTTTTCTTTAGAGATTTAGATCTTGTATTGTGGAGAAGTATTTTGGATGCATAGAAATGTTGTATATCCTAGATATGATTTGTATTCATCATCCTTACATCAAAAACAATCTCTTACAAAGCACCTTTGCGAAGGGAGAGATTGAGGCTCAATAGGTGTGTCTTCAAGGTATAAGTATTCCTAACTTTATTTATCTTTATAAGAATAGATAGATAATGAATTTGTGCTTCTATCCCATGCATTATAATTATATATACATTGACATGAGTATATGACTTTTATGCATGTTTAGTTTAGTTTTTTTTTGTTTCTAACCCACATTCTGTGCCATAAGGATTTTTGTGCACTAGGTTAGATTTACTTTATTGTTTATTAGAATAAAGTGAATATCAAACCTAGGACTCTTTTAGGGTTGTTGAATGATTGTGTTAGACTATAGGCTTTAGAACCCTTCCTAGCATGGTTTATTATAACAAGTGATCCCATAATCAGGTCTAAAAGATCTCCATATTGGTCATGCTCCTGCTTAACAAATGTATTTCCAATTAGAAGTGAAGGTATGCTCTATCTTATTTGAGATAATATTGATTTATAGGCATGATGAATTTTTGATTGCATGAACCCTAAATCTTTATTGTTTCTTTGGTGTGTGGAAATTAACATATGTTCTCCCCTTGAGTGTGTGACATTTGAATCCACCCCTTATTTGTGGTCTCTTTAGACCCTTATTTACATGATATTTGAGTTCTCTGATGTGTATGATTGTTTGTTTATTGATATTATTATCTTCTAGAAGTTTCCATGATAAACATCATGCATCTTACAATTTTTTTATTGTTTCTATCTAATTTTTTTTCTTTTCTTAATTTTTTTTGAAAAGAAAGAAACTAGGAATAAGGAGTGTAGAAAAACCTATTGAATGTGTGCATGTTGGATCCAAGTGATTTTGGAGATCTCTTCTTTGGATTGTGAGGATGACCTATAAATAAGAAAACACTAAAAGAAACTTATTTGTTAGACAAGTGTAGACACCTAAATCTAGCCACTGATAACCTCCAACCAAGCTTTTGACCAATTTCCACCCAAAATGCACAATCCATCCTAAAAACACTAAAACATGCTAAATTGTATGAAACTAACATATTCAAGTGTCTATTTTGGCTAAATTATCACTAAGGAAATGTAATTTATGGGCCAGCTAACTTTGATTAGATCATTTCAAGTCAAATTGCCAATTTTGGCACCTAGGTGCTTTAGATTGCTCTTTTCTATCAAATATATTGCATGAGACATGTGAATTTGTTATTTAGTTTTGGTAACATCCTAAATGAGATAAAAGATCCAACACATCTAATATCACCTTCTAATTCTAATCCAATTAAATTTTGGACCAATAACAAGACATTTTGATCAATTTGAGTAATTTATGCACAAAGTTCTTAAACATGTTTAAGAACTAATTAACCCAAATCAAGGCCTAATTAATAATTCCATGGAAACTTGTTAAAAACTTTATTTTGGAAATGAATATTGAATATCTACATCATCAAGTGACCGCATTTCTTAAGAAGGCATCTTTAGGCCATAAATGACATAAATATTTGGATTCATTTCTCCCATGCCTCATAAAAGCCCTCCATGCCTCTTAAATACCCCTTATTCCAATGTCATGGTGAGGATAATTATAAAATTAATTCTAAAAATTGAATTAATCATCAACCACACATCTGCATCTGAGGATGGATGGTTTAAGTTGATTCTAGACATTCTTAAAAATCTATAAATAGGAGGCCTTACCACATCATTTCTAAGATTTTTTGGTGCAAAGTTATGATGCACAAATATATTAAAACTCTTAATTTTTGCAAAGTTATAATGCAAGATTGATTCCAAAATATTCATGCAATAAGTGTTACCATGTCAAATTGATGCCAAGCCACAAGCCAAAGGTGCCAAGGAGAGATGGAGGTAGCCAAGCTTCCATTGCCAAGGAATTCATTAGCACAAAGCCAAGAAAACCAATACTACAAAGGCATTTGGAGCATCTAAAGAAGGTGAAGGAATTCTTGTTGTTTTTTCTTACTTGTTACTTATGTTTTTCATTTCTTTTGTTACTAAGCTCACCCTAGTAACTAGGTATGAAGGTGTTAGCTTAGTATGTTCTTTGTAAATTTATTTTATGTATTTTGTGTTAGGGTGTGGAGCTAAAAGCTACACCTTAAGGCAAATAGAGGGTTTCCAGTGTATGTAGTTGCCGGCATCGGTAGGCCACATCGATGATGGTTAGGGGACGCAGAAGGAAAACCAGCATCGGCAGAAGATCAGTCAGCATCGGCCACCTCCAGGAAGGCAGGGACCGACGTCGGTCGCCTGTGGCGGTCTGAACTGCTGTTGATGAACAGTTAGTCAAGTGAACACGGAGTTTGCATGTTAAAGGCTTATTTGAAGCCTTGAGCAGCAAGTCTAATTTGTGTATGCATGAGATCTGTATAATAGACTCATGGGCTGTATTGTTAAGTGGAGAATTTGGAGAAGAGCTATGTGAAGCTTGGAGAGTTCTTCCCATGGTGGAATCAAGTAGGATTCCCCATGTATGTATAAGTAAGATCAGGTTTGATATGTAGGGATGTGTGTATGCAAGGGTCAAATAGAGATTGGCGGTTGGCCAGGGTCCAAGGTGATAGCAATACATCAGCAGGATCATGGAGAGATCTACTTGGAGTACGGTTGTGTACTCGATTGTACAGATGTGTAATGAGGTGAACAATAGCTTGTGTTAGCTGTGTGTTGTGACCTATGAGAGAAGATTACTCAGGTGGGAAGATTACTTAGAGCCCTTGAGGAGGAAGCCTCATAGAGGTGGAAGAAGAGTGTGATCTCTTTATTGTAATTTCCTTTGTAATGAGTTGAATACAATTGTGTGTTGCCTCTCATATTCTGTGTGTTTTCTCATTGATAGTTATTTGTTCTTCTGGTTATTCTGCATGTTTAATTGCTTATACAATGGTAATCATGTGTTCTCTTAAATTTGACAAGTTGTGTCAGAGCTTTGGGGAGTTTTGGTCCTATCAATTGGTATCAGAGTGAGGTTGGATGTTCTCAGAGTGAGTTTGACTAACAGATGGCCCAGATCTATTAAGTGTTTGTTGATTACAGGTTACTCACAGGGGTTGATGTTTGAGTGGGAGTATAGCAAGGCAGAAGATGGCATAATGAGAATGAAGAAAATCAGGCACAGGTTTAACACCACAAGGAGTGTGGTGGGTTGTCTTCAAGTGGGAGCTTGAAGAGGAATACAAGCCAGGATGCAGATTGGATAGAGTACTAGTTTTGGGTATAGGTGCAGCTATTTATCTCCAAGTGGGAGATTGTTAAGGTGTGGAGCTAAAAGCTACACCTTAAGGCAAATAGAGGGTTTCTAGCGTATGCAGTTGCCAGTGTCGGTAGGCCACACTGACGATGGTCAAGGGACACAGAAGGGAAACTGGCATCGATAGAAGATCAGCTGGCGTCAGCCACCTCCAGGAAGGTAGGGACCGACGTCGATCACCTGTGGCAGTCTAAACTGTTGTTGACAAATAGTCAGTCAAGTGAACATGGAGTTTGCATGTTAAAGGCTTGTTCGAAGCCTTGAGCGGCAAGTCTAATTTGTGTATGCATGAGATATATATAATAGACTCATGGGTTGTATTGTTAAGTGGAGAATTTGGAGAAGAGCTATGTGAAGCTTGGAGAGTTCTTCCCATGGTGGAATCAAGTAGGATTCCCCATGTATGTATAAGTAAGATCAGGTTTGATATGCAGGGATGTGTGTATGCGAGGGTCAGACAGAGATCGGTGGTTGGCCAGGGTCCAAGGTGACAGCAATACATCAGCAGGATCATGGAGAGATCTACTTGGAGTACGGTTATGTACTCGATTTTACAGATGTGCAATGAGGTGAACAACAGCTTGTGTTAGCTGTGTGTTGTGACCTATGAGAGAAGATTACTTAGGTGGGAAGATTACTTGGAGCCCTTGAGGAGGAAGCCTCACAGAGGTGGAAGAAGAGTGTGATCTCTTTATTGTAATTTCCTTTGTAATGAGTTGAATACAATTGTGTTTTGCCTCTCATATTCTGTGTGTTTTCTCATTGATAGTTATTTGTTCTTCTGGTTATTCCACATGTTTAATTGCTTATACATTGGTAATCATGTGTTCTCTTAAATTTGACAAATTATGTCAGAGCTTTGGGGAGTTTCGGTCCTATCATTTTGTCATTAACATAATAATAATCTCCTCTTCTTATTCAAATTTCTAGTTCACATATGGCATGACTAGTGAGACCAGACACATCCCACACATGAAGAAAATCATTATACAACTTTAAAATCTTCATTTGGATCATTAAAACTCTTAAAATTTGATTTTATAACTTTGTTTTGCCATTTTTATTTGTCACATGTTTATATAGTAAATGACGTTAGTTAGTAAAATAGTCATTGATTGACATAGCTATCATTGGTCCCTATTGGTATAACTGATGTCGGTTAGATAACTATTATCAATTAGTAAGTGTAATCATTATCAATTATATAATTGATGTTGATCACTGTGTTTTTCTTAAAAACATAACTTTGAGAGCTCTTTTTTTTGAAGTTCATTATTTCAAACCCAAATTAGCTTCATGGCTAAAGGACATGCTAACATTTTTGTTGCAGGACCAATTTTGAAATTTTCTAAAAACATGTTTAAATCACCTTTTACATGCTTAAAATTTTATTAGGAACATTATTTTAGTGCTTAAAGTAACATTTAAGGTGCTTAAGTAAGTATTTTTAGCATTATTTTCAAATTTACAACTAAGATCAAGTGGTCAAATGAACACCACCTCATTTTCCATTTGGGCTTAAAAATGAACTCACCTTTCCAAGATTTTTTTATTCACTTAGTTATTTAAATTAGATTTTTGTTTGACAAAAATAGGGGTGTTATGTGTATGCTCTTTCATTTGTCCCCTTTAGGGAATCCTTGGAATCAAAAGCACCATTCTTATTGCAAAAATCCTATTCCAAGGCTTAGAAAGAATGTCATCTAAAAGACTCCCCAAAAACTCACAAAAGTATTGGGTGACCTTGACATGACCCTAAAGTATTTCCATTTTATGATTTCTTTCATTTCATTGTATCTTGGCTTGTGAGGGGGATGTTATTACCTCCTACGAGTTCTTTAGGGAAGATTTAACCTAGGGTTTCATCTCTTAGGATTGACTTAACTTACTCTTTCTAAGTTGCACATGGGACGTATCTACATTTGGACATCATACTACACTAAGAAAACAATAGGATGTAGTGGTTGTAAAAAGGACTAGAACTTTTTACAACTAGCCAATACCACGGTCACCCAATTTCCATGCTTATCTTTTGCATTATTTGATGTGAAAGTCATTGTTTAATTTATTCCCCTAGAGACATTTGAAACTTGATAGTTTAGTCAACCCCACATTGCCATACCCTTGTTAGGATATAAATGATTATACTTAGTGCATTTTGGTCATTTTCTCTTAGTATGTTTTGAGAATAAAACTTGTTTGTTTGTTTATAAGCATGTCAAAATTAATTTTTTCATACGTCACTCTTTTGTCTAAATAGGTGTTATGTTGGCCATTTTACACCACACTTGTGCCTTGAAATTTTTGCTAAACTTGTTTGTGTGTGTCATTTGAGTTGAAGAAGGTAGTGTTATACTACCCAAAACATGTTAAACCCATTTTACCTTTTGATTATTTTAAAACATAACATAAATCACATCAATAAAGTATGATTACACTGTTAGGCTCCTTAATTTGATTAAAGACATGTTTCACCTTGTATCAAAAACCATTTGTTTTAAACCATGTCATGTATACCATTTAGAACTTTGTATTGTGTTGTCATGTTATCCAGTCTTGTCTAGCTTGTTTAGTCTAAACCTAGTTTTCAAAATTGAGTTTTCAGTTAACCTTGTTAAGTTTAGATCTAAATATTGATTGATTTCTATTTAAGCCTCAATTCATGGGGTTGATACATAGATATTTCTCTTTTGGGTTGCATAAGTTTGGTTAATCGATTACACAAAATTGAAAATTATTGATGGTTTGTTTATTCAATGCCTAACCTCATCATTATTTGTACCTTTATTTGGGAGAACATAGTCTTTCTCAAAATGACTTTTTGCCTTATGCCTTATGCCTAATGCCAACTGATCATGTTTATGTTTGATTCTATGTGTTGGGTCTATGTCAAAGATGTTTCCAAACTTATTAGATTAAATCAAATTACATCATGCCTTTTTTTTAAGCCTAGCTTTTGACACCATTTGGCCAACAGTCCTAGTATATGCCTATTTGTTTGAGCCTAAATTTTGACTCCACATTTAGATAAGAGACCTATTAACTAAAATTTTTCCTTTCCTAGTTTAGACCTTATTTGGAACACTTTGACCTAGACCTTTGACATGCCAATTTTTATTCAGATGCTTGACCTTTTGTGCATATGACATTTGATGTTAAACTATTTTATGCCAAGTATTATCAAAAACCATTTTAGAGATACAACTCCATTTTCAAACCACGTTAAAGATAAGACTCCACTTTCAATCCAGTTAGACCATTTTTGAACCATTTGTCCTTTGGACATAGTTTTTTTGAAGTTAGTATAACTCTAAGCCTTTTTATTTTCAAATCTTTCATCATTTATGCAAATATGTCTAGATACACCTATGGTGGAGTCATGCATAATCTAACTTATGATATAATTACCACAAAAAATGATTTTTATGGATTTAGTCAAAACCCCAATGATGATAATATGGTTTGTGAGACATATTTCTATCCCCTTCATAATAATCATTCATGGGAATAAAGTCATGAGCTAGTTCATGATCCAACTCAAGATTTGGATTGGTATGAATAATATTGTAATGAATTTGAAGACCCAACTATATATAATATTATTTGGGATATGAATCCATACCCTCTTTGTAATAATTAGTACATGGAACATAGTCAAGAACCAACTTATGAGCTAACTCACAACTAGGATGATATGGTTTATGAGGAAGACTTGGAGGCTTTTACTTGTGCAAGAAATAAAATTCCACAATGTCCTTTTTTAATCTGATCATTGGCTACCCCTGACCTTCCTTTGGATTATATGAGCTATCAAGATCTACAATATCTAAGGAATACCAGTACCATTCCCAAACCTATTCCTTTGGCTTGTGTGAGCAACAAAGCCCCACAACACCCTATCATTACCATTTTAGGACTTCATCCTTTGGTTCATGCAATAAATAATACTCCCCAAGACCCTACCATTATTCAACCACAATCCATTCCTCATCCAAAACCAATCCCATCCAAACCTAAACCAATCCAATCTTTTGAAGACCAAGCTATGTTCAAAATTAGTATTTTACAACTCATTGGAAACCAAGGCCAAGAGAACCAACCAATTTGAGATGCTTTGGTTGAATAAACCATTGGTGATAAGTCAACCTATGATGGATCACCTATTGATCCTATCCCAGTTGTTGAGGAGTCTCACACTTATGAACTAGTTTTTGCTAAGTCACTTCTTAATGACTATAACTACCTTTGGGAAAATAATTACCTTGACCACGTGCCTATTTTTCAAGAGCCTCCTATTGATAAGCTAGTCTCTAAGGATTTATCTCTTGATCTTTTTACCATCTTAGAGAAGTCTCACTTTGATAAATTAATCTTAGTGGAGCCCATCATGCCATTATAGGTTGTTACTTATCTAATACTAAACATTTAATAAGACATCATTATAACAAAGTACTAATCAAATGAAGAATCAGAGATAGAGTTAGGTTCTATTATTGAATCAACATCAAATTTACCCTTAGAATCTAAATCAACATTAGTCTCAACATTAGATTTAGATTCCCTTGAGTTATACTTAGATTCAAAAGAAGAATATGTTCATGGTTGTTACAACCTTGGTTACACATTCCTTATAGATCAATTTGAATACATTTATGATTCTTATATGATTTTTGAGGATGAGTACTTCAGATTAGACACAAGTTATCCTAGTATCTTCAACAAGGATTTTGTAACCTCTCCCCATTCCATTACCATTCCATAGGCCATTACCATCAACAAAATAGCCATATCATTGACATTACATCTCCCATAAGTGTCTATTGGGATATACAGAATCACACTTTGTTGAACTACATCCACAGTGACATAGCAGTTAAAGAAGAGCAAGGATGCCAAGACCACATTCATGCAGCATAAGAGCACTCTCCTAGTGAAACCATTTTAGAGGCACTAGGGGAAAATCAAAGTTAGAACTCAACATTTTCTAGTGAAATTTTTTTAGAAGTGCTAAAATAAAATCAAAGTCAAAATCCAATGTTCATTAGTGAAACTTTATTAGAGGTGCTACGGGATAATCTAAACAACTTCATTGGTAAAAACCTCATTAAGGCACTAATCATTGAGCACAAAATTTATTCACTAGTTGATGAAGACAAAATCAAGATAAAATTATAATAGATTCCAATCTATAGCCTAATCATATGGTAGATACTCTCAATAGCAAATAATAGAAAAATATTGTGGTTCTATTAAGAGAAAAAGTCTTCATCCCCATCACAACCAAAATTATGTCAAATCTGAGATCAACAACATTATGTATGACTAAAAGTCTTGATCTTCATTTGTTTCCATACCATTACCCTTTCCATTATAATCTACCACTCCATCTCACAAACAAACCTACCATCCATTATTTGTCCCTATTTACAATCCATGGTCACACTTTTCTTTGTAGAGGCTATAAAATTACCTTGTCTTGATGTTTGAAGGAATTATAATCAACAACCAATGAAGATCATAAAAGCATTATTAAAAACCCAATCTATAGGTAGTTCTTGATAGAGCAACTATTTAGATGAGGTGTGGGCTAGCAATTAACATGATTAATTATTCTATTTGTATCAGTTGCTAATTAAGATGTGCATCTCCCCATCAATAGGAACAATAGAATCAAAAACCACACCCAAGCCAAAAACATGTACCATACCATTTCACATTGTCATGCCATTGCCATTATTACATATTATTTTTCCATTGTCACATATCCTTCTAATTACCCCATCACTTGGGGGCATCCTTACTACCATTTTATTCATCTTATCATTCCATTCCTATCTAGACCAAAGCCAATTTTTATCTTGGTTACTTTGGTTCTTCCTAAAATTTTTTTGGGGGGATTCCAATCAAGTTTCAATAATCAATCAAGTACATTTTTAAATGATAGTCTATGAAAGTATTGTGACAATTTATCTGACAAGATATCTTTCATCTTATCAAGCTTGTTTATGTGAGCTTGATTATAACTACCTATGGTAAAATTAGTGTCTCACCATTCTTGCTACTAATTATAACCACCTATGGGAAAATTAGTATCATTTACCTATGATGTTGTATCCTAGTTATAACCTCCTATGAGAAAATTAGGGGCAACACTTATTTATCATGCATTGCTACATCACCTTACCATTACTATTTTCATTTGACTGGTCATTTGCCAAATTTGAGAACTTGTTAAGACCTAGTTGGTTTTTCCTTACCTTTTGTGTGAATGGAATTACTATGACTTGAGGTCATTTTAGGACTATGTGGGTCATGCTTAATTCATGTTGGGGTCACCTTAGTCCCCCTTTACATACGTTCTCACCATTTTACAAGAAACCTAAGCCAAACACTCATCATTTTATGAGTAGGTATCTTTTCATTATCTAATCAGTTGAGATACCTTAAAATGCCAAAAACATTCATAACATTTCAAAAATCCAAAAATATTTGCCCTGTCTAAGCCTAGTTAGTTATCCTCAATCTGCCTTATTTGGGAATTATCATTGTTAGGATGATTTATTTTGCTTTTATTTTTAGGCTTTATATTTATTTGTTTATTTTAGGTTTGTTTGTTTTTTGTTTTTGTATTTTTTTTATTTGTTTATTCACTTTCCTATTTGTTTTCTTTCAATACTATTGCCTTGACTCAATCTATGTGTTCATTGGGTGATTCCTCAAGCACATTATTCTTGAGTCCACCCATATTCATACATCAACATTGTCATCATGGTTTTTATCATTAGTGCATTATTTTTGAGTATTTATTAGATCAAGAGTCTATCCTTATGCATATTTTGGTAGAGTATTCATAGTGTTCTATCATGAAGCCTACCATCACATGCTATAACAAAAATTAGCTTCAAAAAAGGTCTAAAATAAATGAATCCATAGAATTTTCTCATTGGTAACTTGGAAAATCCTCCCACCCACCTTGATCAAATTAACTCATTTGACCATTCTAGTTATATCATTGTTAATCAGGATGAACATCTCCTCATTAGTAGGTATAATTGAATCATTTTACACTAATCAATCTTATTATTCTATTCATCTATTTCATCACTTTACACCCACTCATATTTAATCTATATTCTAGGTTATTTCCTTGAGTTATGCTTGTTAATCAACCCTAACTAGGGAATAATCATCTTTAACCAATCTAGGTCTTCTTAATGATTATAACCACCTATGGGCAAATAATTATTTTGACTTTTATTCTTAATTATAAATGCCTTTGGGCAAATTAACATCCTTTTTACATCAATGCATGTAAACATTTTATTATTTGGATTAATCTCAACCATAATTTAATTCCACCTTTCTTCTTGTTTCTTTTTGAGGGACTACCCATCAATAAATGTGATGGCCACTCCCTCAAGGGGGCATCATCATAGGCTTCCCAAACACCATTTAGAGCTTTGTTCTTCAACCATCATATTTTTTTTGGAATACGAGACATATCTCATTATTTTATAAGACATTTATTTGCTTAAAATTTGTAACATCTTCCCAAATAGGGGCAAACTATAGACACCTAAATCTAACAATCAATAACCTCTAGCCAGGTTTTAACCAATTTCTACCCAAAATGCACAATTTGGCCTAAAAACACTAAAACATGATAAATGATGTGAAAATAACATATTCAAGTGCCAATTTTGGCTAAATTATCCCTAAATGGGGTAATGCAATTTATGGGCCAACTAACTTTGATCATATCATTTCGAGTCAAAATGCCAATTTTGCACTTGGGTGCTCTAGATTGCTCTTTTCTATCAAATGTATTACACAAGAAACATGTCTTTTTTATTTATTGTTAGTAATATCCTAAATGGGATAATAGATCCAACACATCTAACATCACCTTCCAATTCTAATCCATTCAAATTTTGGACCAATAGTAAGGCATTCTAATCAATTTGAGTAATTTGTGCACAAAGTGCTTAAAATTGCTTAAGAACTAATTAAACCAAATCAAGGCATAATTAATAATTCCATGGAAACTTATTTAAAACTTTGTTTTTGAAATAAATATTGAATATTTACATCATCAGGTGACCTCATTTATTAGGAAGGCATCCTTAGGCCATAAATACCACAAATATCAAGATTCATGCCTCCCATGCCTTATCAAAGGCATCCATGCCTCTTAAATTCCCTTTATTCCAATGTCATGGTGAGGATAATTATAAAATTAATTCCAAAAATTAAATTAATCTTCAATCACACATCTGCATCTTAAGATGGATGGTTTAAGTTGATTCTAGACATTCTCAAAAATCTATAAATAGGAGGCCTTACCACATCATTTCTAAGCTTTTTTGGTGAAAAGTTATAATGCATAAATATATTAAAAAGCTTAATTTTTGAAAAGTTATAATACATGATTGATTCAAAAAGCTTCATGTAACTAGTGTTACCATGCCAAATTGATGCCAAGCCAAGCCACAAGCCAAAGGTGCCAAGGAGAGACGGAGGTAGCCAAGCTTCCATTTCTAAGGACTTCATAAGCACAAATCCAAAAATCCACTACTACAAAGGAATTTAGAGAGTCCAAGTAAGGTGAAGGAATTCTTGTTGTTTTTCCTTAATTTTTAGTTATGTTTGTCATTTATTTTTATTACTAAGCTCACCCTAGTAATTAGCCATGAAGGTGTTAGCTTAGTGTGTTCCTTGTCAATTTGTGTTGTGCATTTTTTAACTAACACAATACTAATCTTCTCTTTTTAGTCAAATTCCTAGTTTACAACAAGTAGATGGGTGGATTGCCTAGCGGGAGCTAGATCCTAGAAGCAAAAGCTTTCTAAGAGGCTATTAATCCACCTTCTTTAAAACACTTAACGTGGAATGATAAAGAAGTATATTTTACATTAAAAAAAACAAATGAATGATACTAAAATAATAAATAACTAAATTTTATACAATAAAGTTAAATTCTTTGTAAAAGATAACTAAATGAACACAATAATTTAATTAATACTAATTCTAAAAATTGGTAAAGGTTATGGTTATGATTTGGTAAAGTGGTGAGGGTCAAAATGATTATTTGTTGGTTTGGGTAGATGGTCAAGTGTACAAGTATACAAAGATATGGATAGATAAATGAGGAAAATAAGTAAATATGGCAAAGGAAAAAGAAAGGTAAAGATGGCAAAGAGGGAAAAGAGGTAAATGAGGCAAAGAGGTGAATGAGATAAAGGGGATAAATGAAATGGAAATAACCAAAGGGATTAAATGGGATGAATGGGATAAAGAGGAAGAGGTTAAGAGATCAAGTGTATGGAGGTTAAGAAAATAAAATGCCAAAGGGAAATAAAGAAATAACTAAAATCATAAAACAAAGTAAATTACCTCAATGTTATTGAAGTGGCTTGAAGATGTTGATGATGGTTGAATGTTGATGAATCTTGAAGCAATTTCGGTAGAGCTTCATTTATTTTATATTTTATCCTCCAAGATGATGACCTCCTCCAAAAACCTACACCAAGATGTTAAAATCCAAAGACTAACTTCCAACACAACCTTTGGTGAAGGAGAGGGGGGTATTTATAGCATTTGATGTTGGGAAACATGCCAAAAGAGTGGGATAGTGAAGCAATTATAATTTTTCCAAGTGGTGCATGATTTAGTCAAGTTGAGGTTGATGGGGATTCCCATGTGGGTTGGAAAATCTTCCTCTTTGCATATGAATCCAAGTTTGAATGGAAATCATGTACATGTGTTTGATTGAGACCAAAGACTTTTTACCACCATTATTTGTCTTAATTCAATTAATTAAAAAGATGTCACACCAATTTGGTGCCATTTTCCATGTGGAGGATGAAAATTCCAAGGTGAGGTTGGTGGGGATTCCCATGTGAGCTGGAAAGTATCCTATTTATGTTGGTGAGCCTTTATTTGGGTTAAAAACTCAAAAATGGGTGCCCTTTATCTTTACCAAAGTCTTAAAGGATTAGGTGTCTATTTTAAATTCTAATTTCATGTGGAAAGACAAAAATACATGTTGAATAATGACCCCTTAAGGGGAAATTTGCCACATTTCAAAGGGGGGCCTTGTGATACTTGAATGAGGTCATCAAGAACTTTAGGAAGGGTCCTAAGTAAGGTATGATGTCCCACATCAAGCCACATCACTTATAAGCCATGTCACTTTCCATATCACCTCCCAAATCAACTCCCATGTCACTTGCCATGTCATCATGAATAGTAATAGTGGGTCCCATAATGAATAGTGATGATGAATAGTACATTCAAATAGTATTTTTAAATGATATTTGTGACTAAGAGAATAGTGATTTAATTGGGTTAAGGGAGTTTTGGGAAGGTTTAGGAATTTTAGGGGATCCTAAAGCATTTAGTCATTGAAAACTAAAAATGTGTAGTTTTTTTGTGTCTATATTTTGCCCCTTTTTGTTATGCAACTTTGAATTAACAAGATGAAAAATTAAAAAAAATCACTTGGTTGAAGGTTAGGATGCCTTGACTATGGGAGGATGTGGTCCCCCTCAAATTTAGAGTTGATGAGGAAATGTCAAATCAAGTGTAAGTTTGATAAGTAGTTGATGGCGAGGCACTAGGTGGTGCCACAAGGTAGCTGGGTATGTGAAATGCTCGTGGGTTCACAAAATATGACTAAGTGCAATAGTCAAGATTACAAAGAGATTAAAGGTGAAAATTTTGATAACAAGAAGGTTAGGTTATAATATAAATGACAAGGTAACTTATCCCTAGCATTTATCATAGCTGATGTGGTTAGTCTTATTAAGGTTCCTAGATTAGGTCAGTGTCGACTTAGGTATCCAGGGTAGGAAGTGCTCTTGAGAAAAGATAAATGGTCTAGTTTTGCATGAAGTGGTTAAAAAATTTATAAGTTTAACATGGTAAGGTTATTCATTATGGTCAATAGTTATTACAAAAAACACCAATGTTCTCAGTCAAAAGCAATCGACGTGAAGGTGGATGTGGTGAAAGCATGGGTGGATTAGGTATGGGTTAAAATGGGATGGCCAAGATGACTCCAGATGCACATGGAAAGTGAATGCTACCTACATAGTTCTATGGACAAGAATCCAAAAAGAATGTTAGGCTAAATTTATTTCCTTAGAGGTGAAGGGTGTTGGTTAACCTGGTTACCCCAATTTGATATTATGTAGGTAGGTCTAGGTGAAGGATGTTGGAGAAAGGGAAGTGCCAAAGGGTGGAAATGATGTTTATCAAATAGTTTATGATGGGTGTGGTAGAAATCATGGATGAGATTACTTAGGATGTAATTATATGATTGTGTCAAGTATGCAAAAATAATTTGTATCCATGGATAAGCAGGTTGAAGCATGAAGTTTTTACCACCATCATAAAGAAAAGGAAAGGTATAAATATGTGGTACCAAGATTTAGAAAATCTAAAACTACTTGAATTTCCATGGTGATCTGATGGGTTCTTTCATCACCATCCAAAAAATCCAACATTATGCACAATCCACAATAATTTCATTAACATGATATGGAAGGTTATTATTTAATGGTTCAAGGAAGAAAAGTAGTAGAGTGGGTAAATGAGAAGTGGTGAAGATTCAAAGCCTTGACCATTGAGTCAGTGGGGCCCCAAAATAAGTAAGCATTATTTTTTTGAGGGAATTCAGAGAAATATGTTGAGGGGTTTTGGATTATGGAGTGAGGTGAATAATAATAAAATTAATTAAATGAGGTATTATGTTGAGGATTATGATTAAATAGCAGTGTTATTGTAAGGTATAAGATGATGTAATTTGAAAGGGAGAATGAAAGGAAATTATTTGGGTAGAAGGTTAGGGCATGGTGGATAGAAGGAAGTAGACAAGGAGATGTATGTAGAATTAGTACAATTGGTGACCATAATCTAAAGAGATGGAGGTGAAATTGGAGAGTAGAAGGGAGATACAAAAAGGGATGAGGTAAAGGTGGACCTAGAGATGGATGAAGAGAAAATAATGAGGTCATAGATAAAGATGAAGGTAGAGAAGGATGTAAGAATCCAAGCATGGTCATATAGGTTGGGAATAATAAGGAAAGGCATAAAGGGAGAAAACTAATGAAATGAAATGGAGAAAAGAGAATAAAAATAAAAGGTAGAATATTAGGGGTGAGAGATGCACTAAAGAATGATAGCTTGGAGAATTGAAAATGATGGGGAGAGAAGTGTAACAATCATGAAGGTTAAGGAGAGATTGAGGGATATGGGTGGACATGAAAGGTTTTAAAATAAGTATAAAAAATATGAAAGAGAAAATAATTTCGTGATAAAAATGAAAAATAAGGAAATAAAGGGAAAAAAAGGAAACATGAGGAAAAAAGGAGTGAAATGAAGACACAAAGAGGATGATGGGAGAGGGAAGAAAAATGTAGTATTTGGGTGATGATATGCAAGGAGAGGAATAATTAATCAAAATAGATGGTGGTTTTGGAGATGAGAATGGATGGAAAATGTGAAAGGGGTGAGTAAATGAGGGAAAGTAAAGGATGGGTGGACAAGAAGGTGAAGAGAGAAGGTAGGTGTTAATAAAATTGTTAGAAGAGATTAACAAGTGTAAGGGGTGATTATAAGGGATTGAAAAGCTAAAAAATGGTGAGGTTGTAAAGAAATAGGGTGATGTAATGAAAGGGAGTGAGATGAAACTAAGGGATGAAGATTAGGGATGATAAGAATAACAAGGAAGAATTGAATTAGGGATACAAAACATAGATACTCACATAGATGCAAAAGATAAGTGAGTACCAAGATGAAAAGAGTAAAAGGGGAATGAAAAAAGGGCCATGGAAAAGAAGAGATAAGAATAAAAGGAAAATTATGGAAAGCTTCTCAAAAGATAAATACCCAAGGAAAAACTAGTTGTGGAGGAAAAAGGGGAAGATAAAAAGGAGGGAATGATGGAAAAAAACAAATAAGAAGAATGGAAAATGGGTATGGTGGGAAGAGTGGTGGAATGGTAGAGAGTGGTGATACACGTAAATAAAAAGTGTAGTAATAGAAGAAACATAAATCTTGCAAGATGCAAAATATGATGTGGAATGGGTGAGGAAAAGAGAGTGATAAAGGGGGTATGACAAATAGCCAAGGGAGAGGGGAGATGATGACGATGGAGAAAGAAGTTGAAGGGGATAAAGGGCAATGTTGGTACTAAGGTGAAAGAGAGGTATAAAATACAAAAGGTGGGTGGGGAAGTGGGTTGTGAAGCATGCACAAGGAAAGATGATGGGGAGGCCAATGAAATAGAGTAGGAGGTGGCTTTATGGGAGGTAAGGGGGGTCAATGGGGAATGTTGTCAATCCTTGTGTTAAAATATATTTACAAGCTAGAAAAATTATTAAAAGAGATTTACAAGCTAGAGGTAGGGAGATGGTTAGGAGATAGGTAAAAAAGTGGGGGAAGAGATTTTAGGTGAGAAGGGAAAATAAATTAAAGGAAGTGGTTGAGCTGACCTCAGTAACTGAGTGCTACCTACATAGTCAAAAAAGACCTCAAGCTAATGTAGTTCTCCAAATAATGGGGGAAATATTTAAGAGGAAGTATTAGATGGTGTTAAAACATAAGGATGCTGAAGAAAGAATCCAAAACTTCTTTGATGTAGGATACCCTAAGCAAGAGGGCACTGTTAGCAAAAAAAATGAGTAAGAAGAAAAAAGGGGATGGGAATTAGTTATTAGTGGCCAAGATACCCCTATATAAATGCCTACATAGTCCATGGCCATCAAGCCAATGTATTTCAACAAGGTTTGAATGAGTGGTGTTCAAATTGGCTGCCCTGATTTGATGGACCACATGGGTTGGTTTGGGCTGAGGGAGAAGGTTTGGTAAAATAATAGTTTTGGGTTTTGGTAAAGGTGTCAGTGAAAGTGAATGGGGTAGGTTGGTAAATATTCACCATAATGATCCCACATTTAGTAGGATGAGAGATATAGATGGGAAAGGTAGGATAAATTATAAGGGAGCAAAATGAAAAGTACCACAAATGATCTTCAATGGAGCTAATCCAAAGAAGAGGTGTCTTTGTTAGGAGGTTACACCTTCTAAAATTATGTTATGGTAGTAGTTTTGAGATAGTGTTTACTACTAAGAGCCAAGTTTTAGGAGGTGGGGGTCTATCTAGATCTATAGAATTACTATGGCCAAGGTTTATCACTATTACAAGCTAAGTTTTAAGGGCAATAGTGAAGTGACGACCTGTACAAAATTTCTTTGATGGTTAAGTAGATTCTATAAGTAATGAAGTTAGTAATGTGGTGAGAGATAGAGGATGGAACTTGCCTAACCCAAGAGCTACATGGGTAGGCTAGATAAATGGTGGTCATGTTTACATCCTCTATCCCAAAGCTATGGAACCAATGACTTATTGGTTATGCTAGTTTAGGCCTAACCAACAAGAAGCTACATGGTTAGGAGAATATGGTGGTTCCCTTGCTATGGACAAACATTCAACTAGCACAAAAAAAAAGATAGTCATGTTCAAATAGACACTGCCGATGGTTGGGGTCTGATGTTTAGAGCATGTGGTAGTGGGGTGGTAGGAATAGGAGGGAAAAAGGGGAAAGAAGGTGAATGTATCATTGTGAAATATCTAGAACAAAGTATGATTCTCACTTTATGGGGATGAATTTGAGAGAGGAGAATAGAGTATACCCTTTAGCAGTTGCTAAGATAGGGAATGCTATAGATGTTAGTTGAAGGAGTAATTAAGTAAAAGGATGGCTGAACACAAATCTAGAGTCACCAGATAATTGGTCTAATGCTTAGGTATGAAAATAATGTATGCCTATGTGTTAGGCAATGTGTGTGTAATCTGACGACTATGTATGTGTCATGTAACTCCTCATACCCTAAATAAATTATTACATAGTTTGATGTAAACATGTATAAAATGTGTTGGATGTTTTTGGTTGAATGTTATGGTTATGGTTATGATTGGTATGGTTATGGTTATTGTAATCTCACTTAATTTAAAAGGAATGAATATTGTTGTTACAATGTTAGATGGTAAAAATTATGATGAAAACATCAACTAAGCACATTAAGATGAGAATAAGGCATGATGATTAGTTTTTGACAAGGACTAAAAATAAACCTAGAGTGGGATCAACTTAATGAATATAAGCCCTTCAAATGCTATGCATGAGTGGTCATTAGTTGATAAAAAATGTTTCTTGATCACAGGGTGTCAAGTAAGCTCTAAATCCCTTGATTTATAGATAGTTGAAAGTGAAGATGGGTGATAGGTGGTGTGAAGGGTAATGGGTGATATGTATGATAACATCATGTGAATTAGTTTACCCCTTTTATAAGTGGCCTAATAATGGTAATAGACAAGTCCATGTCATATGCTAGATGTAGACTGATCAATGTAGGAAATCTACATGTGAAAGTCGATTATGTTTGTAGATTTTTTTGTGATAGTGGGTCATTTTCTTTATTGTTATATATGGGAAGTTGATCAATGTGAGAAGGTTCCATGAAATTTCTTTACTTTGGACAAAGTTAACTCAGCCATCCTTTGAGGGATTGGTCTAAGCTTATCATCTTTGTTTTAATGTTCTTGATAGTTGTCCTTCAAGAGCGTAATCTACCTTACATATGGATTTTTTTTGGTAGCTATCCTTCAAGAGAGTAGTCTGAAATGCTTAAGATATTGACCCAATTAATTGTTGCAAGATGAAATGTGTTTAGACATGGACTAGTCTAATTAAATTAAGAGGTTTACCTTTATGAGGGCAAAACTTTACACAAGAAGGTCAATGATATGTGAAAGGGTGTGGTTCTGAGAGACAATGACAATGGGATTCCAACATGTTAGAAATGAAAAGTATCCATGAGAACCATGCTATGGGTAAAGCCATGGTACCCATATTTAGGATTAGGCCATGACTATGATGGTTAATCACATGGTTCTATGTTGTAATTCATTATACTCAATAGGGGAGGAGGAAGGTGGGTGAAGGTGAAAATATCACAATCAAGGGATGAGCTTAAGTTAGACAAATAGGTGAGATTGATCTTTATTTAACAAAAAATAGATGCAAATGCAAAGTATTGAGAGGCTCAGGTTATATTTTTCCTTTGAGAGAGGATACATGATAAGCTGCTAATCCATACTTATGGGTGATGATGTAGGGTCCAAGCCAATTGAAAAAAAGCTTGCCTCATTTACTCTTTTCCATGTTGGTCACATGTTGGTTTTCTTTTAGGATGAAATCTCCAATATTGAATTCCCATTTTTTGAGGTGCTTGTTATAAGCACATGTGATACATTATTGATAGATATAGAGGTGGATGAGAGCTACTAAATCATGTTCATCAAGTAGCTCAAGTTGAGCTAAATGATGCTGATGAAAGTCTTCCTTAGAAATGAGTTCCTTCAAAGATATGCAAAGATAGGGGATTTGGACTTCAAGAGGAAAGACTACCTCTACTCCAAAGACTAAAGAGAATGGGGTAGCACCAGTGGAGGTTAAAATGCTAGTGTGATAGGCCCATTATGTGAATGGGATGTGTAAGTGCTAATCCCAACTTGAAGCACTAACAACTTCGGTTAATATTTTGTTGAGGCTTTTATTAGAGGATTTTGCTTGTCCATTTGCTTGTGGTTGGTAAGGTGATGAAAATCTTAAATCAATGCCAAATGCATCACATAAACCTTAGACTTGCTTATTCTTGAAGGATTTACCAGTATCAATGATGATCTTATAAGGAACACCAAAGTGATAGATGCTATGGTGGTTGATAAAGATGATAATCTTTTCTACTTTGGTAGATATTAGAGGAATAGCTTCCACCCACTTTGTGAAGTATTAAATGGTTGTGATGATGGATCTATGTCACTATAAATAACAGGGGTTAATTTCCCTAATGAGATCGAGCCCCCATTAAGAGAAAGGCCAAAAGTCCTTAGATACTTAGAGGCTATTGACTGGTACATGATGTAAATTATCATGTTGTTGACATTTAACACACTTTTTTACATGATCACAATAGTCTTGGTAGAGGGTGGGCCAATATTAACCAAGGTGAAGGATATATTTAGTGACTATTAGGCTGCTAAAGTGTCTACCATAGATCCCATCATGTGTTTACTTGATAGCATGGGAAGCTTCATGGATATGTAGGCAATTAAGAAGGAGACCATCAAAAACACATTTGTAAAGGATTCCCCATAGTATGGTGTAATGAGAGGTAACCTAAATAAAATATCTTCAGGCATTCCTAGAGAGTTTGGGAGGAACAATGCCTAGGTTGAGGTAGTTGAAAGTTTGGTCATACCAAATGTTAGATGGGGATTCCTCTACATTAAAAATAGTAGGGAGGTCAAATTGGCCATAAGAGGGTGTGGTAAAATGATGAACAGTGACAAATATTTTGGAATTAGAAAGCTAAGAAAGGATCTGAGAAGCAAGGTAGGCCATTGTATCTATAAATTTATTGGTAGATTGGGGAATGGATTGGACTAGGTAATGTTCAAATGATTTTAAGATTTTTTCAACTAAAGGTTTATATTTTAGCAAGACATCATTCTTACATTGATAGGATCCATTGACCTAGCTGACCACAAGCTAAGAATCACCAAAGACATGGATTGTCTTAATTCCCAAGCTTTAATCAGTCTAGAGACCTATCACTAGGGCTTCATACTTAGCCATATTATTGGTGCATTCAAAGTCAAGTTTAAAGGAAAGAGGAAGGGGTTCACCATTGAGTGGAATGGGAATAACTCTGACATCCCCTCCTTGTTGGAATTTCAATCCATCAAAGAACATGTTCATTTGGTAGATTATGTCATCTTATTGAAAAAGAGTCATGAGAGACTCATCTAAAAAGGCAAGAGGAGGTGGTTGGTTATTTGTTAAAGGAGATTTATCCAATTGATCAATAATGACCTAACCTTTAATCAACTTCTATTGGAGGAATTAAAGGTCAAATTCAACTAGGAGCATGAGCCACTTAGCCATATGATGATTTTGGTATGGTTTAGAGTGCATATGTTTGAGTGGGTTGGTAATAGTGATGTCATAGGTTTTATGGTTAAGAAGGTAGCAGTGGAATTTAGTGGCCATTAAGGTCAATGATAAGTAGAGTTTCTCAGTGTGTGTATACCAAGTCTTGTATTCTACAAGTGTATGGATAATGCAGTATATAGCTTGCTCTTTGTGTTGTTCATCTCAATGAGCCAACATTGCCCCTAGGTAATGGTCGGTGGTAGAGATATATAGATAAAAGGGGTGGATAGAATGAATCAAAGGCCTTTTGATAATCACTATTCCATCAAAGAGACATCCTTTTTTAAAAGGTGATGGAAAGGTTGACACCAGTCTAAAAGTTAGGAAATGAAATAGTGAATGGATTGGAGTTTTCCCTATTGGCTATAGAGCTTCTTAAGGTTGGTTGGAGGAGGCATGTCCAAAATTGATCTAAATTTATTAGGGTCTACTTTAATTCCATGAAGAGAGATGATAAAGCCAATAAGCTTTCCTGAAAGGACCCCAAAAATGCATTTTTTGAGATTTAGATGAACATGAAAATGGATGAGGCACTCAAATATAATTATAAGAGTAGTCAAGTGATCTTTTCAAAGTTTGAATTTATTGAGAAGGTGATCCACATAGCCTTCTACAATTTTATGGATGATATCATGGAAAATATAAGTCATGGCATGTTGGTAGGTTACACCAACATTCTTTAACCTAAAAGACATGAATCTATAGTATAAAGTTCCCCAAAGGGTGGTAAAGGTAGTTTTATGTTAATCTTTATGATTAATAAAGATCTGATTATAACCTAAAAACTAATCCATGATAGATAACATCTCATGGCTAGCTATAATATCAAAAAGATGGTCAATTCTAGGTAGAGGGAAGTCATCCTTGGGGTAGGTGAGGTTAAGGTCATGAAAATTGACACAAATGTGTAGACCTCTAGTGAGTTTGGTGATAGGTACAATGTTTGAGACCTATTAGGGGTAGTAAATGGGTTGATTGAAGTTTATAGATAGGAGACATTGAATATTTTCTTTGATGAGAAGGGCTATGTGAGGATGCATGTGTCAAAACTTCTTTTTAATAGGATTGGCATCATGGTGAGTGACTATGTTATGGGTAGCAATGGTGGGGTCAATCTTAGGCATATAATTATAAGACCAAGTGAATGCTATGCTATGGTCTTGGAGGAAAGAGAATAAATATTGAAGTTCCTTGGTATTCAATGATTGGCCCAATTTGATAATGCAAGGGTTATCTAGAGTACCCATGTTGATATCAATGGTAGATTCATTCAACATAGTTGGGGACTCAAAAGGAAGGTATTTTTGGATAAAATAATCCCCTTCACTAAGGTAGGTAAGAATGGAATCATCATCTTGATATCAGATGGTGGAAGAATAATTCTCTACCATTTCAAGATGTATGAGTGGAAGGACTTTGGTTTGGTCACTCTTTTGGTAGATGAGAAGGCCCAGAATTATAGTATTGATTAAAAAAAAATTAGGAGGGATAATATCAAGGTCTTCAAGTGGAGAAAGTGGTTGGGTTGGAAAGGATGGGATATCTTCCTCTATGGTGGCAATGGGTTTGGGTGAATTGGTGGATTCTTGAGGTGATTCATACCCAAGGTTAAATGACTCATAAGGTTACAAAGTTTTGAGATGGGGCAACTCATGAGGCCCTTGTTTATAGCGATGAAGGCCAAATATTTTCCAAGCACACCTATGGAGATATAGTCTACTGAACTCTAGTTTGATAAGATAAGAAAAGTTAGAGGTAAATGGTTGGATGGATTATGTAGTGGTAGGGACTAGAAGTGGTTGATCAAGTCCCCCATTAATTAAATTCATTTGATGCTTAGGGATACCAATGGGGATGATGGTTCCAATGTTATGGTCATAAGAAGGGTCATGTCTAAGATTCCCATATTCTTGGGGAATATCGAGGGCATCTAATTCTAAGAGTATATATTCCCCAAAATAAATATGTTAGAATGTGGTTGTCATGGGGTCTTCTATAGGAATATAGGAAGATGGGATAGATGAGCTAGTGGAAGCTTCATCAACATTAGGTGTGGAAATCTTATGAGTGTTAGTTGGTGAGGTTGTGTTGTTGTCAGATGGTTATGTGGTGGATAAAGAAGGAAGAAGGACATCATTTGCCCAATATGTCATATTTCAAGATGTAAAAGGACTAGGGTTAGCTTAGATAGTCATAACTTGCCTTTCATGTTCAAACTTGACACATAGATGTAAGGTGGAAGAGATACAACTCATGGCATGAATCTAAGGGTGTTTGAGTAAAATTTTGTATTTAAACTCTCCTTCTAAACATAAAAGTGTTTAGGAATAGTATGAGGACCTACACAAATATGAATGAAAATTGTGCCCAAGGTGGTAGCCATAATATCATTAAAATAATGAAGGACTTCTAAGCTTTTAGACATGATGTTTTTAGGTAATTACAACTAGTCATAATCAAGGGAGGAGATAATATTAATTCTAGCTTCCCCATTGATCATCACCCTTTTGATGTAGGTTTGATTGATGTATGATGTAATGAAGAGGGGAGGATTAGGGTCCTCTAAATGAACAGAAGGTATTTCTATATTCTTAAAGGTGACAAGTTTAAAGTTTGAAGGGCACCAACAAAAGTGGCTAGGGGTTAAGGATCATTGGGTTAGACCTTGATGGATTGTATAGCCTCTATGAGTACTTGATAGTGATTGGGAGAGGTAGAGATTAACTCATACAAGCTCATCTTTGTTGTAGTTAGGTGAAGTTTCTTGAGGATGGCTTTTCAAAAAGATATTATATATGGGTTAGGATATAAAGGGTTAGATGGGGAGGCACCTAAGATAGACACCTTGGGTTTTTTTAAATATGGAGAAGGTTGGGTATTATTTGCATGGGAGTTTGAAGAGGGGTAAGTCCAAGGAATGGATGCCTTAATCTTCCCTTTATCCTTTTATTGGGCTCAAGATTAGGTAATCATGTGAATAGTGTGGATAAGGGGGTTCTCTAGATTGGATGGTTGCTTTAGTTCCTCCTCTTCACTTTTAGGTGAGATCAAAGATTGGATGGGTTGAGTAGATGGTTGGATTGGTAATGGGGATGAATGAGGTTTGTCTGATAATAGATCATCATCTTCATACAATTTTTGATCAAGTGATTGGAGATATTTATAGTTCTCAGTGTCATGTCCTAGTGCCTTATGATATACACATATCAAGTTATCATTAAACCAAGAGGGTTTGGTATGTGAAGGGTCAAAGGGTTTGATGGGTGGTAAGCTGAAGGAAGAAGTTTGAAATAACCACTAGAGAATGGTTAAGTAAGATTCAACTAAAAGTGGTAGATGTTTAGTGGTTTTTGCTTTGGGTGTTGAAGTGGGAGGTTGTGTGGATGTATGTTTGATGGTAGGTTTCTTGGATAAATTGGTATTCTTGGTTGATGTTTTTGGTTTAGGCATGATGGTTGATGGGCTAGTGGTAGAGGAGGGTAAGGTAGGTAACTTAGGAATTGATGGTGTAGTGGGGAAAGGTGCTTTAGAAAGCAAGTATGAAGGTGTGACCAATAAAGGTGGTGGGGTTTCGGTAAAAATGAGAGAATTTAAGGTAAAGGGATGGGGACCTAGAATGGAGGGTAAGGTTGAGGGAGGTAAAAATTGGGGTTTTGGGCCCTTTAGTGATTTGATCTCTTTGGTTGTTTTAGTTATTGGTTTTGGAGGGAATTTGGTCACTTTAGTTGTCTTAGTGGGTTTAGGTGTTTGAGGGTCAATAAATTGGTAAGAGGTTTTGGTTGGTTGGGTAGAGGTTTTATTTGGTTTAGAAGGGCTAGGTTGGTCTATAAAAGAAGGGGTTATAATTTCTAGTTTGGTTCTCTTACCTTTATCTTATCCTCTTATAGAAGGTTTTACAATTAGAGGTTGGGTGGATGGAGTCATCTTCTCTTGTGAGATATCTTACAAAGCAGGGTGGATGGTTCTATGATAGGGTAGGTAGGTGTGGTATCCTCCAATGGAGGCATGGATATGGTTGCTTCCCTTATTTGTGTGTCTAAAGGAATATAAGGCAATATTTTTTCTTCCATTAGGGGAATGGGGAGAGAAGTAGTTGAGGTAACATTTTCTTCATCAATGGGTTCACTAGTAACCACATTAGTAGTATGTGCCTCAGGAGATGATTTAGGTTTATTTTCATGATGAGGGGTAGAAGGAGTATGATTAGGGAAAGGCTTGTAGAATATGTTAAGGGCTTGGTTTGGTGGCACATTAGGATTGTCCAATGTGAGATCCCTATTGTTAATGAGAGATTGGAGAAGGTATTTAAAGGTATTTCACCTATTGATTTCATGCCCTATGACTCAATGAAAATCACAATGGTCATTCTCATTTTACCAATTGGGTATGGGGCAAGAGGTAGAAAACTATTGGGGTGGTTTAATTGGTGGAAGTTGGATAATATTAGATTTTAGTAACTTTTCCAAAATATAAGGATAAGGCTCCCCAAGTGGAGTTAATGGTTTATGTTTATTCCAAGTTTGGTTCCTTTGGTTTTGGTTTAGATAGTTGAAGGGGTTAGAGGTTTGGTTCCTTCGATTTTGTTGGTTGGTAGATGGCAGAGGTGCGACTTTGAGGACAATAACATTGGTGATAGTTTTGGTCTTAGAATTGGTATTGGTTGGGTTATTTACTTTGGAAGAAGAGGGCTCATTGGTTTTGTAAGTTGGGTTTTTGTTCTTCAACTTTAATCTTCCCTCATCAATGGCTCTATTCTATAGTTTGTGAGCCATGGTAAAAGCTTCATCAAATATGCAGAAGATTTAGATGAGCAATGTAGATGATTTGTGTTTTACACATGCCTGGGTAAAGAGATATATAAGCTCAAGTTGAGGTAATGAAAAAAATTGGTTGATTATACTCCTCCAATGAGCCACAAAATCAATAATAGATTTGTCTTTGAATTGCCAAATGGAGTAGAGATCAGTAATAGAAACTTTCTTGGATATATTGATTGAAAAGTGATCCAAAAAAGTTTGGGCTAGTTGGGTGAAGGAGAAGATGGAGTGTTTTGGGATGGTACTATACAAATCTAATGTTGGTCCAGATAAGGACATAGGAAAGATATGGAGGAGAAGAGCGTCATCATGGGAAATCAAGTAACATGCATGCCTAAATTCTCTTAAATGTTGTTGGGGGTCCTCCTTACTTTAACATTTAGAGAATTTTGGAAATTCCCATTGTAGAGGCTATGGTTGGAGAGGGACAAATGGATGGATGGGTTCATTGAAAATTAGGTCATAAGAGATAAGGTTATGTGATCCCAAGATGGATGACTCAAGGTTAGTCATCTTCTCCATTAGAATCTTGACCAAGTCCATTTAGGGTTGTTGGGTTGGATAGGTAAATGACAAGTTTTATTGGGGTTGGGTGACATGGAAATAACTAGTAGATGGTTGGGATGATGTTATGTGTGTGTTTGAGGTCTTGTAAGGTTGGGTGGAAGGTGAAGGTATGTATACTTATGTGTTAGGAATATATTGATAAGATGTCATGGGTATGTGTTGGAAGGTTGAGGTTTAGGGTTTATGTGTGGCATCAAAGTAATTATTGGGTTAGTTGGTTGAAGGTGGGTAGTGACCAAAGTGCTTATGGGGGGAAGTATTTATGGTATGGAGAGCACTAGGTTTTGAGATTAGGTTATAGTTGAGGTATTGGTTACTACCAAAGGGAGGATGGAATCAAGAGTGGAGGATAATGCCATAGTAGGTAGGGTGTAGGTGACTAAGGATAAGGTTGGTTCCACTTGGGGTGTGATAGGAGGTGTTTGGTTTGGGGGTGGAAGGTTAATTTAGCTTTAAGTGGATGGGATGTTGGAAGAGGTATGGGTCAATAATTGTTAGGTTGAAGTGGTACCCACCATAAGGTGGGGTGGCATGCCAAGAGGGGGTTTAGTAGAGGAAACTGAAGCAAAAGAGGTGTAGTGTGGCATGGTATTGAGGTACTGCTATAAATCCACTTGATTATTATCAAGGAAGAAAATAAATTTAGGATCTCTTTTAGATATGATTAGGACCCTAGAAGGAGAGGGAGGAGGGGAAATTTCAATGTGAGGGGAACTCTCAATGTCTGAGGTATATTCCATAGGTGTGGAAGAAGATGGGGGTTGGTTAACTTGATTTCTAAGTTGTTGTTTGGTAGTGACAATATGAGAAAATAAGGAATGAAAAGATGAAGCTCTTAATTCAAACAAGAAGCAACCAAAAATATTTAAAAGCAAATAACACAAATACTAGAAATGAATTTAGCCTAGGATTAATTTTAAATCACTTTTGGCTTATGTCTTAAAGAGTGTGAAGGGGAAGTTGGTTTGATATAGGTACTAAAAAGGTAGGCTATGGTTGGTTTTAGGTTGTTTAAGCACTCAAAATAAAGATCTATTTTGAACTTCAGTACATGGCTTGGTATTGGGGCCTACCCCCTCACTTCACAATATTGTAGTGATAAGGGTGATAGGTGCTTAGCCAAGATATATCAAGTCCAGAGTTTATACTCAAATAGAGAGCTAAGTCGGTTCACCCCTTGGTGGTGAAATCTAAGTGGGATAGCTAGGTGGGGTAAGGTTGCTACCAAGTGATGAAATCTTAGTCAGTCCTTGTCTCAAGTATTGTTTTAATGTGTTGATTATTCAGTAATTTGGATTAGTGTGTGAAGACAAGTGAAATCTATGATAAAATTACTGTTCCTCCTAGTTACTAGATGAACTAAGATCAATAAGCAATTCAATAGATGCAAAGTGTTTATTTTAAAGCCAAAATAAAATTTCAAATTTATTTAAATGTATACAAATTCTCTAAATGAAATTTAAATACAAGATGAAAATGCAAGTCCTAATCCTAATATGATTTCTCTTTTTATTTATTTTAAAGAAGCAAGGAGAATAAACTTTAACTTTTCTAAAAATGTAACTAAAACTTGTGTTTTTGTTCTTTGTTTATTAAGTAAGAAAGAAAGCTTAATTTTCCTAGAATGCAACTAAATAACTGTCACTAATGAAATTATAAATGTCCTAAAACATATAGGAACCAAAGAAAACTCAAGGGCCCCATTGGGCATACCAAAATGTTTCTATCTATTTTTTTGCTTTTCTTAATTATTTTTGAAAAGAAAGAAACTAGGAATAGGGTGTGTACAAAAACCTTTTGAATGTGTGTGCATTAGATCCAAGTGATTGTGGAGAGCTCCTATTTGTCTTGGGAGGTTGACCTAAAAATAAGAAAATTCTAAAATGATTTTTTTTTTTTAGACAAGTAGATGGGTGGATTGTCTAGTGGGAGCTAGATCCTAGAAGTGAAAGCTTTCTAGGAGGCTGTAAATCCACCTTCTTCAAAACACTTAAGATGGAGTGATAAAAGAAGTATATTTTGAATAAAAAAATAAAATGAATGATACTAATACAAAAAATAGCTAAATTTTATATAATAAAGTTAAACTCTTTGCAAAAGATAACTAAATGAATGTAATAGTTTAATTAATACTAATACTGAAAATTTGTAAAGGTTATGGTTTTGGTTTGATAAAGTGGTGAGGGTCAAAAGGATTGTTTTTTTGGTTTGGGTAGATGGTCAAGTCTACAAGTATATAAAGAGTTAGATAGATAAATGAGGCAAATAAGTAAACATGGCAAAGGAAAAAGAAAGGTAAAGATGTCAAAGAGGGAAAAGAGGTAAGTGACGCAAAGAGGTGAATGGGATAAAGGGGACAAATGAAATGGAAATAGATAAAGGGATTAAATGAGATGAATGGGATAAAGAGGAAGAGGTTAAGGGTTCAATATTATGGAGGTTAATAAAATAAAATTACAAAGGGAAATAAATAAAGAACTAAAATTACAAAACAAATTAAATTACCTCAATGTTGTTGAAGTGGCTTGAAGATGTTGATGATGGTTGAATGTTGATGAAGCTTGAAGCAATTTCAGTAGAGATTAATTGTTTTGATATTTTATCCTCCAAGATGATGATGACCTCCAATATGATGACCTCCTCCAAAAACCTGAAACAAGATGTTAAAATCCAAAGACTAACTTCCAACTTAACCTTTGGTGAAGGAGAGGGGGGGTATTTATATCATTTGATGTTGGGAAACATGCCAAAAGAGTGGGAGAGTGAACCAATTAGAATTTTTACAATTTATGCATGATTTATTTAAGGTGAGGTTGGTGGAGATTCCCATGTGGGTTGGAAAATCTCCCTCTTTGCACCTGAATCCAAGTTTGAATGGAAATCATGCACATGGGTTTGAATGAGACTGAAGACTTTTTACCACCATTATTTGTCTTCATTCAAGCACTTAAAGAGGTTTAAAACCAAGTGTGGCACCATTTATATGTGGGTGATGAAAATTACAAGTTGAAGTTGGTTGGGATTCCCATGTGGGTTGAAAAGTCTCCCATTTAGGTTGGTGAGCCTTTATTTGGGTTAAAAAGTCAAAAAGGGTGCCTTTTGTCTTCCCCATAGTCTTAAAGGGGTAGGTGTCTCTTTTAAAGTCTAATTTAATGTGGGAATAAAAAAATACATATTTAATAGTAACCCATTAAGGGTATATTTTCCACATTTCAAGGGGGGTCCCTTGTGATGCTTGAATGAGGTCATCAAGTTCTTTGGGAAGGGTCTCAAGTGGGGTATGATGTCCCACATCAAGCTACATCACTTCTAAGCCATGCTGCTTGCCATATCACCTCCAAAATCACCTCCCATATTACTTGAAATGTCACATGCCATGTTACTTGTCATGTCATTTGCCATGTCATCATGAATGGTGATAGTGGGTCTCACAGTGAATAGTGAGAGTGAATAGTACTTTTGAATAGTGATTTTGAATGATATTTGTGACTAGGAGAATAGTGATTTAGTTAGGTTAAGGTGGGTTTTTGGAAGGTTTAATAATTTTTAGGGGATCCCAAGGCATTTAGTCATCAAAAATTGTAAATGTGCATTTTTTTGGTGTCTACAGTTATATATGCATAATGCAAGCTTCATTGATATATACATATACTTTGACATGCCACTATTGTTGAATATTTTGACCATAAATCAAAATAGGTCAACCCCATATAGTGAAAAAATTAGATAGGCATCTACTAGGGTCAAAATGTGTTCCATGGTCCTAGATAGGGGTCTTATAATGTGTATTTAGCTTTGGTCATAGTCATTCTTAGTCCTTAGGTGGTTATATGTCATTTAAGGTCATATTTGGGACATTTAATTGAATTGGATATTTTTCATAGATAAAAAAGTTTCCTAGAGTGTACTTCAACATCCCATGTGTCATTGGAAGTTAGAGATACTATTTCATAATTGATAATTTATAAGTTTATATGTTTGAACAAGAAAATAGTTGAAAAAGGAGGAAGTTTGGGTAGTTATATAGTTTATGGAGGAGTGTGGCATGTGTGTCAAAGTTATATAATTTCCTTAAACTCCTCTAAAATCATTTATATTCTTTATTAGTCTTTAAGATACTAAAAATGGCATAAAACAATTTTTGCTCCTTCATCACTCTCTTAAGCATGAGAAAATGGTCAACTGGGTTTTTGATAGTACAACCAATAAGAGAGAAATTAGGTTAAATTATTTTGAGGGGTGTTAATAATCTTTGTCTAATTATATTTAATGGTGATATTCAAAATATTGGTTTCTTATATCTATGAACCAATGCTAATAAGTATTCTACTCTTTTATGCTTGTTCATTGCCATACCCTTCAGGTTTCTCTTCTATTTGGGTTAGTCCATCAAAAAAGTATTGAATATGTTTATATATAGTATATAAATCCTTTTAACATGGTTATTAGATTATTTTTCATTTTATTAATGAAAGAGAAAAGCATAAGTAGCTCATTCTACTTATGAGGGACACCATCATAGCTTGCAGGTAGGTTTCATCAATTGTAGAGGTTTTTATTTCCTATAGTGGTTTAAGAAAAAGGGGGATATTATGTTTTAACTTATAATATGTCAAGATAATCACCTCCTATTTTATATCTTAGCCTCAAGAGTGTCTCATATGGAGAACATCATCATAAATCCTATAAAAATTCACCCATAGTCAAGTGAAAAGAATCCTTGACTAGTCTTTTGAAGGAAGTGGAAAGGTTTAAAAAGTATTGAGAAGTATCCCAAGGTGGAGAGGATAATTTTAAAGAATTAAATGAGGCATAAGATTGGTTTTATAACCAAGTCACTGTGCACATAATCATATGCATATATAATCAGACTTATTTAAAAATAATCACCTACAATCATGATGGTAAGATAGGAATACTTAAAGGTGTTAGAGAGATTCCCAAGTTAAAAACATTGGGTTTGAGATCTAAAATAACACTTGCTGTCTTGTATCATAATTTCACCTATAGTTTTCCTATATATACATATACAGGTGGTCCTAAAAGAGAAGTAAACATTGTATGTTAAGTGTTTCAAACTTGTTTGAACCTTCATTGAGGTTTTGAATCATTTAAGAGTACCATAGCATAAATGGTGGAGTCATAAGGTGACAAACAAACTTAAATCCTTACTCTCAGTTTGATAAATTTTCTTGAGAGATATATTACCTTAAAGTCTCCAAAGTACATTTTTTCCTTACTTTTGATCTTCTCATGGTGGATTATCTTGAAGTATAAACTAGTCTAATGTTTTTCATCATGTATCCCAGGCATAGAGGCAGTGATTTGACATGATAAGATGAGTATTTGGTCATAAAATGTAATGTGGATAAATCTTCCATCTTTAGAATTCTCTCATTATATAATGTTAGTGTTATCTATAGTATTTTGAGTTTCAAATGGCCTTACATCACTATATGACAAGATGGTAGCATAACCTATAACCAAGTGACATAATTTGATGATAGATGAGGATGGGGACATAATAATAAATTATAGGAGTTAAAACACAATGGTAATGCATTTATATCCACCTAAAAGGGTACCATTGTTATGAAAATGATCACCTATAACTGAATTATAGACTGATAAGATACTAAGAGTATAATGTTTGGAGGTTGATTAGACCTATGGGAAAAGACAAGTCTAAAAAAATGAGGATAGTACCTTGATGAATTTAGTAATGGTATAAACATGTGACATAGTTATAAGGAATAAAAATCACCTATAGGAACCTCTCTTTCCCTCAAAATTTTACTTATAATTGACTTTAGAGTGATAGTGCAAGTTGAACATGATAGTTTAGGTGTTAGTTTAACTTAGGGCATGATATGGATAGGTTAAAGTATGAAATTATTTCAAGGACTTCAAGGATATCCTAATCATGATGTGTAAGGTATATAATGGAAGTCACCTATATGAATATCCTTTTACTGAGATAATAACATAGTCATTCAATTTGTAAAATGGCCTAGGTCAGTAAAGAGTACAAGTTGGGAGTTGATCGAGATTGATGATGGACTAAATTTTTGAATAAAAATATAAAATTAGTAGTATTATATATATATATATATAGTTATATATAACTATATATATATATATATATATATATATATATATATAGTTATAAAACCAAAAGAGTAATACAAATTAACAAACCCAACTCTACATACAAACTCTATGCATGGTCCTCATAGTCTAAAAATATGTCTTAGGGAGTTGGAGTGTTGATGACATTTTCGGTGTTTATAATATATGATATTTTGTAAATATAATATAAATGACCTAATATAACCTATAATAACATTTTTTTTATTGATAATATAGGGGAGATGCCCTCTATTCTATCTCAGATAAATGACACTCCTAAAGAGGCAAAACTACAAACTTGGTATGTAAGTAATGAGAGGATGAGTTTGGAAGTGTTGTAACAATTAATGAGGATGTGAGAGATGTATTAAACATGAAAAATCATGTGGGATGCCTGATAATCCTAAGAAACCACCTAAAGGTGGTTATGGGTAACTATTCACAGTGCAACCTATTAGGCCTTGACTTGGCCTAAATCCCTAAAAGGGGTTAAATCTCACTTCCAAAGCAAGATAAAATTTTACATACATTTGATGAATTATATAGGGAGTTATAATGTTGTTTTAAAATATTGGTCTATAGATTAAATCACAATAAATCCATTTTATGGCCTAAGAACACCTCAGGGGTACTCAGACTGCTCTCTCAAGCTTGATAGGCAATCTTTGGATGCTCACACTAGTACAAACACTATGCATGAGATTAAAAGGAGATAGGAGTTGTTTAAGAAGGTCCATAACATGGTATTAGTGTAATTGGTCTCATGTTTAAATGTTAGGATTGTATGAATAATCCTTAAGAGTTTAAAACACTAAAAACCCTCCAAAACCCTTGCCTAGAATTTGATGGGGAAAACATGCAATGAAATAATTTTAAAAGGAGTATTTTGGCTTGGTAAGTGTTTGAATCTTGATAAATACTCTCTCAATCTCCTCAATCACCAATTGGTCCATAAAAATACTATATGAAATAATATAAAACATGGTTTTTTTACAAAGATTTATGTCTTTTATAGGTAAAGAGTAGAATGAAAAGGTAAGATTCATTTGGGAAGGATAGGTGAGAATTATTATAACTCAATAAATCTAATTCTCACCTTAGATAAACACATAAACATATCTACTAACTCATTCACTTTAGGTAGTCTATAGTAAATAATGGAAATAGAGAGTGACTACCAAGTGAGAACGTGATAAGTATAATTAGGGGGCCTTTTAATGTCTAATTCATTGAATGAAGGGTAAGGGGAATATTTATTAGTGTCATAACACCCATTACATTGATTTTATAGAGCAATTGAAGACTATCTTGGTGATAAATGTAAGGACAAACCTATAAACCTAGTGATGATGATTGTAGATGATAAGAACAACTGTCTAGAAGAAAACCAAAAGTTAGGAAAGCATCTGATGACTATTGAATCTTATTTATAACCCCTCTTTGATAGTGAACATGTGTTAACTCTCCATAGTCTGGTTTTAAGTGTTCAAGAGAGGCCAATGATGAATGTAATTTTAAGAAGGTAGCTGAAGGATTCTTATGCCAGCTTTAGAGAGTTTCATGCTTTAGAGAGACATTTGTCTATATAGAACTTTCTTGGTCTATTTCATATTCCATTACTATAAAATGTAACTAGTTCTCATGATTTAATAAGTGGAATTGTGACCCTTGAGATCCACTTCTCTCTCTCCTCTCACATATTTCATAAATGCATGACATTTTGGCTCTTGTATTCTAATTCCACACCTAGTATGGTGAAGCTATGCTAGTTTGATGTTGTAATTTGACTTTGAATAATATTTTCAATATAGTTTTGAGTTAAAAAACATCTTTTTTAAGTGTTTGAAGTGATGTATGGTGAGGTCTATTGATAAGCATCTAGCCTTGCTTCTCTTTATCCTTTCATGTTTGGTGCAAGAAGTTCTCACTCTAATAGGCCATATGGAGTTTAGCTAGTGTGTTTGACTACCTTCAAGTTTACAATTATCCTTAGTTTCAACAATCTAACCTCTAGTTCACTTACCTTAATTAGTTTCATGCATATCACCTCCATATTTGAAATACTAATGTTAGAGTATTCTAAGACTCTAAAGCTAGTGTTGTAGGTCATGTCTCTTACTAAAATTGTATGATGATATTATGGATATATTTCTAGTGTATCACCCCCTTATATTAGTTTACTTTCATGTCTAATTCTCCCCCTTTTCATCTAAATAATCAATTAGTGTAGGTGATAATCACTTAAATATCAATCTAGGGAGCTAAGCCTTAAACCTAGAGGTTTACCTCTACTATAGGCAATCCAGGCCTAGAGGTATTCCAATGTTATCCAAATCTTAGAGTAGGCTTTAAAAAATTCCTTTAGGGTGAAATATTTTTTGATAACAATTTTGGCACACCTAGTGGGACCAAGGTCTAAGAGAGTGGAAAGAATTTTGGTGTGTTTTTCCTTTAATAAGCTTTTGGAAGCAAACAAGCAAGCACTAGGGTTCATTTTAGTGGGACCTATAAAAACTTTTGTGGAGGTCCCAAGGTGAATCTAATTAAAAATGGGGGTGAATTAGGTTAGAATTTGAATCATTGTAAAGGCACATCACATGATGCTAGATGGTGAATCATGCAAATCTTGCAATCATCAACAAATGCCAAGAAATAGCTGCACATCAGTATAATTATAGGCAAGTGGTTGTGTAGACCAGATGAAATCCTTTATAAAGGAGATACACATCTGTGTAAACCTAGATGAACACCTACATAGATTAGACCTATGCCTATTTTAACTAGATGAATGCTTTTGAAAGTTGGATAGATGCCTATTTAGATTGAATGAATACTTGTTTAGACCTAAATGAACACCTTTGTAATTGGATGAATTCCTATTTTAACTAGATGCATGACTATGTGGATTAGATGCACATTTATGTAAATTGGATGAACATTTTTTTATATTATGTGAATGCCTATTTAGATTTGGATGAATGCAAGTGTAGATTAGATAAACACCTATTTTAACTAGATGTATGCATGTGCAAGTTGGACAAACTCTTATTTAGATTAGTTAAATACCTATTCATACTTAGATGATGGATGAATGCCTATACGATGGATGAACACCTTTATAATGGATGAATGCCTATATGGTGGATGAATGCCTATGGTGTTTGTATGTGTCAGATAAACATGTGTTATGTGTGCATGTGTTGATTATCTATATGGGCCTTTGACCAAAGATGATGTGATCCTCTCAGCTATGATAACTAGTGTCTCTTATGAATGCCTGTAATACATGGACAACCACCCTTTATGACCTAAAAGCCTATAAATATAAGAAACACAACTCATTTTACACATTTTTCCATTTTAGCCTCTTCTACCAATTTTAAAAAAAAATATTCTTTTCCCCAAGTCCCACTCTTAACTTCCAAAACCCTTTTTTATTTCATGGCTTCCATTTCCTAGACCTCTTTTGACATTGGCATAAGGATAACCAAAAGCCCCAAACTCACTTTCTAGAATTTGGCATGCACTATCATCCAAAGGCTTCTATAGCAACCAGACACATACAATGATTAGGTGGAGCCTTGCAAGTTTAATGGCATTATCTACATGCCCTAGTATGACAAAGATATTCCTTTAAGGAATGTTGTATTGTAAAGCTTTGATACTTCTTCCTCCATGTTTCACATCAACTTAGACTCCTAAAATATTTCATTTGGAATATGTCCAATGGATATTGAGATACTAATAGGTCTAGCTTACAATGATGGGGACATAGTCACCACAAAGGCCTTATTGAATAATGATGATAAAAAGTATTTAGAGTCCCATTACTCGCTATAGGTAGATGATATGTATTGTTAAATTTATAATTACTAATTTTTGAATAGTTTTACTTCTTTTGTTCTAACTTGGAAATTTTATTTATAGATCTTCCATGCCATGGTAAAAGAGGACTAAAAATTGAATCTGTTAAAAACCATTTCCTCTTGAGAATGATTGAAATTTTCCAAGAAAGAATTGTTTTGTAGGGTAAACCATCCAATCTTCCATTTTGGGCTCTTATCTATATTCTTCATACTCTAAGCACTCAATCATTGAATTGGTGTAGTTTTATTTCTATAAAAATCAAAAATGATTTAAATTATGCTCTATGTAATGAACATACTCAGTTCTCTTATTGTAATTATATTATTGCATTATACTATGAAGTGATTTTGGATTTTCAAGCATCCTCTATTCCTTCTACCCTCAATCCCAATTTTTTTGTCAATGCACTCTCCCTTGAAGCACCAAAGGTTAGTTTGAGTAGTTGTTTGACTCTTTGAGATATCTATCTATTTCAAATAAATACATAAATATTGATCTAGTTCATTTTAAATAAAACATTTTTTTATTACAAAAAAAAATTATATGAACTAATTACCATAAGAAATGCTATAATTAAAGGACATCAACCTCCTAAGGCCTCAACTTAAATAGATATGGAAGATGATGTAGAATTGATTCCATAGATGCCTAAGCAGTAATTGATAAGAAGAAAGCAAATGTAAAATTTGATTACACCTCTGACACCCGCAAAACACTCCACTCATGTTACAAGTATACCTTCATAAATAATAATTGATTTTATTGAATACTCTTTTTATAATTGTAATATTTTAACTCTATTATAAATTTTTATATATAGTGGAGCCTACGCAATCTGTATTACAAACACCAACTGGGTCTAGTAGAAATTCAAGAGTTCCCCAATAGCAACAATAACAACAACAATAATAGCCACAATAATAGTGACAAAAATAACAAGGTGTGTTAAATAGATATATTATTGCTTAAATGTTAATATTATATTAGATTTTTTTTAATTGGTCATTTATTTGATTTTAATTCCTATTTGTGGTTTATTCTTATCTAACAAAAGAATTCTACCACCACACCACCTCGTCATGGCCCTTTAACTACTAGTAATGGGAAATGTATTTTTATCCAAGCTCAAAGTGGTGCCATGCTTTAGGTTCCAATGTCTGATTTTTTTAACTTTTTAATTGGTGGTCTTCCTAGTGAGACAAGGACTTTATTTATTCATAATATTGATCTAAATAATGAGTATTTGGGCATTGACAGTGTCATGCCCATGTATTATTTAAACCCTCATGATATCATACATAGGTCTTACCCCATGGAGAATATATAGTGACCTCATCCACTTGATTCACCACCTAGTGACATCGAAGGTAGTCTTATATAGGATATTCATCAAACAAATTACCAACATACTTTTTTCCCCATTTCAAATTTATTGGTAGAAAATACTAAAGCTTATGTTCTTGATTTTATTCTTCTAAACCTTGATGAATTAAAAACATGGAAGCATCAAGAAAAAGTATTAATTTAGGAAATAAATGCTCATTTTTGTAACCACAATCAATTATATCAATTATACACAATGGTGGAGCATAAGCTAGCAAAAAATGATATTTTATTCAACCAAGCAGTTTTAGGAAGTGTTGTGAATAATAGATTTAATGATGATGTTCTTGATATCATGTTAAAAAGGGTTGATAACTTGAATGTAGAAGTCCAAGCATATTATAATAAATGGGCACTAAACAAAAGCCCAATGGATCTTGTGAATGCAGAAAAAGAAAAATTTGTGGTGAGTTTATTATGGTTTTTTAAAATTAAAATTTATTTTAAAACATTTAACTAATTAATTATTTTTTGATAATTTGTAATCAAAATATATAAATCTAAAGAAATAAGTTTTTGTCCTTGACATGCATCTAAAGAAAACACACACAAGTATTTTTGCAACAATTTCTTTCAAGGAAAGACTTGTATTATTGAATAAGCAAAATAATACATTAAGGAAAAGAATTCAAGAAAATGGCTTAGATCCAAATATTTTGTTTAAAAATAAAGTTGAAGCAGACCTATCATTAATTTTAATAGGAGATTTTTCTACCAAAGAATGAAATAATCTTTCAAATATTCATTATGCATTGAAATATCTCCAAGATTCTAGGATCTTGATCCACACATACAACACAACCACTACCAGTACCAATGAAAAAGTAGTGGAAGTACAAAATAATCCAAAGTGATTATGAGACTAATATAAGTTTAACATTATTTTTTAATTTCCATATTGTCTTTTATTAATGAAAAGTGAGGTTTGAGATCAAAGCCTAAAGTTTTATTATGCTTATGTTTTGTAACTATTAGAAACTTATGTTTTATATATTAAAATATAGTTTGTAATTTTGAATTCCTTACTCAAATTTTATAATAATTTGGTGCAATATTTATTACTTTCATTTATAATAAATTTGGTATAAAATATACTAAAATATTGTTTACAATTTCATTTGAATAAACAATGTATAATTTATTCAAAAAATGTCAAACAATCATAAAAAATTAGAATGCTAAACATTTACTATTTTTTCCAAGTTGCAATATTAAAAAATGCTAAAAAATACTATTTCAGAGTATTGAAGAAAGGAGGAAATAAACTAAGCATGTAATAAACAACCTAACTCAATGTAAACAAATGATAATGAATACTATTGTAGAATGTTGAAGATATTTCAATCAGGTATATCAAATAACCCTTTGGTAACCTGTACTTCATTGCCAAGATTTACATGTCTTGTCTCCCTAGCATTTACAATTTCACTTGTTGTTGTATTTGTGATTCCTCTTATTTTAGTTAGACTACTCCAAATTGAAATTACTCTGTCATAAGGAAACATATCCACTTTCTAACCTAAAACATACAACCTTAAACATGTATTTTGATTTTTATATAATCTATTTTGAAGCCTTGATTTGACAAAACATAATTCACTAAATACCTTTTCATCTTCCATGGACACTAAAATCATTGTTTGGCACAATTCATATAAATAAAAATATTCACTAATTTCTTCCTGTAGAACACTGCTCTAATATAGTTTCTTTCATAGCCTGGTAATATAACCTATTTCTATTAGTTCAGCTAACAACTGACATTGTTCAATGATTGTAAATCCAAAAAGATTTGATTGGTTTTTTAGTAATTTTTTTTGGAAAATAACCTTAACGTCCTCTCCATTTATTTCCATAGACTTACTAAATTGTATGATGAGAGTACCCATGTATTTGATAAATAATTTAATTATTTGTTCTTCACCATCACTACTCCAAAATGTAAGATTAATCATGCCCATGGATTCAATCAAGTCATCTCTTTGAAAATGATCTCACATTTTAGAAGATAAGCTTTTTGAAATGTCTCAATTTCATTCATGTGTCACATATGCCATTATCATATAAAACCCTTGTTCTAGGTACTTGTTCAAATTATGATCTAACTAAATTTGATCATCTTTGGAGAGTGTGTAATGGTATCTCCTTTCCATTAACAAAAATATAAATATGATCATCAATATTGAATTTCAAATAGTTTTGAGGGTCCTTTAGATTTATTAAAGTTTCCCAACTCTCAAATATTGGTCCCTTAAAACATTCATCCAAGTAGTATAATATATCAAGTGATAAAAAAACATGTTTCATCAACTTTATGAATTCCACAATATATATTGATCTCTCTATGTATGTTTCATCAAATAATGCATTTCCCTCAACATGGGCATAATATTAGAAAAGTTTTGAAATCTATCAACTGGTTCAATAAATCTATTGCCTTGTCAACCTCCATCCTATACTTAAACATAAAACCATCCAATGATTGATATTATTTAAATATTCTACATGCATGTTCATACATTGAAATCCATCTAGTATTTACATCTTTTAATAGTTTTTTTCCATTTGTCACTCCAATTACAAATTTATAAAACTCTAAAAATGTTTTTGGACTATATGAATGTATGAATACAAATCATGGATTATCTCCTCCAATTTTATGACACTTTTAAATGTGCTTACAATTTTGTAAGAAAGATTCATTATATGTGCCATGTAATAGATTGGTGTCATAAATGGGGAAACTAATGTTTACAGGTGAACACACAAACCTATTTTATTCCCCTACATTACTGATGCACCAACAAAAACCAACTTAGTACCCATATCATGGTAAATCATCCTAGAAATATCCATCAAATTAGAAGTAACCAATTTGCAAAGGTTTTCTGCATTATAATTTTCAATCATTTTATGTACAGATAAAAGGTGAGGTTGCCTTGAATGATTCTAAAATGTATATACATACATGCATACCCATGGTGTGTTTTCAAATTTTGTTATCTCATCAATGGATAGTGATATGAACCTTCTTGATTTTATTTTTTCTTTCAAATCCTCCTTTTCAGTCATTACGAGGCATTTTACCATCTCCCAGGCACTAGTATCAGACCAATGTGAATGTGTAATTTTATACAATCTAATCTAATAAAATAAAATCTTGTAATATAAATAATTAGAGATTGGTCTTCCTATTTTTATAATGTGAAAAAAGTTGAAAATTGTATATTTTTGGCAAGCAAATTAGACTGAGCAACCTTTCTAAATTGATCTTGAATTGTTCTTCCTTTCTCAATGAGATGTTGTTGATGTTTTTGATGATTATGATACTTTGTTACATAAAATTGATGTATGCACTCTTTTTAATTTTTCCATCTCACTATTTTTTTAATAATTTCATCTTTTTCTTTTACCAACTCATATATTTTGCCACAATATTTTTCAATTGTGTCCAATTTGATTCATTTTGTGTTCCTTACCAAGTTTCCAACTACATATGGCACATTTGCATTCTATTGGTATGTTAGTACTATTTTATGGCTACACAAGTTTAATAAATGGGAATTTAGATGCCTACTCTTATTGAAATGGCTTTTGATTATCCATGTATTTTTCTTTATCCATTTATTTTTCTTCTTTCACATAGTTTTTATTGTGCTTGTTTAAATTGGAGATTATTTTTGCTACACAATAGGCTCATTTGCATATTGTGTTGTGTGATTATAATCATTAGATCTCTCATTTAGTGTTAGAAACTCATCATCAACACCTCTGCTTAAGATGTGATATCTACATTTCCTTGAATTTAGTAGGATAATGGGTATTTCTTTCTGAGTGACCCCTTTTGTGCCTTTTTCAACTAGAGAATGTGTTGAGTGAGTATATCTCTCATCTGGTGTTTTGAACTCATCATCAAGAACAATAATATTGATGTCATATTTCATTTTCCTTATTGCTTTCTGTGTGGCTTCTTTCATGGGAATTATATATTCAAAAGGGTCATACATTTCTTCAATAGTTTTATCATTGAGTTCTACATGAAACAAATTGTATGACATTAATTTTTAATAAAAACCAATACTAAATTAAAAATAAATAAAAATCATGAAATCTAATAATATTTATAATATATTACCTATGTTTGGTGTTTCATTCACAAGTCTTTCCAATTCAATGATATCAATGGGTTCTACATGCAATATTGTTGTAGAGCTTGTCATTATTATTGAAACTTGAAATAATATTTAATTAATTAAAAAAATGATACTCTATGAGTTAGTACCTTTGTTTGGAATTTTAAATTTATTCCTAGGTATGTCTACCTATGGAGACAATTCTTCAAAAGAGTTATCAATGGATTCTGTACATGAAATGGTTTAAGACATTTTAATTAGTATTTAACTTTAACACAAGCCAATGAATAAAAACCATTAGTTAATTGAAAATACAATACTTCTATTTGGTATCTATCAAAAATAATATAATATGCTATTCTATTTTTAAAATTTCGTATAGGCCTTAACTTTTTTAGTATATGTCATATTATTTAGTCTACAAAGCCATGGATGAAAGAGGATTAACAACAAAATGAAGATGATCGACAACAACAAAAAGATACTTGACCGATGAATAAGAAATCATGACAACAATAAAAAATGATGGTGGCTTCCCATAGAATAAATATGAGTGAATGCCAAAGGGTTATATGTAAATTCCAATAGGTCATGGTCAAACACTAAGAGGCTATGGGTAGATGCCCATAGACTAGATGGATGCTAACAAACTATAGATGAACGTCAGTAGACTATGGGAAGATGCCCATAGTCTATGGGTTTCTACCTATAATCTATGGGCATCCACCCATAGACTATGGATAGATGCCCATATACTGTGGGTGGATGCCTAGACTAAGGGTAGATGCCCATAGACTATGGGAAAATGCTCACAGATTGTGGGCAAATGTTGATAGACTATGGATGGATGGCCACAAACTATGGATGGATGCCTACAGACTATGGATGAGCACTGATAGACCATGGATGGATGTTAGTAGACTATGGCTATGTGTTAATAGTCTGTCGATGGTCACCCCATCCCTATACAGGGCACTTAAAGAGCATTAAATGGAATTATAGTTAAAAAAAACCAAAAAATTATATTGTAAAAAAATTGCCTACTTGTTATAAACTGTTGATTCTTGAATCCCTCATGGGAATTGAAATACAAACCACCAATTTTTTTCTTAAAGTCACCTGATAGTATGTGGTGAAATCCCCTATATTAGCTTTTGAGGTACTAGAAAATTACATTTATATAAGGAAATTTATATTGATATATAGGTGAACCTATCGTTAAAAAAACTTTAACCCATAAATTTTAGGTGATAAAAAAATGTTGGCCACTCCACTAAAATCACCAAACAATAACTTTAAAAAATGGAATATTCATAGATTAATAAATATTTGCCACTAAAAAAAACCCTGGGAAGCACCAATGGTGACTCTAAATGAAATATTCTAGTTGTAAAAAGCCAAAGTATCTCTTGTTAAAGGTTTTGATCAATTATTGTATTTAATTTGACCCATGAGGTTGATATGGATGGATATGTTGAGAATCCCTACTATGCACCTTCTTATCAACCTTATTATGAACCATGTTATACCCCTCAACAACCCTATCAAAATTGTTATAAGTCCTATGTGCCATGGAAACCCTATGGTTATCCATTTCCTTCTCCATATGGAAATCATATTGTTGAAGAAGCCTAAGAGGAAGGCTATCAAGAATCATATCAAGGAGTACCTTCCTATCAATCCCAATATGACTCATACCAGCCTTACCATGATGTATATCAACCTCAAGAGGATTATTATCAATCTTGTCATGAGGAATCAGATGACCCCATTGATTTTAAATAAAGATATTATAAGGAAATATATTAATTAGTATAGTTTCAAACACAAAAAATAAAAGCTGGTCACAATCCCTAATACTACCCTCCTCCTCCCCCATCAACCCCATCTCATATAAAATCCTTATTAACACTCATTCCAAGCTCAATAGCTAGTGAAGAAATGATGAAAACATGGGATGATGAGTTTGATGTGATCCCTAACCATCTCATGGAATGGTTAGGAGGTTTTGTTCAAAGGTGGATGGATGTGTGGGAGGTGGTTGAAGAAGAAACTCAATATGATATGAAAGAACAATTTTACATGGAAAAAAAGTATTTCTAATGCTTAATATATAGACTAAGAATTTGGGAAAACAAAGATATTGAAAATGAACATACATATATTAAAGATCCTTAAGGAGGATATGACCAAGGTGAAAATATTGTTGAAAGAGGTGTCTTTCCTATTAACCAACCTAGTCCTTATTCCCAAACCCATTCTTAATCCCTCCATCACACCCCATACTCCATTTTAATCACATAAGCCTAATATTCACCCTCCAACCTCATCCCTTTTTGAAGGAGAACCCCTTTTATGGGAAGTAAGTGAAGAGGAGAAAGTTCAATCCACAACTGATAAAGAAGATGATTTAAGTGCCTATGAATAAGAAATCACCATAGGGACTCTCCTTGATGAAAATAAGTGCATTCCAATTTTTTTGAGTAAAGTAGAAGATGTTAAAGGTCATGTTGGAACTATCCACAAAGAGCTTGGTTAATTCATGAAAGAAGAAGTTCTTGAGAAGGACTTTATATTTGATTAGTTCGTTGATTTTCATGAAAAAAATAAAGAGTTTTAACCTAAAAATGCCATTGAAGAAGAAAACACCCTACCTCTTAATGGTGTGATCTAAAAATATGACCTTATTCCATCCCAACTTTCTAAAGTTGTAGTCATATTTGAGATCAGTCAAATCCTCAAGGACCAAGAAGATAGAGTTGAAGAGGTGGTGGTTCTCAAATAGAAGGAGAACAAGGATGATTGGCAGCAATAGATGAGGCTTTATCAAGATATTGAATAAATTTTCAAAGTTAAGGTTCAAATACATAATAATACAGAACAAAAAGTTTCCATGGAAGATAATGATCAAGATTGGGTGGACTATGTAAAGATATTAGATGATCTTGAGGAACTTGCAGCTAAAAATAAACTTGACCTTATTGAGAACATCATAAAAGTCAAGGAGGTATGCCTTATTGAACGAAAATTGAAGGTGGTAGATGAGAAGTATTATGAGAAGGTTTATGATGATTAAATTAAAGAATATTTTACCTCCATGGGTAACCTACTTGTATCTACCTTGATTTCATTGAGCATCATACCAAGGAGATTGGCAAACACCATGAAGGAGTTGGAGACATAAGTGTCAAGGCCTAAGAGTGAACATGCCTCATTCACTCCTTAATTTCATGGAGTAATATAGGTTTTAATATTCCCCTTTGATATAGGAGGAGGAGATTCATTTAGGTTAGTTTGTCTTTAAGTTATTTTGTTTGGGTTTCTTATGTGTTTTCTATAAGTGCTCATGAGAGATCAAGTGTGTGTTTGTTGTCTTGTCTTGTGTGTTTTATTTTCTCATTTTGTGTATTTTTTTTTTGTTTTATGTATTTTAAAATTCAATTAAATGTATATATTATACATATATGACTCCATATCCCAATGGATAGGAATAGATTATTGGTATTTGGCATAGTTAGCTTGCCACCCCTAGGAAATCACCAGGAATGTTGACAATTTTGACCACAAGTCAAAATAGGATAACCCCCTATAGTTAAAAACTTAGATAGGGGTATACTATGGTAAAAATGTGTTACATGGTCTTAGATAGGGGTCTTATAATGTGTCTTTAGCCTTGGTCATAGTTATTCTTAGTCCTTAGGTGGTTATATGTCATTTGAGGTCATATTTGGGCCATTTAATTGAATTTTATGGATTTAATATATAAAAAAGTGTCCTAGAGTGTACTTAAACATCCCATGTGTTAGTGGAAGTTAGATATACTATTTCATAACTTCCAATTTTTAAGTTTCTATGTTAGAACAAGAAAACATTTGAAAAAGGAGGAAGTTTGGGTAGTTTTACGATTTGTATAGGAGTGTGGAACATGTGGTAGGATTATATAGTGTCCCTTAAGCTCCCATAAACTAATTTTAATATCCTAAAAATGGCATAAAATGTTTCTACTCCATCTCTTTCCTAAGAATGAGAAAATGGTCAACCAATTTTATGATGGTATGACTAACAGGAGAGGAATCAAGTTGAATGCTTATGAAAATACTAATAAGGTTTTTACTCTTTTATGCTTACTCATTCCCATACCCTTCAACTTTCTCTTCTATCTGGGTTAGTCCATAAAAAATATGTGTTTTACATGTTTCTAAATAGTATAAAAATACTTATCACATGGTTCTCAACTTATTTTTCACATGTGGAGTGAAAGAGAAAAGCACAGACACCTCATTCTACTTGTGAGGGACACCATCACAATCTGCAAATAGGTTTCATCAATTATAGAGGTTTTTATTTCCTATAGTGGTTTCAAACAAAGGGTAATATGATGTTTTAACTTATAATATGTCATGTATATCACCTCTTCTTCTATATATTATCCTCAAGAGAATCTCATATGGAGAACACAGTCAGAAATCTAACACAGTCAACTATCCTATAGACATTCACCTATAGTTAGGTGAAAATAAGCCTTGAATAGTATTTTAAAGGACGTGGAAATGTTTCCAAATAATTGAGAAGTATCCCAAGGTAGATAGGATTAGTTTTAAGACTTAAAGGAGGACTAATATTGGTTGTATAATAAACACACCATATACACAGTCATATCCATACATAGTCAAACTTTTTTGCAATCAAGCACCTATAATAATGGTGGTAAGATAAGAAGAATTCAAGGTGTTATATAGATTACCAAGTTAAAAACATTGGGTTTGATATTTTATAAAGGTTATAAGTTGGTTTTGATAACCAAACTAACACTTGTAATAGTGTATCATATCTTTACCTACAGGTTTCCTGCATGTGCATCTATAGGTGGTCCCAATAAAGTAATAAACATTGGATGTTATGTGTTTGAAGCTTATTTGAACCTTAATTGAGGTTTGTAAGCATTGAAGAGTACCATTTCATCAATTCTATAGATATAAGGTGAAAAATAGAATTCACTCTTTACTCTCAATTTGAGAAAGTTGCTTGAGAGATATATTACCTTAAAGTCTTTAAAGTACATTTTATCCCTAATTTTGATCCTCTCATGGTGGATTATCTTGAATTATAAATTGGTCTAATAGTTTTCATCATGTAACTCAGCCATAGAGTTAGTGATTTGACATGATATGATGAGTGTTTTGTCCTAATAATTAATGTGGATTAATCCTCCATCTTGATCATTATCTCATTATAGAATATCAGTGTTATCTACAATATTTTGAGTTTCAAACGGCCTTATATCACCATATGATAGGATGGTAGCATATCCTACAACTAAGAGACCTCATTTGATGATAGATGAATATGGGGACCTAAGGAGAAATTAGAGGAGTTAAAACATATCAGTCATGTATATATCTCCACCTATAGGGGTCCCTTTATTATCAAAATGATCACCTACAACTGAACTGTAGATTGATAAAATACTAAGAGTATATAGTTTAGAGGTTGATTAGACCTATGGATAGAGACAAGTATAAAAAATATAGGGGATGACCTTGATGAATTAAATAAAGTTATAAACATGTGAGATAGGTCTAAGGCATAAAAATCACCTATAGGAGCCTCTCTTACCCTCAAAATGTTACCTATAATTAACTATAAAGTGACAGTGCAAGTTGAACATGATAGTTTGGGTGTTAATTTTAACTTATAAAATGATATGGATAGGTTCAAGTATGAAATTAGTTCAAGTAATTTAATTATATCTTAAGCATGATGTATAAGGTCTACCATGGAAGTCACCTATAGGCATATCCTTTTACTAAGATAGTAACATAGTCATTCACTTTACAAAATGGCCTAGGTTAGTAAATAGTGCAAGTTGGCAGTTGGAAGAGATTGATGATGGAATAAATAAATGAATAAAACTATAATAATGGTTTTATTACATATCTATATATTTCTGAAACCAAAAGAGCAAGATAAATCAACAAACCCAACTCTATGTACAAATTATGTGCATAGTCCTCATAGTCTGAAAGTTTGTCTTAGGAAGTTGGAGTGTTGATGACCTTTTAGGTGTTTCTAAGCTATTAAATTTTTAAAATATAATATACATGACCTAATATATCCTCTAATAACATTTTATGATTTATTAGATATGGTAGATGTCCTTTGTTCTATATTAGATAAAGAACACTCATAGAGAGGCAAAACTATAGGCTTGGTAGGTAAGTAATGATAGGATGAGTTTAGAGTTGTTGTAATAATGAATATGGATGTGAGAGTTGTATTGAACATGAAAAATAATAGTGGAGGATTCACAATATTAAGAAACCACCCAAAGGTGGTTATGGGTAACTATGCACAGTCAAACCTACTAGGCCTTGACTAGGCCTAAAGCCATAAAAGGGGTTCAATCTCACTTTGAAGGTAGGATAAACCTTTATATACATTTTATTAATTTTATGGGTAGTTATAAGGTTGTTTTAAACTATTGGTATGTAGGTTAAATCACAAGCAAGTCACTTTTTGTCTTAAGAACACCTCAGGGGTACTTAGACTAGTCTCTCAAGCTTGATAGGCCATCTTTCAATGCTCACACCAATACAAACACTATGAATCAAACTCCAAGGAGTTATGAGTTGCTGAAGAGGGTCCCTATCATACTATCTTTTAAAGGTTTGAGGTTTAAATGTTAGGATTGTATGAATAATCTTTAAGAGTTTAAGATACTAGAAACCCTCCAAAACCCTTGCCTAGAAATCGATGGGGAAAACATGAAAGGAAATGCTTCTAGAAGGAGTAGTTTGGCTTGGTAATTTTTTTAATATTTCTCAGGACTCTATAAATATCCTCACTCACCAATTTTTACTTACAAACACTATACAAAATAGTATAAAACATGGGTTTTTTTTAGAGATTTGTGTGTTTTACATGTTTAAAGCAAAATGAAAAGATAAGAGTCATCTAGGGAGGTTATGTGAGACTTATTATATCTCCTTAAATAAAATTATAACCTCATAAAAACACATATATATATTTTTTAACTCATTCACTTTAGGTGGTCTATTGTAAATAATGGAAATGGAGAGTGACTGCTAAGTGAGAAAGTGATAAGCCCAATTAGGGGGCCTTTTAAGGTCTATTTCATGGAATGGAAGGTAAGGGTACTCTTGATAGGTATCATATCACCCCTTACATGGAGTTTATTGAGACAATGAAGACCATCTTGGTGACAAATGTAAGGATAAACCTATAAAGCTAGTTATGGTAACTACAGATGATGAGAACAAGTGTCTAGAAGAAGACCAATGGTTAGAAAAGCATCTGATGACTATTGAATTTTGATTCTAACCCCTTGATAATTTACATGTTTCAACTCTCCCTAGTCTGATTTAGAGTGCTCAAGAGATGCCTAATGATGATGATAGTTTCAAGAAGGTAGCTTAAGGATTCATATGCTAGTTTTAGAGAATTTCATGATTTGGAGAGATATTTATCCAAAGAGACCTTTCATGGTCTATTTCATACTCCATTCATATAAATTTTAATTAGTTCTCATGCTTTGAGAAGTGGAATTATGAACCTTGAGCTCCACTTTTATCTCTCCTCTCATACATTCTATAAATGCAAGCCATTTTATCTCTTGTATTCTAATTCTACACCTGGTATGGTGAATACCTAATAGATTGATGTTGTACTCTACCTTTGAATAAGATTTTTAATATAGTTTTGAGTTCACAAACATTTTGTATAAGTGTGTGAAGTGATGTATGGTGAGGTTTAGTGATAAGCATATGTTCTTCTTCTCTTTATGCTTTCATGTTTGGTGTAAGAAGTTCTCACTCTAACATATCATATGGAGTGTAGCTAGTGTGTTTGAATACCTTCAAGTGTACAAGTATCCTTAGTGTTATAAATCTGACATCTAGTGTAATTATCTTAAGTAGTTTCATGAATATCACCTCCATAGTTGAAATATTAATATTAGAGTATTCTAAGACTTTGAAGCTAGTTTTGTAGGTCATGTATTTTAGTGTAGTTATATAATGATCTTATGGAGATATTTCTAGTGTATCACCTTCTTAGATTAGTTCACTTTTATGTCTACTTCTCCCCCTTTCATCTAAGCAATTAGTTAGTGTAGGTGATAAGCACTTAAATATAAATCTAGGGAGGTACCCTTAAACTTGGAGGTCTACCTATGCTATAGGTAATCCATACACCTAAATATACTCCAATATTGCAAAAATATTAGAGTAGGCTTGAAAAAATTCCTATAGGGTGAAATATTTGGTGATAAAAACTAATATATGATTATTTACTACATGATTCACATAGATACATCATAGTTATATTATCATTTGAGATAAGGTGACTATCACTTTTTTATCCCCCTCACCTCAATGGAGGCATATCAGTGAGAACATGTCATAGGGAAATGATTCTACATACATATAGTTGACAAAATTGGTAGAATTTGATTCAATTTATATGATTCAAATATACACATAGGAAATAATTCTATATATTTGGTATAGATTTAGGATATTTTTTAGATTTGTGATACACATTTTATATATCATAGGTTACATTTTGAAATATACTTCATCTTGAGACACATTTGAGGTGTATATGCCATGAAAATTCACTAAATTATATATACATTATTCACATTATACCAATATTCATGCATCGACTCTACCAAGATACATCATTTGATATTTTATCTACTACAACATTTGGCTTATTTGATTATTATGATTAAGATTTTTCACTCTCAATGGATTGGACACTATTTTATATTATTATAAGTTGATATGGTTATACCATTTTACTCATACAAGATTGGCTAGATTATGAAATACTAAATTTGTGTGATTGAGATACTATGTTCTCGATGGACTTGGAACAAATCAATATTATATTGGATTGAGGGAATGATCACCAGATAATTACCATATTCACATATCCAAGGTTTAATTATGAATCTCTCTCTCAAATGCTTTAGCTAGGAAGCATCATTACTAAAGAAAACTATCAAAGAGAAACATGGTTGCATTGACACACGTGTATTAATTATTTTCTCTCTTTTTTTTCAATATAATTTCAATTAATCATTTTTAGATTATAAACACTAATTATACCTATAAATAATGGAAATGGAGAGTGACTACTAAGTGAGAAAGTGATAAGTATAATTAGGGATCATTTTAAGGTCTTATTCTTGGAATAGAAGGTAAGAGGACTCTTGATAGGTGTCATATCACCCCTTACATGGATTTTATTGAGCAATTGAAGACCATCTTGGTGACAAATGTAAGGAAAAACCTATAAAGCTAGTGATGGTGACTGCAAATGATGAGAATAAGCATCTAGAAGAATACTAATGGTTAGGTAAGCATCTGATGACTATTGAAGCTTGTTTATAACCCCTCCTTAATAGTGCACATGTGTCAACTCTACCTAGCTTGGTTTAGAGTTCTCAAGAGAGGTATAATGATGAATGGAGTTTTAAGAAGGTAGTTCGAGGATTCCTATGCTATTTTTAGAGACTTTCATACTTTGGAGAGACAACTATCTAAAGAGACCTTTCATGGTATATTTCATATGCCATTCCTTTTAAGTGTAACTAGTTCTCATGATTTTTCAAATGGCATTGTAACCCTTGAGCTCCACTTTTCTCCTCTCATCTCACACATTCTATAAATGCAAGCCATTTTGGCTCTTGTATTCTAATTCCACACCTAGTATGGCAAAGCCCTACTAGTTTGATGTTGTACTTTGACTTTGAATAAGATTTACAATATAGTTTTGAGTTCACAAACATCTTGTATAAGTGTGTGAAGTGATGTATGGAGAGGTCTAGTGATAATCATCTATCTTTGCTTCTCTTTATCCTTTCATGTTTGGTAAAATAAGTTTTCACTCTAATAGGTCATATAGAGTGTAGCTAGTGTGTTTGACTACCTTCAAGTGTATAAGTATTGTTAGTGCTAGTAATATGACCTCTGGTTCACTTACCTTAAGTAGTTTCATGCATATCACCTATATATATGAAATACTAATGTTAGATTATTCTAAGACTTTAAAGCTAGTGTCATAGGTCATGTATCTTAGTGAAATTATATGATTATATTTTAGAGATATTTCTAGTGTATCACCCCCTTAGAGTATTTTATTTTCACATCTACTTCTTCCCCTTTTGATCCAAGTAATTAATTAGTGTAGGTGATAAGCATTAAAAGATCAATATAGGGAGCTATCCCTTAAACCTAGTGGTTTACCTATACTATAGGCAACCATCAAGCCTAGAAGTATTCTAATGTTTCCCAAATCTTAGATTAGGATTGAATAAATTCCTTTAGGGTACAAGATTTGGAGACAAAAACTACTATATGATTCTTTACTACATAATTCACATAGATACACCATAGTTGTATTATCATTTAGAGATAAGGTGACTATCAATTTTTCATCCCCCTCACCTTAAAGAGGGGGCATATTAGTGGTAACATGTCATAGGGACATGATTCCACATATATAAAGTTGAAAAAATTAGTATAATTTAATTCAGTTTATATGATTCAAATATACACATGGGACAAAATTCTATACATTTGGTATAGATTTGGGATATTTTTTAGATTTGTGATACATATAATACATATTATATATATTATAGGTTATATTTTTAAAAATAATTTATATTGAGACACATTTGAGGTGTATACGCCATGTAAATTCACTAAATTATATATAAATTATTCACATTATACCAATATGCATGCACCAAATCTACCAAGATGCACCGTTTGAGATTTTATCTACTAAAACATTTGAATTATTTGATTAACATGATTAAGATTATTCACTCTCTATGGAATTGACACTATTTTATATTATTATAATTTTATATGGTTATACCATTTGACTTAGATGAGATTGGCTAGATTATGAAAATCTAAAGTTGTGTGATTGAGATTTTAAGTTCTCAATAGACTTAGAAAAAATAAATATTATATTTGATTGGGGGAATGATCACCATATAATTCCCATATTCATATATCAAAGGTTTAATTATGAATCTCTCTCTCAAATGATGAGAGGATCCTCTTGCAATAAATTGATAAAAATGCGAAAAGAACAAATTTATAAAATTAGTAGAAGCACTGAAACGATTATATTGATAACAAGACACTTTGAGGGAAAAAAATAATTTTAAAAATATCAATACAATAAATTGTGGATGATTTCCTTGGCCTTAACACTTAATTATATACTAAGTCTAATATAAGAAACTACTACTTCCCATGAATGTGGGCTAAAACAAAATGCTCAAGAGATGAATTAAAAAGCATATGCATCCATAAAAACTATTACACTAACAAACTAAAGAGAAGGGGTAGAATGTGTTCATAAAATCCCCTCTCTCTTAGAAAAGTTTTTTGTCCTCAAAGCTTCAGATGTGTGAATTAATATTGAATCTAACATAGTGGCTCCCATGTTGCATCCTCTGGTTACATTCCATACCACTAAATTAAAACCTATGATGGAGTGAAAGAGAAGTTGGCATGTGAATCTATCTATTATTTACTCAAGCTCAAGAAGGATGGATCCTTCATTATAAAATTTTGGTAAAATAGTGTACACTCTAATGTTTGTGCCAAGAACTTTCTTTAGACAAGAGACATGAAATACTGGGTGAACTTGAGAAGAAGGTGGGAGTTCCAACTTATATGTAACTGACCTATTATTTTGGAGAACCTTATAGGGCCTATATAAATTGGGAGACAACTTATGGTTACCTTTGAGTTTTAGGGAATATTTCTTGTATAGACGTAGATTAATAAAAACCATATCACCTATTTGAAAAGTGCACTCAGAACGGTGCTAATTAACCCATTGTTTCATTATATTTTTTGCCATATGAAAATTGTCCTATAGGGTGCTGAAGGTTTGATCCCAAGTTCATAGAATCATGTTGACCACTTAAAATAATGAGCTAATGGGGGTGTATGAAAGGAGCACTAGTGGTGCTTGACCATAGGCTACTTCATATGGAGTCATTTTTGTTGAATTATGGTAAGAGGTATTGTACTACCATTCAATAAGGAGGAGCCACTTTGCCCACTGATATTTTTTTTCTGAGGTGAAGAAATGAAGGAAAATCTCCAAGCATTTTTTGATAATTTCAATTTTTCCATCCATTTGGGGATGATACCCAGAACTCATCTTTAGTTGAGTGCCCATACAGTGAAATAGTTCTATCTAAAAATGGCTAGTGAAGGTTGCATCATGATCTAAGAAAATGGATGAAGGAATGCCAAGAAAACAAAAATATTGGTCCAAGAAAATTTGTGTGACTATGGAGGTGGTATAGGAATGATTGAGGGCACAAAAATGACTATATTTGGAGAGGCGATCAACCATAACCAAGATAATTATTTTCCCTCTAGATTTAGGGAGCCCATCAATGAAATCCATATAAATATCAGTCTAAATTCTAGTAGAGATGGGCAAGGGTTTGAGAAACCTAGGGATGAGTGTTGTTTCATCCTTGTGTTTGTAGGTATCACATTTAATCACCACCTATTGAATTGTCTTTTTCATTCCCTTCTAAAAGATGTGCCATGCCCACTCATAAGTTTTGAGAAACCCTAAGTTCTTTATAGATGGAGAAGCATGGAGTTCATATAATACAACTTTCTGAAACAATATGTCTAACCCATTTTAACCCTTGAGCTCCACTTCTCTCTCTCCTCTCACACATTCTATAAATGCGAGGCATTTTAGCTCTTGTATTTTAATTCCGCACCTGGTATGGTGAAGCCCTACTAGTTTGATGTTGTACTTTACCTTTGAATAAGATTTAAAATCTATTTTTGAGTTCACAAACATCTTGTCTAAGTGTGTGAAGTGATGTATGGTGGGGTCCAATGATAAACATATATCCTTTCTTTTATTTATCCTTTCATGTTTGGTGTAAGATGTTATCACTCTAATAGGTCATATGGAGTGTAACTAGTGTGTTTGGATACCTTCAAGTGTATAAACATCCTTAGTGTCAACAATATGACCTTTGGTTCACTTACCTTAAGTAGTTTCATGCATATCACCTCCATATTTGAAATACTAATATTAGAGCATTCTAAGATTTTGAAGCTAGTGTTGTAGGCCATGTCTCATAATAAAACTATTGATGATCTTGTGGAGATATTTCTAATGTATCACTCCCTTAGAGTAGTTTACTTTCATGTTTACTTCTCCCCCTTTTCATCCAAAAAATTAGGTAGTGAGGGTGATAAAAACTTAAAGATTAATATAGGGAACTATCCCTTAAACCTAGAGGTCTACCTATACTATAGGCAACCTATAGGCCTAGAAGTATTCCAATGTTTCCCAAATCTTAGATTAGGATTAAAAAACTTCCTCTAGGGTGCAAGATTTGGTGAAAACAACTACTATATGATTCTTTACTACATGATTCACATAGATACATCATACTTATCTTATCCTTTTGAGATAATGTGAAGATCACCTTTTCATCCACCTCACCTCAAAAGGGGTCCATGTCAATGGGAACATGTCATAGGGACATGATTCCACATACATACAATTGACAAAATTGGTAGAATTTGATTTAGTTTATATGATTCAAATATACACATGGGATAAAATTCTATACATTTGGTATAGATTTGGGATATTTTTTAGATTTTTGATACATATTATACATATTATATATATCATATGTTACATTTTGAAAAATACTTTAGCTTGAGAGACATTTGAGGTGTATATGCCATGAAAATTACCAAATTATATATACATTATTCACATTATACCAATATGCATGCACTGACTTTACCAAGATACATCATTTGAGATTTTATCTATGACAACATTTAGCTTCTTTGATTAGTGTGATCAAGATTATACACTCTCAAAAGAGTTGACACTATTTTATATTATTATAAGTTGATATGGTTATAAAATTTGATTGAGATGAGATTGGATAGATTATGAAAAACTAAAGTTGTGTGATTGAGATTTTGAGTTCTCAATAGACTTGGAAAAAATCAATCTTATATTGGATTGGGGGAATGATCACCACCTAATTCCCATATTCACATATCCAAGGTTTAATAATGAATCTCTCTCTCAAATGCTTTATCTAGGACACATCATTACCAAAGCAAACTATCAAGGGAAAACATGGTTTCATTGACACATAGGTGCAATCCTTCTTTGTTCTCTTTTCTTTCAAACAAATTTCAATTAATCATTTTTAGATTATATACACTAATTACACCTATAAATAATGGAAATGGAGAGTGATTACCAAGTGATAAAGTGATAAGTCCAATTTGGGGACCCCTTAAGGTCTTATTAATGGAATTTAAGGTAAGGGGACTCTTAACAGGTGTCATAACATTCCTTACATGGATTTTATAGAGCAACTAAAGATGATCTTGGTGACAAATGTAAGGATAGACCTATAAAGCTAGTGACGGTGATTGTATATGATGAGAACAAGTGTTAAAAAGAAGACCAATAGTTAGGAAAACATATAATGAATATTGAATCTTGTTTCTAACCATCCTTGATAGTGCACATGTGTCAAATCTCCCTAGTCTATTTTGTAGTGATCAAGAGAAGCTTAATGATGAAGGCAGTTTTAAGAAGGTAGTTAAAGGATTCCTATGCTACTTTTAAAGAGTTTCATTCTTTGGAGAGATATTTTTATAAAGAGACCTGTCATGGTCTTTTTCATACTCCATTCCTCTACAATGTAACTAGTTCTCATTCTTTTAAAAGTGGCATTATGACCCTTGAGCTCCACTTCTCTCTCTCCTCTCACACATTATAGAAATGCAAGCCATTTTGGCTCTTGTATTCTAATTCCACACCTAGTACGGAAAATCCATACTAGTTTGATGTTGTATTTCACCTTTGAATAAGATTTTCAATCTATTTTTGAGTTCACAAAAATCTTGTCTAAGTGTGTGAAGTGATGTATGGTGAGGTCTAGTGATAAACATCTATCCTTGCTTCTCTTTATCCTTTCATGTTTGGTGTAATAATTTCTCACTTTAATAGTTCATATGGAGTGTAAATAGTGTGTTTGAATACCTTCAAGTGTAAAAGTATCCTTAGTGTCAATAATCTAACCTATGATTTACTTACCTTAAGTATTTTCATGCAAATCACCTTCATATTTGAAATACTAATGTTAGAGTATTTTAAGACTTTGAAGCTAGTGTTGTAGGTCATGTCTCTTAGTGAAATTTTATAATGATATTGTGGATATATTTTTGGTGTATCACCCCCTTAGATTAGTCTAATTTCATGTCTACTTAGATCCTTCTTTTCATCCAAACAATTAGTTACTATAGGTGATAAGCACTTAAAGATCAATCTAGGGAGCCAACCCTTAAACCTAGAGGTCTACCTATACTATAAGAAACCTAGTGGCCTAGATGTATTCTAATGTTTCTCAAATTTTAGAGTATTCTAAAAAAACTTCTTTTAGGGTACAATATTTGGTGACAATAACTACTATATGATTTTTTACTACATGATTCACATAGATACATCATAGTTATCTATATCCATTTAAGATAAGGAGACTATCACTTTTTCATCCCCCTCACCTTAAAAAGGTGGAATATCAATGGGATTATGTCACAGGGACATGATTCCACATACATACAATTGACAAAATTAACAAAATTTGATTTAGCTTATATGATTTAAATATACACAAGGGACAAAAATTCTATACATTTGGTATAAATTTGGAATATTTTTAGACTTGTGATACATATTTTATTATAGACATTCAAAAACTACACATGATAATTTTAGATGTCAAACTACCTTGGACCCACCTCCAACCCTAAAATTAGTTAATTACCTAGCTAACTAAGCCTAATGCACCTTTAACTTGAATTTTTAATCCATCCACTTTTAACTTGTTTTAAACCCTTTTTTCATCTAGGCACTCAATCGATGATGATTAGCCTAATTGATGATGGTTATCTTAACATGTGATGGTTAGCTTGATTGATGCTAATCAGATCTCTCAACTTGATTTAAAAATAATTCTAAAAGTGAACAAGATAAACATCACATAATTTAACAACTTCTTTATTGTGATGCTAATGAGCTTTAAAGAATCCTAATTAGCATCTTTTTCCTCTACCTAATTATCAACTTCCCCCTACTCATTTAGTAACATCATCCTATAAAAAAAGAGAGGAGGAAGTGAAAGGGGGGAAGACAATCCATAAATCAGCATCCAAAAAAGGTTATCAAGCATACAAGTATTTAATCTTTTCAACATCCAAGTTTCTTCTATCAACTCAAAATTAGAAAAAGAGACCTGAACCTCTATCAAAATTCCTCCAAGATTCATTATAATATTCAACCAATCTAAAAGCTAAGTATTTATTTTCATATATTCATTTACTTTGTTTTAATTTAACACCTCTACCTCTACCTAAACCAAACCTGACCACTAATCTGATCTAGACCCTCTATCTATCATCTACCCTTTCCCAAATCTTGAATAGACACTCAACATTCTAATTTATTCATTCTAAAAATTAAACAATACTCTTTTTGAAGTTTCCTAAAAATTTGTAGGAACTGACTATGGTTATCACAATTGAGGATGATTAGTGAACTGGCAATGATTAGCTAAATTGGTGAAGGTTCACCCAACTGCTTATAGTCATCATGTGATAAAAACCAAAAACCATCAACCAATCACCAAACCTCAACAAATCCATGTTTTATGTGTCCCTATTACTTTATAGACTGGAAACAACCACCTAACCTTGACCTAAATATTTCTTTAAGAATTCAACATTTATCTTAATGTTAATTTTTTAAAACTAGCATTTCTTTAAGAAGTATTTATTTATTTATTTATTTATATCTATTACTTTCATATTATGCAACCTTTCCTTTCCTTTCAACTTTAACTTCTATCAAAAGGTGGATTGATAACCTCCTAGATATCTCATGCTTCTTGTATCTATATTATGCTAGGCAATCCACCTTATTTCTTGTCTAACAAACAAGTTTTGTTTAGTGCTTTCTTATTGTAGGTTATTCTTCCCAAGCAAAGAAGATTATCCACAATCATTTGAATTATGCATGCACTTTACCAGGTATTATTCTACACTCCCCTTTTACTAGTTTATTACTTGCTTCCAAACTAAGAAATGAGTGGAACTTAAGAGAAACATTTTGGCATGCTTGGTGGGATCCAATTCCCTTTTTCTTATTTTATTGTTTGATCATCGAATGAAATGTGAAAATTTCTCTTTGGGGTTAAAAAAAACCTCTTGCATACATTGATTGCCTTATTTTATTAGTTCATTTAATAACTTAGAGGGCAAAGTAATTAATCATATCTTTTACACTTGTTATCACATAATGTAGCTGAACCACATATCCAATTAGAACATCAAAAAAAAAAACTTGAGACAAAGCCTGACTAAGATTTCATCACCTAGAATTAAACCTTACCCCTTCTTGGCTATCCTAATTGCATTTCATCACCAAGGGGAGAACTAAATTATCTCTCTAGTTGAGTATAAACTCTAAAACTCAGTATATTTTGGCTAAAAACCCAACACTATTACCATTGGTGGACCGTGAAGTGAGGGGATAGGCCCTAATACCAAGCCATGTACTGAAGTTCAACATAGATTCTCCCTTGAGCACCTAAACTCAACCTAAAATGAACTTTATATTTCCTCTTTATTACCTGATCTAAAAACCAATTTCTTCATCACACAATTTAAGGCATAAGCCAAAAGCAATTTAAAAAATAATTCTAGTTGTCAAATACATATTAGTGTATGTATTGTTTGCCTAGGGATCTTTTATTTTATTTGTTTTGTGTTTGAGTTGTAAGTTTCATTATTTCTTATTTGTTTCTCACATGTTCTTATTGGACAATGGTTAAAATAACTAAACCAATCAAAAATCAACCCTTTACCATCAACATTCTACCATTCTACCTTCATCTACCTCATTTCCATCACTTTGTTTATATGGAAAGTGCTTCTATAGTTTTCCATAGATATCTTAGCTTTGATGGAATCTCAGAAGACAACCTTCTTTCCTTAAAGCATTACCTTGCATCACAAGTCAGTCATGCTCCTAATCTCACCTATAATTAATCCAACCTTACCTATAACCAATTAAATTTCAACTTTAACTAACTAACAAATTTTCAACTACCACATGAGGTGGTTACAATGATAATGGATTGGATAATCAAAGTAGAGTCATCTATTTCTAGTACCCATGACCAATCAACCCTCACCTACAACCAATCAAATCTCAACTTCAAGCAACAAATAACCTATCAACCATTTGATCATCATGATACCTAATCAATAACCCATCAAAACCAACTTAACAATTATCATAACCAACCTTAACTTTAACCTATCAAACTTTATCAACTGTCAGGTCATTTACCCCAACTTGTTTTAACGTAGACCTATTTATCTAAACACCAATATTTGGTCTATCCTCTTTGCCATCCAACCAACTTATCAACCTAACCATAATATCAATTATCCCAAACTACCTATCAACTTATCAATCTATCAACCTATCAACCCACCTTTTAGCCTATCAATATATCAACCTTACCAACCTTACCCAACTTATCAACCTTACCAAATCCAACCAACAACTCTATACCAAACCTACCTCACATATCAAAGTCATCTAACCTATCAAACCTACCAAACCTATCAAACCAACAAACCTCATCAAACCAACCAATTAGTTCATAAACTCAAGATCCATTGGTGCACCATCTTCTTAGGTAATACACCCCACTAGGGGAATCATATGCCTCAATCCTTAACAAATTCTTGGAGTCTTATATCATTAACCATCCTCAAATCAAACCCATCAATATTTATCTTCCAAAGCTAATTTATTTTATAAAGAATGAATTTTGTGCATATCATCACACATATGGGCATGACATAGATAGATGTGGCTCTTTTAAGATTCTCATTCAAAACCTTATCGATCACAAAAAGGTTTCAAAATAAATTATCCATGTTGCCCCAACCTAGCCTTGAATATATTTAAGGAATCAATCATTAAATCTCTTCCTTTACTCATTATTGAGGAAACCCATGTCCAAATCCCTCAACACAATGAGGTCTATCCATTTGATTTGGTCTATAGTGAACCTATAACTAAGGAAACCCTTCTCTAACCCTTAAACAAACCACTTGTTAACCAAGTAGAATCTTCACACCTTTTTTTTTTAAATCAAGGAAACCAACCAACCTTTTCCACTTACCTATGTAGAACCAACCTACCAACCTTTTTCACTCACCCATGAGGAACCAATCAACATACCTCTTCTACTCACCCATGTGGAACCAATGAACCAACCTTTTCCACTCACCCATGTGGAACCAACCAACCAACCTTTTTCACTCACCCATGTGGAACCAATCAACCTACCTCTTCCACTTACCAATTTTGTGGAATCAATCATTAACCCAATTTTAACAACCATTAAACCTACCAAACCTACCCTCAACCTAACCTTAAGCCCTACCTTATCTACCATTAACCAAAACAAACCTATCATTAACTCAACTTAACTTACCATAAACCTAACCTTACCTATAACCATCCACCCAACCTTACCAACCCAAAGGAGTTAAACAATCAAACCAACCTTTACACCAAATCAATCAACCACAATCAACATACCTTTTAACTTGACCATAAACAACCTATCCAAAAACTCAAACCAAGATCAACCTATCAAACATACCTAATCTATCCTAACCTACCTAAATTAGGTCCCACAAGATTTTCCTAGCCTTGGTGCACTAAGGGAAATCCCACCTAAACCACCACCTAGAAACATGACATACTAACCACTAACAACTAACAACCCATTTTGGGAGGTGGAATAATTCATCTTCACTCCTCCTAAACCCTTTTATTAAATAACACCTCACCCTATATTTTTCCCACCTTAAACATCCATGGAAAGAGCAAACTAGGGGAACTTTTTCTCCATAAGGCTTTCATCATTTATTGACCAAACCATACCTTCACACTTAACCAAACTAACCCTTGGAGTTTTTAACATAATATATTAACCAAACATATCAACCAACCAACCTTGAAATATTATAAATTACCTTTTTCCATCACCCAACCTTTGGAGAGTACCTTCATCAGCCAAACCAAAAACCAAATGGTATACCAAGTTGGGGTAACTTGTTTGGACACCACCCTACCTATTTGGGAGTCACCTTCTCCCCACAAACTATTGGAGATTATTTTTCTCCACCAAACCATCACCTAACGAATTTCCCCTTTTTATTAGTCCAAATATTTTCCACATATAATCAAGTGTCTAAAAGTAACTAGGGGACATCTACTCTCCATTTTCTTTCAATTGGATTAGACCCTACATCATAATCCATAAGTATGGATCAAGAGATTTTCATTTATCCTCTCTCGAAGGAAAAATAGAACCTAAGACTCTCAATCCTTTTTATCTACATCCTTTATTTTGTTAAAGTAGGATCAATCACCCTTGTGTCTAATTTAATCTCATCCCTTGGTTTACAAGATTTTCACCTTCAACTACCTATCCATCCTCTTCTTGTTGACAATTGATTACAACATAATACCATGTGATTATCCATCACATTTATAGCCTAATTCTAAGCATAGATACTATGGATTTACCAATGGAATGGTTTTCATGGAAACTTTTCATCTGTAATTAGATGGAATCCTATGATCATTTATCTTGTGTGTTTTCTATCATAGTTGCTTCCTTGTTTATCTAGTTTGATGTTTAGATTTTGATGGTTTTAATCAATTCTATATGTGCTAATATGAATGAAAATTACCTTCTTTCATCTATCATTAACCTTTTATGCTAAAAAGTCTTGCCACCATAAGGGTAGACCTCCAATCCTAAGTAGACTTGTCCATGTCTAAATCTAGAATTTGAAATCATTTGGCATACCAAAATATCAATTAGATCCACATATCTAACATTAAAAATTTCTCCCTTGAAGGACAACTACCCAACATAAATAGTTTCTTAAATATAGACTACTCCCTTGAAGGATAACTATAAAAAAACTTAATTTTAGACCACTCCCTTGAAGGATGGCTAAGTTTAATAATCATTTTAAGCTTCCCATATCAATCATATTCACCAACCTATCAAATAAACAAAATAAATAAACAACCCTATGACCAAATCAAATAAAATAAGTCACAATCAACTCTTATATGTGGTATTTGTAGATTTCTTGCATTGATCAGTCTACATACTCTATTAATACATGGACTTATCTATTACAGTTCTTTGGTCACCTATAGAAGGGGAAAGCTAACCCACATTATGTTACCATATCACCCATCTATCATTCAACCATCTACCTATCACCTATTTTCCCTTCACACCCTCTCTAAAATCAAGGGACTATGAGCTTAATTGATGTAAAGTGATCAAGACACCTTCTTTTTTAATCAATGCATGTTCATGCAAAGCATTTGATAGGCTTATGTTTACTAAGTCAAACCAACTATGTTTTCCTTTTGTTAGGTCCTTTCCAACCAAAATCATCATGTTTCTTCCTTGCCCTTTATTCATTAGTTCATGTGGACATATGTCTCATGACTCTTATTTCTTTCTCACATTTAGTTTATTACCTAAGCCTACTTTATGTGATTTCATAATGTTCCCCTATCATATAAAAACATTTAAACATCATTCTCATCAATGTGATCATAAAATTATGAATCATAAACCATATCCTAACCATAAATCCAAAAACTATCAATCATAAATAATCACATCACATCATTATAATATCATAACATCATATTATCATCATCAAACACCATCAAAAATCATCCCTACAATAATTCTAAAACATCATCATATAAAATCCTATACATGAACCATATTATCACATTATCCTACCTATGAACAATATTATTAATAAACAATGATTACATCATCTATCACATTACCATCTTCCAATATAAAAACCACAATCTAATAATAAACAACATCATCAAAAATCATATAACACATATTCATGATCATGAACAAACACATCATCAATTATATATGAAGTAACCATCATTTACAATATCTAATCAAAATCATGTTTCCATCACATCCTCATATAACCATCTTCTAAACATCACATGCCTGTATCTATTGAGTCTATATCTCATAAGCATTAATCATAAACCAACCTTATCCACTTCACCTTCTAGTGGATCAATCTCAACTAAACCAACATTATCAAACATAACTAATCAGACCAACCAACCTAATTATCAACCTATAAATCTATCAACCAACCTATCAACCCAACCAAGCTATTCTACTACAACCTTCACTAGCTCAACTTCCAACCAATAAAACCTCACCCAAGGTCAACCTAACCTCAACCACAACTAAAGATACCAATAATTAGATATCTACCTTATGGCATTATGTTTGGTTTGATCCCCTCTAAGAATAGGGTCATAACTTTTACATCCTACCTTACCTAACAAACCAAGCAACTAGCCAAACCAAGTAAGCAAACCAAATCAACCATTTATCTTACATATTTCAACCAAGAAACCAACCCAACCAAGAAAGAGAACCAAATAAATAATTTATCTTACCTTTTCAATTAATCAAATTAACCTTTGAACCAGATTAATCCACCATAACTAACTTATCAATCAACCCAAACTAACATCAACTTGACATTCCATCTGAACCATTGCCTTTAAAAAAACCTCTTCACACACTAACAATTAACACCTAACAACTCTTGGGACATGGATTAATTCATATTCCTCCCTCTTAAAGGCCTCTTTTCTACATGGAGACTTTACCTTTGGATTTTTTTCTCACCTTGACCACCTATCAAGGCACAACTTATTCTCCCTTAACCAACCAATGTTCGAAGATTACCTTCTCCCCCAAATATTAGAGATCACCCTTTGTATACAAACCTTGGCCCAAGCAAACCTCTAGCCTTTTGGAAGAACTAAATTTGGCCTAGATTTATTTTTGAATTCTTCTCCATAGAACTATATAAGCAACATCCACTTGCCTGGTGCATCTAGATTTAACTTGGCCATCCCCTTCCAACCCATACTTAATCAATCCATTCTTTCAACATTTTCACCTCAACATTGATAGATTTTTATCTAGATAATTCATAAGATTTGTGATGACTTTACCTTGGTCACTTTAATTATATTGACCAACCTTGCCATGTTACACTTTTGAACTTTTCACAACCTCATGTGTAACCTAACCTACTATGTTATTTACAAGAGGACTTCTTACCCTAGATACTTGTGACCAACATCAACCCTATCTAGATGGCTTGATAGGCATGACCTAATTAGCTATGACTAACATTATAGACCAGTCACCCCTATCACATGTCCCTTTAGCATCACCCTTATTTTTACCAACATTAGAAACTTTAGTCTTTACATGATCTTGACATCGCTCTTAGTCATATTGTGTGTGCATGTTTGCATCTCAAATGCCCAACCTTTTTATGTTACCCCACTCATGACTACCCATTTACCATTTATCAAACCCTGACCCAATTTTTCTTTTACCTCATCAAATTTTGGTTTTATGGGGAATACCTCCTCCCATATTTAGGTAAATTAGACCTTGACCAAAAAACTATTCATTTTTATTATTAACCATATCTAACCAAAGTTGTATAATAAAAAGGGGCCAAATGTAGACACTCAAAAACTATACATGACATTTTTAAATGTCAAACTACCTTAGACCCACATCTAACCTTGAGGTTAGTGAATTACCTAGCTAATTAAGCCTAATACACCTTTA